>CM055118.1:277746172-278946172 GCA_029206835.1 Rana muscosa
TTTCCCACCTGAACCGCATTGGACTCTGCAGGGAAACCGGCACCACATATATGTGAATGAGGCCTTAAATCTACGTAATCAATAGATGACAACTTATTCTATCAATCTGCCACACGGGGAAGAGAATTTCTATTGATAGTTAAAGAGGAGCTCCAACCAAAAGGAGAAGCTTCAATTTAATTCTTCACACACCCCTGACACAATTTGCACTTTTTGGGGGGGGGGGGGGGGGGGGGGGGGGTCGGGGCACCTGGTTCAAAAGGTACCCACATCCGAGTAAGATTGTTGATAGTCAATCTACGACATTTGCAGGCCCCCTGCCTTCTGGGGGGATACACAGGCCCCAGAAGACTGCAGGACCATTCAGGAAGCACAGCTCAACTCGCGCATGCGCAGCGAGAAACCAGCTGTGAAGCCTGAAGGCAGTTTCCCTTACTAACAATTCCAGCGCTGCACCTGAAGCCAATTGACATTGTGGAATCCCTGGACAGGTAAGTGTGCTTATATTAAAAGTCTGCATTATTTGTATTGTGTGCGCCCCCCCCCCCCCCCCCCCCCCCAGAATGGAGCTCCTCAAAGAGATATTAAAGCCAAAAGCAAACATACCAATAATCAATTCTTAGACCCCATACACTACATAACTTTTGTCTGATTTCCTTTAGATTTACCAAAACCATGTAGTGCAAGGGCCTGCCTGATTCCATACAAATTGAAACTCTTATGGTTTGACCTCATTCTATGGTTTTGGTAAATCGGAAGGAGAAAATCTACAGAAAATTGTATAGTGTGTATCCAGCTTTAGATGTGATGGCGGTTTATTAGGTTTCTATTTTTAGTCTCTCTTCTATTTTCATCTGGTAAAACCCGGACAGCAAGTGTTTTTCAACAGAATAAGCTCTCCTTCAAACTTATCAGTTACAGGGAGGAGATAAACCATTAACCACTGGGAGGGGGGTGCTTACAATGATTTTTTTTGGGGGGGGGATAAAGGTTTTACTTAAAAAAAAAAAAAGTTTGCTGTAACTGATTATAAAGTGTAAGGCTCGGTTCACACTTGGGAAACTTGTCAGGCAACTTAGTCCCCTGATAAGTCACGCTCCATTCAGTGCAATGGAACCATTCTAATCAGAGCAACTCAAGTCGCTCCGACTTAGAAAAAGGTTCCTGCACTACTTGGGGGCGATTTCTGAGCGGCTTCCATTGACTTCTATTAAAATAAGTAGTTTGCAAGCTGCGTTGTTACACTGTGTGGGGCGGCTTTAAAGTCTGGCAACCTTTGAAGCCTCCTCAGTATGAATGAAGCCTTAGACTAGAGCAGTGATGGTGAACCTTGGCACCCCAGATGTTTTGGAACTACATTTCCCATGATGGTCATGCACTCTGCAGTGTAGATGAGCATCATGGGAAATTTAGTTCCATAACATCTGGGGTGCCAAGGTTCACCATCACTAGTCTGGGGGGGGGGTCACACTTATGCAGGAATGCCTGTAAAGCGCACCAATACAGATATCAGTACCAATACTGAGTATTAAAATGGAAGTAAACCCTCTGGGGGAAGTCACACCTACAGGTAATCCTAGATTAAGGCTTACTTGTGGGTGTTTGCAATATCTCCTACACGGTTTAGGAGATTTGCCAAAAAGAATGCTACGGCACAGGCGCACTGAGAATGTCGGTTTTGTGAATGGGTAATGCAGGCTCCCGCACGCAAACGCAGAGTGGCGTCTTTGCCGCTCCAGCCAATCACAGCGCCGATACCCGGAAGTAACCTTCCGGAGCGATGTCTGCGGCCGGAGGGGGAGACGAGGACGGCTTCGGTCTCCGGTAAGTAATTCATAATGAGCTTGTATGTTAGTCATACTAGCTCATTACGCCTTTGTCTCACAGGTTTTTTATTTTTTTACATTTTGGGGGTTTACAACTACTCTAATGCTCCAATACCTAATACAGATATCTTTGCGGTGCGATTTGTGACCATACAAAATGAATGGGCTCAAGTCTCACTGCAAGGAATCGCATGCGATAAGAACAGGAATGTAGTGCGATTTCTCTCTGAATTTCATGGTTTCCCGCACCGCTCCTGTGTGATCCTGGGCTTGTCAGCGATTTCCGTTCACACAGGAGCAGTGCGGGAAACCATGCAATTGACAGGAAGAAGTTACAGCAGCTGATCATTGTAAGCACTCCTGTCTGTGGTAAATTGTTTCTCAACCCTCCACCTGCTACATCCATAGGACAGCTTGGTCCGACATACTAAGACACCCCCATACACATTATTAGATTTTCTGTCTTCAGATTTACCAGAACCATAGAATATGAGGTCAAACCTTAAGAGTTTCAATTTGTATGCAATCAGGCAGGCCCTTGCACTACATGGTTTTGGTAAATCTGAAGACAAATCTACAGAAAATTCAGGATTTACCAAAACCAATTTGTCTTCAGATTTACCTAAACCATGTAGTGCCAGGGGCTGCCTGATTACATACAAATTGAAACTCTTAAAGGAGCACTAAAGCTTCCCTTTTTTTTGCCCAAAAATAACAAACATGTTATACTTACCTCCACTGTGCAGCTCGTTTTGCACACAGTGGCCCCGATCCTGGTCTTCTGGGGTCCCTCGGCGGCTGTCTTGGCGCCTCCCCGCAAGGACTCCACACCTTAATGCGAGTGAGCTCGCATGGTGTGGAGTGATTGCGGGCGCGCTCCCGTGATACAGCGGCGGCCATAGCCGTCGACTGTATCACTCGGCCCCGCCCCCCGCGTCATTGGATGTGATTGACAGCAGCGACAGCCAATGGCTGCGCTGCTTTCAATCCATCCAGTGTAGCCAATCGGCGGCCAGGCTGAAAAACGAAGAGGATGACGGGGGCGAGCGTGGGACTTTCGAGGGGCCAGGTAAGTAAAACAGGGGCTCGGGGGGGGGCGGTATTGTCGAATGTTTTTTTCACCTTAATGCATAGGATGCATTAAGGTGAAAAAACATGTAACTTTACTACTCCTTTAAGGTTTGACCTCATATTATATGGGTTTGGTAAATCTGAAGGAAAAATCTGCAGAAAATCTAAGTGTGTGTATGGGGCTTTAGAATTGGCAAGTTATAAAATGTTTGCTTCTGGGTTTAATATCGCCATACACTACACAATCACATTGTAGAATCTTATTTAAACGTCAAGCTATGTGATATGAGGCCGAATCTAAACACCGGAGTCCCTCTGTATCCAGAGAAGACCTTGCTCTACATAGATAGGAGATTGTGTGCTCCCCTTTAGGCTGACTGTACAATCTAATTGTACGACCTCCTTCAGATCTCCCCCCAGCTATGTAGTTTGAGGGTCTGTCTGATAGGAGACACATGGATGTAGATTGCAACACTATGGTAAATGTGAAAGAGATTGTAGAGAGTGAGAACCAGATTGTACAGAGTGTGACCACATCCAGGAGCACGGGGACCATGCAATCAGATTGTACAGAGTGTGACCACATCCAGGAGTATGGGGACCAATCAGATTGTACAGAGTGTGATCATACAATCCCCATATATAATGCAGTGTATGGTGACATTGTCCCTCTCTAATGGAGGATTTGTAAAGCGGCCCATTGCTGTGTACGGTCCCCCATTCCTCCTCCGTGGGAAGGCGGCCATTCAGGCCTCCATCATCAGTGCTCATACATTCCCATCCCCGCCCCCCATACATAGAAGGCCGGGAGCACAGAACAGCCTCTCCCGCCTCTTCCCGGAACACAGCGAGCCCCGTTTCCCCACCCGCTTCTCCCTCCACCCTCAGCACCCCGCCGTCCCCGCTCACCTCCACTCTCCACCGGTTACACCTCCACGTGTACAGCGACCTTATTCCACCACTCAGGCCCCCGACAAGACCAGGCCACAATACGCTCCTCCCGCCGTCGCTGGTTGGCCTAGCCCCTTGTGACGTAAAAACGCCCCCGTTCGCCGATAGGACACGCAAGACAAAACAGGGAGTGGCCGTCGGGGGAACAAGGAAGACGCGAGGGCTTTGTTAGAGAGCTTCGGCGCCTGATTAGTGACGGAGGGAGGCGGGATTACCCGGACAACCAATGTAAATAAAGAGCGGTGGTCAAATGCATTGAACAGTGGGGAAATCAGCGGCCAATGATATGTCTGCGGAAGAGGAGGGAAGGGTGTTGCTTTCCAGGGACAGAGTTCACTTTGAAAGATCAGATTTGGCGCCAATAAAATGGCGTCGGACGTGCTGACGTAGGGCGAGAGCGCGATGGCCTTTTGTGGGTGCCGCCATTTTGTATGTGGGCAGCGGCGTTTTCTTCAAAGTGGCTCAATAAAGTTTCTTTATGTACATATAGCAGGGCCTGGCGGGTGATTCATGCGATGCATAAGAAGGAGGCTGCTGTGCTTGAAAAGAGACAGTCATGATTGCACTTAGGCAAACACCTGAATATTCTCTATAGTGTGCAGGACCATCCTCCTACAGGGAACTGTCACCCCTTCCTGCCCAGGCCAATTTTCAGCGCTGTCACACTTTGAATGACAATTGTGCGGTCATGCAACGCTGTACACATGTGAATTTTTTTATTGTTTTGTTCGCATAAATAGAGCTTTTTTTTTGGTGGTATCTAATCACCACTATTGCTAAAAAAAAAACAAAAAAAAAAAAAAACAGAACATTTAAAAAACAAAATTTCTGCAAATAAGTAATGTAGCACACCTCCGTAGGAACTGCTGGTTTAAAGTGGAGTTTCCACCAAAAATACAAAATAGCATTATTGTGCATATAATAGCCTAAAAAAAAACATTTTAAAAAAATGATTTTTTTTTTACTCACCTGGAAGTACCTGTTGCTATGCGGTCCCATGAAATCTGCCTTCTGAATCACCTCAGATTCTGACATCAGCTCCCTACTGCTCCTGGGAAATGTGTCATCATTTCCCAGGATGCAGTGCGCTTCCCCTATGGCTAGAATCACTCGTCTATACAATCCAGGAAGTAAATGCTTGTGGGCTTCACATGCCCACAAGCAAAATGAAAACTTCAGCAAAGATTTTTTTAAAGTCTCTTTATGCAGTAACTCTGCAGATCGGCGGCGGTTTTTAAAATAGTAAGTCATCTTATATGTACAACTGTATTGAATGCTGAAATAACATGCTTTAAAAAAAATTAAAAATGTGATTGGAACCCCACTTTAAGTTTGGGCCTGTACTCTGCCTATCAACCCCTGTAATTTGTCTCGATTCCCCCTTGGCACAGCTGGACAATAATGTGATTGTGGGCCCCTAAACGGCTATAGAGGGCCACAATGATATCACACAACAATAAATGTAGTTAAATATTGTTACCTTAGTGTGGTTCACCTGCCACACAGCTGCAAAAGACAGAGTCCCACACAAGATGCAGTTCAACCAAAAGGTAGAGGAATTAGAATAGAGATTACACAAATAACATTTGACTCAAACAGATCCCAGTGAGAGTCCACTGGCATACATATACATAACAGTTTCAGGGTTTCAGTATATAAAAAGGGGCCCAGCTTACACAACTTAGAATCAGACTTGAGGAAGTGCACGGTGGAGGAATCTCCCAATGCAATGATAATCGCAGTGGGGTACTTCTCCACCAAGTCCCACCCAGCTCACTGAAATAGCAAAATGACAATAAAATAAATGCAAACGGTTATCTTACACATATGAGTTCAATTAACTATCTGGCTCCCCCGTGTGGGCAGCTCAACCGGTACGTGTCCCGTTGTATCAACTTAAAGTGGTTGCAGTGGCGTCACTAGGGTTGGTGTCACCCGGTGCGAAAAAAAATGGTGTCACCCCCCAACAACTATAGTCCCCCCTCAGTACAGACCCCCCTCCACTAACTACAGACCCCACTCCCACAGTATAGATCCCTTCCCTCAGTACAAACCCGCTCCACTAAGTACAGACTCTCCGCCATCAATATAGACCCGCCTCCCTCAGTATGAACCCCCACCTCAGTGCAGACCGCTCCATCAGTACAGACACCCCCACCTCAGTGCAGACCCCCTCAGTTACAGACACCCCCCCTCAGTTACAGACACCCCTCGTACAGACACCCCCCTCAGTACAGACACCCCCCTCAGTACAGACACCCCCCTCAGTACAGACACCCCCCTCAGTAACAGACACCCCCCCTCGTACAGACTCCCCCTCGTACAGACTCCCCCTCGTACAGACCACCCCTCAGTTACAGACACCCCCTCAGTTACAGACACCCCTCGTACAGACACCCCCCTCAGTACAGACACCCCCCTCAGTACAGACACCCCCCTCAGTACAGACACCCCCTCGTACAGACTCCCCCTCGTACAGACCACCCCTCAGTTACAGACACCCCCTCAGTTACAGACACCCCCTCAGTTACAGACACCCCCTCAGTTACAGACACCCCCTCAGTTAAAGACCCCCCCTCAGTTACAGACACCCCCCTCAGTTACAGACACCCCCCTCAGTACATACACCCCCCTCAGTACATACACCCCCCTCAGTACAGACACCCCCTCAGTACAGACACCCCCACCTCAGTACAGACCGCTCCATCAGTACAGACACCCCCACCTCAGTGCAGACCTCCTCAGTTACAGACACCCTGCTCAGTTACAGACACCCCCCACAGTACCAGACACCCCTCGTACAGACACCCCCCTCAGTTACAGACACCCCCCTCAGTACAGACACCCCCCTCAGTACAGACACCCCCTTGGTACCAGACCCCCCTCAGTACAGACACCCCCTCAGTTACAGCCCCCCTGGTGCAAACTCCCCCTAGTGCAGACCCCAGCAGTACAGACACCCCCTCCCCCCATCAGTAAAGATGCCCCCTTACCTTACAGACCTCAGAACAGAGCGGCAGATACACACAGCGGTGTGTCTCTCGAGCGCGGGCTCCTCCTCCTCCTCTGTGGATGTAAACATAGAGGAGGCAGAGGGGGCGGCGGCTTCCTTCCGCTCCGCTGAGGGACACAGCCGCAGCGTGAGCCTAAGGCACAGGGCAGCGGGCAATGTCAGTGTGGTGCCGCTGCGCTACCCACGGGTGTCACCCCTCTGGTGGGTGTCACCCGGGTGCGGCCCGCCCCCCCCGCACCTGGCTAGCAACGCTAGTGCGTGTCGTCACATCATCACAGTGCAGTGTGATGATGTGACAGGCTGAGTCGCTCGCTGGCTCTGTAGGGTAGGGAGGAGGATTGGAATTTAGGAATAGGAAGAATAAGGAGCCGGAGGACACACACCAGGCGCGGCCGCGGCGCTGGAGGTGTTGTTCCAGGCTTCCAGCCCAGCGGGGTGAAATTAATCAATGAATGGGTCAGCTGTAAAAAAAAAAAATAAAAAAATTAAAAAAAAAAAAAAAAAAGGGAGGGTGTCACCCCTCTAGCGGGTGTCACCCGGGGGCGGACCGCACCCCCCGCACCCCCCTAGCAACGCCTCTGAGTGGTTGTAAACCCACTTATGCAACTTGCACCTACAGGTAAGCCTAGATTAAGGCTTACCTGTAGGTGCAAGAAATATCTCCTAAACCTACACGGTTTAGGAGATATTTTACAAAAAAGAATGCACCGTTGTCTACGTCAACGGCGCATTCATAGGGTTAATCCCATTCACAAATCTGGCTTAGCTGGATTTGACGGCTCCCGCGCGCATGAGCCACGTCTTCGCCGCTCCGGCCAATCACAGCGCCGGAGTGGCGCTGTGATTGGCTGGAGCGGCGATACCCGGAAGTAACATTCCGGCTATCGCCGCAGCGATGGCTGCGGCTGGAGAGGGAGACGAGGACGGCTTTGGGGGCCCCGATCTAAGGTAAGTGATGCATAATGAGCTAGTATGCTAGTTATACTAGCTCATTATGCCTTTGTCTTGCAGGTGGGATTTAAAAAAAAAAAACATTACCAGGGTTTACAACCACTTTAAGCAATGAACTGAACTGATGATTGTTCCTAAAGTTTCCAGTAATCTTTGGCTAGCTTTTGTTGGTGCACTTAAGTATTTGTAATCCAACAACAAGGTGAAGAAAGAACGAATGCTTAAAATATACAGTATAAGGGCAAGTGAAACGCTGATCCTCCCAAAGCGCTATATCACTCCCGGGTGTAACGTGTCTCCACTTAAGGCCCTGCAGTAGTTAGCAAGTACAGGTGAAACTATGGCAGTCATTTTCCTGTGACCCAGTTAGTTATGTTGGTGGGCAGGTGCCCACTCACCACATGAGGCCTCGCCGGTATACTCCGTCTGGGCCCTCTTGGTTCTCAGCCTCCGGGCAGGTCGTGGTCCATGGTCCTCCGCACAGCCGCTCACGAGGTGTCGGTGGATAGGTGACTCTGGATGCTATGGATTGTAGAGCGGTCCCTCTCCCTGGTCTGATCAGCAGGGCTGTGACAGGAATCCCTGCGTCAGGCAATCCGGTCTCCCTCACTTTAGGCCCAGGCTTCTCCGGCCTAAGCACACTCGCTGCAGGCCTCTTGCCTGTTGTCAGATGGCGTCCCAAAAGATGGAACAAGAGCCACGCCTTGCCTTAAATAAGTTCTCCCAGCAGGCTGTGCGTGGCGCCAAAACACTCTGGCGGCACAGTGGTCTTATGGGTAATGTAGTTTCAATTCTATCCACGCCAATAGAGTCTTTGTCTCTCATTCCACATTACCCATAATGCTTTATCATGAATAACTGAACTAAGCAACTTTTAGTAGTCTAGCATGAACAGGCACCAGCAGGAGCCAACACTCTTATATATATATATACAAATTATAGTCTGTCAAGATGCATGCAATGGTAACACCTTGCTACACACTCCCCCTACTTGCAATCTTTGGTCCCCAAAGACAGTGGTAATAGTGACTAGGGATGAGCTGCGAGTTCGAGTCGAACCCATGTTCGACTCGAACATAGGCTGTTCGCTGAATTTCGAACATTATGGGGCGTTCGCGCCAAATTCGAGTGGGGCGTCACTGCCCATAATTCACTGCGGCATCGCAGTGCATTGCTGGCTGATGATTGGCCAAGCATGTACTATGACCCGCATGCTTGGCCAATCACAGCGCCGTAAGTACAGAGAACCGTAATTGGCCAAAGCCAGGGTAACTTTGGCCAATCATGGCTCAGAGGAGTAGGTACACGCCCCACAATATATAAGGCCGCCGGCGTGGCGGCCTTGTGTAGTGGGTTGCGGCGTTGGTTATAAGACAGAGAGAGAGAGACAGTGTAATTTGATTTGAATTAGAGCAGGTAGGCGAGTCAGTTAGCTGCAGTTACAGTGTGTAGAGGATATATATGCATCCTAGGTGTTGTATATATATTTACACACTGTATTCAGTTTAGCTAGATCCGTTCCTGTTATTCTCTATACTGACAGGCAGGCAGGTGATTGTGCTAGCTGCAGTATTTTCACTTAGTGTACTGTGTCCTAAAGCTACCTGAATAGAATTGCTGTTCTCATACTAATACCACAGGCAGGGAGCTGCATTATTTTCATTTAGTGTACTGTGTCCTTTGCACAGTGTGCTTCTAAAGGTACCTGAATACAATTGGTGGTGTTCTCATACTAATACCACAGGCTGGGAGCTGCATTATTTTCATTTAGTGTACTGTGTCCTTTGCACAGCGTGCACCTAAAGGTACCTGAATACAATTGGTGGTGTTCTCATACTAATACCACAGGCAGGGAGATGCAAGTATTTTCACTTAGTGTACTGTGTCCTTTGCACAGCGTGCACCTAAAGGTACCTGAATACAATTGGTGGTGTTCTCATACTAATACCACAGGCAGGCAGTTGATTCTGCTAGCTGCAGTATAATCAGTATAGATATATATATATATATACATCCCACCTTTGTGCAGCTACATCTCACTGCATGCCATTAGTATGTCTGGAAGGCAAACAAGGAGAGGCAGACAGTCACGAGCCAATAAAAGAGGGCAAGCAGGCTCTATGTCTAGAGGCAACAGTGCTGGTCATGGACACGGTGCATCCTCACAAGCACGTGGCCGTGGGACACACTTGTCCTTCTTTTCGGCAGCTGGCCGTGTTGAGCCGCAACATGCCGAAGACTTGGTAGAGTGGATGACCAAGCCGTCCTCATCCTCTTCATCCTCTCTCACCCAGGCTTAAGGTACTTTGTCTGGCAAAGCAGCTGCCAACGCGGCCTCTTCCCTCGGCTCAATGGCATCAGTCACTCCTTCCCTAGCCCCACCATGTCTTCCTGAGGAGTCCCCCGAACTGTTTGACCACAGTGTTGGGTACATGCTCCAGGAGGATTCCCAGCGTTTTGAAGGCTCCGATGATGGAACACAGCTAGAGGAAGGCAGTAACGTGAGCCCAGAGAGAGGGGGTAGTAACGTGAGCCCAGAGAGAGGGGGTGCCCAACAAGGACAGCAATATGGCAGTCATGTTTTCCCAGCTTCAGCATACTTCCAGGTTTGCTCCAGTGATGAGGAGGGAGGGGATGATGAGGTCACTGACGCCACGTGGGTGCCTGATAGGAAGGAGGAGGAGGCACACCTCCAATGAGGCAGGATGCCCTCCAGGGGCGATCGGGCAATCTGCTATCGGTACATCGACGTCAGATTGTACCAGGAAATTTCCCTGCCCCAGCTGCTGCACCGCCGAAAGAAGTTCGCTCCCAGCCATCCACATGCCTAGTGGTTAAATGCTAGCTTGGCTAAATTGCTAGCACTTCAACTGCTGCCTTTTCAATTGGTAGACTCTGCCCCCTTCCGTGTGTTTGTGGAATGTGCGGTTCCTCAGTGGCAGGTTCCCAAACGCCACTTTTTCTCATGGAAGTTGATTCCGGCTCTCTACCGGCATGTGGAAGGCAATGTCTTGGCCTCACTGGACAGGGCGGTCAGCGGTAAGGTGCATATTACCATGGACTCATGGTCCAGCAGGCATGGACAGGGACATTACCTATCTTTCACTGCGCATTGGGTGACTCTGATGGCAGCTGGGAAGGATGCAGGACAAGGTGCAGTAGTGTTGGAGGTTGTTCCGCCACCACGCCTCCAAAATACTACTGCTGGTGATTCTGACACACCTCTCTCCTCCACCCCCTCCTCTTCTTCTTCTTCCTCCTTGGCCTCTTCCTGTGCTTTGTCCTCGGAAACCAGCGGTGCTCCGTAGGCGTTCAAGGGGCTACGCAAGTACGCAGGCCAAAAGATGCCATGCGGTGCTTGAGCTGGTGTGCTTGGGGGACAGGAGCCACACTGGGGCAGAGATTATGTCAGCTCTGCAGGGGCAGGCTCAGAGGTGGTTGGCGCCACGCAAGCTTAAGCCAGGAAAGGTGGTTTGCGACAATGGCACCAACCTCCTCTCCGCCCTCCGACAGGGACAACTGACCCATGTGCCCTGTTTGACTCACGTCCTTAACTTGGTGGTGCAGCGGTTCTTGGGCAGGTACCCGGGCTTACAGGATGTCCTGAAGCAGGCCAGGAAACTCTGTGTGCATTTCCGCCGGTCATATAATGCCAGTGCTCAGCTGGCTGACCTCCAAAAGGAATACAACCTGCCCAAGAACCGCCTAATCCGTAACATGCCCACCAGGTGGAACTCTACGTTGGCCATGCTGCAGCAGCTGCACACACAGCAGAGGGCCATCAATGAGCATCTGTTGCAATATGGCACCAGGACAGGGTCAGGGGAGCTTTTTTTTTTTCCCCACGCCAGTGGGCCATGATCGGGGATGCATGCACTGTCCTGGCACCATTTGAGGAGGCCACGAGGATGGTGAGCAGTGACAGTGAATGCATCAGTGACACTGTCCCTCTTGTCCACCTGTTGGAGCACACGCTGCGTGGAATAATGGACAGGGCACTTGAGGCAGAACAGAGGGAGGAAGAGAAGGACTTCCTTACCTCTCAAGGCCCCCTTTATCCAGACAGTGTTCCTGCTGGCCCGCCTATCACACAGGAAGAGGATGAGGAGGAGGAGGAGGATTGTGTCAGCATGGAGGTGGAGCCTAGCACTCAGCATCAGCAGCAGTCTTCAAGGGATCAATTACAGTCTCAAGAAACCCATGGACTTGTACGTGGTTGGGAGGAGGTGGCTGCGGATCATGTCGTCCTGAGTGACCCAGAGGACTCCAGGCTGAATGCCTCAGCAAACCTATGCTGCATGGCCTCCCTGATCCTGCAAAGCCTGCGGAAGGATCCTCATATTCGTGCTATCAAGAAGAGGGATCATTACTGGCTGGCAACCCTCCTTGATCCACGTTACAAGGGTAAGGTTGCGGTCGGACCTTATCTTGGCAACGCAGAGGGAGCAGAGGATGAAACATCTTCGGGAGGCCTTGCATAAAGGTCTGTGCAACGCGTTCCCAGAGACTGGGAGGTTAGTCAAAGAAGGAGTGGTGGAGAAAGTGGCCGTCTGACCGATGCGTTCAGACAATTTTTTAGTCCGCAGCCCCAAGGTATGATTGGTTCCAGCAACCATCGCCAGTGTCTGTTTTACATAGTGCAGGAATACCTAGGGGCAAGATCAGACTTGGACACCTTTCCCACCGAAAATCCTCTGGGTTACTGGGTCTTTAGGATGGATCACTAGCCAGAGCTTGCACAGTATGCAATTGAGCTACTGGCCTGTCCTGCATCCAGCGATCTTTCGGAACGCACATTCAGTGCTGCTGGAGGCTTTGTAACCGATCACAGGGTGCGCCTGTCCACCGACTCGGTCGATCGACTGACCTTTATAAAAATGAATCAGTCTTGGATCACCACCAGCTACCAAGCACCTGATGCTGATGTAACTGAGTAATATTTTTTGAAATGTCAGATCCCTTCAAGACTGCCTATGCTGATGCTGAGTGACTGTCCTGTTATGCTGAGTGACTATCCTCTTCCCTCGTAAATGATCATGCTGATAGCTTGTAAGAACATTTTTGGATCTGGGCACCGCCACCAGTGGCTAAGGCCCAATTTTTCAGCCCCTGATTGCAGTGGCAATCAGGGGATTTGTTTCCACATTTTGTCTCTCATAGTTGAGGTATACCTATTATGACAATTACAGGCCTCTCTCATCTTTTTAAGTGGGAGAACTTGCACAATTGGTGGCTGACTAAATACTTTTTTTCCCCACTGTATACGACAGGCCCCTACTTTCAAACATCCAACTTACAAACGACTCCTACTTGCAAACTAAAGGAGACAACAGGAAGTGAGAGGAAATCTACCCCTAGGAAGGGGAATTCTCTCCTGTATGAGTTAATATGGGAAAAACGTGTCTCCTCTCCACTGATGCTTTATCACCAATCCTTGTTTCACTAAAAACCCCAAATTTTCAAAATACATTTGTCATTGGGACAGAAAGTGAGGTGAAATGTTCTGAACAGGTGCACAGACAGCAAAACAAATGTTACTTGGGTGATAACCCTTCCATATGTTTTCCAAAAAGCTTAAAAATAGATTTTTGGCTGGAGCTACACTTTAAAAATGTACCAGTTCAAAATTACAAACAGATACTACTTAACAACAAACCTACAGTCCCTGTCTTGTTTGCACCGCCGGTATACTGCTGTTCAGAGTATATAGGGCCTGGGGGCCCCACGCCTTTACTTTTTTTAATTTGGGTGCGGGGTTCCCCTTAATATCCATACAAGACCCAAAGGGGCTGGTAATGGGCTGAGGGGGGTACCCATGCCATTTTTCTCAATGATTTTCATCCGTATTGCCGGGACCAGCCATTACATTAAAGCCGCAAGCAGTTTTAAATGTTTTTTTTCCTTTAGAAATGTCATTTTGTTCAGGGACAGTTCTAAACACGGGAAACACGTGCCACTTCACAGGCATACTATAGACACCCCCCAGGTACGAAATTAAAAGGGATATTTCACTTTTTTTTTTTCACTTTAAGCATCATTAAAATCACTGCTCCCGAAAAAACAGCAGTTTTTAAAACTTTTTTTTGCATTGATACATGTCCCCTGGGGCAGGACCTGGGTCCCCAAACCCTTTTTAAGACGATAACTTGCATATTAGCCTTTATAATTAGCACTTTTGATTTCAAACGTTCGAGTTCTATAGACTTTAACGGGGTTCTAAAGTTTGCTCGAAATTTCGTTCCGTTCGCAGGTTCTGGTGCGAACCGAACCAGGAGGTGTTCGGCTCATCCCTAATAGTGACCTGTTACATGCTGTGTTCAGATACATGAGGAGAAAAAGAACCAGTTAGTGTATACAAGAAATAAGACAATTCACATTTTCATAAGAACTAGGCAGAGGAACCCCCCACCATGCTTTGAAAAGGAGGTTGTTCTGCCTACAGGCCACCTTGACTGGAATGGCCCAACCAGATGTGCCAGGGGGTGAGCTGGGGCTGTCCTCCACCGAATGTGCAGTGGAAGGACCAGGCATCTCAGTTGTTCTTTTTGAGGTAAGCACTGACTCTTCAGAGCATTCACCCAATTGATTGTAGGTCAGTCTCTTGCGTGGGTGAATGACTCTTCTCTCTCTCTGCTCCTTAGGTGCTAAGGCCTCAGGTACCCTGGCCTCTGCTTCCTCCACTGCTTCCAGTTCCCCCTCTGTAAGGGATGGGACCTCTTCAGGGTCTTCCATTGTCAGGGAAACCTAATTATCCACCAGCTCCTCAGAAAGCATACTTTGAGGCACAAACTCAGGGGCCTCTGGTCTGAGAGTCCCTATGTCAGTCACTTCAGGTGGGGAAAAAGGAGGAGTCGAAGGCCCTGGTAGCTGAGATGACCACAACCAGTCTGATTCCACCTTTTCATCCTCACTGTCTTCATCCTCTAAATCTTGAGGTACAGTCTGAGACCTAGTGACTGGCCGAGATCCTTGAGAGGTTGAGGGAGTCGCCTGTAAATCTGTCATTGGTGGCAGGCGAACTGCCTCAGAGAGAGGCAGCAGGTGATTTCGATGCCAAGTCTTTAGTGGGCCCACACTCCCTTCTGGCCTGATCTGGTACACTGGGAGTCCTGGTAGTTGCTTGCAGATGACATAGGGCTGTGACTTCCAGCGATCAGCCAACTTGTGCTTGCCAGGGACACCCAGATTTTTCAACAGTACCCTATAAGGGGAGTGTCCTGTAGCGTCATTTGCAGTATTGTTGTACAATGGCAGCTACATGTTTGCTCCAGTGTTGCTTCTTCTCTTAGCTTAAAGTTCCAAGCATGTCAAGAAGAGTTCGGTTAAACCTCTCAAGTTGAGCATCCCCTTGGGGGTGGAAAGGAGTGGTTCTGGACTTTTTGATGCCTAACAGGTCTAAGAGTCTATTAATAAGGCTACTTTCAAAGTCTCTCCCTTGATCCGAGTGGATACGTTGGGGCAAGCCATAATGTACAAAGAACTTTTCCACAAAAACCTTGGCCACTGTTGATGCTTGCTGATCCTTTGTTGGGAATGCTTGGGCATATCTAGTGAAATGATCAGTCACCACCAGAATGTTTCCCTGCCCACTCAGATCAGGCTCCAGGCAAAGAAAGTCAATGCACACCAGCTCCATTGGTCCCTGACTCTGAAGATGGCCCATTGGGGCGGCTCGGGGAGGCAAAGTCTTCCTTTGGATACACCGAATACAGGAGTGGCAGTAACCTTCAACTTCAGCCCGCATGCAGGGCCAGTAGAATCGTTCCCTTACCAAATGGAAAGTTCTCTGAGACCCTAGATGGCCATGGTTATTGTGGAGGGCCGTCAACACTGTCTCTCTGTGTTTTCTGGGTAAAAACAGCTGCCATTTTTCCTCAAGACCATCAGAGGGGCCCCTTCGGTAGACCACCCCTTGATGTAACTGCAACCTATCCCATTCTCGGTGTAGCAGATGAGCCTCTCTCTCTCTGTATGTCTATCAGTGGCCTCTCTCTGTCTCTCATACACAGGACAGCACTTCATCTGAGTGTGCAGCACTTCTCGTCCTCCGCCCTCCTCCTGAACATTAAGTATCAATGCCTCGGCCGGCCCATCGCCATCCTCCAGGAAGGAGTCAGCGGGGGGTGCAGGACCTTTCTTCTGTAGTCAGTATTCTAAGGATGTGGAAGGAAGAAAAGATCCTTAGGCAATTGGAGAAACACATAGGATTGTCCTGGTTCCATCGTGGTTCCACCACAAAAAGACCATTTGACCCATTTGAGCGTATGCTTTCCTGGGTTCAAACATTCTGGTAAGCCCCTTACCTATCCGTGGTGTTTTTTTCACTTCAAGTCACTTCAATAATTGTTCACTTTCAGCACCTCAATTTTGAATTCATCACCAAGTCTTGGATTGTGTCAATACCCAAGTCTGATCACTCTAAGGATAGACATTTGTGTATTTTTTGCACTTCTTGAATCTTCTACATATGTATACTTAATTTGTAATAATGTGGACATTCATTCATTCATCATTTTTTCTTTTGTCACATTTGAGATTTGAGCACCATATTAATTTATGTTTTCAGGCATTCATTTATTTTGATTAGCGCTACACTTTTTGTTCCCATTTTTCTGCTATTTGTCTTATTGTTGTGTTAGCGGCTTATCTATAAGGGCAGTGCAGAATTATTCTATATACCATTCTAGCAGACGAGCCTCCTTTGGGGAGTCAGTAAGGAGCATGTCAAAACACTGATTCTCCAGAGCCTTCAAGGCCAAGTTACCCAGAAGGTCTTCCAAATGGTCCCTTCTCAGGTCCTTCTTTAGTAAATATAAAAGTATTCAGCTCTGAAAAATTATAATAATAAATGAGCTAAGGATTGCAAGCCAGCACTCAGGGTGAATTCATAAAAAATCCCTTAGGAATAATCATATATAGGGATGAGCTCGGTGTTCGAGTCGAACATACGTTCGACTCGAACATCGGCTGTTCGATCGTTCGGCGAACATCGAACGATTTGGGCCGTTCGCGCCAAATTCGAGTGACGCGAACGGCCCACAATACGCTGCGCCATCGCAGTGCAATCCCGGCGCTGAGATTGGCCAAGCATGCACTGTGACCCCGCATGCTTGGCCAATCACAGCGCCGGCAGCTAGGAGAGCCATAATTGGCCACAGGCAGGTTGCCTGTGGCCAATTATAGCTCAGGGGGTTTAGCACACGCCCCACACTATAAAAGGCCGCCAGCGCGGCGGCCTTGTGTAGTGTGTTCCGGCGCAGGGAAAGAGAAGGATAGGCAGGGACAGTGTGATATTCTTTGTGCTATTCTTGTGTGCAGGGAGAGAGAAGGATAGGCAGGGAGAGTGTCAGTGTGATATTCTTTGCTAAACCTTGTGTGCAGGGAGAGAGAAGGATAGGCAGGGGACAGTGTCAGTGTCATATTCTTTGCTAAACCTTGTGTGCAGGGAGAGAGAAGGATAGGCAGGGAGAGTGTCAGTGTCATATTCTTTGATAAACCTTGTGTGCAGGGAGAGAGAAGGATAGGCAGGGGACAGTGTCAGTGTCATATTCTTTACTAAACCTTGTGTGCAGGGAGAGAGAAGGATAGGCAGGGAGATTGTCAGTGTCACATTCTTTGATAAACCTTGTGTGCAGGGAGAGAGAAGGATAGGCAGGGGACAGTGTCAGTGTCATTGTTGCTAAGCCTCCTGCACAGTATACACCTGAAGCTAGCCCTTATTGCTGTGTTTTCCTGGTGTGTTACACTAACAGGCATTTGCAGCACTTACAGCGAGCGGAGTGTGCCTCCTGCACATTATACACCTGAAGCTAGCCCGTATTGCTGTGTTTTCCTGGTGTGTTACACCAACAGGCATTTGCAGCACTTACAGCAGGCATAGTGTGATTCCTGCAAAATATACTCCTGAAGCTAGGCCTTATTGCTGTGTTTTCCTAGTGTGTTACTCTAACAGGCATTTGCAGCACTTACAGCAGGCGTAGTGTGATTACTGCAAAATATACACCTGAAGCTAGCCCGTATTGCTGTGTTTTCCTGGTGTGTTACACCAACAGGCATTTGCAGCACTTACAGCAGGCATAGTGTGATTCCTGCAAAATATACCCCTGAAGCTAGGCCTTATTGCTGTGTTTTCCTAGTGTGTTACTCTAACAGGCATTTGCAGCACTTACAGCAGGCGTAGTGTGATTACTGCAAAATATACACCTGAAGCTAGCCCGTATTGCTGTGTTTTCCTGGTGTGTTACACCATCAGGCATTTGCAGCACTTACAGCAGGCATAGTGTGATTCCTGCAAAATATACTCCTGAAGCTACGCCTTATTGCTGTGTTTTCCAAGTGTGTTACTCTAACAGGCATTTGCAGCACTTACAGCAGGCGTAGTGTGATTCCTGCAAAATGTACTCCTGAAGCCACGCCTTATTGCTGTGTTTTCCTGGTGTGTTACACCAACAGGCATTTGCAGCACTTACAGCAGGCGTAGTGTGATTCCTGCAAAATATACTCCTGAAGCTACGCCTTATTGCTGTGTTTTTCTAGTGTGTTACACCAACAGGCATTTGCAGCACTTACAGCAGGCGTAGTGTGATTCCTGCAAAATATACTTCTGAAGCTACGCCTTATTGCTGTGTTTTCCTAGTGTGTTACACCAACAGGCATTTGCAGCACTTACAGCAGGCGTAGTGTGATTACTGCAAAATATACACCTGAAGCTAGCCGTATTGCTGTGTTTTCCTGGTGTGTTACACCAACAGGCATTTGCAGCACTTACAGCGGGCGTAGTGTGCTTCCTGCAAAATATACTCCTGAAGCTAGGCCTTATTGCTGGTTTTCCCATCTCCCTGCAGGCCATTAGAATGTCTGGAAGGCAAACAAGGAGAGGCAGACAGTCAGGAGCCAATAAAAGAGGGCAAGCAGGCTCTGTGTCTAGAGACAACAGTGCTGGTCGTGGACACGGTGCATCGCCATCAGCACGTGGCCATGGGACACGCTTGTCCTTCTTTTCGGCAGCTGGACGTGTTGAGCCGCATCATGCCGAAGACTTGGTAGAGTGGATGACCAAGCCCTCCTCATCCTCCTCATCCTCTCTCACCCAGGCTCAGGGTACGGGCAAAGCAGCTGCCAAAGCGTCCTCTTCCTTGGTATCAATGTCATCATCAGTCACTCCTTCCCTAGACCCACCATGTCCTCCTGAGGAGTCCCCCGAACTGTTTGAGCACAGTGTTGGGTACATGCTCCAGGAGGATGCCCAGCGTTTCGAAGGGTCTGATGATGATACCCAGCTAGAGGAAGGCAGTAGCGTGAGAGCAGAGAGAGGGGATGCTCAAGAAGGACACCAATCTGGCAGTCATGTTCCAGCAGCTGCAGCATACTGCCAGATTGGCTCCAGTGATGAGGAGGGAGGGGATGATGAGGTCACTGACTCCACGTGGGTGCCTAATAGGAGAGAGGAGGAGGAGGAGGATGAGGAGGAGGCACATCTCCAACGAGGCAGGATGCCCTCGGGGGGCCAGCGTAAGGGCAGCACACCGACGGAATCACACCGTAGAGCTCCGCCTGTGCAGGGCGCTGCCTCTGCCCGTTATTCAACAAGGTCTTTGGTGTGGGCCTTTTTTGAGTCGAGTGCATCAGATCACACAGCTGCTGTTTGCAACATATGTCTCAAGCGTATATCGCGTGGCCAAAACATCAGCCGCTTGGGCACCACATGCTTGACCAGACATATGTTGACCTGCCATGCAGCTCGTTGGCAAGCCTACCTTAAAGACCCACACCAAAGAACAAAGCGGACCTCTCCTTGCACCGCATCAGCTGGGATCTCCAACCCCACTATACCTTCAGTCCTCTCTGAAACCTGCACTGAGAGGAATGAAGGTGTAGAATTAGGTGTGTCACAGCCAAGTACTTGCGGGCACTCTGCTAGCAGTACACCGACGTCCGATTCTAGCAGGCAAATTTCCCTGCCCCAGCTGCTGGACCATCGAAAGAAGTTCACTACCAGCCATCCACATGCCCAGCGGTTGAATGGTAGCTTGGCTAAATTGCTAGCGCTTCAACTGCTGCCTTTTCAGTTGGTAGACTCGGCCCCCTTCCGTGAGTTTGTGTAATGTGCGGTTCCTCAGTGGCAGGTTCCCAAACGCCACTTTTTCTCACGGAAGGCGATTCTACCGGCATGTGGAAGGCAATGTCTTGGCCTCGCTGGACAGTCCGGTCAGCGGTAAGGTGCATATTACCGCTGACTCATGGTCCAGCAGGCATGGACAGGGACGTTACCTTTCTTTCACGGCCCATTGGGTCACTCTTTTGGCAGCTGGGAAGGATGCAGGACAAGGTGCAGTAGTGTTGGAGGTTGTTCCGCCGCCACGCCTCCAAAATGCTACTACTGGTTGTGACACACCTCTCTCCTCCACCCCCTCCTCTTCTTCTTCCTCCATGGCCTCTTCCTGTGCTTTGTCCTCTGAACCAGCGGTGCTCCATAGGCGTTTAAGGGGCTACGCAAGTACGCAGGCAAAAAGATGCCATGCCATGCTTGCGCTGGTGTGTTTGGGGGACAGGAGCCACACTGGGGCAGAGGTTCTGTCTGCTCTGCAGGGGCAGGCCGAGAGGTGGTTGGCGCCACGCCAGCTTAAGCCAGGAATGGTGGTTTGCGACAATGGCACCAACCTCCTCTCCGCCATCCGACAGGGACAACTGACCCATGTGCCCTGTGTGGCTCACGTCCTTAACCTGGTGGTGCAGCGGTTCTTGGGCAGGTACCCGGGCTTACAGGATGTCCTGAGGCAGGCCAGGAAAGTCTGTGTGCATTTCCGCAGATCTTATAATGCCAGTGCTCGCCTGGCTGAGCTGCAAAAGGAGTTGAACCTGCCCAAGAACCGCCTTATATGTGACATGCCCACCAGGTGGAACTCAACGTTGGCCATGCTGCAGCGGCTGCACACGCAGCAGAGGGCCATCAATGAGTACCTGTGCGACTACGGTACCAGGACAGGGTCAGGTGAGCTTGGTTTTTTTTTACCACGCCAGTGGGGCATGATCAGGGATGCATGCACTGTCCTGGCACCATTTAAGGAGACCACAAGGATGGTGAGCAGTGACAGTGCATGCATCAGTGACACTGTACCTCTTGTCCACCTGTTGAAACATACGCTGCGTGGAATAATGGACAGGGCACTTGAGGCAGAACAGAGGCAGGAAGAGGAGGACTTCCTTGCCTCTCAAGGCCCCCTTTACCCAGACAGTGTTCCTTCTGTCCCACCCATCGCACAGGAAGAGGAGGAGGAGGAGGATTGTGTCAGCATGGAGGTGGAGCCTGACACTCAGCATCATCAGCAGCAGTCTTTTAGGGATGATTTACAGTCCCAAGAAACCCGTGGACTTGTACGTGGCTGGGAGGAGGTGGCTGCGGATCATGTCGTCCTTAGTGACCCAGAGGACTCCGGACCGAATGCCTCAGCTAACCTACGCTGCATGGCCTCCCTGATCCTGCAAAGTCTGCAGAAGGATCCTCGTATTTTTAGGATCAAGGAGAGGGACCATTACTGGCTGGCCACTCTCCTTGATCCACGGTACAAGGGTAAGGTTGCGGACCTTATCTTACCGTCGCAGAGGGAGCAGAGGATGAGACAACTCCGGGAGGCCTTGCAGAAAGGTCTGTGCAACGCGTTCCCAGAGACTGGGAGGTTACAAACTCCTGGTTCCTGGACAACGAGTTGCTGAGGCTTCGGTCAGTCAAAGAAGGAGCGGTGGGGAAGGTGGCTGTCTGACCGATGCGTTCAGACAATTCTTTAGTCCACAGCCCCAAGGTATGACCGGTTCCAGCAACCATCGCCAGCGTCTGATATACATGGTGTAGGAATACCTAGGGGCAAGGTCAGACTTGGACACCTTCCCCACCGAAAATCCTCTGGCTTACTGGGTCTTGAGGATGGATCACTGGCCAGAGCTTGCACAGTATGCAATTGAGCTACTGGCCTGTCCTGCATCCAGCGTTCTTTCAGAACGCACATTCAGTGCTGCTGGAGGATTTGTCATGGATCACAGGGTGCGCCTGTCCACCGACTCGGTTGATCGACTGACTTTCATAAAGATGAACCTGTCTTGGATCACCACCAGCTACCAAACACCTGAAGCTGATATAACAGACTAATTTATTTTCAAATGTCACATCCCTTCAAGACTGATGCTGATGCTGAGTGACTGACCTGTTATGTTGACTGACTATCCTCCTCCTCCTCAATGATCCGATTGATGATGATAGCTTGGAAGAACATTTTTGTTTCTGGGTGCCGCCACCAGTGCCTAAGGCCCAATTTTTCAGCCCCTGCTTAACAGGGGCATGTAATTACAATTTTTTATGCAATGCTTTGCAGCAGGGATCATTCCTGCACTCCAACTAGAGCATCTGGGAGAGGTTGCAGTGTCGTGGCACCAGCACCAGTGCCTAAGGCCCAATTTTTCAGCCCCTGTTTAACAGGGGCATGTAATTACAATTTTTTATGCAATGCTTTGCAGCAGGGCTCATTCCTGCACTCCAACTAGAGTATCTGGGAGAGGTTGCAGTGTTGTGGGACCAGCACCAGTGCCTAAGGCCCAAATTTTCAGCCCCTGTTTAACAGGGGCGTGTAATTACAATTTTTGATGCAATACTTTGCAACAGGGCTCATTGCTATGCTCCAAGTACAGTATCTGTGAGGGGTTGCAGTGTTGTGGAACCAGTGTCTAAGGCCCAATTTTTCTGCCCCTGTTTAACAGGGGCATGTAATTACAATTCTTGATCTAATAATTCACAGCAGGGCCCCTTCCTGCGCCCACCAAGAGTAACTGTGAGGCCTTACAGTGTTGTGTCAACACCACCACCACCACCACCAAAGGCCCAATTTTTCAGCCCCTGTTCAACAGGGGCATGCAATTACAATTCTTGATCTAATAATTCACAGCAGGGTCCATTCATGCGCCCACCAAGAGTAACTGTGAGGGCTTACAGTGTTGTGGCAACACCAACATGTAAGGGGAAAATTTCAGCAGAGTATATAGGGCAGGCCCCTACTTTCAAACATCCAACTTACAAACGACTCCTACTTGCAAACGGAAGGAGACAACAGGAAGTGAGAGGAAATCTACCCCTAGGAAGGGAAATTCTCTCCTGTAAGAGTTAATATGGGAAAAAGGTGTCACCTCTCTACTGATGCTTTATCACCAATCCTTGTTTCAATAAAAACCCCACTTTTCAAAAACATTTGTCATTGGGACGGAAAGTGAGGTGAAATGTTCTGAACAGGGGCACAGACAGCAAAACAAATGTTACAGGGGTGATAACCCTTCCCTATGTTTTCCAAAAAGCTTAAAAATAGATTTTTTGGCTGGAGCTACACTTAAACAATGTACCTGTTCAAAATTACAAACAGATTCTACATAAGAACAAACCTACAGTCCCTGTCTTGTATGCACCGCCTGTATACGGCTGTTCAGAGTATATAGGGCCTTTTTTATTTTGTGTGCGGGGTTCCCCTTAATATCCATACAAGACCCAAAGGGGCTGGTAATGGGCTGGGGTAGGGGGGGGGGGTGATGGGCTAGCTATGCCATTTTTCTTAAAGATTTTCATCCATATTACCGGGACCAGACATTACATTAAAGCCGCAAGCAGTTTTAAATGCCTTTTTTTCCTTTAGAAATGTCATTTTGTGCAGGGACAGTTCTAAACACGGGAAACACGTGCCACTTCACAGGCATACTTTAGACACCCCCCAGGTACGATATTTAAAGGAATATTTGACTTTTTTTTTTTCACTTTATGCATCATTAACCACTTAACGACCGCCCACTGTAAATATACGTCGGCAGAATGGCACCGACAGGCAGAATCACGTACATATACGTGATTGCCTTTGTATAGTTGGGGGGTCCGATCGGACCCCCCTTCTTTACAGTGGGTGGTCGTTTTACCTTCGGGAGCGATCCGGCATGAGGGGACGGCCGTTCGATTCCGGCCCCCCCCCTCTCGATCGCTCCCGGCGAATGAGAGAGCTTCCCCTGCCTGCCAGGCAGGAGGAAGTGATGTCATCTCTCCTGCAGCGCTCACATATACCGAGCGCCGTACAGGAGAAGATGCAGGTTAGTACACAAAACAGCACACTGACACCAGGACACATAGGCACATAAATCGCCCCCCCAGGCCCCCCCAGACACCCCCAGATCACCCCCCAGATCACCCCCAGCCCCCAGTCACAGTGTCACTGATTGCAGTGACCATTTATTTAGTGATCACTGCAATCAGTGACATTTGTGACTGTAAAAGTGTCACTACATTTAGTTTTAGGTCCAGTGTAGCCCCCTAACCCCCCCCAATAAAGGTTTAACCCCCTGATCACCCCCAGATAACCCTTTCACCCCCTAGCACCGCCGTCGCTAAGCGATCAATTTTCTGATCGATGCCTTAGCGTCGGTGATGCTGATCGGTAGCCAGTAATTTTTTTTAGGTTCGCCGCAGGTTTTTATAGCGTCGGGTACCCCCATATATTACCTAATAAAGGTTTAACCCCCTTGATCGCCCCCCAGGTAACCCTTTCACCCCCTATCACCACTGTCACTAAGCGATAATTTTTCTGATCGATGTCTTAGCGTCGGCGATGCTGATCGGTAGCCAGTAATTTTTTTTAGGTTCGCCGCAGGTTTTTATAGCGTCGGGTACCCCCATATATTACCTAATAAAGGTTTAACCCCCTTGATCACCCCCCAGGTAACCCTTTCACCCCCTAGCACCGCCGTCGCTATGCGATTATTTTTCTGATCGATGTCTTAGCGTTGGTGATAGTAATTTTTTTTAGGTTCGCCGCAGGTTTTTATAGCGTCGGGTACCCCCATATATTACCTAATAAAGTTTTAACCCCCTTGATCGCCCCCCAGGTAACCCTTTCACCCCTATCACCACTGTCACTAAGCGATAATTTTTCTGATCGCTGTCTTAGCGTCGGTGATGCAGATCGGTAGCCAATCATTTTTTTTAGGTTCGCCGCAGGTTTTTATAGCGTCAGGTACCCCAATATATTACCTAATAAAGGTTTAACCCCCTTGATCGCCCCCTGGTAACCCTTTCACCCCCTATCACCACTGTCGCTAAGCGATCATTTTTCTGATCGCTGTCTTAGCGTCGGTGATGCAGATCGGTAGCCAGTAATTTTTTTTAGGTTCGCCGCAGGTTTTTATAGCGTCAGGTACCCCCATATATTATCTAATAAAGGTTTAACCCCCTGATCGCCCCCCAGGTAACCCTTTCACCCCCTATCACCACTGTCGCTAAGCGATCGTTTTTATGATCGTTGTCTTAGTGTCGGTGATGCCGATAGGTAGCCAGTAATTTTTTTTTAGGTTCGCCGTCAGGTTTTTATATAGCGTCAGGTACCCCCATATATTACCTAATAAAGGTTTTAACCCCCTAATTGCCCCTAGTTAACCCTTTCACCAGTGATCATCATATAAGTGTTACGGTGACGCTGGTTAGTTAGTTTGCTTTTTATAGTGTCGGGGCACCCGCCGTATATATAACCCAATAAAGGTTTAACCCCCTGATCGCCCGGCGGGTGATATCAATTAGGTTTTAGCATCAGAGAGGGTCTGCGTCACACCCCAGGCAGTGTCAGGTTAGTGCCAGTAGCGCTAACACCCACGCGTTAAGCATACACCCCCCTTAGTGGTATAGTATCTGAACAGATCAATATCTGATCTGATCAGATCTATACTAGCGTCCCCAGCAGTTTAGGGTTCCCAAAAACGCAGTGTTAGCGGGATCAGCCCAGATACCTGCTAGCTCCTGCATTTTGCCCCTCCGTCCAGCCCAGGCCACCCAAGTGCAGTATCGATCGATCACTGTCACTTACAAAACACAACACACATAACTGCAGCGTTCGCAGAGACAGGCCTGATCCCTGCGACTCCAGTGCTGTAGGAGGTGATTTCACCACCACAGTTAAAAAAAAAAAAAGCATATATGCCGAAGCATTGGGGCAGCAGGGGCGGAGGAGCGATTTTGCTCCTAATGCCGCGTACATACGGTCGAAATTCCGACGGAGGCTTGCCCGTGGAAAAGTCTGACCATGTGTACGCGGCATAACTTTTGCGGGAAGATGCCCCCATGCTTCGGCATATATAAATGGTGCATGTATGCCCATCATTAAAAGTGGGTGGATGAAGGGCGGTATTCTAATGGTGGGCATACCCACCGATCAATCTTTTTTTTTCGTTCAGCCAACAGGCTGCATGAAAAAAAAGATTACAATACATGTCCAACAAGTACCAGCAACGTACTGGTATGTTGCTGGACTTTGAATGTTTATACCAGAATGATGCCTGCGGGTTTAGGTATCATCTTGGTATCATTCTTTTCAGCCAGCGGCCGGCTTTCATGTAAAAGCAATCCTAGTGGCTAATTAGCCTCTGGACTGCTTTTACAAGCAGTGGGAGGGAATGTCCCCCCCCCCCCGGATATAAAAAGCGCCATTGGGAAATTGGGAAAGCATTTTATCACACCGATCTTGGTGTGGTCAGATGCTTTGAGGGCAGAGGAAAGATCTAGGGTCCAGTTTTTTCAAAAAAGAGTACCTGTCATTACCTATTGCTATCATAGGGGATATTTACATTCCCTGAGATAACAATAAAAATGATAAAAAAAATAAAAAATATGGAAGCAACAGTTTAAAAATAAAATAAAAAAGCAAAATTAATAATAAAAAAAAAAAAAAAAAAAAAAAAGCACCCCTGTCCTGCCCTGCTCTTGCCCAATGGCGAACGCAAGCGTCGGTCTGGCGTCATATGTAAACAGCAATTGCACCATGCATGTGAGGTATCACCGCAAAGGTCAGATCGAGGGCAGTAATTTTAGCAGTAGACCTCCTCTGTAAATCTAACGGGGTAACCTGTAAAGGCTTTTAAAGATGTATGTAGTTTGTCGCCAATGCGCGTTTGTGCGAAATTTTAAAGCATGTCGTGTTTGGTATCTATGTACTCGGCCAAAGATCATCTTTTTTATTTCATTAAACATTTGGGCAATATAGTGTGTTTTAGTGCATTAAAATTAAAAAAAGTGTATTTTTTCCCCAAAAAATGCGTTTGAAAAATCGCTGCCCAAATACTGTGTAGAAAAAAAAATGCAACACCCACCATTTTATTCTGTAGGGCCTTTGCTTTAAAAATATATATAATGTTTGGGGGTTCTACATAATTTTCTTGCAAAAAAAAATATGTTTTCATGTAAACAAAAAGTGTCAAAAAGGGCTTTGTCTTCAAGTGGTTAGAAGAGTGGATGTAAGCTTCCTAATGTTGTGTATAAAATGCCAGAACAGTTCAAAACCCCCCCAAATGACCCCATTTTGGAAAGTAGACACCCCAAGCTATATACTGTGAGGCATGTCGAGTCCATGGAATATTTTATATGTTGACACAAGTTGCGGAAAACAGACAATTTTTTTTTTTTTTTTTTTGCACAAAGTTGTCACTAAATGATATATTGCTCAAACATGCCATGGGCATATGTGGAATTACACCCCAAAATACATTCTGTTGCTTCTCCTGAGTACGGGGATACCACATGTGTGAAACTTTTTGGGAGCCTAACCGCGTACGGGACCCCAAAAACCAATCACCGCCTTCAGGCTTGCTAAGGGTGTCAATTTTTGATTTCACTTCTCACTGCCTATCACAGTTTCGGAGGCCATGGAATGCCCAGATGGCACAAAACCAGCCCCCAAATGACCCCATTTTGGAAAGTAGACACCCCAAGCTATTTGCTGAGAGGTATTGTGAGTATTTTGCAGATCTCGCTTTTTGTCACAAAGTTTTGAAAATTGAAAAAAAAAAAGAAAAAAAAAATGTTCTTTCTTCATTTTCAAAAACAAATTAGAGCTGTAAAATACTCACCATGCCTCTCAGCAAACAGCTTGGGGTGTCTACTTTCCAAAATTGGGTCATTTGGGGGGTTTTGTGCTATTTTGGCATTTTATGGCCTTCGAAACTGTGATAGGTAGTGAGGAGTCAAATCAAAAATTTGTGCCTAGAAATCCTGAAGGCGGTGATTGGTTTTCGGGGTCCCGTACGCGGCTAGGCTCCTAAAAAGTCCCACACATGTGGTATCCCCATACTCAGGAGAAGCAGCAAAATTTATTTTGGGGTGCAATTCCACATATAACCATGGCATGTGTGAGCAATATATCATTTAGTGACAACTTTTTGTAATTTTTTTTTTTGTCATTATTCAATCACTTGGGACAAAAAAAAAAAAATATTCAATGGGCTCAACAGGCCTCTCAGCAATTTCCTTGGGGTGTCTACTTTCTAAAATGGGGTCATTTGGGGGGGTTTTGTGCTATTTTGGCATTTTATGGCCTTCAAAACTGTGATAGGTAGTGAGGAGTGAAATCAAAAATTTGCGCCCTTAGAAATCCTGAAGGCGGTGCTTGGTTTCCGGGGTCCCGTACGTGGCTAGGCTCCTAAAAAGTCCCACACATGTGGTATCCCCGTACTCGGGAGAAGCAGCAGAATGTATTTTGGGGTGCATTTCCACATAAAACCATGGCATGTGTGAGCAATATATCATTTAGTGACAACTTTTTGTAATTTTTATTTTATTTTATTTTTTTGTCATTATTCAATCACTTGGGACAAAAAAAAATAATATTCAATGGGCTCAACATGCCTCTCAGCAATTTCCTTGGGGTGTCTACTTTCTAAAATGGGGTCATTTGGGGGGGTTTTGTACTGCCCTGCCATTTTAGCACCTCAAGAAATGAGATAGGCAGTCATAAATTTAAAGCTGTGTAAATTCCAGAAAATGTACCCTAGTTTGTAAACGCTATAACTTTTGCGCAAACCAATAAATATACGCTTATTGACATTTTTTTTACTAAAGACATGTGGCTGAATACATTTTGGCCTAAATGTATGACTAAAATTGAGTTTATTCGATTTTTCTTATAACAAAAAGTAGAAAATATCATTTTTTTTAAAAAATTTCGGTCTTTTTCCATTTATATCGCAAAAAATAAAAATCGCAGAGGCAATCAAATACCATTAAAAGAAAGCTCTATTTGTGGGAAGAAAAGGACGCAAATTTTGTTTGGGTACAACATTGCATGTCCGCACAATTTACAGTTAAAGCAGCGCAGTGCAAAATTCTGAATTCACCTCTGGTCCTTTAGCTACCAAATGGTCCGGGGCTTAAGTGGTTAAAATGACTGCTCCCGAAAAACGGCCGTTTTTAAAACTTCTTTTTGCATTGATACATGTCCCCTGGTGCAGAACCCGGGTTTTCAAACCCTTTTTAGGACAATAACATGCATAATAGTCATTATAATTAGCACTTTAGATTTCGAACGTTCGCATCCATTGTATTTAATAGGGTTCTAACGTTCGTGCGAACTTTCGGTCTGTTCGCGGGTTCTGGTGCGAACCGAACCCGAGGGTGTTCGGCTCATCCCTAATCATATAGTAAAAACAGTGCAGCGCAACAAAAAATAAAAAAACAATAATTAATAATGAATGTGTCTAATAAGAAAGACACGGATAAACATTCAACTCATTATGGAGTTATTGTGTTACACTATGTGATGATGCAATGTACCTGTAGTTCCTTCTATATAGGGAAAACAAAACGTCCCTTTTTCAAACGAATTAATGATCATGTATCTTTGATAAAAAAACGAAGGATGGAAACTCCGATCAGTCGCCATGTCGGTTTATTTCATGACTTCAGATTGGACACCATTAAATTCATGGCCTTGGAACATATTCCTCCGGATGTTAGGGGAGGCAGCAACGATCAGAAACTTTTGCAATTGGAATCCCGATGGATTTTTTTGCTAAAAGCAACAACTTACCCTGGACTGAATGAAATGTTGAGTTATAAACTTTTTTTATGAACATTGCATATTGTTTCCCTTGCTGCCTTATCTCCGTTACAGCTTTGCTTGCCTTTCCTTTCCTTTTCCTACTTTTTTCTCCCACTCCCTTTCCCTTCCCCTTCTTTCAATCTTTTCACCCTTCCTTTCTCTTTCCCTTTCCTTTCTATTTCCTTTTCCTTTTTCCTTCCCCTTCATACCCTTCCTCCCCTTTTCTTACGCGCTCCTATCCAGTATTTTGGTCAGTACTGAATTGGGATAACATCTCTCCCTTATCCCTTCTTTATTCCCCACGTGCTTTAGGACTAATTCCACCTTCTAGTCCTTCCTTTGGCCTACAAGTCTATGTGAAATCTATGGTCCACTGCTATATTGGTTGCATTAGTCTACCAATCATATGGATTATATTTCACCTAGTGATCTATATATGTGTAGCGGGGTCTTCAAAGTTAGTGGGATACACCTGGGGGTAGAGAGACCCAGGTGTGTAATTATGTCAGGGATTAGACCCCTTTTCTTATTCGTGGAGGATTGGGTGGTGTAATATTCTCTTTGACCAGTGGGTGTCAGTGTACCTGCTGGCTCGAGGTAGAATCGCTATCACAGTGTTACCCTTTTTTTTTGGTTCCTTCCTGGCGATGGTACGGCTGGGGCGGGGAACCCGCCGTGGTGTCGATGGGAGGATATAAAAGGGGGAGACGCCCACGCCTCGTGGTCGTCGTCGCCTGTCTGTTGTTCTTGTGGGAGGGGGTCACCCCTTCACGCACCCAGGCACCCTAGGCCTGGGTGCGGGCGGTTCAAGGTTCCGGCCTAGGCGCCCTAGGCCTGGCCGGAATGAAGATGAAGTCCATCCCAGGCACCTTCAGCCTGGGGTGAGGTACTATTGAGGAGGCCTGGGACCCGGTGACTCCGACTGGGTCCCGCGAGGGTGAAGTTGCTCCAGGGCGCCCCTTGCAAGGGGACCCGCATCTGAGGTGAGGAGGCTGGGGAGGTCACCCGTCCGAAGACCCGGTGTAGCGTCAACCCGGTGACGGATGGGCCTTCAGTAACTCCCTTGGAGGACATCTTCCCCTGATATGGGCTTCAGCGCAGCGGAGGAGCTTCCATCAAGACTCCTGCAACCCCTGGTCATAGCACAGGGAGTGTAGGGACTAGGAACCTGTACAGTGCCTCGACCTGCTTCCCCATCGTATCATGCCGTTGCATTTGACTGTATGTGGAGATACGCAATAAACCTGAGTTTGGACTTTGATGGGTGTATGGACTCTGTTGATGGGAACAAAGGGAGATTCCGGCACGGAAGGACTGACCCTCATAACCAGCACACATTTGGCCCGAGGAAAAGATTGATATTGGCCTTCACCTCACCCACATGCATGGGGAGGACATGGGCCGTAGCGCACCTCACTCTGTCGCTCGACATACCCCTAGCTAAAGAGGTCGGGGTGAGGAGGCCGCTACACGTGGGGGCTCGTGAGTCCGGGATGAAATGTGTGTTAACCCTGAGGTTTGGAACGGCTGTGTTTGAACTTTGCTGCCCGGAGGAGGTCCGAGCAGGTCGGCCATGTGATTGGCCAAAGTGCATCCCTGTGCTCGAAGTCGTGGAAATTTCCCTGAAAAACCGGGAGAGGCCCATGCAGAAAGAGCGGGAAGAGGGAGGAGTCCAGCCGTGTGACGAACTACATGTGGGGACTTTTGCTGCACTGCGCCACGAGGCACCCCATGACTGCGCAATTCGTGGGAGGAGACTGAAGGAAGCCCGCGAAAACGTGCAAGTCGTGGGAGGAGTCTGGCCACGTGTGGAGATACACGTGGAGACTCCGGCGCGAGGTCAGCGCGTGATGGAGCAGCAAGTGGTCGGAGCGAACTCAGGCTCCCCGTGGATGACGGTACCTTATCCTTTCAAGATGACTGCATTTGCTGCATCCATTACAGACACGGGGATAAGGCTCAGGCCCCGAGGACAGTTGGCTTTGTATTCATGCAGAGACACAGAGGCCCTCGTTGTGATCTGTCCCGGATACTCGGGACTGGTGGTCCAACTAAAGCCATTCGGGCGATGCGAAGCATGCAAGGAGTTTCTTTTTGAGGTTGAACCACACACGGAAAGCCCCCGGGCCCTACGCCTCAACTGCATCACAGGAACCGCCACTCCGGAGGGAGAGATCAAAGCCTTTGCAGAGTTTCCCGTGCGCGCTGACCAGGGCGAAGTGACTGCCCAACCAGAGACTGAGAGAGAAAAATCCGAGGACACTGCTTCGGTCACTACAGACTCCCTGCTCCCACCTCCGAAGAGGAAAGTCGGTCTGGTACAGGCATCCTATGGTCGTGGTCGAGCTTCACCCCGCCGCTTGCCTGGCCTGGATGACGCCGGTAGAAAAGAGAGTCCCGGACATCCCAGTTCTTCAAAAGGTCCAGGTGAGCCAGGGGCTGGGACTGTGGTGTTCTTTGGAGGTGTCGGGGGTCCCCAGTCGGTGGAGCCCGCAAGGGAGGGTAGCCTTCCGTCTACTAGAGACTACCTTCCCGCTGAGATGTATGACACCTCCGAATTAGAGTCATTGTCAGACTGTGGTGATGACGGAGAGATAGACGAACTGTTTCACCGGAAGGGCTGGGACAGACGCCCACTACCTGTGCTGAGTAAACCGCAGGATTCCCCCATGTCCATAGAAGACAGTACGCTCCGGGTGAAGGCCCCGGAGTTCTCGAGGAAATCTAGTCCTCCGACCAACTTTCCGCATTCAACTACATCACCCGCTCTGATGGTGGGGATGCAGCGTGCTTCATTGCGGGCACCAAAGACAAAGAAACCCGAGATGGTAAAGGTACCTCGGCACCCGGAGGCCATCGTACAGCCAGGAGAAGGTGAGCGAGATGTGATGCCGCCTCTAGCCAGGTTGCAGAGACTTTTCTCCCAGAGAGTCGCCCGTGAATATGGGTGGGAGTACCCTTACTTGCCTCGGGACTTATTGTATGAAGTCGAGGTCCTGCGACCAAGGTGGTATGACGAGTTTGTATGGGAAAAGCTTAAAGTACCCCATGCCAGGCGATACCTGTCATGTTCGCCGCCTGTGTCTAAAAAGTTCAAGGACTGCAGAGCTGATTGGAGACTTGGGCGCCATATTCATGCCGATAAGGTGCTCATCTGCAGGAAAGAAGGAGAGGATGTCGAATATTCGGTGGAAGTGTTTGACGGGCACCTGAAGCCCCTGTTTCTGCCGGATCCAAGGTTCTATTTATAGGATAAGTGAGCTCCTATCTTGTTGCTATTGAAACTTTCTGGAAGAGACATTCCCAGACGCCTAGAACTGTGCCCTACTTTTGTTTTGATTTGGGCTTTTCTTTTACTCACTGGAGATTTGGGAGCTGTTGTTTTTTTTCTCCCTTTTCTTCATGTGCCAAAGGCAGAGACTTTTGGGGTAGAGTTAGAGTAGGAAAGCAGGAAGAATGAAGATCTAACCAAGTGTCATTACCGCAGCGCTGTCACCAGGTGGCAGTGTTGTGCAACAAATGTTTGAAAATATTACACATGCATTACTTACTTATTGGAGTGAGTGGGTCTCTCGGCTGACGGACCCACTCATGCCAAGTTAACACAGAGTGTTAGGATGTTTTTTTTTTTTTGTTGTTTCCCTTCTGCAGGAGATTCGTCGGTCAAGACTACTGAGTATGGGGTGGTTCTTAGACAGTGACGGGAGGGATTGTATATGTGTACATGACAGATGTTTTATACAAAAGTTTTAATGTTTTATAGTTCCCTTTTCTGTTGAGCAGGTCTTGGCACATACAGTATCCAAAATATTAGGGATAGCCTCTGGGGCCCACTTCATGTCACCCCTCCTTGGGAGACATGGGTGTGCACCTGACGCTGGGGACCAGCGTCAAATCACCAGGGGGAGTGTGTAGCAGGGTCTTCAAAGTTAGTGGGATACACCTGGGGGTAGAGAGACCCAGGTGTGTAATTATGTCAGGGATTAGACCCCTTTTCTTATTCGTGGAGGATTGGGTGGTGTAATATTCTCTTTGACCAGTGGGTGTCAGTGTACCTGCTGGCTCGAGGTAGAATCGCTATCACAGTGTTACCCTTTTTTTTTGGTTCCTTCCTGGCGATGGTACGGCTGGGGTGGGGAACCCGCCGTGGTGTCGATGGGAGGATATAAAAGGGGGAGACGCCCACGCCTCGTGGTCGTTGTCACCTGTCTGTTGTTCTTGTGGGAGGGGGTCACCCCTTCACGCACCCAGGCACCCTAGGCCTGGGTGCGGGCGGTTCAAGGTTCCGGCCTAGGTGCCCTAGGCCTGGCCGGAATGAAGATGGAGTCCATCCCAGGCACCTTCAGCCTGGGGTGAGGTACTATTGAGGAGGCCTGGGACCCGGTGACTCCGACTGGGTCCCGCGAGGGTGAAGTTGCTCCAGGGCGCCCCTTGCGAGGGGACCCGCATCTGAGGTGAGGAGGCTGGGGAGGTCACCCGTCCGAAGACCCGGTGTAGCGTCAACCCGGTGACGGATGGGCCTTCAGTAACTCCCTTGGAGGACATCTTCCCCTGATATGGGCTTCAGCGCAGCGGAGGAGCTTCCATCAAGACTCCTGCAACCCCTGGTCATAGCACAGGGAGTGTAGGGACTAGGAACCTGTACAGTGCCTCGACCTGCTTCCCCATCGTATCATGCCGTTGCATTTGACTGTATGTGGAGATACGCAATAAACCTGAGTTTGGACTTTGATGGGTGTATGGACTCTGTTGATGGGAACAAAGGGAGATTCCGGCACGGAAGGACTGACCCTCATAACCAGCACACATTTGGCCCGAGGAAAAGATTGATATTGGCCTTCACCTCACCCACATGCATGGGGAGGACATGGGCCGTAGCGCACCTCACTCTGTCGCTCGACATACCCCTAGCTAAAGAGGTCGGGGTGAGGAGGCCGCTACATATGGATTTAATATATCTGTTTAGATAGATAAATATGAATGGCCCCCTTTTTCTTTTAATAAAAGTAACATTGTATATACATTAAAAATACATATATATATATTTTTATTTCTTTATATATGCAATTTAAAGTTTAGAGTATGATATATTTTTATAAATATGATGATATTATAGAATTTACGTGTATTGTATCATTACATATTCACATATATACACATTTATATTAATTTTTCTTGTTTGCACTTTGCTGTTAATTTTGGTTATTTTTTCAAATGTTTCATTATATGCATACTTCTTCGCCACCCCGGTGCAGCTATTGGTACCAAGCCTCTCTCTTCATTCACCGGACTGCTCGGGATGGCGCTGCCTCTGCTGGCTGCCCTGGACTCTGCTTAGCACTTTTCCAGGATCATATGGACACCCAAGGGCGTTCCAGTTACGATTGGATGCCCATTTTGCTGACCGGCATGCAGGCCTTCCACTGCAACATTCATTCCTTGGAAAGCCCCTTTCAGGGTGTCTTCTCCTATTCCACCACAAGAGTGCTCCACTACTTCCTGTCTCTTTTGCTCTCCCTAACTCTGTTTCAGAGTGGAGATGTGGAATGACACCATGCAGCAGCGTCTGGGCATGTGCAGTACAGCCTGTGTCCGCTTCCTGTCAATATGACAGGATGGGGAGTATATATAGACCAGGGATTTCAGTGCAGAGATGCTGCTGAGCCCCTGGGACTACACGATTGCCATATGTTCACAAGGTAAAACATTTTTCATTGATGATAGTATTTCCCTTCTCTGCTCTCTCTCTCTCTTTCTCTGTTTCATTTAGGTATGTTTACCTCAGTACTCTCTTCTTGAGAAGTTTGATTTGGAGGCATGGTTTGCCCCTGTTTAAACTCTATCTAGTGACTAAGCTTACTTCTTTCCGAGTCTGCTCTCACAAGTGTGTTGGAGCTTCATTAACTATTTTCTTACCATACATTACAATCTATCTTTTCAGTGGTTGGGAATTGCTGCTTGCACATATGTGGGTCGCCCTTCCGTGCTGTCCCAGGAATCAAGTTTATTATCCTTTTTAGCGTGTGTAAGTTACCATCATTATTACCTTCATTTCATCTCTGGGTAATCTTATTGCCGGGAGACGCACTGCCTAGGCAGTGTGGTTTCTGGGGCCACATATATGTGGACATATGTGGGGGTTTTTTTGTTCCATGTGTATTGATCTTTCACTGGACATATTTTATCTTTAACTCCAGGTATTACTCAAACCACGGGTCGCTTCCCCTTCCCTTGCTGTTTTTTTGCTACCCTCTGTGATCTTTGGATGTGCATTGGGCGGGGGTCCGGCGCTGCCGCTGGGGGCGCGGCCATTTGGGCCGACTGGAGTGTGGAGAGAGGTAAGGGGCTTGACCTTAGGGGGGCGAATTGTGCATGCATAAATTTCATTATTATTATTATTATATTTGTATCACTGTTTGATTATTATTATTAATGGTTTGTATATGTATTTGTGTGTGATTTCTGTATTTTGTAGAAGGTGTACATCACCTATTGGACAGTGCTTCCCCTTTGAAGAAGCCCGAATTAGGGGCGAAACATGTTGGGAGTTAGGCCATCCAACTGTCCAACTCAACTGTATTGTTTGCAATAATCACCTTCTATACCACTTTTTACTATTGTCTCTATTTTTGTTTTGGTGTCAAAATAAAAATATTTTATCATAATTTGCTTGATACTTTGTTATTTCTGCACCACAAAAAAATCCCATTTTCCTTGCTCCTATCTATTTACCATTCAGGGATTTGGTGCCATACTCTACTAGTTGGTTAGCCACAACCATAAAAAACGAACCATATGTGATTTATTCTTGCTCTGTGTCTTTAAGATCTGTCCCCTTCTGTCCAGCTGAACTCTATCTCTCACCGTAGTTCTTTATATTTCTCCTCCACTTCCTGCTTCTCTCATATTAGTTTTGTATACCTCAATGTAGAAACATCTTCCATGTGGCTTACAACTGCAACGTTTTTCTATCTTTGAATATACATCATTAAACGGAACATTCTAAAAGGATTATTATTATTATTATTATTATTATACAGGGTTTATATAGCGCCAACAGTTTGCGCAGCGCTTTACAAAATAAAGGCAGACATTACATTTACATTACAATTTGGTACAAGAGGAATCAGAGGGCCCTGCTTATTAGAGCTTACAATCTAAAAAGGGAGGGTCAATTGATACAAAAGGTAATAGCTGTGGGGGATGAGCTGCTGGAGAAAGTACAAGTTAGTTAGAAGCAGGATATGCTTCTTTAAACAGTACAGTTTTCAGGGATCGTCTAAATATGGATAGATAAAGGGACAGTCGGACAGATTGGGGTAGGGAGTTCCAAAGGATGAGAGAAGCTCTGGAGAAATCCTGGAGGCGAGCATGGGAGGAAGTGACAAGGGAGCTAGAAAGCAGAAGGTCTTGGGAGGACCGAAGAGAGCGTCTTGGTTGGTATTTTGGGACTAGGTTAGTGATGTAGCTAGGGGCCAAGTTGTGGGTGGCTTTGTAAATTATTGTTAGTACTTTGAATTTTATTTGTTGGGTGAGTGGGAGTCAGTGGAGGGATTGGCAGAGAGGGGTGGAGGACACTGAATGGTTGGTAAGGTGTATGAGTTTTGCAGCAGCATTCATGATGGACTGAAGGGGGGATAGTCTATGTAAAGGTAATCCAATGAGGAGGGAGTTGCAGTAGTCGAGGCGAGAGATGACCAGGGAGTGAATTAGAAGCTTAGTGGTGTCATTAGTTAAAAAGGGGCGTATTCTGGAAATGTTGTGGAGGCCAAGGCGGCATGATTTGGACAGGGATTTAATGTGGGCGTGAAAGGACAGTTCAGAGTCTAAGGTTACCCCTAGCACCCTGGCATGTGGGGACGGACTGATAGATGTGCCATTGATCTTGATAGAGAAGTCAGGGGTAGGGGAACGTAGGGGAGGAAATATTAAGAGCTCAGTTTTAGATAGATTCAGTTTGAGAAAGTGGTTTGACATCCAGCCTGATATGTCTGTTAGTAAATCTGTGATGCGTGAGGAGATTGATGGGGTGAGCTGAAGGGCAGAGAGATAGATTTGGGTGTCGTCAGCATATAAATGGTAGTGAAAGCCATGGGAGGCTATCAGCTGACCCAGGGAGGATGTGTAGATTGAGAATAGCAGAGGTCCAAGGACAGAACCTTGGGGGACCCCAACGGTAAGAGGAGTTGGAGAGGAGGAAGTGGAGTTGTAAGTGACACTGAAGGTGCGGTGAGATAGGTAAGATTCGAACCAACGGAGAGTGCAGCCATGGAGACCAAGCAAATTGAGTTTATCGTCTGTCTTCCTAACAGTGAGTTATTCATCGAGTTAAACTGCCTGTATCGATGCAAGGGATGAATAGTACACCAGATTGTGTAAGGCCTACATAAACCTGGAGATAAAGTTTATCGCTTTTTAGTTGAGACAGAACAGTAGAAAAACAGAGTTTCACAGCCTAATTACAAGACTTCTGCATGTCAGTACTGATACAGACAAGATTTACTGCCCTCATTGCAAGAAAGAAGAAGAGAGCAGCACATGGCAGCCTCATAGCCTGAGTTAAGCCCCGTACACACGATCCGAAAATCGTACGAAAAATACCACATTCGAATTGATCATACGATAATGTTAGAGAAATTAGAAATTATACTTTAAATGTCAACTATGAATATGCATATTAATATGACTATATCTTCTAAAGTTAAAATGTTTGCTTTATATAACTCTATTAATACTTAAATATGCTGAATAAGCTCTAATAGCCCTAATTACTGGAATAAGTCATATGACCATATTCTATTGTGCAAAGATGTGCTGACTCTTACATCTGTCAAAATATGGGCTGCGAACCATGAGATAATTTATGTATTCATTGTATGAAATTTCCTGTCATAAGGTGTTGGCTGAAAAAGGATATTTCCCTATTTCCTGCTAACGTCAGAATAAAGGTTGAAATTATACATGGTCAGGACGTTACGAGCAGGAAAAGGGAAGGTTTAAGGGTTATAAAAGCTGAATGTAAATCTATGACAGGCAGAAATGGATCTCTGAAGCAGAAGATATACATTTAACCATTTCTCTTGCATATGCAATAAAATATCTTGACTTGTAACGAGAGTCGGTCCGAAATTACTTGACATTTTGGTCCTTCGAGCCGGAAGTCCAAATTCCTGGAAAGCACTAGCCAACAACCCAGTGAACCGATGTCCGTACGGCAAAAAACTGTAAGTCCTCCGTCTTAAATTTGACGTTAACAGAGGCCGGCTCACTGAACTAGTGCCTCCCGGGCAGCGACTTACCGGATCAGCACAAGAGACCGCTCTCGGGGCAAGGTAAGATATTTTCATTTATTATATTATACTTTTAGGCCTAAATGTGATTAGGGATTTAATGAATTAAGGGATTTTGTTACATACATCTAATATAGAGATTAATTGAATGTTTATCTGTTGTGTATATGTTTTGCTTTATCCGAGTTGAGGGAATATAAGAAGATACGTCCGTAGTTTAAATCCCTTTGATATAGGAGTATGGTCCCATTCCAATACCCGGGTGCAGATAAAGGAAATTTGTCGACAAAGGACCTAGGTCCTGACAGCCTTGTAAACTGCAGGAATTCCCGTGGGGGACACATAAATATTCCTACATCAAAAACATGAACCCCTGTTGATACAAAGGTATGGCCTGATAGATTTCCAGGTAACAAATAGAGGTAATTTGACGAGCCCTTGCGCTCAGCCAGCCTCGTATGTTGTGTAAAAAACCTGTACAGGCATTTATAAATACCGTTGAATCAACAAATATTAATGTTTTGATAACGTGTGGGAACAACAGTCGAGAGAAATTAAGTCTCTTTTGTAATTCTGTTCATGCTCCCTACAGTTTACTGAAATATTAATGTTTTGATCAGGGGGGGTTGACCAGTCAGGTGAATTTACGTTCGCCTTGTAATTCTGTTCATTCTCCCTATAAATGAAAAAAAACATTAAGTAAGAAGACAAGACACCAGTATTATAGCAGCACACAAGATCAATAATCTAGAAGTGATATGTCACGACTAGAAAGTTTGTGAGTAGCTGCAGAAGTGATAAGATACTGTGTGCAGGTATTGTGTCAGTGTGAGAAGACCTTACAAAAAAAAACTCCGTGTGCACGTTAAAATGAGTATGATCCATGGAAAGTCTGATGGTTTGAATGATGATGCAAAGTATATGTGTAGTCTAGACAAAGAGAATGTGAAACTCCTTAAGACATGAAAAACAAAGTATGATTTTGATGCATTTTTAAATAAGGATTGTTGTGTAATACTGTGTTGTGTAGAAAGCTTAAAAAATAAATAAAAATTATGCCGGCATGTATGTATGTGTATATATATGTATGTATATATGTGTATATATATATATGTATATATATATAAAAAAAAAAAAAAAAGAAAAGAAAAATAAGGAAACAGAATAAATTAGGTCTTCCCCAGGCAAAGAAATGGCTTGAGGAGGCTAACTGTAGGTTAAAATCATAAAAAAATCATAAAAAGACTATGTTTTTAGACAAAGAGGAGGACAATAATATGACCGTCCTCCGAAGTTTAGTGCAGCAAGTATTGACTGAACAAAATGCGACAAACCTAATGCACCCGACAGCCCCTACACACCCTTTAGAGGACTCTCCAATCCCACCGACAGACGCTACTCCCCCTCTGACTTCACCACCCGCTCCCAATTCCCTATTGCAGACCTGCAGTCCCCACCACCAGATGGGACAGAGGTATGCAACAAGTTACCCCGCTGACCCTCCTTACAGCAATCCCAAGGTCCACATAGCTCAATTCAGGGATGGTATCATGGGAATGGTTGCTAGCTATCATCTCAATGTGAGGGAAATAGAGCAGGTCACCAGACAGGTACTGGGACCTGACTGGCATCATGTAGTGGGAGATTGGAGTGGATTAAACAACCAGGGAGGGGTGTTGCCTCAGGATGATGCAGCACTCAAAAACAGAAGAAATGCTCTTATAGCAAAGATAGAGAGAGGATAGATGGATACGTCAAGCCGACTGGTCCATTATAAATCAGTGTATATGGGGAGAAGAGGAAACAGTGGATAATTTCATTGTTAGGATAAAGAAGAATTTTAATAACCACTCTGGGATAGAAATCCCAGTAGATCAAGTGAACGATAGCCCATATGAACAACAGCTAAAGAATGCAATCCTGAAGGGGCTGCTAGTCCTTATATCAAGTTTTGTTAACGAACACATGATTAACCATAGGATCTGCAGACTCTAGGAGCTAATCAAGTATGCGAGGCATGCTGAGGGGCACTTCCAACCAAAAAAGAAAGTAAAGAAAAGGATGAGGGGGGAGTGTTTCCTGTATGGTAAAAGTGTGTCTGCAGAGAGAGAAGCAGAAGGATGGGAAAGAATCTGATATTTTGGATGTGTGTAATGTTGAAACTTGTTTGCATGCTGAAGCCAAGCCAGAAATAACCTGGGTTGCAAAGAGTAGTTGGGTAACATTTCTCTGTGACACTGGGGCTTGTAGGACCCTGATACACCCGCTGGATATGCCACCAGGGGTAAAGGGAAAAGGTTTAGTATATGTAAAATCTGCAAATGGGTTGATGCACCAGGAGGCCGTGTCTGAAGGCCTTACTGTGGAAAATCCACAGACAGGTAAAAAGGCTCAGTGTAAAATTGTAATGTCAACTAAATGTCCTGTTAATTCGTTGGGTAGAGACATGTTGCATGCTCTTGATATTTCTGTCGTACCAGTGGAGGGGGGCCTCAAAGCCCATCGGCTGTGTGAAAAACAAATCACAGCTGTGGATAATGAGCCCTGATACTGGTACAGCTTGGATTTACAAACTGAGGGGTTAAAGATGCCCAAAACCCTGACAGAAATAATTGAAGAGCCTGTGAGGAAAGGTACAAGGTCCAGACAAACCTCTATTGCACTATCTACTACAAAAGGACCACTGGGCCTGATAGGTCCTATGAGAAACAGTTAATGAGTTGCACTAACACTGAAGTGCTCTTAAGATACCTGTACTGTGATAAGAAAGGAAATAACATGGCTACTTGTCTCCTACCACAGCCTATTCTGCAAATATACAGGCAGGATACTGTACCTCATGTTTCGGTCACGCGGAACTCCGAGGTATCATGGCATGAGCTGGGAGAACTTATCACAGACTGGGTCAAATTAACAGATGAGGAACTGAAATCCAGAGGGAATCAGAGGTACAGATTAGCGTGGTTTGTTGAATGTACAACCAGAACTTGCGTGATTGAAGTTTTGACAAAAGACAGTGACTGACACTTTTTGACCCAAGGGGAAGGGGATGCCTTAAAAGACGTCCCCGATTTCTTGTGATCAAAAGGAAAGACAGACGTAGGGCTAATTAAGACAGACAGTCAGTTCTGGTTTGCACTTATGTACAAAGGAAAACTCACAAGAAATGTTCAATGCTTTGTCTCGAGTTGTACCTCCCAGTGGGAGTCAAATTCTCTTGTATGTGGATGACATTCTGGTAGCGGCTCCTCTGGAGCGACAATGTAAAATTGACACCTTGGCTCTGATGCATTTCCTCGCAGAACAAGGTCACAAGGTTAGCAAAATAAAATACAACTTTTGAAAACCAAGGTGAAATACCAGGGTTACATTATATCTCAAAAAGGCAGACATCCAGATGAGATCCGAAAAGAGGCCATCCTTCAAGCCCCCAAACCACGTAAAAATAAAGAAATTATGTAATTTCTTGGCATGGCAAATTTCTGTAGAGCATGGATAGCTAATTATGCTACGGAGGTGGTGCCTCTTTCTGATCTCATCTATGGTACACAAATGTCTGCAAAAGGTTCCATCCAGTGGAATGTGCAAGCAGAGGATGCATTTACAAAGGTGAAGCACCTCATTGTGGGTTCTACTGTGCTTAGCCTACCCAATTACAGTAGAAACCCTTTAGCAGACTGTAGATTGTAAAGAGGGGTACATGACTTCTGCTCTCACTCAGGTTTATGAGAACGAACACAAACTAGTTGCATTTTACTTAACTAATTTGCCCCACTGTGTACAAGCTGTAGTAGCAGCCTCATTGGCCATACGGTCATCTGCATTGATAGTATTGTTCCACCCCTGGTACTTAAAGGTCTCACATGTTATTTAGGTGATCTTACTATAAGACAGAATCTCCTATTTATCTCCAGTCAGGCAGTTATCATGTATGACTACACTTCTGGGACAACCACACGTTACAATCAAGAAGTGTACTACATTGAATCCTGCTACACTAATGCCAACACCTGGTGATGGGGATCCACATGATTGTGCAGCTCAAAATTGATGAACGGGTACTCCCTAGGAAGGATATCACTGATGTTCCCTTTCTAGATGCTGACATTTTTGTTGATGGGTCGTGTAGAAAAAACGATAAATCAAACGGCTTATGCTATAGTAACACATGACCAGGTCATTGAAGCTAGACCCTTTCCCAGTTCCTATTCTGCACAACAAGCTGACATTATAGCCCTGTCAAGGGCCTGCAGTCTAGGGGAAGGGAAAAATAAATAGATATTTATACTGACAGCCAATACGCTTTCTCTACACATATTTGCCCAGCAATGGAAAAAAGGGGTATGATTACGTTGCCATGGGAAACCGATCACACAGAGATCTCATTCTTGCCCTTCTAGAACATGTACAAAAACCAGCACAAGTGGCTATTTGTAAATGTGCGGCACATAGAAAGGGAACAGATCCAATTACCCTAGGGAATGCACTAGCAGACAAGACAGCAAAGGAAGCTTCTGAAGGACAGCAATGACAAACATATACAGTTTCCCAAGTAAATGATGAGGTACAGAGAGCTATTGATGAAACATGGTTATCAGAAATGCAGAAAACATCACCGGCAGGTGAAAATCAAAGTGGTTATATACAGGGTCAACACTGGTCAATGGTATATACACATGTACAGAAGGTAAACCTAACTTATCTACATCACTATTCACGTATGCTGTGTTATTGAGTCATGGGTAGGCCCATACCTCAAAAGGAGGGATGGTACTGGGTGTACACAACATATGGGTTTACAAAACTACTCTGAAAATTTTGTCTCACATATCCGATTTGTAACAGATACCATGCACAAGGTGCCCTAAGAGCCTTAAGGGGTCATTTCCCACATCCCCCTTATCCCTTTCACACAATATGCATGGATTTTATTGAATTGAACAAATGTGAGAATAAGTACTGTCTGGTTATTGTGTACAGGTTTATAAAGTGGGTGGAAACTTTTCCTATGACGCACACGGATGGACAGTCAGTAGCCAAAGTACTAATCAAAGAGGTGATTCCACGACAAGGGATCCCCGCGCTGATTTACAGTAACAATGGCTCCAATTTTGTAAACTAAACAATACAACTAATTGGTATATGGTACAATATCTGACCTACTAGGGAGAATCACTATTTAGGTTATAACCCCTGGTCAGAACACCCCAGCCCCCGAGCCAACTCAGTTTCAACTTAATACCTCTTTGTTTAAAACAGATTTTACTTACAAGGAACAATTAAGTATAGAAACAGGATTTGGAGCTAAAAATTAGTGGATAGAATGGGTCAGATACACAACTCAATCTAAGGGGTTAAGTGATTGTATTTCTTGTGCAAACCCAAGACCACAACTAGCTACCATTCCTCTCCCTGAAGAGGAAACAGATTTAGCTTGCATAATAAGACTGTTTTCAGAAAATATTACTGGGTCTGAATGTGCAAATGAGAAAAAGAGATACCCTAAAACTAAAATGCAAAGTACACCCCCTTCACTACAAGCATTACCAGGAAATTTTTCTAGTTTCTCTAACAAAGATAAGGATGGTACAAAGGTTGGCACTCTATCTCCTGAATACTGTGCGACCACAACATCAACTACAGACATTAAGTATCAACTAAAATGGTTTCAGGAACAGAAACGGCAACTAGCTGATGTTTGGTGGCTGTGTGGGGACAAGAAACTAAGGCTCAGACTGCCACCTAGATGGGAGGGTAGTTGTGCCCTTACCCGCCTGTTGCTTCCCTTTTATATTGTTACTATGACTAATAAATTGATGAGACTACCAGGTAAACACTATTTTAAGAGACTTAAGTGTCCAGAATCATTTTGACAACCAGGTATATATAGACTCAATAGGTGTTCCACGAGGAGTTTCCGGATGAATTTAAAGCACAGAATCAAGTAACAGCAGGACTCACCTCACTCTTCCTATGGGTACAGCCCAATAAGATTGTCGACTGGATAAACTACATTTACTACAACCAGCAGAGGTTTGTGAATTACACCAGAGATGCTATCAAAGGTATAGCAGCACAATTGGACGCCACCTCTTTGACAGCGTGGCAGAACCGTATAGCATTGGATATGTTGCTGGCAGAAAGGGGCGGGGTATGCGAAATGTTCGGCACCTTCTGCTGCACTTTTATTCCAAATAATACGGCACCTGATGGAAGTATCACCAAGGCTTTGCAAGGCCTACAAATGTTATCCCAGGAACTAACTGAGAACTCTGGTGTAGAGAACCCCTTAACAGGACTCTTTGAAAAATGGTTTGGTAAATGGGGTGATCTTGCAAAAGGTTTGCTCATCTCTGTTGTCATGGCAGCCACGGTCCTTACGCTGTGTGGATGTTGCTGCATTCCTTGTATTAGAGGAATTCTTCAAAGACTGATTGACACATCACTAACAAAGACTATGTTTTTTCAGAACAACACTGAACTATACCCGGAACCTGATGAAGATGAACTTACAGTCCTTTCAAAAGACTTATTTGTCTAAATGATAATACCTGGTAAAATAAGGAACCTGGATATTTGAATTATTGACATTATAAGTATAAAAGGGGGCAGCTGTTAGAGAAATTAGAAATTATACTTTAAATGTCAACTATGAATATGCATATTAATATGACTATATCTTCTAAAGTTAAAATGTTTGCTTTATATAACTCTATTAATACTTAAATATGCTGAATAAGCTCTAATAGCCCTAATTACTGGAATAAGTCATATGACCATATTCTATTGTGCAAAGATGTGCTGACTCTTACATCTGTCAAAATATGGGCTGCGAACCATGAGATAATTTATGTATTCATTGTATGAAATTTCCTGTCATAAGGTGTTGGCTGAAAAAGGATATTTCCCTATTTCCTGCTAACGTCAGAATAAAGGTTGAAATTATACATGGTCAGGACGTTACGAGCAGGAAAAGGGAAGGTTTAAGGGTTATAAAAGCTGAATGTAAATCTATGACAGGCAGAAATGGATCTCTGAAGCAGAAGATATACATTTAACCATTTCTCTTGCATATGCAATAAAATATCTTGACTTGTAACGAGAGTCGGTCCGAAATTACTTGACAGATAATCGGATTGTTAGTACAGAGCTTTCGAGAGCCGATCAAGACAGTTCATCCAATATTATTCTATCGGACATGCACGGAATTTTTTTTCGTACGATGCCAGATCGTGCGATTTTCGTTTAAGCAGTACAGCCGTCATTCGAAAATGCAATACAAATGCATTACAACACATGACATCACTTCCAATTTTTTATTCTGCCGTAAGAGAATTTTTGTGACTTTAGTAAACTCATCAGATTCGACGTGAGATTAGAATGCAAAAAAAAACGGATGATCATTCGTCCGATAATCGGATTGTGTGTACGGGGCTTTAGTCTGCATGGTGTCATATTTCAGCACACAGATCCTTTCTGCTATCACTCAGTCATTCTGCTATGAGTTATCATAACTCTGAATGTGATCTCACATCTCCCTCTCCACAAGTTCCTGAAGAAACTGAGTTACCCAAACGCTCAGTTAAACCCACTTGGAAAGTAATGGAGAATTATGAAGCTTTAAGGACTGAATTGTCAAATAGCTTGGAATTAGTCTGGGAGAAAATTCTTGCTGAAGCTAATACAGTGTCTGTTGAACGTGAATTACCGACACTAGAGGGCGCCATTAAACAACTTTCTGCCTCATATGAGCTTTATCAGCTTACCAGTAACAAATTCACTAATGTCTTACAAAACATGAATTCAGAAGATTCACTGGCGCAATTAAAGAGCACCAACGCTCTTAGTCTTGAAAGAGACAGTTTTGTCCAGCAAACCAGATTAAATGCAGAAGCAAAGATAAAGCTGTTACAGGACACTGCATCTCACAGATCTGTTTCCACCAGACGTTCTAAAAACTCGTCTAGATCCCATAGTTCAAGATACTCAACACTCAGTGAGCGACTTATTAATGCCTGCGCTAAAGTGGAAGCCAGCAAGGTGCAGGTGGCATATGTAGAAAAAAGAACAGAGTTGGAAGCTCAGACAGCACGTCAAAGAGCAACAATAGAAACCTTAAATGAACAGTGTAAACATGACACAGCTATGGCAAAGCTAAGGGTCCTACAGCAAGCTATCAGTGCAGAGGAAGGTGCAAGTGAGAAAGACAGCATCAACCTAAACATAGCAGATATGGAAGACACCCTCAAACGCATTAACAACTTAAGCCCCGGACCATTTGGTAGCTAAAGGACCAGAGGTGATTTCAGAATTTTGCACTGCGCTGCTTTAACCACTTGACCACTGGGCACTTAAACCCCCTTAATAACCAGACCAATTTTCAGCTTTCGGTGCTCTCACATTTTGAATGACAATTACTCAGTCATACAACACTGTACCCATATGAATTTTTTGTCCTTTTTTTCACACAAATAGAGCTTTCTTTTGGTGGTATTTAAAGGGGTTGCTCCACCGGAAAAAAAAAATTAAAAGCCAGCAGCTACAGCTACAGCAGCTGCTGGCTTTTAATATTTGGACACTTACCTGTCCTGGAGTCCAGCGACGTCCGCAGCAGAGGACGAGCGACCGCTCGTCGCTCTGCTGCTCCCTCCGCCATCCTCGCTGAGGGAACCAGGAAGTGAAGCCCTGCGGCTTCATGCCCGGTTCCCTACGGCGCATGCGCGAGTCGCGCTGCGCCGTTCTGATTGGTGCTCCTGTGTTCTGGGAGCCGAGTGTCTCCCAGAACACCAAGGGAAGTCTGCGGGAAGTGACGTAACTCCCGCAGATTCCCGGAGACAGGACTCCCGGATGTGGGTGAAAATACCTGTCTTAGACAGGTATCTTCACCCCCCTCCCCCCTGAAAGGTGTCAATTGTGACACCGGAGGGGGGGAGGGTTCCAAATAGCAAAAGTTGCTATTTAGGGTGGAGCTCCACTTTAATCACTGTTGGGTTTTTTATTTTTTGCGCTATAAGAGAAAAAAGACTGAAAATTTTGTAAAAAAATGTTTTTTTTTTCGTTTCTGTTATAAAATTTTGCAAATTACTATTTTTTCTTCATAAATTTTGGCCAAAATTTATACTGCTACATATCTTTGGTAAAAATAAGTACAAATTGGTGGATATTATTTGGTCTTTGTGAAAGTTATAGAGTCCACAAGCTATGGTGCCAATATCTGAAAATTGATCACACCTGAAGTACTGACGGCCGATCTCATTTCTTGAGACCCTAACATGCCAGAAAAGTACAAATACCCCCAAACGACCCCTTTTTGGAAAGAAGACATTCCAAGGTATTCAGAAAGAGGCATTGTGAGTTTTTTGAAGTTGTCATTTTTTCCCACAATTCTTTGCAAAATCAAGATTTTTTTTTTCTCTTTTTTTTTTTCACAAAATTGTCATATTAGCAGGTTATTTCTCACACACAGCATATGCATTCCACAAATTACACCCCAAAACACATTCTGCTATTACTCCCGAGTATGGCGATACCACATGTGTGAGACTTTTACACAGCGTGGCCACATAGAGAGGCCCAACATGCAGGGAGCACCTTCAGGCGTTCTGGAGCACCCAGGCCAATTCTGACATTTCTCTCCTACATGTAAAAATCATCATTTGTTTGCTAGAAAATTACATAGAACCCCAAAACATTATATATGTTTTTTTAGCAAAGACCTTAGAGAATATAATGGTGGTTGTTGCAACTTTGTATCTCGCACGATATTTGCGCAGCAATTTTTTTAACGCGTTTTTTATTTTTGTGCTTAAAAAAAAAAAAACTGTAAAGTTAGCCCAATGTTTTTGCATAATGTGAAAGATGAAGTTACGCCGAGTAAATAGATACCTAACATGTCACCCTTAAAAATTGCACACACTCGTGGAATGGCGCCAAACTTCGCTACTTAAAAAATCCCCATAGGCGACGCTTTAAATATTTTTACTGGTTACATGTTTTGAGTTACAGAGGAGGTCTAGGGCTAAAATGATTGCTCTCACTCTAACGTTCGCAGAGATACCTCACATGTGTGGTTTGAAAACCGTTTTCATATGTGGGCGGGACTTACGTATGCGTTCGCTTCTGTATGCGAGCTCGCGGGGACAGGGGCGCTTTAAAAAAATAAATTTTTTTTTATTGTTCATTTTACTTTATTTATTTTAGTTTGACATGTTTTTCCACCCCAAAATTTTTTTTGATCACTTTTATACCTATTACAAGGAACGTAAACATCCCTTGTAATAGGAATATGGCATGACAGGTCCTCTTTACAGTGAGATATGGGGTCAATAAGACCCCACATCTCACCTCTAGGCTGGGAAGCCTGAAAAAAAAACAAAAAAAAAAACAACAATCCTGGCTTTGATCATAGTGGTGAGTCGGTAGAAGCACCGGAGGGCAGCGGGAGGGGGGGGGCATCCCCTCTCACCTCCCGTAAGAATGATCAAGCGGCGGAACAGCCGCTATGATTGTTCTTATGGTGTAGGGAATCGCCGGCTGAAAAAACTAATATCTGAATGATGCCTGTAGCTGCACCCACTATTCAGATATCTCCGCACAAAGTCAAGGACGTCATATGACGGCCGGCGGGCGGGAAGTGGTTATTGCAGAGTATTGCCGGGCATTGCGGAGTATTGCCGGGCATTGCGGAGTATTGCCGGGCATTGCGGAGTATTGCGGAGTATTGCAGGGCATTGCGGAGTATTGCGGACTATGGCAGGGTATTGCGGAGTATGGCAGGGTATTGCACGGGGTATTGCACAGGGTATTGCAGGGTATTGCAGAGTATTGTGCAGGGTATTGCAGAGTATTGTGCAGGGTATTGCAGAGTATTTTGCAGAGTATTGCGCAGGGTATTGCAGAGTATTGCGCAGGGTATTGCAGAGTATTGCAGAGTATTTTGCAGGGTATTGCGCAGGGTATTGCGCAGGGTATTGCAGAGTATTGCGCAGGGTATTGCAGAGTATTGCGCAGGGTATTGCAGAGTATTTTGCAGGGTATTGTGCAGGGTATTGCAGAGTATTTTGCAGGGTATTGTGCAGGGTATTGCAGGGTATTGTGCAGGGTATTGCAGAGTATTGCGCAGGGTATTGCAGAGTATTGCGCAGGGTATTGCACAGGGTATTGCAGGGTATTGCGCAGGGTATTGCAGAGTATTTTGCAGGGTATTGCGCAGGGTATTGCAGAGTATTTTGCAGGGTATTGAGCAGGGTATTGAAGAGTATTGCGCAGGGTATTGCAGAGTATTGCGCAGGGTATTGCAGAGTATTGCGCAGGGTATTGCAGAGTATTGTGCAGGGTATTGCAGGGTATTGCAGAGTATTGCGCAGGGTATTGCTGAGTATTGCGCAGGGTATTGCTGAGTATTTTGCAGGGTATTGCAGAGTATTTTGCAGGGTATTGCAGAGTATTGCGCAGGGTATTGCAGAGTATTGCGCAGGGTATTGCAGAGTATTGCGCAGGGTATTGCGCCAGGGTATTGCAGAGTATTGCACCAGGGTATTGCAGAGTATTTTGCAGAGTATTGCGTAGGGTATTTTGCAGAGTATTGCGCAGGGTATTTTGCAGAGTATTGGCAGGGTGTATTGCAGAGTATTGGCAGGGTATTGCACCAGGGATGGCTGAGCAGGGATGGATGGATGGCTGGATCTGTGACTGCAATTGTCACAGATCCAGCCCACAGAGCTGCTGCTGCCATCCGCTCTCTCCCCCTCTCCTCTCACACTGTACCGATCGGTACAGAGAGGGGAGGGAGGAACCGGCGTCATCACATGACGCCGGTCTGTTTACAAGTGATTGCTCCGTCATTTGACGGAGCGATCACGTGGTAAACGGCCGCTATCAGCGGCGATTTACCGCGATTCGTGATCCGCCGGGTCCTCTGGACCCGGCGGTCACGGAGTTTCCCGTGTGCGCGCCGCAGGGGGCGCGCGGGAGCGCGATTCTGGGAGGACGTTATATAACGTCCTCCCAGAGTTAAGCAACCACCTTGTCGACGTTATTTGTCGGCAGGTGGTTGCCAAGTGGTTAACTGTAAATTGTGCGGACATGCAATGTTGTACCCAAACGAAATTTGCGTCCTTTTCTTCCCACAAATAGAGCTTTCTTTTAATGGTATTTGATTGCCTCTGCGACTTTTATTTTTTGCGATATAAATGGAAAAAGACCGAAAATTTTGAAAAAAAATGATATTTTCTACTTTTTGTTATAAGAAAAATCGAATAAACTCAATTTTAGTCATACATTTAGGCCAAAATGTATTCAGCCACATGTCTTTAGTAAAAAAAATGTCAATAAGCGTATATTTATTGGTTTGCGCAAAAGTTATAGCGTTTACAAACTAGGGTACATTTTCTGGAATTTACACAGCTTTAAATTTATGACTGCCGATCTCATTTCTTGAGGTGCTAAAATGGCAGGGCAGTACAAAACCCCCCCAAATGACCCCATTTTGGAAAGTAGACACCCCAAGGAAATTGCTGAGAGGCATGTTGAGCCCATTGAATATTTTTTTTTTGTCCCAAGTGATTGAATAATGACAAAAAATAAATAAAAAATTACAAAAAGTTGTCACTAAATGATATATTGCTCACACATGCCATGGGTATATGTGGAATTGCACCCCAAAATACATTCTGCTGCTTCTCCTGAGTACGGGGATACCACATGTGTGGGACTTTTTAGGAGCCTAGCCACGTACGGGACCCGGGAAACCAAGCACCGCCTTCAGGATTTCTAAGGGCGCAAATTTTTGATTTCACTCCTCACTACCTATCACAGTTTCGAAGGCCATAAAATGCCAAAATAGCACAAAACCCCCCCAAATGACCCAATTTTGGAAAGTAGACACCCCAAGCTATTTACTGTGAGGCATGTTCAGTCCATGGAATATTTTATATTTTGCCACAAGTTGCGGGAATATGACAAACTTTTTTTTTTTTTGCACAAAGTTGTCACTAAATGATATATTGCTCACACATGCCATGGGCATATGTGAGATTACACCCCAAAATACATTCTGCTGCTTCTCCTGAGTACGGGAATACCACATGTGTGGGACTTTTTGGGAGCCTAGTCGCGTACGGGACCCCAAAAACCAAGCACCGCCTTCAAGGTTTCTAAGGGCATACATTTTTGATTTCACTCCTCACTCCATATCACAGTTTTGAAGGCCATAAAATGCCAAGATGGCACAAAACCCCCCAAATGACCCCGTTTTGGAAAGTGGACACCCCAAGCTATTTGCTGAGAGGCATGTTGAGCCCATTGAATATTTTTTTTTTTTGTCCCAAATGATTGAATAATGACAAAAAAAAAAAAATGTACAAAAAGTTGTCACTAAATGATATATTGCTCACACATGCCATGGTTATATGTGGAATTGCACCCCAAAATACATTCTGTTGCTTCTCCTGAGTACGGGGATACCACATGTGTGGGACTTTTTGAGAGCCTAGCCGCGTACGGGCCCCCGAAAACCAAGCACCGCCTTCAGGATTTCTAACGGCACAAATTTTTAATTTCACTCCTCACTACCTATCACAGTTTTGAAGGCCATAAAATGCCAAGATAGCCCAAACCCCCCCCCCTCCAAATGACCCCATTTTGGAAAGTAGACACCCCAAGCTATTTGCTGAGAGGCATGGTGAGTATTTTACAGCTCTCATTTGTTTTTGAAAATGAAGAAAGACATATTTTTTATTTTTTTTCAATTTTCAAAACTTTGTGACAAAAAGCGAGATCTGCAAAATACTCAACATACCTCTCAGCAAATAGCTTGGGGTGTCTACTTTCCAAAATGGTCGTCATTTGGGGGGGTTTGTTCCATCTGGGCATTCCATGGCCTCCGAAACTGTGATACGCAGTGAGGAGTGAAATCAAAAATTTACACCCATAGAAATCCTGAACGCGGTGCTTGGTTTTCGGGGTCCCGTACGCGGCTAGGCTCCCAAAATGTCTCACACATGTGGTATCCCCGTACTCAGGAGAAGCAACAGAATGTATTTTGGGGTGCAATTCCACATATAACCATGGCATGTTTGAGCAATATATAATTTAGTGACAACTTTTTGTACATTTTTTTTTTTCTTTTTGTCATTATTCAATCACTTGGGACAAAAAAAAAAATATTCAATGGGCTCAACATGCCTCTCAGCAAATAGCTTGAGGTGTCTACTTTCCAAAATGGGGTCATTTGGGGGGGTTTTGAACTGTCCTGGCATTTTATGCACAACATTAGGAAGCTTATGTCACACATCATCCACTCTTCTAACCACTTGAAGACAAAGCCCTTTCTGACACTTTTTGTTTACATGAAAAAAAAAATTTTTTTGCAAGAAAATTATTTTGAACCCCCAAACATTAGATATTTTTTTAAAGAAAAGACCCTACAGATTAAAATAGTGGGTGTTGCATTTTTTTTCCACACAGTATTTGCGCAGCGATTTTTCAAACGCATTTTTTTGGGGGAAAAACACACTTTTTTTATTTTTAATTCACTAAAAAACACTATATTGCCCAAATGTTTGATGAATTAAAAAAGATGATCTTAGGCCGAGTACATGGATACCAAACACGACATGCTTTAAAATTACGCACAAACGCGCAGCGGCGACAAACTACATTCATTTTTAAAAGCATTTAAAAGCCTTTACAGGTTACCACGTTGGATTTACAGAGGAGGTCTACTGCTAAAATTACTGCCCTCGATCTGACCTTCGCGGTGATACCTCACATGTATGATGCAATTGATGTTTACATATGACGCTAGACCGACGCTTGCGTTCGCCTTTGCGCAAGAGCAGGGGGGACAGCGGTGCTTTTTTTTTATTATTATTTAATTTGCTTTTTTATTTTATTTTTAAACTGTTCCTTCCATATTTTTTTTTTTTACCATTTTTATTGTTATCTCAGGGAATGTAAATATCCCCTATGATAGCAATAAGTAGTGACAGGTACTCTTTTTTTGAAAAAAAATTGGGGGGTTAGACCCTAGATCTTTCCTCTGCCCTCAAAGCATCTGACCACACCAAGACCGGTGTGATAAAATGCTTTCCCAATTTCCCAATGGCGCTGTTTATATCCGGGGGGGGGGGCATTCCCTCCCACTGCTTGTAAAAGCAGTCTAGAGGCTAATTATCTTCTAGAATTGCTTTTACATGAAAGCCGGCCACTGGCTGAAAAGAATGATACCAAGATGATACCTAAACCTGCAGGCATCATTCTGGTATAAACATTCAAAGTCCAGCAACATACCAGTACGTTGCTGGTCCTTGTTGGACATGTATTGTAATCTTTTTTTTCATGCAGCCTGTTGGCTGAAAGAAAAAAAGAGATTGATCGGTGGGTATGCCCACCATTAGAATACCTCCCTTCATCCACCCACTTCTAATGATGGGCATATATGCCAAAGCATGGGGGCATCCTCCCGCAAAAAAGTTATGCCGCGTACACACAGTCGGACTTTTCCACGGGCAAGCCTTCGTCGGAATTTCGACCGTATGTACGCGGCATAAAAGGTTATGCCGCGTACACATGGTCGGACTTTTCCACGGGCAAGCCTCCGTCGGAATTTCGACCGTATATACGTGGCATTAGGAGCAAAATCGCTCCTCCGCCCCTGCTGCCCCCATGCTTCGGCATATATGCTCTTTTTTTTAACTGTGGTGGTGAAATCACCTCCTACAGCGTTGGAGTCACGGCTTTATGTATCGTGGGAGCAAACGCTGTTGCTGTCAAGATAAATAGATCCGCTCTGCAACTGAATGGTGTACCTGCTAAGCAAATGATGGTTAACATTAAAACAAAGTAACATTACAGTACAACAGTAAGACCTTACCATACCATACCTGCAAAGCAAATACCAAAACAAAACCTAGTAAAAAAGAAAACATTTTTTTAACGCAACCTGTGCCTAAAATATATATATGCCGAAGCATGGGGGCATCCTCCCGCAAAAAAGTTATGCCGCGTACACACGGTCGGACTTTTCCACGGGCAAGCCTTCGTCGGAATTTCGACCATATGTACGCGGCATAAAAGGTTATGCCGCGTACACACGGTCGGACTTTTCCACGGGCAAGCCTTCGTCGGAATTTCGACCATATGTACGCGGCATAAAAGGTTATGCCGCGTACACACGGTCGGACTTTTCCACGGGCAAGCCTCCGTCGGAATTCTGACCGTATGTACGCGGCATTAGGAGCAAAATCGCTCCTCCGCCCCTGCTGCCCCCATGCTTCGGCATATATGCTTTTTTTTTTTAACTGTGGTGGTGAAATCACCTCCTACAGCACTGGAGTCACGGCTTTATGTATCGTGGGAGCAAACGCTGTTGCTGTCAAGATAAATAATTCCGCGCTGCAGTTGAATGGCGCACCTGAAAACAAAAAATTACATACCTGAAAAGCAAGCATGATAAAACATTGCAGAATGGAATACAGTAAAAAAGAGCAGAACAATAGAGAGAAAATAGAGAGCGAGAGAGAGAGAACAATAAAACGACAACTATTTTTGGTTTTTTTATTTTATATTTTTTTTGTGTTTTGTTTTTTACGTTTTTTTTTTCTTTTTTACACTTTTTTTTGTAACTTTACAACTGTAATGGTTCGGGTCTCTCAAAATGTAATGGCATCTTGGGAGACCCTGTGTAAGTGTGTCCTAGTCTGTGAAATGCTGTACCCTACGCTAAAACTTCACTTTTGAGTGGTAGCGTTCAAAACATTCACCAAGGCAAAGACCAGGCTTGTCAGGACAGAGTGGACAATAATGACGGGTGTCACGCCTAAATCCGCGCTTGCTACAGACACAACATCTTTTTTGGGGGGCTCGTTGGGTAGGGGTACTCGGGAGGACATACGTATAATGCCTCTCATGCAGCCGGCTTACTGCATTTGGTTGGGGATGGTGAGGTGCAGAACCGCCTGGATACAGGAGTTCTGTGACAATCTCATTCTGGAATTTTAGAAGAGATAAAGTCCCGCCTGAAGCTCTGTATAGCACATGAGCGTTCAGCAAAGCCAATTGAAATAAGGATAGAGACACTTTTTTGTACCAGCGTCTCGCCTTACGGTCAATTAGATACGGCGCCAACAACTGGTCGTTGAGGTCCACTCCTCCCATATTTTTGTTATATTCGTGGACACAGAGGGGTTTCTCCACAACACCAGTCGCCGTAGGAATTTGGACTGTTGTGTCTGCATGAAGGGAGGTAAGAAGGAAAACATTCTTATTGTCCCTCCACTTCATAGCGAGCAAGTTATTACACTTTACGCAGGCTCTCTCCCCCAGCCTAAGACGGGCATCTACAAGCCGCTGGGGAAAGCCCCGGCGATTAGGTCGCACGGTGCCACATGCTCCAATCTGATGATCAAACAAGTGACTAAACAGTGGCACGCTCGTGTAATAATTGTCCACATACAAGTGGTACCCCTTTCCGAATAAGGGTGACACCAATTTCCACACTATCTTGCCAGCGCTCCCTATGTAATCCGGGCAGTTGACCGGCTCAACCTGACTATCTTTTCCCTCATAAACCATAAAGCTCCATACATAGCCTGTTGCCCTGTCACAGAGCTTGACCCCGTATCTGGCACGCTTGCTGGGAAGGTACTGCTTGAAAGCCAAGCGGCCAGAAAATGTAATCAGGGACTCATCAACGCAGACAACTTGATCGGGAGTAAACAAGGCTGCAAAACGTTCGTTGAAGATGTTTATGAGGGGCCGAATTTTTTAGAGCCGGTCGTATTCAGGGTCCCCACGTGGACGACAAAGTTCATTGTCATTGAAGTGCATGAACCGCAAAATCTGCTCGTATCGTTTCCTGGGCATGGAGGCAGAAAACACGGGCATGTGGTCAATTGGGTGCGTGGACCAATAAGCACGCAATGACGGGAATTTATGTGTGCCCATGTTGAGGGAAAGGCCCAGAAAGGTCTTAAATTCGGAAACCGTAATTGGTTTCCAATCTTTGGCAATGGAAGGCAACTGGGGATTAGCGGCGATGAATTGACCAGCATATAAATTACTCTGGTCCACAATAGATCTATAGAGATCTTCCATGAAAAACAGCGAATAATAATCAATTGACATAAAATCAGCTGTATCCACCTGAATACCGGGTTGGGCAGTGAATGGGGGAAGTACGGGTTCTGCAGAAGTGGTGGGGACCCAATCAGGATAGGCAAATTCTGCAGGAAGAGCACTATGGGTACGACGGGCCTGCCTTTGTCTTCCTATTGGTGGCAGCGGGACACTACTTGTGCTTGCCACCTCACCAGCTTGAACTGCACTTATGGGACTCGCCACGTCACCACGTGATACTGCAGTGCTGAATGTACGCCCAGGCTGTACTAGGCCGCTCGTGCTTGCCAATTCACCAGAAGGAATAGCGGCGCTAGTACTACTCTGCTCCATGATACGAGAGCCCTGCGGTTCTTGCTCCTCAACAACCTCAGAAGATCGGGATCGGGTACGCCTGACCTTAGCAGGGACCTCAACTTCGTCGTCAGAGCTATCTGACGTGGGGCCCGCTGACATCACTGTCTTCTACGGGAAGATATTCTGAGCCTGAATCTGACAGATGCGTGACCTCCTCTTCACTATCTGTCATGCTCAGAATCTCATAGGCCTCTTTACTAGTGTACCTTCGAGTTGCCATTTTGGGCTCTAAATTTAGGGGTACACTAGTAAGATTCACAGGAAAAAAAGCACCTGACTGTCATCAGCAAATATATCAAACGCTACAAAAAAAACTGTTAGCGATCGCAGGGATCAGGCCTGTCTCTGCGAACACTGCAGTTATGTGTTTTGTGTTTGGTAAGTGACAGTGATCGATCGATACTGCACTTCGGTGGGCTGGGCTGGGCGGAGGGGCTAAACGCAGGTGCTAGCAGGTATCTGGGCTGATCCCGCTAACACTGTGTTTTTGGGAACCCTAAACCGCTGGGGACGCTAGTATAGATCTGATCAGATCAGATATTAATCTGTTCAGATACTATACCACTAAGGGAGGTGTATGCTTTGCGCGTGGGTGTTAGCGTTACTGGCACTAACCTAACGCTGCCTGGGGCGACGCAGACCCTCTCTGGCGCTAAAACCTAATTGATCTCACCCGCCGGGCGATCAGGGGGTTAAACCTTTATTGGGTTATATACGGCGGGTGCCCTGATGCTATAAAAAGCAAACTAACCAACCAGCGTCACCCGTAACCTTTATATGGTGATCACTGGTGAAAGGGTTAACTAGGGGCAATCAGGGGGTTAAAACCTTTATTAGGTTAAATATGGGGGTACCCGACGCTATATAAAAACCTGATGGGTTACCTAAATAACTAACTGGGTAACCAGTGTCACCAGTGATGCTTATACGGTGATCACTGGTGAAAGGGTTAACTCTAGGGGCAATCAGGGGGTTAAAATAATATATGGGGGTACCTGACGCTATAAAAACCTGCGGCAAAACTAAAAATAAATAACTGGCTATCTAGGGCACCACCGGCACTAAATACAACGATCGAAAATACGATCGCTTAGTGACGCTGGCGTTAGGGGGTGAAAGGGTTACCTGGGGGGCGATCAAGGGGTTAAACCTTTATTAGGGGGGTTAGGGGGCTACCCTGGACCTAAAGGGGCCTAAACTTAACTGCCCTGCAACTTTTTACTGTCACAGATGACACTAAATGCAGTGATCAGTAAAATAAATGATCACTGCAATCAGTGACACTGTGATTGGGGGCTGGGGGTGACCTGGGGGGTGATCTGGGGGTGACTGGGGGGGTGAAATATGTGCCTATGTGTACCTAAGTGTCAGTGGACTGTTGGTGCACTAACCTGCTTCTTCTCTCCTCGGCGCTGCGGACGAAAAGACCGCCGCGAGGAGAGATGACATCACTTCCTCCTGCTTCCTCTGCCTGTGTTTACATTACACGGGCAGAGGGAGCATTTTCATTCGCCGGGAGCGATCACGAGGGGGTGGCCAGAATCGAATGGCCGTCCCCTCATCTCGAATCGCTCCCCAACGATAAACAGCCGCTCACTGTATAGGAGGGGGGTCCGATCGGACCCCCCAACTGTACAAAGGCGATCATGTACACTGTACTTGATTGTGCCTGTCGGTGCCATTCTGCCGACGTACATATACAGTGAGCGGTCGTTAAGTGGTTAAAGACTATGTCCTAAGCCACTGCAGTGCACACTCCATCGTCTCAAATGCTCCTGACTACATAGAGACTCCTTCACAGCTTCAAGTTAAAGAGGTTCCAGCAACTTCCTGCACACAAAATCACTCCAGTGCATTTCCTACCTGCCTACCAGGCCTGCCTTCATACGTCACAGAGCATCAGAGAAAGCTTTAAGCAAGTCATCAATTTCCGGTCATCGGTACAGCTTTGAATCAACATACCATTGGAACAACTGACTTCAAGCAAGCAACTCACCTGGATGCATCTGCTGCACCATATTTCCCTGTGTCCTTTAACAACAATGTCAAAGTTAACGCAATCAGCACCATTCAGCCAACAGCATCTCGCATAAAGGCTGAGACAGCAGAGTTTGTGAGGTACATACTTTGCAGAGAGCTCACAAAGACTGGTCTTACAAGTTTTGATGATCAACCCGAGAACTACAGAAGTTGGAAATGTGCTTTCAGAACTGCAATCAGTGATCTTGGCATTACAGCTGCTCAAGAATTGGATCTGCTGATCAAATGGCTTGGTCCCTTATCTGCTGCACGTGTTAAGCCATTAGGATCGGTTTTCATTGACAATCCTACAGCAGGCCTCACAGCTGCATGGGAGCGACTAGAACAAAGTTATGGCAGTCCAGAAGCTATAGAAAATGCTTTGTTCATGCGTCTGGAAACTTTCCCAAAGATATCTGGTAAGGAATACAAGGAGTTCCAGAGACTGAGTGACCTTCTCCTTGAGCTTCAGCTAGCCAAGGCAGACCCAAAACTACCTGGACTCAGTTACCTTGACACTCCAAGAGGGGTAAACCCAGTTGTCTCCAAGCTCCCGTATGGTTTGCAAGAGAAATGGTCTGCGCTAGGGTCATCATACAAAAAAGAGAACAGGGTTTCCTTCCCTCCATTTACTTTCTTCTGTGAATTCATCAGGAAAATTGCAGAGACCAAGAACAATCCAAGTTTTTCCTACGGTGAGTACAGTTTCTTCTCACCCTTTCCTAAGAGTACCAGTCTTCAGGGCAACTATAGAAACCATAGAGGCCCAGTATACGTGAGAAGACTGACATCCTTCCCACTCCTACCACAGTTGTGGCCACAAACAAACAGAGTAGGAAGATTGAAAACCCTAACAGAGAGTGTCCCATACACAAGAAGCCACACCCCTCAATAAATGTATCGGCTTTAGGAAAAAGCCTCTTGAAGAGCGCAAGGAGCTTTTAAAGACATTTAGGATATGTTTCAGGTGCTGCGCTTCTACAGAACATTTTGCAAGGGACTGTAATGTGTCCATCAAGTGCATTGAGTGTGGCTCTGAAGAACATGTGCAAGCCCTCCATCCACTTGAGCCCAGCTCTGCACAACCTGCCAACTCTCCTCCCAGGTTAACGCATGGCGGGGAGAATACAGACCACATAAGTGCCTAATTCTACCATAATTTCTTCATCCTGCACCAAAGTTTGTGGAGAAGACCGCTGTGATAAGTCCTGTGCTAAGATATGCTTGGTAAACATATACCACGAGGATCAACCAGAAAAGACTCTAAAGGCATATGCTATCTTAGACGATCAGAGCAATTGATCACTTGCAAAATCAGAACTGTTCAATCTATTTGAAATAAAAGGCGAAGCTCATCCTTACACCTTGGGTACCTGTAGTGGAACTATAGAGGTTTCTGGAAGAAGGACTCATGGACTCATGGTATCTTTTCTCAAAGATAACTTGCAATTACCCCTACCTACACTTGTTGAGTGCAATCAGATACCTGCTAACAGGGAAGAAATTCCTACTCCAGCTGCTGCTTTCCATCACCCTCACCTGAAGGTAATAGTAAATGAGATACCGCCGCTTGACAAAGATGCTCAAATCCTTCTTCTGTTAGGAAGAGACATTCAAAGAGTTCACAAGGTACACAGACAAGTCAGTGGAACCCCAGATGCCCCTTTTGCCCAGCGCACGGATCTAGGTTGGGTCATCATAGAGAATGTCTGTATAGGCAAAATGAAAAGACCCATCAACATTTCGTCATTCAAGACAAATGTTCTGCCAAATGGCCGAAAAATTTATTTTGAGCCATGCCCACATCACAACTGGGTGAAAGAGAGGATAGCCAGCCACGAATGGCAACATGGTATCTCAGGTAACACAAGCCCTTTCTCCTGCCACAATGATGACTTTGGCTATACAGTGTTTAATGCAACCAGTGAAGATGACATACTGGCTCCTTCAATAGAAGACAAAGAATTTGTCAAGGTAATGGACAATGAGTTATTTCAAGATGACTCAATTAACTGGGTAGCACCCCTATCTTTTCGTCTCCCAAGAGAGAGATTGCCCAACAACTTACAGCAGGCCATCAGTAAATCCTCCTCCTTAAAGCAAAACTTAAGCAAGAAACCAGAGATGCAAAAGCACTTTGTGGACTTTATGCAAAATGTATTTGACAGAGATCATGCAGAGCATGCACCCCCACTAAAGGAGGGAGAAGAATGCTGGTACCTTCCATCCTTTGGCGTGTATCACCCACGCAAACCAGACCAAATCAGAGTTGTCTTTGATTCCAGTGCTCAGCATGAAGGTGTTTCTCTCAACAACATGCTCCTTACGGGGCCCAACTTGAACAACAGTCTAATAGGAGTCTTGATTCATTTCAGACAAGAGCCTGTAGCAGTAATGGCCGACACTCAACAGATGTTTCACTGCTTCATCGTCAGAGGAGACAACAAAAACTACCTCAGGTTTCTATGGCACAAGGACAATGACATCAACAAGGAAGTTATAGATTATCGCATGAAGGTACATGTCTTCGGTAACAGTCCTTTCCCAGCAGTGGCAACTTATGGGCTAAGGAGAACAGCTCAGACTGGAGAAGTTGAATATGGATCTAATGCCCGTCAATTTGTTGAAAGAAACTTCTACGTTGACGACGCACTCAAGTCTTTTCCAACTGCTAAAGAAGCAATTGATCTTCTCACCAGAACAAAGGAGATGTTGTCTGTAGCAAACCTTAGACTGCACAAGATTATATCCAACAGCCAGGAACTTATGAATGCCTTTCACTCTGAGGACTATGCCACTAGTCTAAAAAACCTTGATTTAGGTACAGATGTGCCTCCTGTACAGCGAAGTCTGGGTTTGTTGTGGAACATCAAACAAGACACATTCACCTTTCAAGTGTCAACTTGTGACAAACCCTTCACTAAGAGAAGAGTCCTGTCTGTGGTGAATAGCATCTATGACCCACTGGGTTTCCTTGCTCCAGTTACCATTCAAGGTAAGATTTTGCTAAGACAGTTATCTACTGAGAACATAGACTGGGATACTCCCTTGCCTAGTGAGAATCAACACAAGTGGAAAAGGTGGAGACATTCTTTGAAGTCACTAGAAAAACTTCACATCCCCCGTTGCTATGTTCCAAGTTCCACTTCAACTGCTACCCGGAGAGAGATTCATATTTTCTCCGATGCATCAGTTGAAGCTTTTGCTGCAGTAGCCTATTTGAAGACCTCTGAAATGAATGGAGCATCACACTGTAGTTTTGTCCTAGGCAAGGCAAAACTCACTCCCAAACCTGCACATACCATACCAAGACTTGAACTTTGTGCAGCCGTGCTAGGAGTAGAACTTGCCGAGGTCATACAAATTGAAATGGACGCTAGAATTGATTCTTTCACCTTCTATACATACAGTAAGGTAGTACTTGGTTACATAAACAACCAAACAAAACAATTTTATGTGTACGTCAGCAACAGGGTTGAACGTATCAAGAGATTCTCTCTACCAAGTCAATGGCATCACGTTCCCACTGAACTCAACCCAGCTGACTGTGGGACCAGAGCCATGTCACCTGCTGTTCTTCAGGACAGCTAATGGCTGTCACCCCAAGGTTTTTGTGTGAGGACTCCTACTCGCCCCCTATTGATACCACCTATGGGCTAGTAAGCCCTGAAGATGATAAGGAAATAAGAACTATGAACATCTCACTACACACTTCTGTGAGTACAAAACAGAAGCTGTGGTCACAGGCATCGATGGAAGCAGGTGCAGCATCTAGCCAATGTGTTTTGGCATCGATGGAGGAAGGAGTATCTTAATCACCTTCAAGGTCGTAACAAATGGCTAACATCTAAGCCGAATCTTGAGGTTGGAGACCTCATCCTTCTAAAGGACAAGGAAGTTTGTCGGAATGAGTGGCCTATGGGTCTTATTACTAAAGTTATGCCCAGTGATGATAACAAGGTCCGGAAGGTCGAAGTCAAGGTAACCAAGGGAGGATCGACACAAACCTTTAGTCGACCAATTACAGAGTTAGTACTCCTTTTGCCAGGTGAGTAACTTGTGCAAGGACTAGCCATGCTGTTGGCACGGCGGGGAGTACATTGCTGCCATCTACAGGTTCTACTCAGAACTTTGGAATTCTTTGAAGACGTCATAATTTGGACTTTATGTTCTTCAATCCTGTTGAACTTATGTTTATGTTTGCTTGTTGCATGTTTTTCATTACAGGTTCCAGGACATTTACCAACAGTGGACTTATTGAAAATATATATTAGTTTATGGTTATGAAATCTAAAGATTTCAGACGGGGAGTGTTGTGTTACACTGTGATTTATTCTTGCTCTGTGTCTTTAAGATCTGTCCCCTTCTGTCCAACTGAACTCTCTCGCTCACCGTAGTTCTTTATATTTCTCCTCCACTTCCTGCTTCTCTCTCATTAGTCATGAATAACTCAATGTAGAAACATCTTCCATGTGGCTTACAACTGCAACGTTTTTCTATCTATGAATATACATCATTAAACGGAACATTCAAAAAGGATTCATCGTCTGTCTTCCTAACAGTGAGTTATTCATCGAGTTAAACTGCCTGTATCAATGCAAGGGATGAATAGTACACCAGATTGTGTAAGGCCTACATCAACCTGGAGATAAAGTTTATCGCTTTGTAGTTGAGACAGAACAGGAGTTGAAAAGAGTCCATAGGTGCATGTGAGACAGCACTAATGATGGTAGCATGCAATGTGGATAAACAGACAGGTGACAAGAGATCCCTCCACCGCACACAAATTGGCCTCTCACCTCACAAATTCGACCTACAATAGGTCACACAGCATGGAACTCATTCACAGAGTAGATAAGAAGATCCAGTATGGAAACCATCCGATCAGCCAGTAATCAGCAAATACCCAGATCATGGAACGATGTCCTGCACTTATCTCCACCGTACATATAATAACAAAAAAAAAACGATCTAGTGCTCTCTGTATGAAAGGTTTTATTTGGACTAAAAGCACATAAAAATGACTACTCACATAATAGGCACTCAGATGCGAGTGCCAGCAAAAACAGCATGTAGCGAGACAACAGAATACAGCGGTGGCCGCGGGTGACGTCTGACGTGGCTCCTCCCCCCCTTCTTTGACAGCTTTGGCAGGCCTTCATCCCCCACTTGGGTCACATTGCAGTAACATTTGGGTACTCCAGCAGCAGAAACACCAATCTCTTCAGCCCTGGATCCTTCTCCAGCCTGACATTCAGTTCCCTGGTGTCAGCTGAGTCCACTCTCCTGAGGAGTCACTGGGGCCATGAGGCCTTCTTGAGAGGGCGTTCGCATCCCTGTTCCCAACTCCCGGTCGATATTTCAAACTAAAGGTGAAACCCGAGAGGGCAGCCAACCACCTATGTCCTGTGGCATCCAGCTTGGCTGTAGTAAGGAGGTAGGTGAGTGGATTGTTGTCAGTCTTGACCACGAACTCTGCTCCGTAGAGGTAGTCTCTCAATTTGTCCACTACAGCCCACTTCAAGGCCAGGAACTCGAGCTTATGCATGGGTTAGTTCCTTTCAGCGGGGACCAAACTCTGACTCACATAGGCAACAGGCCGTAGGTGACCGTCATGTTCTTGATATAGCACCCCGCCCAGCCCACCTCGACTGGCATCGACGTGTAATTCGTTGGGCTTGGTGGTGTCGGCATAGGCCAAGACTGGGGCAGTGGTTAGGCTCCTCTTGAGCTGACTGAATGACTCCTCACACTTGGCAGTCCACTGATCCTGGATGGACTCTTTAGGTTTTCTAGGTCCTATTGTGGGCTTCACAGGTTTGACTGGTTCTGGGACATCTTCCTCCCCTTCACTCCTCAGTAGTTCATTGAGCGGGCGGGCTATCTTGGCAAACCCTTCTGCAAATCTTCGGTAGTAGGGGCAGAATCCCAGAAATGACCGAAGATCGGTCACATTAGTGGGTCTCGGCCAAGAGGTGACGGCATCCAGCTTCTCAGGGTCTGTGGCTATCCCCTCGGCAGACACGATGTGACCAAGGTAGTGGACCGAGGGCTGATAGAACTGGCACTTCTCTATGGAGAGCTTCAGGCCTTCTTCATAAAGTCTCTTAAGGACCTTCTCCAACCGTTCTTCATGCTCTGCCAGAGTCCTGCCGAACACTATGATGTCGTCCAAGTACACCAGCACTTCAATCAGGTTCATGTCGCCCACTGTTTTCTCCATCAACCTTTGGAAGGTGGCCGGGGCTCCTGACAATCCTTGAGGCATGCGATCAAACTCAAAGAACCCCACTGGGGTAATGAAGGCAGTTTTCTCTTTATCCTCAGGATACATGGGGATCTGATAATACCCACTCTTCAGGTCCATCACACTGAACCACTTAGCCCCTCACAGGCTCTGCAGGGTGTCTTCTATCCGGGGGGTGGTGTACTGGTCAGGAATGGTCTGTTCAGTGTTCGGTAGTCAATGCACAGCCTTAGTGACCCATTTTTTTCGCACCACCACTATTGGAGAAGCATAGGCGGTCCTGGATTCCCTGATGATCCCTGCTCTTTTGAGTTCTGTCAGTTGGTCACGTAGGTCCTCCAAGTCCCCCAGAGGAACCCGTCGGACCCTTTCTCTGAACGATTTGTCTTCTTGTGGGCGGCACTCTTTGCACACCCTACATCGAATTCGTTCTTGGAAAATGCAGTCTGCCATCGGGCGAGCTGGGCTTTAACCCTTTCTCTCCATTCTGGTGGGAGGGTGGTGTCTTCTGGGTAGAACTTCTCTACTGGGACCTCACCCTTTTCCTCCTTCAAGTCAGATGGCGCGACTGGAGTGGCTGTGTTCTTTTTTTTTAATCAGATATTCTTTATTTCCTTTTTCACATGTTTAAAACATACATACATCCACCCCCCCCCCCATATACAACAATACACATGTATATTCATCACTAGGGATGAGCTTCGTGTTCGAGTCGAACATACGTTCGACTCGAACATCGGCTGTTCGATCGTTCGACGAAGATCGAACGATTTGGGCCGTTCGCGCCAAATTCGAGTGACGCGAACGGCCCACAATGCACTACGCCATCGCAGTGTCATCCAGGCGCTGTGATTGGCCAAGCATGCACTGTGACCCCGCATGCTTGGCCAATCACAGCGCCGGCAGCGAGGAGAGCAATGATTGGCCACAGGCAGGATGCCTGTGGCCAATTATTGCTGAGGGTGTTTAGTACACGCCCCACACTATAAAAGGCCGCCAGCACGGTGGCCTAGTGTAGTGTGTTCCGGAGCAGGGAAAGACAAGCATAGGCAGGGACAGTGACATTTATTTCTTTCTTAGGATAGGTAGGGAGAGTGTCAGTGTGTTTTACTGTGCGAGTCCTTGTTTCTAGGGACAAAGAAGGAAAATGAGGGGAATTCTCCTTGTGCTATAGTGTGCTTTAAAAAAACATTTTTTCTAGGGACAGAAAACTCTAGGTAGGGAGAGTGTCAGTTTCTTTCACTGTGCGAGTCCTTGTTTCTAGGAAAAAAGAAGGAAAGTGAGGGGAATTCTCCTTGTGCTATAGTGTGCTTTAAAAAATAAATTTTTCTAGGGACAGAAAACTCTAGGTAGGGAGAGTGTCAGTTTCTTTCACTGTGCGAGTCCTTGTTTCTAGGAAAAAAGAAGGAAAGTGAGGGGAATTCTCCTTGTGCTATAGTGTGCTTTAAAAAAAAAAAAATTCTAGGGACAGAAAACTCTAGGTAGGGAGAGTGTCAGTTTCTTTCACTGTGCGAGTCCTTGTTTCTAGGAAAAAAGAAGGAAAGTGAGGGGAATTCTCCTTGTGCTATAGTGTGCTTTAAAAAAAAAAATTTCTAGGGACAGAAAACTCTAGGTAGGGAGAGTGTCAGTTTCTTTCACTGTGCGAGTCCTTGTTTCTAGGAAAAAAGAAGGAAAGTGAGGGGAATTCTCCTTGTGCTATAGTGTGCTTTAAAAAAAAAAAATTTCTAGGGACAGAAAACTCTAGGTAGGGAGAGTGTCAGTTTCTTTCACTGTGCGAGTCCTTGTTTCTAGGAAAAAAGAAGGAAAGTGAGGGGAATTCTCCTTGTGCTATAGTGTGCTTTAAAAAAAAAAAAATTTCTAGGGACAGAAAACTTTAGGTAGGGAGAGTGTCAGTTTCTTTCACTGTGCGAGTCCTTGTTTCTAGGGACAAAGAAGGAAAGTGAGGGGAATTCTCCTTGTGCTATAGTGTGCTTTAAAAAAACATTTTTTCTAGGGACAGAAAACTCTAGGTAGGGAGAGTGTCAGTTTCTTTCACTGTGCGAGTCCTTGTTTCTAGGAAAAAAGAAGGAAAGTGAGGGGAATTCTCCTTGTGCTATAGTGTGCTTTAAAAAAAAAAAAATTCTAGGTAGGGAGAGTGTCAGTTTCTTTCACTGTGCGAGTCCTTGTTTCTAGGAAAAAAGAAGGAAAGTGAGGGGAATTCTCCTTGTGCTATAGTGTGCTTTAAAAAAAAAAATTTTCTAGGGACAGAAAACTCTAGGTAGGGAGAGTGTCAGTTTCTTTCACTGTGCGAGTCCTTGTTTCTAGGGACAAAGAAGGAAAGTGAGGGGAATTCTCCTTGTGCTATAGTGTGCTTTATAAAAAAAATTTCTAGGGACAGAAAACTCTAGGTAGGGAGAGTGTCAGTTTCTTTCACTGTGCGAGTCCTTGTTTCTAGGAAAAAAGAAGGAAAGTGAGGGGAATTCTCCTTGTGCTATAGTGTGCTTTAAAAAAAAAAAATTTCTAGGGACAGAAAACTCTAGGTAGGGAGAGTGTCAGTTTCTTTCACTGTGCGAGTCCTTGTTTCTAGGAAAAAAGAAGGAAAGTGAGGGGAATTCTCCTTGTGCTATAGTGTGCTTTAAAAAAAAAAATTCTAGGGACAGAAAACTCTAGGTAGGGAGAGTGTCAGTTTCTTTCACTGTGCGAGTCCTTGTTTCTAGGAAAAAAGAAGGAAAGTGAGGGGAATTCTCCTTGTGCTATAGTGTGCTTTAAAAAAACATTTTTTCTAGGGACAGAAAACTCTAGGTAGGGAGAGTGTCAGTTTCTTTCACTGTGCGAGTCCTTGTTTCTAGGAAAAAAGAAGGAAAGTGAGGGGAATTCTCCTTGTGCTATAGTGTGCTTTAAAAAAAAAAAAATTTCTAGGGACAGAAAACTTTAGGTAGGGAGAGTGTCAGTTTCTTTCACTGTGCGAGTCCTTGTTTCTAGGGACAAAGAAGGAAAGTGAGGGGAATTCTCCTTGTGCTATAGTGTGCTTTAAAAAAACATTTTTTCTAGGGACAGAAAACTCTAGGTAGGGAGAGTGTCAGTTTCTTTCACTGTGCGAGTCCTTGTTTCTAGGAAAAAAGAAGGAAAGTGAGGGGAATTCTCCTTGTGCTATAGTGTGCTTTAAAAAAAAAAAAATTCTAGGTAGGGAGAGTGTCAGTTTCTTTCACTGTGCGAGTCCTTGTTTCTAGGAAAAAAGAAGGAAAGTGAGGGGAATTCTCCTTGTGCTATAGTGTGCTTTAAAAAAAAAATTTTTCTAGGGACAGAAAACTCTAGGTAGGGAGAGTGTCAGTTTCTTTCACTGTGCGAGTCCTTGTTTCTAGGGACAAAGAAGGAAAGTGAGGGGAATTCTCCTTGTGCTATAGTGTGCTTTAAAAAAAAAAATTCTAGGGACAGAAAACTCTAGGTAGGGAGAGTGTCAGTTTCTTTCACTGTGCGAGTCCTTGTTTCTAGGAAAAAAGAAGGAAAGTGAGGGGAATTCTCCTTGTGCTATAGTGTGCTTTAAAAAAAAAAAATTTCTAGGGACAGAAAACTCTAGGTAGGGAGAGTGTCAGTTTCTTTCACTGTGCGAGTCCTTGTTTCTAGGAAAAAAGAAGGAAAGTGAGGGGAATTCTCCTTGTGCTATAGTGTGCTTTAAAAAAAAAAATTCTAGGGACAGAAAACTCTAGGTAGGGAGAGTGTCAGTTTCTTTCACTGTGCGAGTCCTTGTTTCTAGGAAAAAAGAAGGAAAGTGAGGGGAATTCTCCTTGTGCTATAGTGTGCTTTAAAAAAACATTTTTTCTAGGGACAGAAAACTCTAGGTAGGGAGAGTGTCAGTTTCTTTCACTGTGCGAGTCCTTGTTTCTAGGAAAAAAGAAGGAAAGTGAGGGGAATTCTCCTTGTGCTATAGTGTGCTTTAAAAAAAAAAAATTTCTAGGGACAGAAAACTCTAGGTAGGGAGAGTGTCAGTTTCTTTCACTGTGCGAGTCCTTGTTTCTAGGAAAAAAGAAGGAAAGTGAGGGGAATTCTCCTTGTGCTATAGTGTGCTTTAAAAAAAACAATTTTCTAGGGACAGAAAACTCTAGGTAGGGAGAGTGTCAGTTTCTTTCACTGTGCGAGTCCTTGTTTCTAGGGACAAAGAAGGAAAGTGAGGGGAATTCTCCTTGTGCTATAGTGTGCTTTAAAAAAACATTTTTTCTAGAGACAGAAAACTCTAGGTAGGGAGAGTGTCAGTTTCTTTCACTGTGCGAGTCCTTGTTTCTAGGAAAAAAGAAGGAAAGTGAGGGGAATTCTCCTTGTGCTATAGTGTGCTTTAAAAAAAAAATTTTTCTAGGGACAGAAAACTCTAGGTAGGGAGAGTGTCAGTTTATTTCACTGTGCGAGTCCTTGTTTCTAGGAAAAAAGAAGGAAAGTGAGGGGAATTCTCCTTGTGCTATAGTGTGCTTTAAAAAAAAAAAATTTCTAGGGACAGAAAACTCTAGGTAGGGAGAGTGTCAGTTTCTTTCACTGTGCGAGTCCTTGTTTCTAGGAAAAAAGAAGGAAAGTGAGGGGAATTCTCCTTGTGCTATAGTGTGCTTTAAAAAAAAAAAATTTCTAGGGACAGAAAACTCTAGGTAGGGAGAGTGTCAGTTTCTTTCACTGTGCGAGTCCTTGTTTCTAGGGACAAAGAAGGAAAGTGAGGGGAATTCTCCTTGTGCTATAGTGTGCTTTAAAAAAACATTTTTTCTAGGGACAGAAAACTCTAGGTAGGGAGAGTGTCAGTTTCTTTCACTGTGCGAGTCCTTGTTTCTAGGAAAAAAGAAGGAAAGTGAGGGGAATTCTCCTTGTGCTATAGTGTGCTTTAAAAAAAAAATTTTCTAGGGACAGAAAACTCTAGGTAGGGAGAGTGTCAGTTTCTTTCACTGTGCGAGTCCTTGTTTCTAGGAAAAAAGAAGGAAAGTGAGGGGAATTCTCCTTGTGCTATAGTGTGCTTTAAAAAAAAAAAAATTCTAGGGACAGAAAACTCTAGGTAGGGAGAGTGTCAGTTTCTTTCACTGTGCGAGTCCTTGTTTCTAGGGACAAAGAAGGAAAGTGAGGGGAATTCTCCTTGTGCTATAGTGTGCTTTAAAAAAACATTTTTTCTAGGGACAGAAAACTCTAGGTAGGGAGAGTGTCAGTTTCTTTCACTGTGCGAGTCCTTGTTTCTAGGAAAAAAGAAGGAAAGTGAGGGGAATTCTCCTTGTGCTATAGTGTGCTTTAAAAAAAAAAAATTTCTAGGGACAGAAAACTCTAGGTAGGGAGAGTGTCAGTTTCTTTCACTGTGCGAGTCCTTGTTTCTAGGGACAAAGAAGGAAAGTGAGGGGAATTCTCCTTGTGCTATAGTGTGCTTTAAAAAAACATTTTTTCTAGGGACAGAAAACTCTAGGTAGGGAGAGTGTCAGTTTCTTTCACTGTGCGAGTCCTTGTTTCTAGGAAAAAAGAAGGAAAGTGAGGGGAATTCTCCTTGTGCTATAGTGTGCTTTAAAAAAAAAATTTCTAGGGACAGAAAACTCTAGGTAGGGAGAGTGTCAGTTTCTTTCACTGTGCGAGTCCTTGTTTCTAGGAAAAAAGAAGGAAAGTGAGGGGAATTCTCCTTGTGCTATAGTGTGCTTTAAAAAAAAAAATTTCTAGGGACAGAAAACTCTAGGTAGGGAGAGTGTCAGTTTCTTTCACTGTGCGAGTCCTTGTTTCTAGGGACAAAGAAGGAAAGTGAGGGGAATTCTCCTTGTGCTATAGTGTGCTTTAAAAAAACATTTTTTCTAGGGACAGAAAACTCTAGGTAGGGAGAGTGTCAGTTTCTTTCACTGTGCGAGTCCTTGTTTCTAGGAAAAAAGAAGGAAAGTGAGGGGAATTCTCCTTGTGCTATAGTGTGCTTTAAAAAAAAAAATTTTCTAGGGACAGAAAACTCTAGGTAGGGAGAGTGTCAGTTTCTTTCACTGTGCGAGTCCTTGTTTCTAGGAAAAAAGAAGGAAAGTGAGGGGAATTCTCCTTGTGCTATAGTGTGCTTTAAAAAAAAAAAATTTCTAGGGACAGAAAACTCTAGGTAGGGAGAGTGTCAGTTTCTTTCACTGTGCGAGTCCTTGTTTCTAGGGACAAAGAAGGAAAGTGAGGGGAATTCTCCTTGTGCTATAGTGTGCTTTAAAAAAACATTTTTTCTAGGGACAGAAAACTCTAGGTAGGGAGAGTGTCAGTTTCTTTCACTGTGCGAGTCCTTGTTTCTAGGAAAAAAGAAGGAAAGTGAGGGGAATTCTCCTTGTGCTATAGTGTGCTTTAAAAAAAAAAAAATTCTAGGGACAGAAAACTCTAGGTAGGGAGAGTGTCAGTTTCTTTCACTGTGCGAGTCCTTGTTTCTAGGGACAAAGAAGGAAAGTGAGGGGAATTCTCCTTGTGCTATAGTGTGCTTTAAAAAAACATTTTTTCTAGGGACAGAAAACTCTAGGTAGGGAGAGTGTCAGTTTATTTCACTGTGCGAGTCCTTGTTTCTAGGAAAAAAGAAGGAAAGTGAGGGGAATTCTCCTTGTGCTATAGTGTGCTTTAAAAAAAAAAAATTTCTAGGGACAGAAAACTCTAGGTAGGGAGAGTGTCAGTTTCTTTCACTGTGCGAGTCCTTGTTTCTAGGGACAAAGAAGGAAAGTGAGGGGAATTCTCCTTGTGCTATAGTGTGCTTTAAAAAAACATTTTTTCTAGGGACAGAAAACTCTAGGTAGGGAGAGTGTCAGTTTCTTTCACTGTGCGAGTCCTTGTTTCTAGGAAAAAAGAAGGAAAGTGAGGGGAATTCTCCTTGTGCTATAGTGTGCTTTAAAAAAAAAAAATTTCTAGGGACAGAAAACTCTAGGTAGGGAGAGTGTCAGTTTCTTTCACTGTGCGAGTCCTTGTTTCTAGGAAAAAAGAAGGAAAGTGAGGGGAATTCTCCTTGTGCTATAGTGTGCTTTAAAAAAAAAAAATTTCTAGGGACAGAAAACTCTAGGTAGGGAGAGTGTCAGTTTCTTTCACTGTGCGAGTCCTTGTTTCTAGGAATAAAGAAGGAAAGTGAGGGGAATTCTCCTTGTGCTATAGTGTGCTTTAAAAAAAATTTTTTTCTAGGGACAGAAAACTCTAGGTAGGGAGAGTGTCAGTTTCTTTCACTGTGCGAGTCCTTGTTTCTAGGGACAAAGAAGGAAAGTGAGGGGAATTCTCCTTGTGCTATAGTGTGCTTTAAAAAAACATTTTTTCTAGGGACAGAAAACTCTAGGTAGGGAGAGTGTCAGTTTCTTTCACTGTGCGAGTCCTTGTTTCTAGGAAAAAAGAAGGAAAGTGAGGGGAATTCTCCTTGTGCTATAGTGTGCTTTAAAAAAAAAAAATTCTAGGGACAGAAAACTCTAGGTAGGGAGAGTGTCAGTTTCTTTCACTGTGCGAGTCCTTGTTTCTAGGAAAAAAGAAGGAAAGTGAGGGGAATTCTCCTTGTGCTATAGTGTGCTTTAAAAAAAAAAATTTCTAGGGACAGAAAACTCTAGGTAGGGAGAGTGTCAGTTTCTTTCACTGTGCGAGTCCTTGTTTCTAGGAAAAAAGAAGGAAAGTGAGGGGAATTCTCCTTGTGCTATAGTGTGCTTTAAAAAAAAAAAATTTCTAGGGACAGAAAACTCTAGGTAGGGAGAGTGTCAGTTTCTTTCACTGTGCGAGTCCTTGTTTCTAGGGACAAAGAAGGAAAGTGAGGGGAATTCTCCTTGTGCTATAGTGTGCTTTAAAAAAACATTTTTTCTAGGGACAGAAAACTCTAGGTAGGGAGAGTGTCAGTTTCTTTCACTGTGCGAGTCCTTGTTTCTAGGAAAAAAGAAGGAAAGTGAGGGGAATTCTCCTTGTGCTATAGTGTGCTTTAAAAAAAAAAAATTTCTAGGGACAGAAAACTCTAGGTAGGGAGAGTGTCAGTTTCTTTCACTGTGCGAGTCCTTGTTTCTAGGGACAAAGAAGGAAAGTGAGGGGAATTCTCCTTGTGCTATAGTGTGCTTTAAAAAAACATTTTTTCTAGGGACAGAAAACTCTAGGTAGGGAGAGTGTCAGTTTCTTTCACTGTGCGAGTCCTTGTTTCTAGGAAAAAAGAAGGAAAGTGAGGGGAATTCTCCTTGTGCTATAGTGTGCTTTAAAAAAAAAAAAATTCTAGGGACAGAAAACTCTAGGTAGGGAGAGTGTCAGTTTCTTTCACTGTGCGAGTCCTTGTTTCTAGGGACAAAGAAGGAAAGTGAGGGGAATTCTCCTTGTGCTATAGTGTGCTTTAAAAAAACATTTTTTCTAGGGACAGAAAACTCTAGGTAGGGAGAGTGTCAGTTTCTTTCACTGTGCGAGTCCTTGTTTCTTGGAAAAAAGAAGGAAAGTGAGGGGAATTCTCCTTGTGCTATAGTGTGCTTTAAAAAAAAAAAATTTCTAGGGACAGAAAACTCTAGGTAGGGAGAGTGTCAGTTTCTTTCACTGTGCGAGTCCTTGTTTCTAGGAAAAAAGAAGGAAAGTGAGGGGAATTCTCCTTGTGCTATAGTGTGCTTTAAAAAAAAAAAATTTCTAGGGACAGAAAACTCTAGGTAGGGAGAGTGTCAGTTTCTTTCACTGTGCGAGTCCTTGTTTCTAGGGACAAAGAAGGAAAGTGAGGGGAATTCTCCTTGTGCTATAGTGTGCTTTAAAAAAACATTTTTTCTAGGGACAGAAAACTCTAGGTAGGGAGAGTGTCAGTTTATTTCACTGTGCGAGTCCTTGTTTCTAGGAAAAAAGAAGGAAAGTGAGGGGAATTCTCCTTGTGCTATAGTGTGCTTTAAAAAAAAAAATTTTCTAGGGACAGAAAACTCTAGGTAGGGAGAGTGTCAGTTTCTTTCACTGTGCGAGTCCTTGTTTCTAGGGACAAAGAAGGAAAGTGAGGGGAATTCTCCTTGTGCTATAGTGTGCTTTAAAAAAACATTTTTTCTAGGGACAGAAAACTCTAGGTAGGGAGAGTGTCAGTTTCTTTCACTGTGCGAGTCCTTGTTTCTAGGAAAAAAGAAGGAAAGTGAGGGGAATTCTCCTTGTGCTATAGTGTGCTTTAAAAAAAAAAAATTTCTAGGGACAGAAAACTCTAGGTAGGGAGAGTGTCAGTTTCTTTCACTGTGCGAGTCCTTGTTTCTAGGAAAAAAGAAGGAAAGTGAGGGGAATTCTCCTTGTGCTATAGTGTGCTTTAAAAAAAAAAAATTTCTAGGGACAGAAAACTCTAGGTAGGGAGAGTGTCAGTTTCTTTCACTGTGCGAGTCCTTGTTTCTAGGAAAAAAGAAGGAAAGTGAGGGGAATTCTCCTTGTGCTATAGTGTGCTTTAAAAAAAAATAATTTCTAGGGACAGAAAACTCTAGGTAGGGAGAGTGTCAGTTTCTTTCACTGTGCGAGTCCTTGTTTCTAGGGACAAAGAAGGAAAGTGAGGGGAATTCTCCTTGTGCTATAGTGTGCTTTAAAAAAACATTTTTTCTAGGGACAGAAAACTCTAGGTAGGGAGAGTGTCAGTTTCTTTCACTGTGCGAGTCCTTGTTTCTAGGAAAAAAGAAGGAAAGTGAGGGGAATTCTCCTTGTGCTATAGTGTGCTTTAAAAAAAAAAAAAATTCTAGGGACAGAAAACTCTAGGTAGGGAGAGTGTCAGTTTCTTTCACTGTGCGAGTCCTTGTTTCTAGGAAAAAAGAAGGAAAGTGAGGGGAATTCTCCTTGTGCTATAGTGTGCTTTAAAAAAAAATTTTTTCTAGGGACAGAAAACTCTAGGTAGGGAGAGTGTCAGTTTCTTTCACTGTGCGAGTCCTTGTTTCTAGGGACAAAGAAGGAAAGTGAGGGGAATTCTCCTTGTGCTATAGTGTGCTTTAAAAAAACATTTTTTCTAGGGACAGAAAACTCTAGGTAGGGAGAGTGTCAGTTTCTTTCACTGTGCGAGTCCTTGTTTCTAGGAAAAAAGAAGGAAAGTGAGGGGAATTCTCCTTGTGCTATAGTGTGCTTTAAAAAAAATTTTTTCTAGGGACAGAAAACTCTAGGTAGGGAGAGTGTCAGTTTCTTTCACTGTGCGAGTCCTTGTTTCTAGGAAAAAAGAAGGAAAGTGAGGGGAATTCTCCTTGTGCTATAGTGTGCTTTAAAAAAAAAAAAATTCTAGGGACAGAAAACTCTAGGTAGGGAGAGTGTCAGTTTCTTTCACTGTGCGAGTCCTTGTTTCTAGGAAAAAAGAAGGAAAGTGAGGGGAATTCTCCTTGTGCTATAGTGTGCTTTAAAAAAAAAAAATTTCTAGGGACAGAAAACTCTAGGTAGGGAGAGTGTCAGTTTCTTTCACTGTGCGAGTCCTTGTTTCTAGGGACAAAGAAGGAAAGTGAGGGGAATTCTCCTTGTGCTATAGTGTGCTTTAAAAAAACATTTTTTCTAGGGACAGAAAACTCTAGGTAGGGAGAGTGTCAGTTTCTTTCACTGTGCGAGTCCTTGTTTCTAGGGACAAAGAAGGAAAGTGAGGGGAATTCTCCTTGTGCTATAGTGTGCTAAAGCATTCCTCATCAACCATCTTTGAAATCCTTGTTTTTTGGACAGTCAGGGAAATTGTCGTTGTGCTATTCTGTGCAAAAGCAATCATCCTCAACCATATTTAGAAATCCTTAAGTAAAGGGACAGAGAAGGACACCTGAAGGTAGCCCTTATTGCTTTTTTCCCATCTCCCTGCAGGCCATCTATTAGAATGTCTGGAAGGCAAACAAGGAGAGGCAGACAGTCAGGAGGCAATAAAAGAGGGCAAGCAGGCTCTGTGTCTGGGGGCAACAGTGCTGGTCGTGGACGCGGTGCATTGTCATCAGCACATGGCCATGGGACACGCTTGTCCTTCTTTTCGGCAGCTGGACATGTTGAGCCACATCATGCCGAAGACTTGGTAGAGTGGATGACCAAGCCCTCCTCCTCCTCATCCTCTCTCACCCAGGCTCATGGTACTGGCAAAGCAGCTGCCAAAGCGTCCTCTTCCCTGGTATCAATGTCAGACTCATCATCAGTCACTCCTTCCCTAGACCCACCATGTCCTCCTCCTGAGGAGTCCCCCGAACTGTTTGAGCACAGTGTTGGGTACATGCTCCAGGAGGATGCCCAGCGTTTCGAAGGGTCTGATGATGAAACCCAGCTAGAGGAAGGCAGTAGCGTGAGAGCAGACAGAGGGGATGCTCAAGAAGGACACCAATCTGGCAGTCATGTTCCAGCAGCTGCAGCATACTGCCAGATTGGCTCCAGTGATGAGGAGGGAGGGGATGATGAGGTCACTGACTCCACGTGGGTGCCTAATAGGAGAGAGGAGGAGGAGGAGGATGAGGAGGAGGCACATCTCCAACGAGGCAGGATGCCCTTTGGTGGCCAGCGTAAGGGCAGTACACTGACGGAATCACACCGCAGAGCTCCGCCTGTGCAGGGCGCTGCCTCTGCCCGTCATTCAAAAAGTTCCTTGGTGTGGGCCTTTTTTGAGGCTAGTGCATCAGATCGCACAGCTGCTGTTTGCAACATATGTCTCAAGCGTATATCGCGTGGCCAAAACATCAGCCGCTTGGGTACCACATGCCTGACCAGACATATGTTGACCTGCCATGCAGCTCGTTGGCAAGCCTACCTCAAAGACCCACACCAAAGAACAAAGCGGACCTCTCCTTGCACCGCATCAGCTGGGATCTCCAACCCCACTATAACTTCAGTCCTCTCTGAAACATGCACTGAGAGGAATGAAGGTGTAGAATTAGGTGTGTCACAGCCAAGTACTTGCGGCCACTCTGCTAGCAGTACACCGACGTCCGATTCTAGCAGGCAAATTTCCCTGCCCCAGCTGCTGGACCGTCGAAAGAAGTTCACTCCCAGCCATCCACATGCCCAGCGGTTGAATGCTAGCTTGGCTAAATTGCTAGCGCTTCAACTGCTGCCTTTTCAGTTGGTAGACTCGGCCCCCTTCCGTGAGTTTGTGCAATGTGCGGTTCCTCAGTGGCAGGTTCCCAAACGCCACTTTTTCTCACGGAAGGCTATTCCGGCTCTCTACCGGCATGTGGAAGGCAATGTCTTGGCCTCGCTGGACAGGGCGGTCAGCGGTAAGGTGCATATTACCGCTGACTCATGGTCCAGCAGGCATGGACAGGGACGTTACCTTTCTTTCACGGCCCATTGGGTCACTCTTTTGGCAGCTGGGAAGGATGCAGGACAAGGTGCAGTAGTGTTGGAGGTTGTTCCACCGCCACGCCTCCAAAATGCTACTACTGGTTGTGACACACCTCTCTCCTCCATCCCCTCCTCTTCTTCTTCCTCCATGGCCTCTTCCTGTGGTTTGTCCTATGAACCAGCGGTGCTCCGTAGCCGTTCACGGGGCTACGCAAGTACGCAGGCAAAAAGATGCCATGCCGTGCTTGCGCTGGTGTGTTTGGGGGACAGAAGCCACACTGGGGCAGAGGTCCTGTCTGCTCTGCAGGGGCAGGCCGAGAGGTGGTTGACGCCACGCCAGCTTAAGCCAGGAATGGTGGTTTGCGACAATGGCACCAACCTCCTCTCCGCCCTCCGACAGGGACAACTGACCCATGTGCCCTGTGTGGCTCACGTCCTTAACCTGGTGGTGCAGCGGTTCTTGGGCAGGTACCCGGGCTTACAGGATGTCCTGAGGCAGGCCAGGAAAGTCTGTGTGCATTTCCGCAGATCTTATAATGCCAGTGCTCGCCTGGCTGAGCTGCAAAAGGAGTTGAACCTGCCCAAGAACCGCCTTATATGTGACATGCCCACCAGGTGGAACTCAACGTTGGCCATGCTGCAGCGGCTGCACACGCAGCAGAGGGCCATCAATGAGTACCTGTGCGACTACGGCACCAGGACAGGGTCAGGGGAGCTTGGTTTTTTTTCTCCACGCCAGTGGGGCATGATCAGGGATGCATGCACTGTCCTGGCACCATTTGAGGAGGCCACGAGGATGGTGAGCAGTGACAGTGCATGCATCAGTGACACTGTACCTCTTGTCCACCTGTTGGAACATACGCTGTGTGGAATAATGGACAGGGCACTCGAGGCAGAACAGAGGCAGGAAGAGGAGGACTTCCTTGCCTCTCAAGGCCCCCTTTACCCAGACAGTGTTCCTTCTGTCCCACCCATCGCACAGGAAGAGGAGGAGGAGGAGGAGGAGGATTGTGTCAGCATGGAGGTGGAGGCTGGCACTCAGCATCATCAGCAGCAGTCTTTTAGGGATGATTTACAGTCCCAAGAAACCAGTGGACTTGTACGTGGCTGGGAGGAGGTGGCTGCGGATCATGTCGTCCTTAGTGACCCAGAGGACTCCGGAGCGAATGCCTCAGCAAACCTACGCTGCATGGCCTCCCTGATCCTGCAAAGTCTGCGGAAGGATCCTCGTATTCTTCGGATCAAGGAGAGGGACCATTACTGGCTGGCCACTCTCCTTGATCCACGGTACAAGGGTAAGGTTGCGGACCTTATGTTACCGTCGCAGAGGGAGCAGAGGATGAGACAACTCCGGGAGGCCTTGCAGAAAGGTCTGTGCAACGCGTTCCCAGAGACTGGGAGGTTACAAACTCCTGGTCCTGGACAACGAGTTGCTGAGGCTTCGGCCAGTCAAAGAAGGAGCGGTGGGGAAGGTGGCCGTCTGACCGATGCGTTCAGACAATTCTTTAGTCCGCAGCCCCAAAGTATGATCGGTTCCAGCAACCATCGCCAGCGTCTGATAAACATGGTGCAGGAATATCTAGGGGCAAGGTCAGACTTGGACACCTTCCCCACCGAAAATCCTCTGGCTTACTGGGTCTTGAGGATGGATCACTGGCCAGAGCTTGCACAGTATGCAATTGAGCTACTGGCCTGTCCTGCATCCAGCGTTCTTTCGGAACGCACATTCAGTGCTGCTGGAGGATTTGTCACGGATCACAGGGTGCGCCTGTCCACCGACTCGGTTGATCGACTGACTTTCATCAAGATGAACCAGTCTTGGATCACCACCAGCTACCACACACCTGATGCTGATATAACAGACTAATTGATTTTAACATGTCACATCCCTTCAAGACTGATGCTGATGCTGAGTGCCTGTGCTGTTATGTTGACTGGCTATTCTCCTCCTCCGAGTCCTCAATGATACGATTGATGATGATAGCTTGGAAGATCATTTTTGTTTATGGGTGCCGCCACCAGTGGCTAAGGCCCAATTTTTCAGCCCCTGTTTTACAGGGGCGTGTAATTACAATTTTTTTAGCAATAATTTGCCATAGGGCTCATTGCTGTGCTCCAAGTACAGTATCTGTGAGGGGTTGGAGTGTTGTGGCACCAGTGCCTAAGGCCCAATTTTTCAGCCCCTGTTTAAAAGGGGCGTGTCATTACAATTTTTGAAGCAATACTTTGCAACAGGGCTCATTGCTGTGCTCCAAGTACAGTATCTGTGAGGGGTTGTAGTGTTGTGCCACCAGTGCCTAAGGCCCAATTTTTCAGCCCCTGTTTAACAGGGGCGTGTCATTACAATTTTTGAAGCAATACTTTGCAACAGGGCTCATTGCTGTGCTCCAAGTACAGTATCTGTGAGGGGTTGTAGTGTTGTGCCACCAGTGCCTAAGGCCCAATTTTTCAGCCCCTGTTCAACAGGGGCATGCAATTACAATTCTTGATCTAATAATTCACAGCAGGGCCCATTGCTGCACCCACCAAGAGTAACTGTCAGGGCTTACAGTGTTGTGGCACCAGCACCACCATCAAAGGCCCAATTTTTGCTACCACTGTTCAACAATTATATGTAATTAAAATTCCTGATATAATAGTTGACAGCAGGGCGTTCCAGCACCAACCAAGAGTAACTGTGAGTGCTTACAGTGTTGTGCCAACACCAACAACTAAGGGGCCTATTTCTGCAGAGTATATACGGCAGGTCCCTACTTTCAAACATCCAACTTACAAACGACTCCTACTTGCAAACGCAAGAAGACAACAGGAAGTGAGAGGAAATCTACCACTAGGAAGGAAAATTCTCTCCTGTAAGAATAAATATGGGAGAAAGGTGTCTCCTCTGTACTGATGCTTTATCAGCAATCCTTGTTTCAAGAAAAACACCACATTTCAAAAACAGTTGTCATTGGGACGGAAAGTGAGGTGAAATGTTCTGAACAGGGGCACAGACAGCAGAACAAATGTTACAGGGGTGATAACCCTTACCTATGTTTTCCAAAAAGTTTAAAAATAGATTTTTGGGCTGGAGCTACACTTCAACAATGTACCTGTTCAAAATTACAAACACATTCTACATAAGAACAAACCTACAGTCCCTGTCTTGTATGCACCGCCTGTATACGGCTGTTCAGAGTATATAGGGCCTTTTTTATTTTATGTGCGGGGTTCCCCTTAATATCCATACAAGACCCAAAGGGGCTGGTAATGGGCTGGGGTAGGGGGGGGGGGGTCATGGGGTAGCTATGCCATTTTTCTTAAAGATTTTCATCCATATTACCGGGACCAGACATTACATTAAAGCCGCAAGCAGTTTTAAATGGCTTTTTTTTCCTTTAGAAGTGTCATTTTGTGCAGGGACAGTTCTAAACACGGGAAACACGTGGCACTTCACAGGCATACTTTAGACACCCCCCAGGTACGATATTTAAAGGAATATTTGACTTTTTTTTTTTCACTTTATGCATCATTAAAATGACTGCTCCCGAAAAACGACCGTTTTTAAAACTTCTTTTTGCATTGATACATGTCCCCTGGTGCAGAACCCGGGTTCCCAAACCCTTTTTAGGACAATAACATGCATAATAGTTGTTATAATTAGCACTTTAGAATTCGAACGTTCGCATCCATTGTATTTAATAGGGTTCTAATGTTCGTACGAACTTTCGGTCCGTTCGCGGGTTCTGGTGCGAACCGAACCCGGGGGTGTTCGGCTCATCACTATTCATCACATATAAAACCCGCAATGTCCCTTCTGCACAACCTCACACCCTCCATACTTACTTATCCGTCACCCACCCTTAAACGAGTTTCCACTTCTATCCATTTTTTCCACATATTATTAAATTTGTTTTTATTTCCTCTCTTCTTGTATATAAATTCTTCTTTTGCAACGGTGTCATCTATCACCCTCCTCCATTCTAACACTGTGGGGGGGTTTTCCGCTTGCCACTTCAGCGCAATAATTTTCCTTCCTTGAAACAGACATCTTGTTATTGCTGTTCGTTCGTCTTCTAGCAGTCCCCTTTCTTCCAGGAGACCCAATACACATAGCCTGGCTTCTGGCTGCAAAGATGTCGCAAACACAGCGTTTATCTTCTCAACTATTTGCTTCCAGTATTGGTAAAACTTTGGAGTGGCTGTGTTCACTTGGCCCAACAGCATTCTGGCCGGTACCTTCATAGGTGAGGTGGTCGTGTTGCGAACACTTACTGAGACTTTTCCTTGATTCCTCTGCAGGGCCTTCAATGGAACTACTTCTGGGATTATTTCTATCCCCTTTCCTTCCTTCCGTTGGTCCATTTCAAGGACAATAAAGGGGCCTGGTTGCTTCCAAGTAAGCTTGACAGATGCTCTTAGACAAGTCACCTCCCCGGGCTGTAGTATTTTCTCTCCTCTATCCAAACGCCAGATCTTGCCTACTCCTTCTGCTGGAGCCTTCTGTTCTAGTACTAGGCGTTGGTACGCCTGTTTTAGCATGGGGTGCACTCCTGTAGTTGAAGTATTCTGCTCCTGGGCCAGAGGTGGTAATAGTCTCCCAACTAGATCAGTGTTGGTCCCTATAATGAGGGAACTTTTACTAGCCCCTGGCGGGCGAGGGCAGACCACTGCCAAGGTGTCAAAAGTCTCTGTTTCTTATGTGGCTCTGGTATGTCCCATTCATCCAAAGCTTGGGTAGCCTGGTCCAGCCACTCTTCAAAACTGTCTTCCGCTGAAGGTACCGGTTGTCTTCCAGAGAAGATCCTGAGCTTCCTGTAGCCAGCAGCCGAGTATGCGTGGGGATCCTTTTGGCACTTTTAAAAAAATTCCCCAAGGACAGCACAGAGTTCGGGTCCAATGGTAGCCAAAGGTGACTTGGCAGGAACTTCTGGTTTGCTAGAATCAGCTTGACTGGATGAGGCAGGGCCTTCTTTGCGTGCCTCAGGGTGTATCACATTAAGTTCTCCCTTGTTGGCCAATTTCACACTTGCGCCCTTGAAGTGTTCAGGGATTTCCTGTTTCCACTCAATCAATGCATAAGTATCTGGTGTCCCTGTGTCTGTTTTTACAGCAATCACCCATGCTTTCTTGTCTGGGGACAGTGTCTTCATGGCTTGACTTAGCTGTTCTTCACCCCAGGCCTCTCCTGGAATTTCAAGCACCACGCTGTAGTCTAAGCGGGCGTTTTCTTCAATGCACCATGCTATAGCAGCAACAGAATCCATTTTAATGCCGGTAGAGGTTCTGTCTAGGGGGGGGGGGAATTTAGATTGCAGAGTCACATGAATCCCGGACGAGCCCCCACGTGTAGCACAGCCCCGTAGGAGCTGCTGGTTTAAGTTTGGGCCTGTACTCTGCCTATCAACCCCTGTAATTTGGCTCGATTCCCCCTTGGCACAACTGGACAACAATGTGATTGTGGGCCCCTAAAAGGCTATAGAGGACCACATTGATACCACACAACAATAAATGTAGTTAAATATTGTTACCTTAAGGTGGTTCACCTGCCACACGGCTGCAAAAGACAGAGTCCCACACGAGATGCAGTTCAACCAAAAGGTAATATGTTTACTTGGTAGAGGAATTAGAATAGAGATTACACATGTAACATTTTACTCAAACAGATCCCTGTGAGAGTCCACTGACATACATGTACATAACAGTTTCAGGGTTTCACTATATAAAAAGGGGTCCAGCTTACACAACTTAGGATCAGACCTGAGGAAGTGCACAGTGGAGGAATCTCCCAATGCAATAACCGCAGTTGGGTACTCCTCCACCAAGTCCCACCCAGCTCACTTAAATAGCAAAATGACAATAAAATAAATGCAAACTGTTATCTTACACATATGAGTTCAATTAACTATCTGGCTCCCCCTTATGGGCAGCTCAAACGGTACGTGTCCCGTTGTATCAACTTAAGCAATGAACTGAACTGATGATTGTTTCTAAAGTTTCCAGTAATCTTCGGCTAGCTTTTGTTGGTGCACTTAAGTATTTGTAATCCAACAAGGTGAAGAAAGAACGAATGCTTAAAATATACAGTATAAGGGCAAGTGAAACGCTGATCCTCCCAAAGCGCTATATCACTCCCGGGTGTAACGTGTCTCCACTTAAGGCCCTGCAGTGGTTAGCAAGTACAGGTGAAACTATGGCAGTCACCTTCCTGTGACCCAGTTAGTTATGTTGGTGGGCAGATGCCCTCTCGCCACATGAGGCCTCGCCTCGCCGGTTTACCCCATCTGGGCCCTCTTGTTTCTGAGCCTCTGGGCAGGTCATGGTCCCTGGTCCTCCGCACAGCTGCTCACGAGGTGTCGGTGGATAGGTTAGGCCCAGGCTTCTCTGGCCTAAGCACACTCGCTGCACGCCTCTTGCCTGTTGTCAGATGGCGTCCCAAGAGACGGAACTAGTGCCCCGTCTTGCCTTATATAAGTTCTCCCAGCAGGCTGTGCATGGCGCCAAAACACTCTGGCGGCACAGTGGTCTTATGGGTAATGTAGTTTCCATTCTATCCATGCCAATAGAGTCTTTGTCTTTCATTCCACATTACCCATAATGCTTTATCATGAATAACTGAACTAAGCAACTTTTTGTAGTCTAGCATGAACGGGCACCAGCGGAAGCCAACATTCTCATCTATATACAAATTATAGTCTGTCAAGATGCATGCAATGGTAACACCTTACTACAGTAATTTTTCTCCTTCACTGATGGGCGCTGATGAGGCTTCACTGATGGGCGCTAATGATTCTTCACTAATGGGCGCTGATGAGGCAGCACTGATGGGCGCTAATGAGGCTGCACTGATGGGTGCTGATGAGGCAGCACTGATGGACGATGATAGGCTGCACTGATGGACACTGATAGGCTGCACTGATGGGCGCTGATAGACAGCACTGATGGATGCTGATGAGGCTGCACTGATGGGCACTGATGAGGCAGCATAGATGGACACTGATAGGCTGCACTGATGGGCGCTGATTGACAGCAGTGATGGGCGCTGATGAGGCTGCACTGATGGGCACTGATGAGGCAGCATAGATGGACACTGATAGGCTGCACTGATGGGTGCCGATAGACAACAGTGATGGGCGCTGATGAGGCTGCACTGATGGACACTGATAGGCTGCACTGATGGATGCTGATAGACAGCACTGATGGGCGCTGATGAGGCTGCACTGATGGGCACTGATGAGGCAGCACTGATGGACACTGATAGGCTGCACTGATGGGCGCTGATAGACAGCACTGATGGGTGCTGATGAAGCTACACTGATAAACACTGATAGGCTGCATTGATGGGCGCTGATGAGGCAGCACAGATGGATGCTGATAGGCAGCACTGGTGACTTTTGCATGAGAGAAAAAAACATCATCCCAACCTGCCATTTCATCGAGAGGATTTGGAGGAACAGCAACACTAGAGGAACATTTCTCTATTAATAGGCGCAATTAGAAGGTTAAGTCACCTTTATAAATAACCTGCCAATGCAGATAAGGGCTCAGTATTTGAGAGTTCACTCCTGTGATGGTGGAGGTGAATAGTGACGACTAGGCCTCACTTAGCAACGTCCTGGGAGTACTTAGCAACGTCCTTGGAATATTCCAGTCAGGCTTCATGAAGTATGTAAATGGCCTACACCTATAGCAAGGGCATTATTAAGCTTTAGTCAGTGTTGCACAGTTTGTTTTTATCTACAGACGCCCCTTATCTGCATAGGCAGATTTGTGGTAAAGGTGAACTATCCCTTTAAGCTTTAAAGTTGGTGAGTAGGGATTAGCTTCGAGTTCGAGTCAAATTTATGTTCGACCCGAACATTGCCTGTTCGCACGTTCGCCGAACAGCGAACAATTTGGGGTGTTTCGCGGCAAATTCGAAAAGCCGCGGAACACCCTGTAAAAGTCTATCAGAGAAATCTAAAGTGCTAATTTTAAAGGCTCCCGGCAATACAGAGAAAAGTCATTGATAAAAAAAAAAAAATGCGTAGGGGTCCCCCCAAATTCAATTACCAGTCCCTTCAGGTCTGGTATGGATATTAGGGGGAACCCTGCGTCAATTTTTTTAAAAAAATGACGTGGGGTTCCCCCCAAATATCCATACCAGACCCTTCAGGTCTGGTATGGATTTTAAGGGGAACTCCACGCCAAATTTAAAAAAAAATGGCGTGGAGTTCCCATCAAAAATCCATACCAGACCCTTTATCCGAACACGTAACCTGGCAGGCCGCAGGAAAAGGGGGGGGGGACGAGAGAGCGCCCCCCTCCTGAACCGTACCAGGCCACATGCCTTCAACATGGGGAGGATGCTTTGGGGGTCTGTGACCCCTCAAAGCACCATGTCCCCATGTTGATAGGGACAAGAGCCTCATCCCCACAACCCTTGCCCGGTGGTTGTGGGGGTCTGCGGGTGGGGGGCTTATCGGAATCTGGAAGACCCCTTTAACAAAGGGGACCCCCAGATCCCAGCCCCCCATGTGAATTGGTAAGGGGTACATTGTACCCCTACCATTTCACAAAGAAAGTGTAAACAATTGTAAAAAAAACAGACACAGTTGGGAAAGTCCTTTATTAAAAAAATAAAAATAAAAAACCCATTCCAGCGATGTAATCCAGTGTCCCGCGGTGACCCGATGTCCAGCGCTGCAGTTTCCACTCCACACGAAACGTCATTGGCTGAGCGGACCTGATGGGGAACTTCCTCCGCAGTGTAATAAATGAATAGATCCCGCCCCTTCTCAAATTCCCCATCAGATCCGCTCAGCCAATGACGGACCTGATGGGGAACGTGAGAAGGGGCGGGTCTATTCATTTATTACACTGCGGAGGAAGTTCCCCATCAGGTCCGCTCAGCCAATGACGTAGGCGGGGTCTGAGGTACGAGGTCTGAGGTACGAGGGGGCGGGGTCACCCGTCAGATCATAGGGGTAAGCCCCGGCTTTCCCCGCTTGCCGGGAATAGCCTATGATCTGACGGGTGACCCCGCCCCCTCGTACCTCAGACCCCGCCTACGTCATTGGCTGAGCGGACCTGATGGGGAACTTCCTCCACAGTGTAATAAATGAATAGACCCGCCCCTTCTCACATTCCCCATCAAGTCTGCTTAGCCTTACACCCAGTGAAGGTGACCCGCCCTCTACGTCATTGGCTGAGCGGACCTGATGGGGAACTTGAGAAGGGGCGGGGTCTATTCATTTTATATACTGCAGAGGAAGTTCCCCATCAGGTCCGCTCAGCCAATGACGTTTCGTGTGGAGTGCAGACTGCAGCGCTGGACATCGGATCACTGCGGGACACTGGATTACATTGCTGGAATGGGGTTTTGTTTTGTTTTTTAATAAAGGACTTTCCCAACTGTGTCTGTGTGTTTTTTTACAATTTTTTACACTTTCTTTGTGAAATGGTAGGGGTACAATGTACCCCTTACCAATTCACATGGGGGGGCGGGATCTGGGGGGCCCCTTTGTTAATGGGGTTTTCCAGATTCCGATAAGCCCCCCGCCCTCAGACCCCCACAACCACCGGGCACGGGTTGCGGGGATGAGGCCCTTGTCCCCATCAACATGGGGACATGGTGCTTTGAGGGGTCACAGACCCCCAAAGCATCCTCCCCATGTTGAGGGCATGTGGCCTGGTACGGTTCAGGAGGGGGGGGCGCTCTCTCGTCCCCCCCCTCTTTTCCTGCAGCCTGCCAGGTTGCGTGCTCGGATAAAGGGTCTGGTATGGATTTTTGGGGGGAACTCCACACCATTTTATTTTTAAATTTGGCGTGGAGTTCACCTTAAAATCCATACCAGACCTGAAGGGTTTGGTATGGATATTTGGGGGGAACCCCACATCATTTTTTTTTTTAAATTGATGCAGGGTTCCCCTTAATATCCATACCAGACCTAAAGGGCCTGGTAATGGAATTTGGGGGGACCCCCATGCATTTAATTTTTTTTATCAATTACTTTTCTCTGTATTGCCGGGAGCCGACAATTCATTATAGCCACGAGTGCTTTTAAATTACTTTTTTTCCTTCAGAAATTACACTTTGTGCAGGGACAGTTCTAAGCACGGGAAACAAGCGCTGCTTTACATGCATACTTTACACCCCCACCCAGGTACGAAATTTAAAGGAATATTTCACTTTTATTGTTTCACTTTAAGCATTATTAAAATCACTGCTCCCGAAAAAACTGCAGTTTTTAAAACTTTTTTTTGCATTGATACATGTCCCCTGGGGCAGGACCTGGGTCCCCAAACCCTTTTTAGGACAATAACTTGCATATTAGCCTTGATAATTAGCACTTTTGATTTCGAACGTTCGAGTCCATTGTATTTAATAGGGTTCTAAAGTTCGCGCAAACTTTAGGTCTGTTCGCAGGTTTTGGTGCGAACCGAACGGGGGGGGGGGGGGGGGTGTTCGGCTCATCCGTATTGGTGAGTAAAGGAACATAGGAGGGGAGCACGTCACTTTATCAACTGCACAGAAGTATTGGAGCACTTTTTGCACTTTTTAAGAAAGCACTTTGTTTCCAGGACTTGATTTATTCACATTTCACGTTTGGACTATATGAAATATCACATTTGTATATGTTTATAATTATTTATAAGGATAGTTGGTATATGAATTGCATGTTTTGTATAGACAGCACTGGGATATGTACATAGATAGCCAAAGAGAATTGTCAATGTCATGCAGGCAGTAACATGGACATTTCGGAAGAAGGACCCAAAGCAGGAAGTAAACAAAGAGAACAAGGACTTGGCGTTGGAGAAGCTCACTGAAGTGACCCTTTGTTTAGAAAGTCTGAGGAACTGATGTAATGTATCCAGCGTGGTTTGGAGGTACACAAGCTTAAAGGCATAGTTCACTTTTACCTAAAAACTGCCTAGACAGATAAGGGGAGTCTGTAGATTAGGGTGACCAGACATCCTGGGTTTGAGGACACTGAGGACACTTTTTTGTCCCCGGATTGGATTTGAACAGGGGCCCGGGCAATTTCAATGACAGTCAGTGCAGAATTTAAAAAAAAATCTGAATTATTCACGCCTGCTCCGCCGCTCCTACTAGCTTAGGTGGGTCTATTTCTTTCCATTATCTGTGCCCCTTTCAGATGATCATGTGTTGGTCGGAGCGAAGGGAATATTTCTCCAGTTTCGGATGCATGCCCATCCAGCTCCGCTCGCATGTTCTTCTGCCTTGGCTCAAGTCCCGTCCAGCCGCCTGCCTGCTTATCTCCTTGCCTTCCCTGGTGGAGTGATCTTCCTCCGCTCCCCACCCAGTAGTAGCCGGGGCCTGAAGAGTAAGACTTGACAGGCTGTGAGGCGGGTGGCGGCGGCGATGGGCAGAAAGTCGCTGATTGCCGCCATTACTAGTAAAAAAAAAAATATGTCCCCGGATTTCATTTTAAAAATCAGAACACCTTACTGTAGATAAAGACAAACTGTGCAACTTTTTCCCTTGCTATAGGTGTAGCCCATATACATACCTATATCTCCCCATCCTGCCTTGTTGCTAGGACGTTGCTAAGAGGGTCCCAGCTGTTACTGCTCACCTCCTCCATCACAGGAGTGAGATCACAAACACTGGGCTCAGAGCTACTGCATCAGGGGAGAGAAAGAGCATGTAAGGCGGTTTGACTCAGAGAAAGAGCTCTCTACTGTGATGGTGGAGGCGAACAGTAATAGCATGTCTACCTATTGGGGAGATTTCCCCTCACTTCCTATCCTGATGGACACATTTTAGCATTTATTAATTGTGTAGAAGAACCTACTTGATGATTTTTTATGCTTTCAATGCAGTTTTAACACTCTTTAAAGGGTTAGGTCAGAGTAAACACCACATAGGAAAACAGAAGGCGTTTACGATGTGCACACAAATGTACAGGAAACAACAGGCCCCATAGTTATGGTAAATACGCTACTGGGAGTTTCCTCAGAACCTTTTTTTTTCAAAGGTTTATGGAAACTCTGAGCCTGATTAGATGTGTAGAACTGACGTTTTACAGCCTGTAGATAATATCAGGCATATACAGTAAATATGGTGGGTGTTGCTTCTCAGAAATGTGAATAGTTAATACATCAAAAACCTGAAATGTTTCTTTTTATTTAAAACTCAAATCCAGCCCAAAACTTTTTGCTGGGCATTTGCTTCCCAGTTCCACAGAGCCAAACAGCTCTTGGGTGCCATCTTCAAGGGCTAGGCTTTTACGAAGCTTGCCTAAGCCAAACTCCACCCAGTGCCTTCAGTGTCTGCTCTTATGTACCCCATGCTTCCAGTGACCTCTGATGCTTCCTGTGCCTCCATCCCCCTTACACCTCTTTGCCTCCGGTGACCCCTGCACTCCCATGTCTCTAGGGAACTCTGCACCCCTGTGCTTTTAGCATCTCCTGCACTCCTGTGCCTCCAGTGACTCTGTGACCCAAGTGTCTTCAGTGACCCTGGGGCTCCTGTGACTCTATGACCTTGTGACCCCTGCTTACTCCTGTGTCCCCAGTGACTTCTCTGCCTTCAATGACCTCTGTGTGCCAAACAGCTCTTGAGCGCCGTTTTAAAGAGATAGGTGTTGCGCGGCTTGCCTAAGCGGAGGCCCCGTGCCTTTAGTGTCTGCTCCTATGTACCATGTGCTTCCAGCGACCTTTGCACTTCTGTGCTTCACCTGACCTCTGCACTCATTAGCTTCCTCTAACCCTTGAAATCCCATGTCTCTAGGCTCCTCTACACTCCTCTGCCTCCCGTGACCCCTGCACTCTCATGTCTCTAGGCTCCTCTACACTCCTTTGCCTCCCGTGACCCCCTGCGCTGTAATGTCTCTAGGCTTCTCTACACTCCTCTGCCTCCCGTGACCCCCTGCGCTCTCATGTCTCTAGGCTCCTCTACACTCCTCTGCCTCCCGTCACCCCCTTCATTCTCATGTCTCTAGGCTCCTCTACACTCCTCTGCCTCCCGTGACCCCCCTGCGCTCTCATGTCTCTAGGCTCCTCTACACTCCTCTGCCTCCCGTCACCCCCTTCGCTCTCTAGGCTCCTATACACTCCTCTGCCTCCCGTCACCCCCCTGCGCTCTCATGTCTCTAGGCTCCTTTACACTCCTCTGCCTCCCGTCACCTCCTGTGCTCTCATGTCTCTAGGCTCCTCTACACTCCTCTGCCTCCCGTCACCCCCTGTGCTCTCATGTCTCTAGGCTTCTCTACACTCCTCTGCCTCCCGTCACCCCCTGTGCTCTCATGTCTCTAGGCTCCTCTACACTCCTCTGCCTCCCATCACCCCCTGTGCTCTCATGTCTCTAGGCTCCTCTACACTCCTCTGCCTCCCGTCACCCCCTTCGCTCTCTAGGCTCCTCTACACTCCTCTGCCTCCCGTCACCCCCCTGCGCTCTCATGTCTCTAGGCTCCTTTACAGTCCTCTGCCTCCCGTCACCTCCTGTGCTCTCATGTCTCTAGGCTCCTCTACACTCCTCTGCCTCCCGTCACCCCCTGTGCTCTCATGTCTCTAGGCTTCTCTACACTCCTCTGCCTCCCATCACCCCCTGTGCTCTCATGTCTCTAGGCTTCTCTACACTCCTCTGCCTCCCATCACCCCCTGTGCTCTCATGTCTCTAGGCTTCTCTACCTCCCGTCACCCCCTGAGTAATTTGCCTCGAGGAGCCGTCCTGCCTGCTGGCATGCTCTTTTCTGACACCTTGTGCTGAACTGTGTTGATCAATGCATATCAATGGATGTGAAGAGAACAAGTTCTAACTTTTTTAGCAAGTGAAGCATTTAGATGATAAGATTTTTTTTATTAAGATTTCAAATAGTAATAGAACATTGTAGGTTAACAAAGACAAGTACAAAAATAGAACTATCAGCATAGGCAGTGTACGGATAGTGACAACCATAAAATATACTGTAGGAATAATGAAGAGGTCCAAGCGTGGACCCATAAAAAGTCCATAAGCAGGTGTAGCACACAGACCCTTTTTCTGCCGTCCGCTGTTGCTGTCGGGCACACCTGCTACTTGCCTGGTATCCCCCCTTGTGTAGAGGGGGAGCGGTGTTATTGTTTGGGCCTTGCAGCAATTACCTCTCTCAAATGGATCCCTTGCTTCGTTGTCTAGGTAGAAGTTTCTCAGAATAAGGCCAATGTCCACACAGGAGTAAAACCTAAGCAGTAAGGTTTTATTCTTTATCTTTGCAAAAAACTTGAAGAGAAAGTAGAAAACAAGAGAAGTAGGGGAAGGTTCAGGTACGCAGCACTTAAAACACAATGCAACTCTTTCGTCGCCACTTAAGCCTGAGTGGGAATTGCTCACCCGGATAGTCCCTTTGTGAGCGATCCTAGCAGCCGGGATGGAGCACGGATAAATTGTGAACTTTTTTAGGGGGTGCGATCAGGAATCCTCTGCCACAGGATTTTTAGTCCCAAACCTCCCAGCCAAGCAATAATGAAGAACCTTTAAGCCGGATTGGCGTATTGCAGGGCTTGTAACGATGGATCCCTCCTTAGGTGAGCTCCAGGCCTCCTCCCGAGACAGCAGTACAGTTGCTAGTCTCCTCCGGGGCAGATCCTCCCCTGGTCTCCTTCCCTAAGCGTAGCTTCTCTACAGTGGGCAGCCTGAGATCCTTCTTCAGTTGTAGGCCCTAGCTGAAGGTGCTGGGCCTACCAGGTAGCGATGTAGCCTCGGGCTGAAGGTGCCCGGGGCTATTCCACACACGCGCACCCCTGGCCTGGAGGGCCATGAGGCGCACAAGAACCACGAACCAATGGCGTCTGCACCTTATGTACCCTCTCCCAGCATGCACAGCGGGTAGACTACGCCCACTGTACAGCTGCCGAGAAAGGACACCCAAGGTGTTGTGATACCCCCTGTGGTTCAACCTGTGCCGGTGATGACAGTGCCACCTACAGGCAAACAGGGAACACTACTGCCAGGCAGTATCACACCCAGAGCAGAAGCAAATCCAGAACAAACAATTGATCTGAGCCCAATTACTGGCTCAGATTACCCTTAAATTTACACATAGCGCCCCCAAATATTGGGGGGGGGGCGCTACACAGGTATGAGAAACTACATCAATGTGGGTAACCGTGAAGTGTCCCATGTAGCAGAACATATACAGCTATATTTATAGAAAAGGCTAGACCAAAAACAGGCCTTATTTCAGGACAACATTGTAGGCCTAGAATAAGATTTTATATATTTTCAGTTTACCCCACCTCTATGTAGTGCTGGAAGAATCATTTCGTTTAGCCCCGTACACACGATCGGTTTAACCGATGAAAACCGTCCGATGGATTGTTTTCATCAGACAAACCGATCGTGTATGGGACAAATCGGTCTTTTTTCCATCGGTTTTAAAAAATAGAACATGTTTTAAATTTTTCCGATGGATCAAAAACCGATAGAAAATACCGATCGTCTGTGGGGAACTCCATCGGATAAAAAACCCACGCATGCTCAGAATCAAGTCGACGCATGCTCAGAAGCATTGAACTTCATTTTTCTCGGCTCATCGGAGTGTTTTACGTCACCGCGTTTGGGACGGTCGGTTTTTGGACTGATGGTGTGTGGCCAAGACTGATGAAAAACAGTTTCATCGGATTTCTGATGGACAAATCCATCGGACTAAAATCCATCGGAAATCCGATCGTGTGTACAGGGCTTTAGAGTTTTAGATAGCAGGTCTGTATTAGGCCCCTTTCACCTGTCAGTTTTTTAGGCGGACCTGAACGGATGCTCCATGTAGCCCTATGGAGCCACGGATGTCAGCGGTGACATGTCCGCTGACATCCGACCCGCTCCGCCAAAGTGTGACGGAGGAAAACCCTATTTTTCCATCCGTCGGCGGAGCGGATCGGATGAACACGGACAGATGGTCCGTGTTCATCCGATCCCCCCATAGGGGAGAATGGCGCTCTGACAGGGCGGTCCCTGCACAGTGTGCGGGGACCACCCAGTCATCCGCCGGCTCAGCGGAGATCAACGGAGCGATCCCCGCTGAGCAAGCAGAGCTTCACAAGGCGGATCTTCACGGATCCGTCCCGTGTGAAAGAGCCCTTACTCAACAAATCTTGTGTCATCAATGGGTTCAAAGTATTGTTTATTGATCACCATTTATTAAGATGCCATATGGTGATGATCACACAACATATAGTAGAGGCTCATAAACCAAAACAACATAACATTTTTAATTTTATCTAAATCCATATTTTAACTTGTTAGGTAGTGTGTAACTCCACCTAGGTCAGCAATCTGTTGTAACAACAAAGTCATTGTCAATGCATTTGTCTGCCATGTGTAGGGATGAGCTCGGTGTTCGTGTCGAACATAGGTTCGACTCGAACATCGGCTGTTCGCGCGTTCGGCGAACAACGAACGATTTGGGCCGTTCGCGCCAAATTCGAGTGACGCGAACAGCCCACAATACACTGCGCCATCGCAGTGTAATCCCGGCGCTGTGATTGGCCAAGCATGCACTGTGACCCTGCATGCTTGGCCAATCACAGCGCCGGCAGCGAGGAGAGCAATGATTGGCCACAGGCAGGATGCCTGTGGCCAATTATAGCTGAGGGGGTTTAGTACACGCCCCACACTATAAAAGGCCGTCAGTGCGGCGGCCTCGTGTAGTATGTTCCGGAGCAGGGAAAGTGAAGGATAGGCAGGGACAGTGTCAAATCCATTCTTCGCTAAATCTTGTGTGTAGGGACAGAGAAGGATAGGCAGGGAGAGTGTCAGTGTCATATTCTTTGCTAAACCTTGTGTGTAGGGAGAGAGAAGGATAGGCAGGGAGAGTGTCAGTGTCATATACTTTGATAAACCTTGTGTGCAGGGAGAGAGAAGGATAGGCAGGGGACAGTGTCAGTGTCATATTCTTTGCTAAATCTTGTGTGCAGGGAGAGAGAAGGATAGGCAGGGAGAGTGTCAGTGTCATATACTTTGATAAACCTTGTGTGCAGGGAGAGAGAAGGATAGGCAGGGGACAGTGTCAGTGTCATTGTTGCGAAGCCTCCTGCACATTATACACGTGAAGTTAGCCCGTATTGCTGCTTTTTCCTGGTGTGTTACACCAACAGGATTTTGCGGCACTTCTAGCGGGCGGAGTGTGCCTCCTGATCATATTACACCTGAACTTAGCCTGTATTGCTGCTTTTCCTGGTGTGTTACACCAACAGGATTTTGCGGCACTTACAGCGGGCGGAGTGTGCCTCCTGACCATATTACACCTTAACTTAGCCTGTATTGCTGATTTTTCCTGGTGTGTTACACCAACAGGATTTTGCGGCACTTACAGCGGGTGGAGTGTGCCTCCTGACCATATTACACCTGAAACTTAGCCTGTATTGCTGCTTTTTCCTGGTGTGTTACACCAACAGGATTTTGCGGCACTTACAGCGGGCGGAGTGTGCCTCCTGACCATATTACACCTGAACTTAGCCTGTATTGCTGGTTTTCCCATTTCCCTGCAGGCCATTAGAATGTCTGGAAGGCAAACAAGGAGAGGCAGACAGTCAGGAGCCAATAAAAGAGGGCAAGCAGGCTCTGTGTCTAGAGACAACAGTGCTGGTCGTGGACGCGGTGCATCGCCATCAGCACGTGGCCATGGGACACGCTTGTCCTTCTTTTCGGCAGCTGGACGTGTTGAGCCGCATCATGCCGAAGACTTGGTAGAGTGGATGACCAAGCACTCCTCATCCTCCTCATCCTCTCTCACCCAGGCTCAGGGTACTGGCAAAGGAGCAGCGTCCTCTTCCCTGGTATCAATGTCATCATCAGTCACTCCTTCCCTAGACCAACCATGTCCTCCTGAGGAGTCCCCCGAACTGTTTGAGCACAGTGTTGGGTACATGCTCCAGGAGGATGCCCAGCGTTTCGAAGGGTCTGATGATGATACCCAGCTAGAGGAAGGCAGTAGCGTGAGAGCAGAGAGAGGGGATGCTTAAGAAGGACACCAATCTGGCAGTCATGTTCCAGCAGCTGCAGCATACTGCCAGATTGGCTCCAGTGATGAGGAGGGAGGGGATGATGAGGTCACTGACTCCACGTGGGTGCCTAATAGGAGAGAGGAGGAGGAGGAGGAGGATGAGGAGGAGGCACATCTCCAACGAGGCAGGATGCCCTCAGGGGGCCAGCGTAAGGGCAGCACACCGACGGAATCACACCGCAGAGCTCCGCCTGTGCAGGGCGCTACCTCTGCCCGTTATTCAAAAAGTTCTTTGGTGTGGGCCTTTTTTGACTCAAGTGCATCAGATCGCACAGCTGCTGTTTGCAACATATGTCTCAAGCGTATATCGCGTGGCCAAAACATCACCCGCTTGGGCACCACATGCTTGACCAGACATATCTTGACCTGCCATGCAGCTCGTTGGCAAGCCTACCTTAAAGACCCACACCAAAGAACAAAGCGGACCTCTTCTTGCACCGCATCAGCTGGGATCTCCAACCCCACTATACCTTCAGTCCTCTCTGAAACCTGCTCTGAGAGGAATGAAGGTGTAGAATTAGGTGTGTCACAGCCAAGTACTTGCGAGCACTCTGCTAGCAGTACACCGACGTCCAATTCTAGCAAGCAAATTTCCCTGCCCCAGCTGCTGGACCGTCGAAAGAAGTTCACTCCCAGCCATCCACATGCCCAGCGGTTGAATGCTAGCTTGGCTAAATTGCTAGCGCTTCAACTGCTGCCTTTTCAGTTGGTAGACTCGGCCCCCTTCCGTGAGTTTGTGCAATGTGCGGTTCCTCAGTGGCAGGTTCCCAAACGCCACTTTTTCTCACAGAAGGCGATTCCGGCTCTCTACCGGCATGTGGAAGGCAATGTCTTGGCCTCGCTGGACAGGGCGGTCAGCGGTAAGGTGCATATTACCGCTGACTCATGGTCCAGGAGGCATGGACAGGGACGTTACCTTTCTTTCACAGCCCATTGGGTCACTCTTTTGGCAGCTGGGAAGGATGCAGGACAAGGTGCAGTAGTGTTGGAGGTTGTTCCACCGCCACGCCTCCAAAATGCTACTACTGGTTGTGACACACCTCTGTCCTCCACCCCCTCCTCTTCAGCTTCCTCCGTGGCCTCTTCCTGTGCTTTGTCCTCGGAACCAGCGGTGCTCCGTAGGCGTTCAAGGGGCTACGCAAGTACGCAGGCAAAAAGATGCCATGCCGTGCTTGCGCTGGTGTGTTTGGGGGACAGGAGCCACACTGGGGCAGAGGTTCTGTCTGCTCTGCAGGGGCAGGCCGAGAGGTGGTTGACGCCACGCCAGCTTAAGCCAGGAATGGTAGTTTGCGACAATGGCACCAACCTCCTCTCCACTCTCCGACAGGGACAACTGACCCATGTGCCCTGTGTGGCTCACGTCCTTAACCTGGTGGTGCAGCGGTTCTTGGGCAGGTACCCGGGCTTACAGGATGTCCTGAGGCAGGCCAGGAAAGTCTGTGTGCATTTCCGCAGATCTTATAATGCCAGTGCTCGCCTGGCTGAGCTGCAAAAGGAGTTGAACCTGCTCAAGAACCGCCTTATATGTGACATGCCCACCAGGTGGAACTCAACGTTGGCCATGCTGCAGCGGCTGCACACGCAGCAGAGGGCCATCAATGAGTACCTGTGCGACTACGGCACCAGGACAGGGTCAGGGGAGCTCGGGTTTTTTTCACCACGCCAGTGGGGCATGATCAGGGATGCATGCACTGTCCTGGCACAATTTGAGGAGGCCACGAGGATGGTGAGCAGTGACAGTGCATGCATCAGTGACACTGTACCTCTTGTCCACCTGTTGGAACATACGCTGCGTGGAATAATGGACAGGGCACTTGAGGCAGAACAGAGGCAGGAAGAGGAGGTCTTCCTTGCCTCTCAAGGCCCCCTTTACCCAGACAGTGTTCCTTCTGTCCCACCCATGGCACAGGAAGAAGAGGAGGAGGAGGAGGAGGAGGAGGATTGTGTCAGCATGGAGGTGGAGCCCGGCACTCAGCATCATCAGCAGCAGTCTTTTAGGGATGATTTACAGTCCCAAGAAACCAGTGGACTTGTACGTGGCTGGGAGGAGGTGGCTGCGGATCATGTCGTCCTTAGTGACCCAGAGGACTCCGGACCGAATGCCTCAGCTAACCTACGCTGCATGGCCTCCCTGATCCTGCAAAGTCTGCGGAAGGATCCTCGTATTCTTCGGATCAAGGAGAGGGACCATTACTGGCTGGCCACTCTCCTTGATCCACGGTACAAGGGTAAGGTTGCGGACCTTATGTTACCGTCGCAGAGGGAGCAGAGGATGAGACAACTCCGGGAGGCCTTGCAGAAAGGTCTGTGCAACGCGTTCCCAGAGACTGGGAGGTTACAAACTCCTGGTCCTGGACAACGAGTTGCTGAGGCTTCGGTCAGTCAAAGAAGGAGCGGTGGGGAAGGTGGCCGTCTGACCGATGCGTTCAGACAATTCTTTAGTCCGCAGCCCCAAGGTATGATCGGTTCCAGCAACCATCGCCAGCGTCTGATATACATGGTGCAGGAATACCTAGGGGCAAGGTCAGACTTGGACATCTTCCCCACTGAAAATCCTCTGGCTTACTGGGTCTTGAGGATGGATCACTGGCCAGAGCTTGCACAGTATGCAATTGAGCTACTGGCCTGTCCTGCATCCAGCATTCTTTCAGAATGCACATTCAGTGCTGCTGGAGGATTTGTCACGGATCACAGGGTGCGCCTGTCCACCGACTCTGTTGATCGACTGACCTTCATAAAGATGAACCAGTCTTGGATCACCACCAGCTACCAAACACCTGAAGCTGATATAACAAATGTCACATCCCTTCAAGACTGATGCTGATGCTGAGAGACTGTCCTGTTATGTTGACTGACTATCCTCCTCCTCCTCAATGATCCGATTGATGATGATAGCTTGGAAGAACATTTTTGTTTCTGGGTGCCGCCACCAGTGGCTAAGGCCCAATTTTTCAGCCCCTGTTTAACAGGGGCATGTTATTACAATTTTTTATGCAATGCTTTGCAGCAGGGCTCATTCCTGCACTCCAACTAGAGTATCTGGGGGTGGTTGCAGTGTCGTGGCACCAGCACCAGTGGCTAAGGCCCAATTTTTCAGCCCCTGTTTAACAGGGGCGTGTAATTACAATTTTTGATGCAATACTTTGCAACAGGGCTCATTGCTGTGCTCCAAGTACAGTATCTGTGAGGGGTTGCAGTGTTGTGGCACCAGTGCCTAAGGCCCAATTTTTATGCCCCTGTTTAACAGGGGCATGTAATTACAATTTTTTATGCAATGCTTTGCAGCAGGGCTCATTCCTGCACTCCAAATAGAGTATCTGGGAGAGGTTGCAGTGTCGTGGCACCAGCACCAGTGGCTAAGGCCCAATTTTTCAGCCCCTGTTTAACAGGGGCGTGTAATTACAATTTTTGATGCAAGACTTTGCAACAGGGCTCATTGCTGTGCTCCAAGTACAATATCTGTGAGGGGTTGCAGTGTTGTGGCACCAGTGCCTAAGGCCCAATTTTTATGCCCCTGTTTAACGGGGGCATGTAATTACAATTTTTTATGCAATGCTTTGCAGCAGGGCTCATTCCTGCACTCCAACTAGAGTATCTGGGAGAGGTTGCAGTGTCGTGGCACCAGCACCAGTGGCTAAGGCCCAATTTTTCAGCCCCTGTTTAACAGGGGCGTGTAATTACAATTTTTGATGCAATACTTTGCAACAGGGCTCATTGCTGTGCTCCAAGTATGGTATCTGTGAGGGGTTGCAGCGTTGTGGCACCAGTGCCTAAGGCCCAATTTTTATGCCCCTGTTTTTTTTTTATAAATCTTTTTTATTGAATTTTTATAAAACATACACACAATTTGCCCACATCTAGGCACAACAGCTGCCCACGCATGGGCCATTACCCTGTGTCGGCATCAGACCGTCACAGGGCGACAAATAACAAAAAACTTAACTTAGTCTATACTACAACCCCAAACTTGGGGAGAGGGTTCATTCAATATACATCATGCTTCAAAGTGTTATTATTAGAGGAAGGTAGCCTGAAGACATTTTTTGGGTTAATAAATCGATATTTCGAAGATACAATATAAGTCTAGACCGTGGTCACTGTATCACTTGCCGTGCTTCTGTCATCTAACCAACAGTTCCATACCTTTTCAAATTTGTGCGGACAACCTCTAGACAAGTATGTGGCTCTATATAGGGGCAAACTGGCATTAATTAAGTTTTTCCAAAATTTAACAGAGGGGGGAGACGATTTTTTCCAATTCATTGTAATGGCTTTGCGTGCATAATACAACAACAGGGATATGAGTGTTTTTCTGGCTCTGAGTATTGGCAGTTGTTCAACCAGTCCTAGCAAACAGTGTATGGGCTCGCATGGGACGCAAGTCCCGGTGGCTTTATTGATCACCCGTATCACTTCACTCCAATACTGTACAATTGCTGGGCAAGCCCAGAAAATATGGAAGAAACCCCCTGGCCGGTAGGAGCAGCGCCAGCACTCCGGAGAATGCTCCGGTGACATCTGGTGCAGCCTGTGAGGTGTGTAGTGAGCCCTGTGGACAATTTTATATTGGACTAATTTGTCCCTTGCTGAGATCAGAGGGGAGAAGGGATAATCCCAAACCTCCCTCCAGTCGTCCGCGTCCAGCCCCGGTATGTCCTCCACCCATTTCCTGCGGAGGGAAGACAGCTCGGGGATAGCAGCAACCAGCAGGGATCCATAAATCTGAGACGCGGGTTTTTCCAGGTCTTTCACCCGGATAGTAGATTCCAACTCTGAGTATGCCAGTTCGACTGGCCTGCCCAAAAATTGGCACCTGAAGGCATGTGCAATTTGGAGATATCTAAAGCGGGCTCGGTCAGGTACGTTGAATTTAGCACATAAAGTGTGAAAGGGAGTGAGATCTCCGTTGGTGATGATATGTTTGAGGGTCAGTATTTTATACTTGGCCCAGGCCTGCGGATCGGGGATAGTGTGGAATTGTGACAGGTTGGGATTCAGCCACAGGGGGGTGTGAGGAGACCAAGAGTTCGGCTGGGGTGCCCTTAGTGCCTCACCCGCCCTCCATGCCCGCATAGTGGTACGCATGGAAGGGGTGAGATTGTGGGGCGTTTTTTGCCCCCTGAATAGCAGTCCCTCCAGTGCCTCCAGGGACCCCACTATGGCTGCCTCCAGTACCGTCACGGAATTGGTCAGGTCCGGTCTCAGCCACCAGTGGGCGGTCACAAGCTGAGTGGCCAAATAGTACTTGTAACAATCAGGGAGAGCCAAGCCGCCACTGTCCACAGGCCTGGTCAAGGTGGAATATTTGAATCTAGGTGGCCTGCCCCCCCAAATAAAGGAGAGGAAGAGTTGCCTGAGGGAATTAAAGAAGACTTTAGTCAGCCAGTGAGGGGAATTCCGAAAAATATACGTGAGTTTAGGAAGGACTTTCATTTTAATCAGGTTAATACGCCCAATGAGAGAAAGGGGGAGGTTACTCCACGCCTTAAATTTGGCTTTAATGGTCACCAGGACAGGGTCGAGATTTAGCCGCACAAAATCCCCAGTCTCCTTTGAGATAACAATTCCTAAGTAGGTGAACTGCTCAACCCACTGAAGCGGGAGAGAGGAGGGCGAGGAGGACCGGGCCCCCGCATCCACTGGGAACAATTGCGACTTGTGCCAGTTCACCCTCAGCCCCGTGAAGGCGGCGAAGGTATCCATGATACCAAGTGCGCCCCGCAGAGAGTCACCAGCGTCATTCAGGAACAGGAGCATATCGTCCGCGTATAAAGCCACTCTCTCCTCCAGCCAGCCCACCCGAAGAACACGGACCTCGGCCGAGGTCCTAAGGGCCTCAGCAATAGGCTCCACGGCCAGGGCGAACAGAGCCGGGGAGAGAGGGCATCCCTGTCTGGTGCCCCTCTGCAGGGAGAACGGAGGAGACAAGGAGCCATTCAGCTTAATGCGTGCCGTAGGACCAGTGTAAAGTGTGCGTATCCAGCCTATAAATTTTAACGGGAACCCCATTCGTCTAAGCACCTCCCACAGATAGACCCATTCCACCGTGTCGAATGCCTTCTCTATATCCAAGGTGGCAATGGTTCTAGTACCCTGGTTAGTATGGGGGGCATGAATATTAGTGAATAATCTGCGTATATTAATGTCCGTAGATCTACCGGGCATGAAGCCCGTTTGGTCGGGGTCAATCAGGGACTTTATCACTACGTTGAGTCTATAGGCCAGTAACTTGGTCAAAATTTTAAGGTCACAGTTGAGAAGTGCAATTGGCCTGTATGAGGCGCATAACTTAGGGTCTCTATTAGGCTTAGGAATAAGTACCACATGGGCTTCTCTCATAGAGGGTGGCAAGGAGTCTTGATTCAAGCAAGCTTGAAACATCTGAGCTAGTTTAGGGGCAAGCAATTCTGTGTGGGCCCTATAGTACTCAATGGGCAGGCCGTCCGGCCCTGGGGTTTTACCTGCCGGAAAAGATTTAATGGCCAGTGTGACTTCTTCTGGGGTGATCTCCGAGACAAGGAGTTGCCTCTCCGTGTCGGAGAGCCACCCCAGGGCCAATGTGTCCAGCATGGAGATCATAGGCGCAGGATCAAACCCGTCAGGAAGTGAAGAGACATAAAGAGAAGTGTAGAAAGTATTGAATGTAGACAGAATATCCTCCTGAGAGGTGGCTAAAGCGCCATCTGCCGTGAGGATCTCCGATATAACCGCTGAGGGCCTGTCCTGCTGCGCTAGCATCGCTAGCAGCTTGCTATTTTTGTCACCATGTTCAAAGTATGCCTGTCTGCTACCCTGTATACCAAGACTAGTGGTTTATGCCCCTGTTTAACAGGGGCATGTAATTACAATTTTTTATGCAATGCTTTGCAGCAGGGCTCATTCCTACACTCCAACTAGAGTATCTGGGAGAGGTTGCAGTGTCGTGGCACTAGCACCAGTGGCTAAGGCCCAATTTTTCAGCCCCTGTTTAACAGGGGCGTGTAATTACAATTTTTGATGCAATACTTTGCAACAGGGCTCATTGCTGTGCTCCAAGTACAGTATCTGTGAGGGGTTGCAGTGTTGTGGCACCAGTGCCTAAGGCCCAATTTGTATGCCCCTGTTTAACAGGGGCATGTAATTACAATTCTTGATCTAATAATTCACAGCAGGGCCCATTCCTGCGCCCACCAAGACTAACTGTGAGGCCTTACAGTGTTGTGTCAACACCACCACCACCACCACCACCAAAGGCCCAATTTTTCAGCCCCTGTTCAACAGGGGCATGCAATTACAATTCTTGATCTAATAATTCACAGCAGGGCCCATTCATGCACCCACCAAGAGTAACTGTGAGGGCTCACAGTGTTGTGGCAACACCAACATGTAAGGGGCAAATTTCAGCTGAGTATATACGGCAGGCCCCTACTTTCAAACATCCAACTTACAAACGACTCCTCCTTGCAAACGGAAGGATACAACAGGAAGTGAGAGGAAATCTACCCCTAGGAAGGCAAATTCTCTCCTGTAAGAGTTAATATGGGAAAAAAAGTGTCTCCTCTCCACTGATGCTTTATCACCAATTCTTGTTTCAATAAAAACCCCAAATTTTCAAAAAACATTTGTCATTAGGACGGAAAGTGAGGTGAACTGTTCTGAACAGGTGAACACTGCACAGGCAGCAAAACAAATGTTACAGGGTGATAACCCTTCCCTATGTTTTCCAAAAAGCTTAAAAATAGATTTTTTGGCTGGAGCTACACTTAAACAATGTACCTGTTCAAAATTACAAACAGATTCTACATAAGAACAAACCTACAGTCCCTGTCTTGTATGCACCGCCTGTATACGGCTGTTCAGAGTATATAGGGCCTTTTTTTATTTTGTGTGCGGGGTTCCCCTTAATATCCATACAAGACCCAAAGGGGCTGGTAATGGGCTGGGGTGGGGGGGGCTGTGATCAGGGCCGCTGTTAGAAAACATGGGGCCCCGTACAGCATACCCAACAGGGGCCCTTGGTCCCGCCCACAACCCCCACCCCTGGCTCCGCCCCTGGCCCTCATGCTGTCACGAAATCTGGGGGAAGGGTGGCAGGAGCTGAAACATGTTCCAAAAGGTGAACCTTCAATAACCATTATTATTCTAAACTTTTTACACCATCATAAAACAGCAGAGATGTCTTTTAAAACTTTTTTGACAACAACGAATTAGCTGGGATGAGCTCAGGCGTGTTTGGTCCGTAGTCTGAACCCACCTTATCTATACCACCAGGAAGCTTTACAGCACCCCACCAATCATAACTGGATCTGAATGGGAGAGGTGTCAGTGTTTTGACATCTGTGCCCATTCAGTTTGTGTCCTCATACACCACAGACTTGTGTCCATTTACATCAGGCTACCTCTGATCTGTCACATTTAGGTCTGGAAAAATAGAAAAGGATGTTCTTTTCCATTTTTTTTTTTTTTTTACCTGAATGCCCACAAATCAATTCATATGTGGACTCCTGTAGACCTACATGGAGCTTTCAATCAGGTCCACATCAGTGGCGGCTGGTGCTCAACATTTTTTGGGGGGGTGCAAACAAACTGAAAAATTCAGAAAAAAAACATCAATTGCTGCCACTGTGCCATCAAACACATTGTATTTAATAGGGTTCTAAAGTTCGTGCAAACTTTCGGTCCGTTCGCGGGTTCTGGTGCGAACCGAACCCGGGCGTGTTCGGCTCATCACTAGCCATGTGTATTCACCTTTACTAAACACAAAGAGTGGTTGCGGGAGGGACTGGTTTCTATAGCACAGCGGTTGAAGTGTACAACTGGAATGCTAAACAGCAGAAATGTGCCCAAGGGGGTTTATGTGCATATCAATTTTTAGGTCACACCCAATTTAAGGTGACATTTCATAGCAAACACTTTAGAGCCCTTTGGGTTTCTAATCCTCATAATAATTTAAAAAAAAATCCAGGTATAGGGTGTTGGATTCTCATTTGGATTTTTCTCTGATGGCAAGCTTTCTCTGCAACCCAGCTTCCCCAAAGATAACTAAACCCAATAACAAAAATGTAACATATTGCAGATTACAGTCCCTAGATGTGCTGACTGCATTTGTTTTCCGTTTTAAAGCTAGGAACATTTTCAGGAAATACATTTTTCTCTTGTCAGAAATGCAGTGCCCTTGTCAGTTAATGTTAGCAACCCTGAAGACTATCTTTCTTCTAAAAGGTACCAATTCATTAAAGCGGAGTTCCACCCAAAAATGGAACTTCTGCTTTTCCAGTTCCTCCCCCCTCCGGTGTCACATTTGGCACCTTTCAGGGGGGAGCAGAAACCTATATAATCCAGGTATTTGCTCCCATTTCCGGTGATAGATCACCGCAGATTCCGCGGCGATCTACGCCATGTCTGGCCCCTCTTCTGTCCCCCCCCGCTGTCTTCTGGGAGACACACAGGTCCCAGAATATAGCAAGAACCAGTGAGAAAGTGCAGCGCGACTCGCGCATGCGCAGTAGGGAACCAGGCTGTGAAGCCGCAAGGCTTCACTTCCTGATTCCCTTAATCAAAAGGCCGGCGCCTGCATCCGGGAGCCGAGGGACAGATCTGCTTTGAGTGCCAACATCGTGGGGCGCCCTGAACAGGTAAGTGTCCATATATTAAAAGTCAGCAGCTTAAGTATTTGTAGCTGCTGACTTTACTTTTTTTTTTTCTTGGTGGAACTCCGCTTTAAATGCAGATTTCACAAAAAAAAGGGATTTTTATTTACCAGTAACTGTGAAATTTATAAAGCTGAAATTCTGCAAATTTACAAAATGTACTCTTGCTGTACTCCACCGTCACTTCAAGGGGTAAATGCAGAGTCGTACGTACAGGGGTCGCAGGGGCCACCTGAGGATGCATTTTCATGCGAATCGCGAAGGGTAGGATTTCAGAGTCATAACTAGGGATGAGCTCGGTGTTCGAGTCGAACATACGTTCGACTCGAACATCGGCTGTTCGATCGTTCGCCGAACAACGAACGATTTGGGCCGTTCGCGCCTAATTCGCGGCCCACAATGCACTACGCCATCGCAGTGTCATCCAGGCGCTGTGATTGGCCAAGCATGCACTGTGACCCCGCATGCTTGGCCAATCACAGCGCCGGCAGCGAGGAGAGCAATGATTGGCCACAGGCAGGATGCCTGTGGCCAATTATTGCTGAGGGTGTTTAGTACACGCCCCACACTATAAAAGGCCGCCAGCACGGCGGCCTAGTGTAGTGTGTTCCGGAGCAGGGAAAGAGAAGCATAGGCAGGGACAGTGACATTTTTTTTCTTGCTTAACCTGGATTCCTTTAGTTTAGGGAAAGAGAAGGATAGGTAGGGAGAGTGTCAGTCTGTTTTACTGTGCTAAACCTTGTTTGTAGGGACAGGGAAGGACAGTGAGGGAAATTCTCCTTGTGCTATACTGTGCTAAAGCATTCATCATCAACCATCTTTAAAAAAACATTTTTTATAGGGACAGAAAACTATAGGTAGGGAGAGTGTCAGTGTGTTTTACTGTGCTAATCCTTGTTTGTAGGGACAGGGAAGGACAGTGAGGGAAATTCTCCTTGTGCTATACTGTGCTAAAGCATTCATCATCAACCATCTTTAAAAAAACATTTTTTATAGGGACAGAAAACTATAGGTAGGGAGAGTGTCAGTGTGTTTTACTGTTCTAATCCTTGTTTGTAGGGACAGGGAAGGACAGTGAGGGAAATTCTCCTTGTGCTATACTGTGCTAAAGCATTCATCATCAACCATCTTTAAAAAAACATTTTTTATAGGGACAGAAAACTATAGGTAGGGAGAGTGTCAGTGTGTTTTACTGTGCTAATCCTTGTTTGTAGGGACAGGGAAGGACAGTGAGGGAAATTCTCCTTGTGCTATACTGTGCTAAAGCATTCATCATCAACCATCTTTAAAAAAACATTTTTTATAGGGACAGAAAACTATAGGTAGGGAGAGTGTCAGTGTGTTTTACTGTGCTAATCCTTGTTTGTAGGGACAGGGAAGGACAGTGAGGGAAATTCTCCTTGTGCTATACTGTGCTAAAGCATTCATCATCAACCATCTTTAAAAAAACATTTTTTATAGGGACAGAAAACTATAGGTAGGGAGAGTGTCAGTGTGTTTTACTGTGCTAATCCTTGTTTGTAGGGACAGGGAAGGACAGTGAGGGAAATTCTCCTTGTGCTATACTGTGCTAAAGCATTCATCATCAACCATCTTTAAAAAAAAATTTTTTATAGGGACAGAAAACTATAGGTAGGGAGAGTGTCAGTGTGTTTTACTGTGCTAATCCTTGTTTGTAGGGACAGGGAAGGACAGTGAGGGAAATTCTCCTTGTGCTATACTGTGCTAAAGCATTCATCATCAACCATCTTTAAAAAAAACATTTTTTATAGGGACAGAAAACTATAGGTAGGGAGAGTGTCAGTGTGTTTTACTGTGCTAATCCTGGTTTGTAGGGACAGGGAAGGGCAGTGAGGGAAATTCTCCTTGTGCTATACTGTGCTAAAGCATTCATCATCAACCATCTTTAAAAAAACATTTTTTATAGGGACAGAAAACTATAGGTAGGGAGAGTGTCAGTGTGTTTTACTGTGCTAATCCTTGTTTGTAGGGACAGGGAAGGACAGTGAGGGAAATTCTCCTTGTGCTATACTGTGCTAAAGCATTCATCATCAACCATCTTTAAAAAAACATTTTTTATAGGGACAGAAAACTATAGGTAGGGAGAGTGTCAGTGTGTTTTACTGTGCTAATCCTTGTTTGTAGGGACAGGGAAGGACAGTGAGGGAAATTCTCCTTGTGCTATACTGTGCTAAAGCATTCATCATCAACCATCTTTAAAAAAACATTTTTTATAGGGACAGAAAACTATAGGTAGGGAGAGTGTCAGTGTGTTTTACTGTGCTAATCCTTGTTTGTAGGGACAGGGAAGGACAGTGAGGGAAATTTTCCTTGTGCTATACTGTGCTAAAGCATTCATCATCAACCATCTTTAAAAAAACATTTTTTATAGGGACAGAAAACTATAGGTAGGGAGAGTGTCAGTGTGTTTTACTGTGCTAATCCTTGTTTGTAGGGACAGGGAAGGACAGTGAGGGAAATTCTCCTTGTGCTATACTGTGCTAAAGCATTCATCATCAACCATCTTTAAAAAAACATTTTTTATAGGGACAGAAAACTATAGGTAGGGAGAGTGTCAGTGTGTTTTACTGTGCTAATCCTTGTTTGTAGGGACAGGGAAGGACAGTGAGGGAAATTCTCCTTGTGCTATACTGTGCTAAAGCATTCATCATCAACCATCTTTAAAAAAACATTTTTTATAGGGACAGAAAACTATAGGTAGGGAGAGTGTCAGTGTGTTTTACTGTGCTAATCCTTGTTTGTAGGGACAGGGAAGGACAGTGAGGGAAATTCTCCTTGTGCTATACTGTGCTAAAGCATTCATCATCAACCATCTTTAAAAAAACATTTTTTATAGGGACAGAAAACTATAGGTAGGGAGAGTGTCAGTGTGTTTTACTGTGCTAATCCTTGTTTGTAGGGACAGGGAAGGACAATGAGGGAAATTCTCCTTGTGCTATACTGTGCTAAAGCATTCATCATCAACCATCTTTAAAAAAAACATTTTTTATAGGGACAGAAAACTATAGGTAGGGAGAGTGTCAGTGTGTTTTACTGTGCTAATCCTGGTTTGTAGGGACAGGGAAGGGCAGTGAGGGAAATTCTCCTTGTGCTATACTGTGCTAAAGCATTCATCATCAACCATCTTTAAAAAAACATTTTTTATAGGGACAGAAAACTATAGGTAGGGAGAGTGTCAGTGTGTTTTACTGTGCTAATCCTTGTTTGTAGGGACAGGGAAGGACAGTGAGGGAAATTCTCCTTGTGCTATACTGTGCTAAAGCATTCATCATCAACCATCTTTAAAAAAACATTTTTTATAGGGACAGAAAACTATAGGTAGGGAGAGTGTCAGTGTGTTTTACTGTGCTAATCCTTGTTTGTAGGGACAGGGAAGGACAGTGAGGGAAATTCTCCTTGTGCTATACTGTGCTAAAGCATTCATCATCAACCATCTTTAAAAAAACATTTTTTATAGGGACAGAAAACTATAGGTAGGGAGAGTGTCAGTGTGTTTTACTGTGCTAATCCTTGTTTGTAGGGACAGGGAAGGACAGTGAGGGAAATTCTCCTTGTGCTATACTGTGCTAAAGCATTCATCATCAACCATCTTTAAAAAAACATTTTTTATAGGGACAGAAAACTATAGGTAGGGAGAGTGTCAGTGTGTTTTACTGTGCTAATCCTTGTTTGTAGGGACAGGGAAGGACAGTGAGGGAAATTCTCCTTGTGCTATACTGTGCTAAAGCATTCATCATCAACCATCTTTAAAAAAACATTTTTTATAGGGACAGAAAACTATAGGTAGGGAGAGTGTCAGTGTGTTTTACTGTGCTAATCCTTGTTTGTAGGGACAGGGAAGGACAGTGAGGGAAATTCTCCTTGTGCTATACTGTGCTAAAGCATTCATCATCAACCATCTTTAAAAAAACATTTTTTATAGGGACAGAAAACTATAGGTAGGGAGAGTGTCAGTGTGTTTTACTGTGCTAATCCTTGTTTGTAGGGACAGGGAAGGACAGTGAGGGAAATTCTCCTTGTGCTATACTGTGCTAAAGCATTCATCATCAACCATCTTTAAAAAAAAATTTTTTTATAGGGACAGAAAACTATAGGTAGGGAGAGTGTCAGTGTGTTTTACTGTGCTAATCCTTGTTTGTAGGGACAGGGAAGGACAGTGAGGGAAATTCTCCTTGTGCTATACTGTGCTAAAGCATTCATCATCAACCATCTTTAAAAAAACATTTTTTATAGGGACAGAAAACTATAGGTAGGGAGAGTGTCAGTGTGTTTTACTGTGCTAATCCTTGTTTGTAGGGACAGGGAAGGACAGTGAGGGAAATTCTCCTTGTGCTATACTGTGCTAAAGCATTCATCATCAACCATCTTTAAAAAAACATTTTTTATAGGGACAGAAAACTATAGGTAGGGAGAGTGTCAGTGTGTTTTACTGTGCTAATCCTTGTTTGTAGGGACAGGGAAGGACAGTGAGGGAAATTCTCCTTGTGCTATACTGTGCTAAAGCATTCATCATCAACCATCTTTAAAAAAACATTTTTTATAGGGACAGAAAACTATAGGTAGGGAGAGTGTCAGTGTGTTTTACTGTGCTAATCCTTGTTTGTAGGGACAGGGAAGGACAGTGAGGGAAATTCTCCTTGTGCTATACTGTGCTAAAGCATTCATCATCAACCATCTTTAAAAAAACATTTTTTATAGGGACAGAAAACTATAGGTAGGGAGAGTGTCAGTGTGTTTTACTGTGCTAATCCTTGTTTGTAGGGACAGGGAAGGACAGTGAGGGAAATTCTCCTTGTGCTATACTGTGCTAAAGCATTCATCATCAACCATCTTTAAAAAAACATTTTTTATAGGGACAGAAAACTATAGGTAGGGAGAGTGTCAGTGTGTTTTACTGTGCTAATCCTTGTTTGTAGGGACAGGGAAGGACAGTGAGGGAAATTCTCCTTGTGCTATACTGTGCTAAAGCATTCATCATCAACCATCTTTAAAAAAACATTTTTTATAGGGACAGAAAACTATAGGTAGGGAGAGTGTCAGTGTGTTTTACTGTGCTAATCCTTGTTTGTAGGGACAGGGAAGAACAGTGAGGGAAATTCTCCTTGTGCTATACTGTGCTAAAGCATTCATCATCAACCATCTTTAAAAAAACATTTTTTATAGGGACAGAAAACTATAGGTAGGGAGAGTGTCAGTGTGTTTTACTGTGCTAATCCTTGTTTGTAGGGACAGGGAAGGACAGTGAGGGAAATTCTCCTTGTGCTATACTGTGCTAAAGCATTCATCATCAACCATCTTTAAAAAAACATTTTTTATAGGGACAGAAAACTATAGGTAGTGTGACAGCAGGAAGGTAAAGTCACCTGGTTGCATCCAGGGGGGTAGATATATTTCTCCCAGATTCAGGCTTTATGCCGACTTATACAACTAGGTGGAGAGTTGTATAAGGCTAGTGGGCTCATGGATGACTCATACCTCTAGGGAGAGTGTGGGGCGTCGTGCAGACAAGGAGTTGATGAGACCAGCTGAAGCTTGTCAGCTCATTTAAGGCCTTTATAAAAACTCCCAGATTCATTAGGTGTTAGCTCATGCCTGGAACCAGACCTGTGTGGACTGTCTAGGGAGAGTGAACCCCTGTGCGGTGAGACAAAGCCTGTGTGGCTATTTGCTTGGACATTTAAAACCAGGGACTTAGGGACTAGGACAGCACTAGGCTGATCCCAGTTGTTAGTTAGGAAACCTGTATGTTTAGTCAGAGGTCAAGTTGACCAGGATTTATTTTGTTTATGTTTCTTTTGCTTTGCTGTGTTTTGTCACTGTAAATAGAAAATAAACCGCACCTTTTTGATTTTGAAAACCACAACCTCCGTTTGCTGGGCCTGTTTTGTGTGGGGAGCCCATCCCGGGGGTCACACACACCCGCTGCCGAGCTTACCCCCCCACAGTTGGTGGAGAATGCGGGCAGTTTTTTTTTAAGCCAGCATGGAGGAGATACTGAAGCAGCTGGCTCTAGCAAATGCCAATCAACAGCAGACAAATGCAGGTTTGCAAAAGAGCCTTGCAGCTCATCAACAGAGCCTTGCAGCTCAACAACAGAACTTCGCAGCCCAGCAGCAAGCTCATCAACAGAGCCTTGCAGCCCAGCAGCAGACAAACGCAACTTTGCAACAGAGTCTGGAGGCTCAGCAACGAGCCCAGCAGCAATCTGAGGCCCGCTTCATAGACCTGTTGCAGAAGCAAGAGCAGAGACTACAACAACAGATGGAAGCAGTAATGCAGCAACGTCCGCAGACCAGTGAGGAAAGCCGTCCCACTAATACCGCGTCCTTTGGGGTGAGTCGTTTATTGACAAAAATGACTGGAGAGGATGATCCAGAGGTATTTTTGACCACATTTGAAAGGACCGCTGAAAGAGAAAAGTGGCCTGAGGAGCAGTGGGCTGGACTGGTGGCTCCTCTGTTAACTGGTGAATCGCAGAAAGCTTACTATGACCTAGAGCCTAACCAAGCAAAAGACTATGTGATGCTAAAAGCTGAAATATTGGCAAGGCTGGGTGTCACCCAGGCTGTCCGGGCTCAGCGTGTGCATAACTGGACTTTCCAGCTTGGAAAACCCCCCAGGTCTCAAATGTATGATCTCATTCACCTGAGCAGAAAGTGGATACAGCCAGAGACTTTGTCCGCACCAAAGATTGTGGAACGTGTTGTAATGGATCGGTTTTTGAGAGCTCTTCCTACTGCCATCCAAAAGTGGGTAAGCCATGGAGACCCAGAGACGGCCGATGGTCTTGTGGATCGTGTGGAGAAATACTTGGCTACAGAGAACCTGACGGCCTCTTCCAGAGACACTCGGACTTTCCACCCTAAGACCAGACCATCCCCAGGGGCGGATAAGAGGATTCCAAGGGGTGAGGGTGGAGAGAGTGAGAGGGTGGGAGCTCTACCCCAAGTTTGGCGAGAACAGCCTGGGAAATCAGCGGCTCAAGAGGCGGCAAGAAGGATCGTTTGCTACCGCTGCCGGCAAGCGGGACATATTGCAGCCAATTGCCCGGTTGTGGAGGAACCCATGCAGTGTGACTTTCTGACGGGCAGACGTCAGTCGCTGTGTGCGACAGTCGCATGCACTGCCATTCGAGGAACTGAGAAACATTTATGCAAAATGTGTGTTAATGGTAGAAATGTTGTGGTATTGCTGGATTCAGGTAGCCTTGTGACCCTGATAAAGGCTGAGTTAGTTAAAACAGAGGTCTCTGGGAATAGCAAGGTAGCTGTTATTTGTGTGCATGGGGACACCCGAGAGTATCCAGTGACTACAGTGTGTTTCGAGACCCCCAAAGGTACCCTCTCTCATCCAGTGGGCTTAGTATCTCAGTTACCGCATGACACCATTGTGGGAAGGGATTTTCCGAAGTTCTGGGAACTGTGGGATGATCCTGAGCCCCTCACTGGTGCCCCTATGTACCAGGAATGTGATAGCCAGAACTCCCCTGAGAGTGGTGAGGACTCTCCGGAATTTCCCTTATCAGTATTGGCAGGGGAGACTCAAGAAACTGGAGAGGAGCCCACCTCCTCAGACGAAAACCTACCGTCTGTGGAGTTTTCTGATCTTGAGGTTCACAGGGAAAACTTTGCCACAGAACAGTTGAAAGACCCCGCCCTAATAAAGGCACGGGAAAACGTAGTGAAAATAGATGGCGAGTTAGTGAACCCAGATAATACCTGCACTTACCCATACTTCAGCATAGAGAAGGACCTACTGTATCGGGTGGCAAAAAGGGCAGAAGAAACCGTTGAGCAGCTTGTGGTGCCCAAACCTTACAGGAAGTTGGTGTTGGAGTTGGCCCATGGGCACATTCTTGGAGGTCATCTGGGGACAGAGAAAACCCGAGAGAGGGTATTACAGAGATTCTATTGGCCGGGGGTGATGAAGGACGTAGAAAATTATTGTTCCTCCTGCCCTGTGTGTCAGAGGTCGGCCCCGATGCCACATTTCCGTAGCCCGCTGGTCCCTCTACCCATCATTGAGGTCCCGTTTGAGAGGATCGCCATGGATTTGGTAGGTCCTATAATCAAGTCCGCTAGGGGGCACCAGTACATATTAGTTATAATGGACTATGCCACCCGTTATCCAGAAGCGATCCCTCTCCGAAATACCTCGGCCAAAACCATAGCCAAAGAGCTATCTCTTGTGTTTAGCCGGGTGGGTATTTGTAAAGAACTGCTTACGGACCAAGGTACACCCTTTATGTCCCGGGTTATGAAGGAGCTGTGTAAATTATTCAAAGTGACGCAATTACGTACATCTGTGTATCACCCCCAAACCAATGGGCTGGTTGAAAGATTCAACAAAACCCTAAAACAAATGTTGAAGAAAGTGGTGGATAGAGATGGAAAGGATTGGGACTGTCTACTTCCTTATCTGATGTTTGCTATTAGGGAGGTGCCCCAATCCTCTACGGGATTCTCCCCCTTTGAGTTACTGTATGGGAGACACCCAAGAGGGCTGTTGGATATTGCCAAGGAAACTTGGGAAAGTGAGAGTTCTCCCCACAGGAGTGTGATTGAGCATGTCGCCCTGATGCAAGACCGAATTGCACAGGTAATGCCCATCGTGAAGGAACATTTGGCCCAAGCGCAGTTAGCACAGCAGAGAGTGTACAACCGTGGAGCCAAGACCCGTACCTTTTCCCCGGGGGATAGGATACTGGTACTTGTCCCTACGGTTGAAAGTAAATTCCTTGCCAAATGGCAAGGCCCCTACGAGATAATGGAAAAAGTGAGCGAAGTGAATTACAAGGTCAGACAACCAGGAAGGCGAAAGCCCGAACAGATCTATCACGTTAATTTGTTGAAAGCCTGGAGGGATAGAGAGTCCCTAGTCGCAGACACTTGGTCACCAGCTCAAACTGGTTGCGTGATTCCTGAGGTTGGAATAGCAGCCACCTTGTCACAACCCCAACAACAGGAGGTTAAGGAGTTTGTGCTTCGCAACAAGGAGGTATTCTCTGAGCTGCCGGGACAAACATCTGGGGTAGAGCATGACATCATTACCCCGCCCGGTGAAAGGGTGAAGTTAAAACCCTATCGGATCCCAGAGGCCCGACGGGAGGCAATACGGGAGGAAGTACAGAAAATGCTGAACTTAGGGGTGATAGAGGAGTCCCAAAGTGATTGGTCTAGTCCCATCGTGTTGGTGCCTAAACCGGATGGGAGCTGGCGATTTTGTAACGATTTTCGTCAGTTGAACAAAGTTACAAAATTTGACACCTACCCCATGCCACGTATAGATGAGTTGATCGACCGGCTGGGAACAGCCCGATACATGACGACTCTTGACCTCACAAAAGGGTATTGGCAAATCCCCCTGGCCAAGTCGGCCAAAGAGAAAACCGCATTTGTAACCCCAGACGGGGCGTTCCAATATAAAAGAATGCCGTTCGGGTTACAGAATGCGCCGGCCACATTCCAGCGGAAAATGGACCAGATGCTGAGGCCCCATCGGAAGTATGCTGCGGCTTACCTGGATGACGTAATTGTCCATAGCACAGATTGGGCCTCACATCTGCCAAAAGTGCAAGCAGTCCTGGACTCTGTTCGGGAAGCGGGGTTTACGGCTAACCCCAAGAAGTGTACCATTGGGCAGGAGGAGGCCAAATATCTTGGGTACACCATTGGGAGGGGAGTAATAAAACCCCAACTCAACAAAGTCGAGGCCATCCAGAGTTGGCCACGTCCCAACAGCAAGAAGCAGGTACGAGCCTTTCTGGGAATCGCTGGGTATTATCGGCGATTCATTCCCCACTTTGCTTCTAAGGCTGTGCCCCTAACCAACCTGACGAAGGGGAAAGGGTCGGTCATGATTAAATGGACCCCCGAGGCTGAGGCAGCATTCCAATTCTTGAAACAAGCCTTATGTAGCCAGCCAGTGTTGTACTCACCCGACTTCTCTAAAGACTTTGTCGTACAAAGTGATGCGTCAGATGTGGGGTTAGGAGCAGTATTGTCCCAGGTCTGGAACGGGGAAGAGCACCCAGTCATTTACCTCAGCAGGAAGTTGAAGTCCCATGAGGTAAATTACGCCACCGTTGAAAAGGAGTGTTTAGCGGTGAAGTGGGCTCTAGATTCCCTTCGGTACTACCTGCTAGGTAGGCACTTTGACATGGTTACGGATCACGCTCCGTTAAAGTGGATGGCCCAAAACAAGGAGACAAATAGAAGAGTGAATAGGTGGTTCCTGGCCCTACAGGAATTCAACTTCACAGTAAAGCATCGCCCTGGCGTTCAAATGGGGAATGTGGATGCTTTGTCTCGAGTACATGAATGCCTGATTGCTGGTGTTCCAACCCCAAGGTTAAAACAAGAGGGGGGGGTATGTGACAGCAGGAAGGTAAAGTCACCTGGTTGCATCCAGGGGGGTAGATATATTTCTCCCAGATTCAGGCTTTATGCCGACTTATACAACTAGGTGGAGAGTTGTATAAGGCTAGTGGGCTCATGGATGACTCATACCTCTAGGGAGAGTGTGGGGCGTCGTGCAGACAAGGAGTTGATGAGACCAGCTGAAGCTTGTCAGCTCATTTAAGGCCTTTATAAAAACTCCCAGATTCATTAGGTGTTAGCTCATGCCTGGAACCAGACCTGTGTGGACTGTCTAGGGAGAGTGAACCCCTGTGCGGTGAGACAAAGCCTGTGTGGCTATTTGCTTGGACATTTAAAACCAGGGACTTAGGGACTAGGACAGCACTAGGCTGATCCCAGTTGTTAGTTAGGAAACCTGTATGTTTAGTCAGAGGTCAAGTTGACCAGGATTTATTTTGTTTATGTTTCTTTTGCTTTGCTGTGTTTTGTCACTGTAAATAGAAAATAAACCGCACCTTTTTGATTTTGAAAACCACAACCTCCGTTTGCTGGGCCTGTTTTGTGTGGGGAGCCCATCCCGGGGGTCACACACACCCGCTGCCGAGCTAACCCCCTCACACTACCTATAGTTTTCTGTCCCTATAAAAAATGTTTTTTTAAAGATGGTTGATGATGAATGCTTTAGCACAGTATAGCACAAGGAGAATTTCCCTCACTGTCCTTCCCTGTCCCTACAAACAAGGATTAGCACAGTAAAACACACTGACACTCTCCCTACCTATAGTTTTCTGTCCCTATAAAAAATGTTTTTTTAAAGATGGTTGATGATGAATGCTTTAGCACAGTATAGCACAAGGAGAATTTCCCTCACTGTCCTTCCCTGTCCCTACAAACAAGGATTAGCACAGTAAAACACACTGACACTCTCCCTACCTATAGTTTTCTGTCCCTATAAAAAATGTTTTTTTAAAGATGGTTGATGATGAATGCTTTAGCACAGTATAGCACAAGGAGAATTTCCCTCACTGTCCTTCCCTGTCCCTACAAACAAGGATTAGCACAGTAAAACACACTGACACTCTCCCTACCTATAGTTTTCTGTCCCTATAAAAAATGTTTTTTTAAAGATGGTTGATGATGAATGCTTTAGCACAGTATAGCACAAGGAGAATTTCCCTCACTGTCCTTCCCTGTCCCTACAAACAAGGATTAGCACAGTAAAACACACTGACACTCTCCCTACCTATAGTTTTCTGTCCCTATAAAAAATGTTTTTTTAAAGATGGTTGATGATGAATGCTTTAGCACAGTATAGCACAAGGAGAATTTCCCTCACTGTCCTTCCCTGTCCCTACAAACAAGGATTAGCACAGTAAAACACACTGACACTCTCCCTACCTATAGTTTTCTGTCCCTATAAAAAATGTTTTTTTAAAGATGGTTGATGATGAATGCTTTAGCACAGTATAGCACAAGGAGAATTTCCCTCACTGTCCTTCCCTGTCCCTACAAACAAGGATTAGCACAGTAAAACACACTGACACTCTCCCTACCTATAGTTTTCTGTCCCTATAAAAAAATGTTTTTTTAAAGATGGTTGATGATGAATGCTTTAGCACAGTATAGCACAAGGAGAATTTCCCTCACTGTCCTTCCCTGTCCCTACAAACAAGGATTAGCACAGTAAAACACACTGACACTCTCCCTACCTATAGTTTTCTGTCCCTATAATTTTTTTTTTTTAAAGATGGTTGATGATGAATGCTTTAGCACAGTATAGCACAAGGAGAATTTCCCTCACTGTCCTTCCCTGTCCCTACAAACAAGGATTAGCACAGTAAAACACACTGACACTCTCCCTACCTATAGTTTTCTGTCCCTATAAAAAATGTTTTTTTAAAGATGGTTGATGATGAATGCTTTAGCACAGTATAGCACAAGGAGAATTTCCCTCACTGTCCTTCCCTGTCCCTACAAACAAGGATTAGCACAGTAAAACACACTGACACTCTCCCTACCTATAGTTTTCTGTCCCTATAAAAAATGTTTTTTTAAAGATGGTTGATGATGAATGCTCCTAACCCCACATCTGACGCATCACTTTGTACGACAAAGTCTTTAGAGAAGTCGGGTGAGTACAACACTGGCTGGCTACATAAGGCTTGTTTCAAGAATTGGAATGCTGCCTCAGCCTCGGGGGTCCATTTAATCATGACCGACCCTTTCCCCTTCGTCAGGTTGGTTAGGGGCACAGCCTTAGAAGCAAAGTGGGGAATGAATCGCCGATAATACCCAGCGATTCCCAGAAAGGCTCGTACCTGCTTCTTGCTGTTGGGACGTGGCCAACTCTGGATGGCCTCGACTTTGTTGAGTTGGGGTTTTATTACTCCCCTCCCAATGGTGTACCCAAGATATTTGGCCTCCTCCTGCCCAATGGTACACTTCTTGGGGTTAGCCGTAAACCCCGCTTCCCGAACAGAGTCCAGGACTGCTTGCACTTTTGGCAGATGTGAGGCCCAATCTGTGCTATGGACAATTACGTCATCCAGGTAAGCCGCAGCATACTTCCGATGGGGCCTCAGCATCTGGTCCATTTTCCGCTGGAATGTGGCCGGCGCATTCTGTAACCCGAACGGCATTCTTTTATATTGGAACGCCCCGTCTGGGGTTACAAATGCGGTTTTCTCTTTGGCCGACTTGGCCAGGGGGATTTGCCAATACCCTTTTGTGAGGTCAAGAGTCGTCATGTATCGGGCTGTTCCCAGCCGGTCGATCAACTCATCTATACGTGGCATGGGGTAGGTGTCAAATTTTGTAACTTTGTTCAACTGACGAAAATCGTTACAAAATCGCCAGCTCCCATCCGGTTTAGGCACCAACACAATGGGACTAGACCAATCACTTTGGGACTCCTCTATCACCCCTAAGTTCAGCATTTTCTGTACTTCCTCCCGTATTGCCTCCCGTCGGGCCTCTGGGATCCGATAGGGTTTTAACTTCACCCTTTCACCGGGCGGGGTAATGATGTCATGCTCTACCCCAGATGTTTGTCCCGGCAGCTCAGAGAATACCTCCTTGTTGCGAAGCACAAACTCCTTAACCTCCTGTTGTTGGGGTTGTGACAAGGTGGCTGCTATTCCAACCTCAGGAATCACGCAACCAGTTTGAGCTGGTGACCAAGTGTCTGCGACTAGGGACTCTCTATCCCTCCAGGCTTTCAACAGATTAACGTGATAGATCTGTTCGGGCTTTCGCCTTCCTGGTTGTCTGACCTTGTAATTCACTTCGCTCACTTTTTCCATTATCTCATAGGGGCCTTGCCATTTGGCAAGGAATTTACTTTCAACCGTAGGGACAAGTACCAGTATCCTATCCCCCGGGGAAAAGGTACGGGTCTTGGCTCCACGGTTGTACACTCTCTGCTTTGCTAACTGCGCTTGGGCCAAATGTTCCTTCACGATGGGCATTACCTGTGCAATTCGGTCTTGCATCAGGGCGACATGCTCAATCACACTCCTGTGGGGAGAACTCTCACTTTCCCAAGTTTCCTTGGCAATATCCAACAGCCCTCTTGGGTGTCTCCCATACAGTAACTCAAAGGGGGAGAATCCCGTAGAGGATTGGGGCACCTCCCTAATAGCAAACATCAGATAAGGAAGTAGACAGTCCCAATCCTTTCCATCTCTATCCACCACTTTCTTCAACATTTGTTTTAGGGTTTTGTTGAATCTTTCAACCAGCCCATCGGTTTGGGGGTGATACACAGATGTACGTAATTGCGTCACTTTGAACAATTTACACAGCTCCTTCATAACCCGGGACATAAAGGGTGTACCTTGGTCCGTAAGCAGTTCTTTACAAATACCCACCCGGCTAAACACAAGAGATAGCTCTTTGGCTATGGTTTTGGCCGAGGTATTTCGGAGAGGGATCGCTTCTGGATAACGGGTGGCATAGTCCATTATAACTAATATGTACTGGTGCCCCCTAGCGGACTTGATTATAGGCCCTACCAAATCCATGGCGATCCTCTCAAACGGGACCTCAATGATGGGTAGAGGGACCAGCGGGCTACGGAAATGTGGCATCGGGGCCGACCTCTGACACACAGGGCAGGAGGAACAATAATTTTCTATGTCCTTCATCACCCCCGGCCAATAGAATCTCTGTAATACCCTCTCTCGGGTTTTCTCTGTCCCCAGATGACCTCCAAGAATGTGCCCATGGGCCAACTCCAACACCAACTTCTTGTAAGGTTTGGGCACCACAAGCTGCTCAACGGTTTCTTCTGCCCTTTTTGCCACCCGATACAGTAGGTCCTTCTCTACGCTGAAGTATGGGTAAGTGCAGGTATTATCTGGGTTCACTAACTCGCCATCTATTTTCACTACGTTTTCCCGTGCCTTTATTAGGGCGGGGTCTTTCAACTGTTCTGTGGCAAAGTTTTCCCTGTGAACCTCAAGATCAGAAAACTCCACAGACGGTAGGTTTTCGTCTGAGGAGGTGGGCTCCTCTCCAGTTTCTTGAGTCTCCCCTGCCAATACTGATAAGGGAAATTCCGGAGAGTCCTCACCACTCTCAGGGGAGTTCTGGCTATCACATTCCTGGTACATAGGGGCACCAGTGGGGGGCTCAGGATCATCCCACAGTTCCCAGAACTTCGGAAAATCCCTTCCCACAATGGCGTCATGCGGTAACTGAGATACTAAGCCCACTGGATGAGAGAGGGTACCTTTGGGGGTCTCGAAACACACTGTAGTCACTGGATACTCTCGGGTGTCCCCATGCACACAAATAACAGCTACCTTGCTATTCCCAAAGACCTCTGTTTTAACTAACTCAGCCTTTATCAGGGTCACAAGGCTACCTGAATCCAGCAATACCACAACATTTCTACCATTAACACACATTTTGCATAAATGTTTCTCAGTTCCTCGAATGGCAGTGCATGCGACTGTCGCACACAGCGACTGACGTCTGCCCGTCAGAAAGTCACACTGCATGGGTTCCTCCACAACCGGGCAATTGGCTGCAATATGTCCCGCTTGCCGGCAGCGGTAGCAAACGATCCTTCTTGCCGCCTCTTGAGCCGCTGATTTCCCAGGCTGTTCTCGCCAAACTTGGGGTAGAGCTCCCACCCTCTCACTCTCTCCACCCTCACCCCTTGGAATCCTCTTATCCGCCCCTGGGGATGGTCTGGTCTTAGGGTGGAAAGTCCGAGTGTCTCTGGAAGAGGCCGTCAGGTTCTCTGTAGCCAAGTATTTCTCCACACGATCCACAAGACCATCGGCCGTCTCTGGGTCTCCATGGCTTACCCACTTTTGGATGGCAGTAGGAAGAGCTCTCAAAAACCGATCCATTACAACACGTTCCACAATCTTTGGTGCGGACAAAGTCTCTGGCTGTAGCCACTTTCTGCTCAGGTGAATGAGATCATACATTTGAGACCTGGGGGGTTTTCCAAGCTGGAAAGTCCAGTTATGCACACGCTGAGCCCGGACAGCCTGGGTGACACCCAGCCTTGCCAAAATTTCAGCTTTTAGCATCACATAGTCTTTTGCTTGGTTAGGCTCTAGGTCATAGTAAGCTTTCTGCGATTCACCAGTTAACAGAGGAGCCACCAGTCCAGCCCACTGCTCCTCAGGCCACTTTTCTCTTTCAGCGGTCCTTTCAAATGTGGTCAAAAATACCTCTGGATCATCCTCTCCAGTCATTTTTGTCAATAAACGACTCACCCCAAAGGACGCGGTATTAGTGGGACGGCTTTCCTCACTGGTCTGCGGACGTTGCTGCATTACTGCTTCCATTTGTTGTAGTCTCTGCTCTTGCTTCTGTAACAGGTCTATGAAGCGGGCCTCAGATTGCTGCTGGGCTTGTTGCTGAGCTTCCAGACTCTGTTGGTGAGCTTGCTGCTGGGCTGCAAGGCTCTGTTGATGAGCTTGCTGCTGGGCTGCAAGGCTCCTTTGCAAACCTGCATTTGTCTGCTGTTGATTGGCATTTGCTAGAGCCAGCTGTTTCAGTATCTCCTCCATGGTGGCTTAAAAAAAACTGCCACTGGTTCTCCACCAACTGTGAGGGGGTTAGCTCGGCAGCGGGTGTGTGTGACCCCCGGGATGGGCTCCCCACACAAAAACAGGCCCAGCAAACGGAGGTTGTGGTTTTCAAAATCAAAAAGGTGCGGTTTATTTTCTATTTACAGTGACAAAACACAGCAAAGCAAAAGAAACATAAATAAAATAAATCCTGGTCAACTTGACCTCTGAGTAAACATACAGGTTTCCTAACTAACAACTGGGATCAGCCTAGTGCTGTCCTAGTCCCTAAGTCCCTGGTTTTAAATGTCCAAGCAAATAGCCACACAGGCTTTGTCTCACCGCACAGGGGTTCACTCTCCCTAGACAGTCCACACAGGTCTGGTTCCAGGCATGAGCAAACACCTAATGAATCTGGGAGTTCTTATAGAGGCCTTAAACGAGCTGACAAGCTTCAGCTGGTCTCATCAACTCCCTGCCTGCACGACGCCCAGCACTCTCCCTAGAGGTATGAGTCATCCATGAGCCCACTAGCCTCAGCTGGGCTTATACAACTCTCCACCTAGTTGTATAAGTCGGCGTAAAGCCTGAATCTGGGCGAAATATATCTACCCCCCTGGATGCAACCAGGTGACTTTACCTTCCTGCTGTCACAGTAGGGAGAGTGTCAGTGTGTTTTACTGTGCTAATCCTTGTTTGTAGGGACAGGGAAGGACAGTGAGGGAAATTCTCCTTGTGCTATACTGTGCTAAAGCATTCATCATCAACCATCTTTAAAAAAACATTTTTTTATAGAGACAGAAAACTATAGGTAGGGAGAGTGTCAGTGTGTTTTACTGTGCTAATCCTTGTTTGTAGGGACAGGGAAGGACAGTGAGGGAAATTCTCCTTGTGCTATACTGTGCTAAAGCATTCATCATCAACCATCTTTAAAAAAACATTTTTTATAGGGACAGAAAACTATAGGTAGGGAGAGTGTCAGTGTGTTTTACTGTGCTAATCCTTGTTTGTAGGGACAGGGAAGGACAGTGAGGGAAATTCTCCTTGTGCTATACTGTGCTAAAGCATTCATCATCAACCATCTTTAAAAAAACATTTTTTATAGGGACAGAAAACTATAGGTAGGGAGAGTGTCAGTGTGTTTTACTGTGCTAATCCTTGTTTGTAGGGACAGGGAAGGACAGTGAGGGAAATTCTCCTTGTGCTATACTGTGCTAAAGCATTCATCATCAACCATCTTTAAAAAAACATTTTTTATAGGGACAGAAAACTATAGGTAGGGAGAGTGTCAGTGTGTTTTACTGTGCTAATCCTTGTTTGTAGGGACAGGGAAGGACAGTGAGGGAAATTCTCCTTGTGCTATACTGTGCTAAAGCATTCATCATCAACCATCTTTAAAAAAACATTTTTTATAGGGACAGAAAACTATAGGTAGGGAGAGTGTCAGTGTGTTTTACTGTGCTAATCCTTGTTTGTAGGGACAGGGAAGGACAGTGAGGGAAATTCTCCTTGTGCTATACTGTGCTAAAGCATTCATCATCAACCATCTTTAAAAAAACATTTTTTATAGGGACAGAAAACTATAGGTAGGGAGAGTGTCAGTGTGTTTTACTGTGCTAATCCTTGTTTGTAGGGACAGGGAAGGACAGTGAGGGAAATTCTCCTTGTGCTATACTGTGCTAAAGCATTCATCATCAACCATCTTTAAAAAAACATTTTTTATAGGGACAGAAAACTATAGGTAGGGAGAGTGTCAGTGTGTTTTACTGTGCTAATCCTTGTTTGTAGGGACAGGGAAGGACAGTGAGGGAAATTCTCCTTGTGCTATACTGTGCTAAAGCATTCATCATCAACCATCTTTAAAAAAACATTTTTTATAGGGACAGAAAACTATAGGTAGGGAGAGTGTCAGTGTGTTTTACTGTGTTAATCCTTGTTTGTAAGGACAGGGAAGGACAGTGAGGGAAATTCTCCTTGTGCTATACTGTGCTAAAGCATTCATCATCAACCATCTTTAAAAAAACATTTTTTATAGGGACAGAAAACTATAGGTAGGGAGAGTGTCAGTGTGTTTTACTGTGCTAATCCTTGTTTGTAGGGACAGGGAAGGACAGTGAGGGAAATTCTCCTTGTGCTATACTGTGCTAAAGCATTCATCATCAACCATCTTTAAAAAAACTGTTTTTATAGGGACAGAAAACTATAGGTAGGGAGAGTGTCAGTGTGTTTTACTGTGCTAATCCTTGTTTGTAGGGACAGGGAAGGACAGTGAGGGAAATTCTCCTTGTGCTATACTGTGCTAAAGCATTCATCATCAACCATCTTTAAAAAAACATTTTTTATAGGGACAGAAAACTATAGGTAGGGAGAGTGTCAGTGTGTTTTACTGTGCTAATCCTTGTTTGTAGGGACAGGGAAGGACAGTGAGGGAAATTCTCATTGTGCTATACTGTGCTAAAGCATTCCTCATCAACCATCTTTGAAATCCTTGTTTTTTGGACAGTCAGGGAAATTGTCATTGTGCTATTCTGTGCGAAAGCAATCATCCTCAACCATATTTAGAAATCCTTAAGTAAAGGGACAGAGAAGGACACCTGAAGGTAGCCCTTATTGCTTTTTTCCCATCTCCCTGCAGGCCATCCATTAGAATGTCTGGAAGGCAAACAAGGAGAGGCAGACAGTCAGGAGGCAATAAAAGAGGGCAAGCAGGCTCTGTGTCTGGGGGCAACAGTGCTGGTCGTGGACGCGGTGCATTGTCATCAGCACATGGCCATGGGACACGCTTGTCCTTCTTTTCGGCAGCTGGACATGTTGAGCCACATCATGCCGAAGACTTGGTAGAGTGGATGACCAAGCCCTCCTCCTCCTCCTCATCCTCTCTCACCCAGGCTCAGGGTACTGGCAAAGCAGCTGCCAAAGCGTCCTCTTCCCTGGTATCAATGTCAGACTCATCATCAGTCACTCCTTCCCTAGACCCACCATGTCCTCCTCCTGAGGAGTCCCCCGAACTGTTTGAGCACAGTGTTGGGTACATGCTCCAGGAGGATGCCCAGCGTTTCGAAGGGTCTGATGATGAAACCCAGCTACAGGAAGGCAGTAGCGTGAGAGCAGACAGAGGGGATGCTCAAGAAGGACACCAATCTGGCAGTCATGTTCCAGCAGCTGCAGCATACTGCCAGATTGGCTCCAGTGATGAGGAGGGAGGGGATGATGAGGTCACTGACTCCACGTGGGTGCCTAATAGGAGAGAGGAGGAGGAGGAGGATGAGGAGGAGGCACATCTCCAACGAGGCAGGATGCCCTTTGGTGGCCAGCGTAAGGGCAGTACACCGACGGAATCACACCGCAGAGCTCCGCCTGTGCAGGGCGCTGCCTCTGCCCGTCATTCAAAAAGTTCTTTGGTGTGGGCCTTTTTTGAGGCTAGTGCATCAGATCGCACAGCTGCTGTTTGCAACATATGTCTCAAGCGTATATCGCGTGGCCAAAACATCAGCCGCTTGGGTACCACATGCCTGACCAGACATATGTTGACCTGCCATGCAGCTCGTTGGCAAGCCTACCTCAAAGACCCACACCAAAGAACAAAGCGGACCTCTCCTTGCACCGCATCAGCTGGGATCTCCAACCCCACTATAACTTCAGTCCTCTCTGAAACATGCACTGAGAGGAATGAAGGTGTAGAATTAGGTGTGTCACAGCCAAGTACTTGCGGCCACTCTGCTAGCAGTACACCGACGTCCGATTCTAGCAGGCAAATTTCCCTGCCTCAGCTGCTGGACCGTCGAAAGAAGTTCACTCCCAGCCATCCACATGCCCAGCAGTTGAATGCTAGCTTGGCTAAATTGCTAGCGCTTCAACTGCTGCCTTTTCAGTTGGTAGACTTGGCCCCCTTCCGTGAGTTTGTGCAATGTGCGGTTCCTCAGTGGCAGGTTCCCAAACGCCACTTTTTCTCACGGAAGGCTATTCCGGCTCTCTACCGGCATGTGGAAGGCAATGTCTTGGCCTCGCTGGACAGGGCGGTCAGCGGTAAGGTGCATATTACCGCTGACTCATGGTCCAGCAGGCATGGACAGGGACGTTACCTTTCTTTCACGGCCCATTGGGTCACTCTTTTGGCAGCTGGGAAGGATGCAGGACAAGGTGCAGTAGTGTTGGAGGTTGTTCCACCGCCACACCTCCAAAATGCTACTACTGGTTGTGACACACCTCTCTCCTCCACCCCCTCCTCTTCTTCTTCCTCCATGGCCTCTTCCTGTGCTTTGTCCTCTGAACCAGCGGTGCTCCGTAGCCGTTCAAGGGGCTACGCAAGTACGCAGGCAAAAAGATGCCATGCCGTGCTTGCGCTGGTGTGTTTGGGGGACAGAAGCCACACTGGGGCAGAGGTCCTGTCTGCTCTGCAGGGCCAGGCCGAGAGGTGGTTGACGCCACGCCAGCTTAAGCCAGGAATGGTGGTTTGCGACAATGGCACCAACCTCCTCTCCGCCCTCCGACAGGGACAACTGACCCATGTGCCCTGTGTGGCTCACGTCCTTAACCTGGTGGTGCAGCGGTTCTTGGGCAGGTACCCGGGCTTACAGGATGTCCTGAGGCAGGCCAGGAAAGTCTGTGTGCATTTCCGCAGATCTTATAATGCCAGTGCTCGCCTGGCTGAGCTGCAAAAGGAGTTGAACCTGCCCAAGAACCGCCTTATATGTGACATGCCCACCAGGTGGAACTCAACGTTGGCCATGCTGCAGCGGCTGCACACGCAGCAGAGGGCCATCAATGAGTACCTGTGCGACTACGGCACCAGGACAGGGTCAGGGGAGCTCGGGTTTTTTTCTCCACGCCAGTGGGGCATGATCAGGGATGCATGCACTGTCCTGGCACCATTTGAGGAGGCCACGAGGATGGTGAGCAGTGACAGTGCATGCATCAGTGACACTGTACCTCTTGTCCACCTGTTGGAGCACACGCTGCGTGGAATAATGGACAGGGCACTTGAGGCAGAACAGAGGCAGGAAGAGGAGGACTTCCTTGCCTCTCAAGGCCCCCTTTACCCAGACATTGTTCCTTCTGTTCCACCCATCGCACAGGAAGAGGAGGAGGAGGAGGAGGATTGTGTCAGCATGGAGGTGGAGGCTGGCACTCAGCATCATCAGCAGCAGTCTTTTAGGGATGATTTACAGTCCCAAGAAACCAGTGGACTTGTACGTGGCTGGGAGGAGGTGGCTGCGGATCATGTCGTCCTTAGTGACCCAGAGGACTCCGGACCGAATGCCTCAGCTAACCTACGCTGCATGGCCTCCCTGATCCTGCAAAGTCTGCGGAAGGATCCTCGTATTCTTCGGATCAAGGAGAGGGACCATTACTGGCTGGCCACTCTCCTTGATCCACGGTACAAGGGTAAGGTTGCGGACCTTATGTTACCGTCGCAGAGGGAGCAGAGGATGAGACAACTCCGGGAGGCCTTGCAGAAAGGTCTGTGCAACGCGTTCCCAGAGACTGGGAGGTTACAAACTCCTGGTCCTGGACAACGAGTTGCTGAGGCTTCGGGCAGTCAAAGAAGGAGCGGTGGGGAAGGTGGCCGTCTGACCGATGCGTTCAGACAATTCTTTAGTCCGCAGCCCCAAAGTATGATCGGTTCCAGCAACCATCGCCAGCGTCTGATAAACATGGTGCAGGAATATCTAGGGGCAAGGTCAGACTTGGACACCTTCCCCACCGAAAATCCTCTGGCTTACTGGGTCTTGAGGATGGATCACTGGCCAGAGCTTGCACAGTATGCAATTGAGCTACTGGCCTGTCCTGCATCCAGCGTTCTTTCGGAACGCACATTCAGTGCTGCTGGAGGATTTGTCACGGATCACAGGGTGCGCCTGTCCACCGACTCGGTTGATCGACTGACTTTCATCAAGATGAACCAGTCTTGGATCACCACCAGCTACCACACACCTGATGCTGATATAACAGACTAATTGATTTTAACATGTCACATCCCTTCAAGACTGATGCTGATGCTGAGTGCCTGTGCTGTTATGTTGACTGGCTATCCTCCTCCTCCGAGTCCTCAATGATACGATTGATGATGATAGCTTGGAAGATCATTTTTGTTTATGGGTGCCGCCACCAGTGGCTAAGGCCCAATTTTTCAGCCCCTGTTTAACAGGGGCGTGTAATTACAATTTTTGAAGCAATACTTTGCAACAGGGCTCATTGCTGTGCTCCAAGTACAGTATCTGTGAGGGGTTGCAGTGTTGTGCCACCAGTGCCTAAGGCCCAATTTTTCAGCCCCTGTTCAACAGGGGCATGTAATTACAATTCTTGATCTAATAATTCACAGCAGGGCCCATTGCTGCACCCACCAAGAGTAACTCTGAGGGCTTACAGTGTTGTGGCAACGCCACCACCACCACCACCACGAAAGGCCCAATTTTTCAGCCCCTGTTCAAAAGGGGCATGTAATTACAATTCTTGATCTAATAATTCACAGCAGGGCCCATTCCTGCACCCACCAAGAGTAACTCTGAGGGCTTACAGTGTTGTGGCAACACCACCACCACCACCACCACCACCACGAAAGGCCCAATTTTTCAGCCCCTGTTCAACAGGGGCATGCAATTACAATTCTTGATCTAATAATTCACAGCAGGGCCCATTGCTGCACCCACCAAGAGTAACTGTCAGGGCTTACAGTGTTGTGGCACCAGCACCACCATCAAAGGCCCAATTTTTACTACCACTGTTCAACAATTATATGTAATTACAATTCCTGATATAATAGTTGACAGCAGGGCGTTCCAGCACCAACCAAGAGTAACTGTGAGTGCTTACAGTGTTGTGCCAACACCAACAACTAAGGGGCCTATTTCTGCAGAGTATATACGGCAGGTCCCTACTTTCAAACATCCAACTTACAAACGACTCCTACTTGCAAACGCAAGAAGACAACAGGAAGTGAGAGGAAATCTACCCCTAGGAAGGAAAATTCTCTCCTGTAAGAATTAATATGGGAGAAAGGTGTCTCCTCTGTACTGATGCTTTATCACCAATCCTTGTTTCAAGAAAAACACCACATTTCAAAAACAGTTGTCATTGGGACGGAAAGTGAGGTGAAATGTTCTGAACAGGGGCACAGACAGCAAAACAAATGTTACAGGGGTGATAACCCTTACCTATGTTTTCCAAAAAGTTTAAAAATAGATTTTTGGGCTGGAGCTACACTTAAACAATGTACCTGTTCAAAATTACAAACACATTCTACATAAGAACAAACCTACAGTCCCTGTCTTGTATGCACCGCCTGTATACGGCTGTTCAGAGTATATAGGGCCTTTTTTATTTTGTGTGCGGTGTTCCCCTTAATATCCATACAAGACCCAAAGGGGCTGGTAATGGGCTGGGGTAGGGGGGGGGGGTCATGGGGTAGCTATGCCATTTTTCTTAAAGATTTTCATCCATATTACCGGGACCAGACATTACATTAAAGCCGCAAGCAGTTTTAAATGGCTTTTTTTTCCTTTAGAAGTGTCATTTTGTGCAGGGACAGTTCTAAACACGGGAAACACGTGGCACTTCACAGGCATACTTTAGACACCCCCCAGGTACGATATTTAAAGGAATATTTGACTTTTTTTTTTTCACTTTATGCATCATTAAAATGACTGCTCCCGAAAAACTACCGTTTTTAAAACTTCTTTTTGCATTGATACATGTCCCCTGGTGCAGAACCCGGGTTCCCAAACCCTTTTTAGGACAATAACATGCATAATAGTCATTATAATTAGCACTTTAGAATTAGAACGTTCGCATCCATTGTATTTAATAGGGTTCTAATGTTCGTACGAACTTTCGGTCCGTTCGCGGGTTCTGGTGCGAACTGAACCCGGGGGTGTTCGGCTCATCACTAGTCATAACGTTGTGCCGCCACAGCGAAGGTCCGTGTGGGGGTGTTATATGTGAGTCTAGCGGCATGATATATTGTTTTTATGCAATTTTATCTGTTCATTGTATGTCCTTTTAATAAATACTACACTATGAGACATATCTATTTTGGGACATATGAATGGAGCTCTACCCTGTGAAGTGAGTGAGATAATATGAGAGGAAATCCTTGCACTGAATCCTGTGGACATCCCCGTTTTCACCTTTGACGCTTCATATGATCTTTTGTTTGCTGAGTGCGCACTGCATTGGGGTGAAAGCTGGAGGAGGTTGGTGATCCACAGTTGCACCTATAATTTATGCATTGAGTGTTACTTACATGGGTGTAATTTATCAGAGTGGTAATAATATTACACCATACTAGTTTTTTTCTTTTTCCGGCCTATCTGGAGTTACAGAGATAAGGATAAAAGGAGAGGATTCATCATAATCCACATGAGTGGCATTATCAAATCGTGTTTGCTGCACTTAATTGTGTAGTCACAAATTCTGGTAAGCCTTCAATCCTTATGGTGGTCAGACACCTTCTTTTGCACTTATTGAGTGGGAACATTGGACTTTAACACAGAAGGACTTTTTATATGTTTTATGTTTATTTAACTCATGTCACATTGTTGCATATTTTATGTTTATAACATATAGAGGAACCGATCCCCTCCATTTTCCTCCTGCAACCTTTCAGTGACTGTCCGTTCGCCGAACACCCAAATTTGCAGGGTGTTCGCCAGGTGTTCACCCCGAGGAAGACTTTGCAATGCACAGTGCATTCTGTGCCCTGATTGGGCAAAGATTGGCGGTTAAAATAAAAAAACGGCGTGGGGTCCCCCCCTGTCCATACCAGGCCCTTCGGGTCTGGTATGGATATGGAGGAAAAACCCATGCCAAAATAAAAAATAAACGGCGTGGGGTCCCCCCCAACATCTGTACCAGTCCCTTATCCAGACATGCAGCCTGACAGGTCAGGAAAGGGGGGGGGACGAGCGAGCGCTTCCCCTCCTGAACCATGCCAGGCCAGGCCACATGCCCTTAACATGGGGGGGTGAGTGCTTTGGGGCGGGGAGGCTCTTTCCCCCCACCCCAAAGCACCTTGTCCCCATGTTGATGAGGAGAAGGGCCTCATCCCCACAACCGTGCTTATCGGAATCCCTATGTGAATGAGTATCAGGTACACAGTACCCTTACACATTCACCAAAAAAGTGTCAAAAAGTAATACACACAAGACACAGTTTTGACATTTCCTTTATTAAAAATTTTAAAATAAAAAAATAGTGTCCCTCGATGTAAATCCATCGTTAAGCACACTACCTGCCGACCCAAAAAAAAAAATTGCTCCCGCCGAATGCCTCCCCTGTGCTTTGACATTTGTTATATAGGTAAGCAGCGGGGCCACCTGGCAACATCACCTGGGGGCCTCGCTCCCATGTGACGTCATATGCACAGCATGCACCAGTCTGTGACGTCAAAAGGGGCTGGTGCCACCGAGTGACGTAGCTAGGTATCCCCACCCCTTACCTATATAAGAAATGTCAAAGTGCAGAGCAAGCATTCAGTGGGAGGCCTCCCAGGAGGCCAGAGCGGTTTTGATTTTTTTCGGGTCAGCAGGCTGCGTGATTGATGATGGATTTACATGGTGGGTCTCTTGTGTGTATTACTTTTTGACACTTTTTTGGTGAATGGGTAGCGGTACTATGTACCCAATACTCATTCACATAGGGGGGGGCGCGATCTGGGGGCCCCCTTATTAAAGGGGACTTCCAGGTTCAGATAAGCCCCCCATCCGTAGACCCCCACAATCACCAGGCCTTTGTCCCCATCAACCCCAAAGCACCCACCCCCCATGTTGAGGACATGTGGCTTGGTATGGTTCAGGAGGGGGAGCACCCGCTCGTCCCCCCCTTTCCTGCCCTGCCAGGCTGCATGCCTGGGAACCCACGCTGTTTTTAAAAACATTTTGGCGTGGGGTTCCCCTCCAAATCCATACCAGTCCTGAAGGTGGTTACAGATGTAGCGACCTCACCCCTCTCACCCCTTCTCATTCACGGCTTGTCTGTCTCATCTAGGGGTTAACACTGGGGGGAGGGATGAGATACACCACGGCCCATGTCCTCCAATGTGTAGAGGTGAAGGCCAGAACTATCGGGTTTTGTGTCTCAGAGTCAAATCCTCTCCTCAGATTGACTCCCCTTTGCTCCTAGTAACCAGAGTGCCACACACTGAAAGGGTCCAACACGTATTTATTCTTCTCAATAAATAGTCATACAGCACAGACAGGTTGAGACCCATATACCACTTCAGTCTTTGTGGGGAGTAGACCAAGGCACAATTCTTCTAGATAGAGCTAACCACTGTAGTGTCACCAGTGGCGATTAGTCATTGCCACTGACTATATTGAACAGAACATGAATTACCTTTGCTATCGTAGCCCCTATCAGGGGAAGGACATCCGTCCAAGACAGTTACCGGAGGCCTTTCCGTCACCAGCAATGCTGCGCTGGACTCTCCGGAGAAGTTCCGCTCACCGGCCTCCTCGTCTCAGACACGGGCACCCAAGGAGTTAGGGCCCCCTCGGATTCCTCCACCCTCGCGGAACTCAGTCGAAGGTACTGAGCTCCAGGCCTCCGCCATAGTACCTCACCCCAGGCTAAAGGTGCCTGAGATGGACTCCATCTCCCGCTCCGGCCAGGTCAAGGGCACCTGGGCCAGGAACTCCGGAACGCCAGCACCCAAGCTGAAGGTGCCCGGGTGCGGCTGCGTCCTCCAACTCTGAACCCCAAGGTCAGGGTGTCCGCCCCTTTTATCTCCTCTCCCTTTTGCGTCACAGCGGGTTCCCCGCCCCGCTGTACCAGCGCCAGGAAAGGACAAAAAGGGAAGCAGTCTTGCAGTGAGTGTTCAACTCCAGCCAGGGCGACAGCGCCACCTGCAGGCCGCAGGGAACCTCACACCACCAGAGTCCTCCAAGAACCATAAAAGGGTCTCAGATTCCCTAACAATCAATGCATCTGGGTTACACTACCACCCAGATGCCTCCCCTAAAATCAAACACCCGCTACACTCTCCCCCTGGTAATTTGACACTGGTCCCCAGTGTCTGGTGCAAACCCATATCTCCCAAGGAGTGGTGACATAAGTTCGACCCAGAGACCAAACTACACATTAAAACCAAACTCAACAATTTAGTCATGAATTGTGCCAGGACCTAAAATGGGAAAGGGAAACAGGAATATAAAACAATGAACTTGGCATCAAAAAAAAGCTTTAAATAACTTTACACATTGACATTCCCCCCTCACTATCTAAGGACCACCCCCTTCTCAGCAGCCTTGATAGATGAAATCTCCTGCAGAGTGAAAGAAAAACAAAGAAACACACATCCTAGCATCATGTATGTATTTTTCTTGGAAGGGTCTATCCGTAGAGAAACCCAATGCTTTAGTGTCTGCTGGGTATTTATACACACCTCCTGCAATCAGTCTCAGGTGACGCCTGATTGCAGGAGATGATTTCGGCTCCAGACAACTGGGAGACACTCGCTGGTGGCCACCAGAACTGCACCCTTTGGTGCTGAAAGCAATAGCACCACCAGCAGGTGACCCAGGCAATGACACTGATCATGACAGTTCCCCCTCCCAAGGAGTGGCCTCCGGACGCTCCATTCTGCCCTTGATCTGGCAGTGCTGGTAGGTGCGGAAAGGTCCCAAAAAGTCTCCCCTGTGTCTGCAGACTACTTGTGCTCCTCCGGCCAGAGTCCTTAAACTTACTGGGAGGCGTGGCACCTGAGTCCGGCAATGGAACACGCACCCCACCACCAGGGTCTGGAAGTTGGGATCTGGAAATGAAAACAGGCAGGGCAATGTGCATGAACCTAACGGAGGCGAACAACACAAGGGCATCACAGTCAGGCTGGGAATCAAGCAGGGCAAAATCAGCGGCAAGCCGGGCATCGAGAACTGGTTTAGCAGGCACCATGTCAGCGGGCTGGGCAAATGGCGCTGGGTCTTCAAGCTGGCCACCGGGCAGAGGCACTTCAAACTGGCCACCGGGCAGAGGTTCAGCAAGCCAGGTGGCAGGCACTGGTTCAGCGGGCTGAAAGACGGGCACCAAAACGTCAGGCTGGGTGACGGGCACCGAAAATCCAGGCTGGAACAGGTTGGCTGGTGTGGAAACAGGCTGGAACAGGTTGGCTGGTGTGGAAACAGGCTGGAACAGGTTGGCTGGTGTGGAAACAGGCTGGAACAGGTTGGCTGGTGTGGAAACAGGCTGGAACAGGTTGGCTGGTGTGGAAACAGGCTGGAACAGGTTGGCTGGTGTGGAAACAGGCTGGAACAGGTTGGCTGGTGTGGAAACAGGCTGGAACAGGTTGGCTGGTGTGGAAACAGGCTGGAACAGGTTGGCTGGTGTGGAAACAGGCTGGAACAGGTTGGCTGGTGTGGAAACAGGCTGCAACAGGTCGCTTGGTTTGGAAACAGGCTGCAACAGGTCGCTTGGTTTGGAAACAGGCTGCAACAGGTCGCTTGGTTTGGAAACAGGCTGCAACAGGTCGCTTGGTTTGGAAACAGGCTGCAACAGGTCGCTTGGTTTGGAAACAGGCTGCAACAGGTCGCTTGGTTTGGAAACAGGCTGCAACAGGTCGCTTGGTTTGGAAACAGGCTGCAACAGGTCGGCTGGTGCGGAGACAGGTTGCAACAGGTCGGCTGGTGCGGAGACAGGTTGCAACAGGTCGGCTGGTGCGGAGACAGGTTGCAACAGGTCGGCTGGTGCGGAGACAGGTTGCAACAGGTCGGCTGGTGCGGAGACAGGTTGCAACAGGTCGGCTGGTGCGGAGACAGGTTGCAACAGGTCGGCTGGTGCGGAGACAGGTTGCAACAGGTCGGCTGGTGCGGAGACAGGCTGCAACAGGTCGGCTGGTGCGGAGACAGGCTGCAACAGGTCGGCTGGTGCGGAGACAGGCTGCAACAGGTCGGCTGGTGCGGAGACAGGCTGCAACAGGTCGGCTGGTGCGGAGACAGGCTGCAACAGGTCGGCTGGTGCGGAGACAGGCTGCAACAGGTCGGCTGGTGCGGAGACAGGCTGCAACAGGTCGGCTGGTGCGGAGACAGGCTGCAACAGGTCGGCTGGTGCGGAGACAGGCTGCAACAGGACAGCTGGTGCGGAGACAGGCTGCAACAGGTCGGCTGGTGCGGAGACAGGCTGCAACAGGTCGGCTGGTGCGGAGACAGGCTGCAACAGGTCGGCTGGTGCGGAGACAGGCTGCAACAGGTCGGCTGGTGCGGAGACAGGCTGCAACAGGTCGGCTGGTGCGGAGACAGGCTGCAACAGGTCGGCTGGTGCGGAGACAGGCTGCAACAGGTCGGCTGGTGCGGAGACAGGCTGCAACGGGTCGGCTGGTGCGGAGACAGGCTGCAACGGGTCGGCTGGTGCGGAGACAGGCTGCAACGGGTCGGCTGGTGCGGAGACAGGCTGCAACGGGTCGGCTGGTGCGGAGACAGGCTGCAACGGGTCGGCTGGTGCGGAGACAGGCTGCAACGGGTCGGCTGGTGCGGAGACAGGCTGCAATGGGTCGGCTGGTGCGGAGACAGGCTGCAACGGGTCGGCTGGTGCGGAGACAGGCTGCAACGGGTCGGCTGGTGCGGAGACAGGCTGCAACGGGTCGGCTGGTGCGGAGACAGACTGCAACGGGTCGGCTGGTGCGGAGACAGACTGCAACGGGTCGGCTGGTGCGGAGACAGACTGCAACGGGTCGGCTGGTGCGGAGACAGGCTGCAACGGGTCGGCTGGTGCGGAGACAGGCTGCAACGGGTCGGCTGGTGCGGAGACAGGCTGCAACAGGTCGGCTGGTGTGGAGACAGGCTGCAACAGGTCGGCTGGTGCGGAGACAGGCTGCAACGGGTCGGCTGGTGCGGAGACAGGCTGCAACGGGTCGGCTGGTGCGGAGACAGGCTGCAACGGGTCGGCTGGTGCGGAGACAGGCTGCAACGGGTCGGCTGGTGCGGAGACAGACTGCAACGGGTCAGCTGGTGCGGAGACAGGCTGCAACGGGTCGGCTGGTGCGGAGACAGACTGCAACGGGTCGGCTGGTGCGGAGACAGATTGCAACGGGTCGGCTGGTGCGGAGACAGGCTGCAACGGGTCGGCTGGTGCGGAGACAGGCTGCAACGGGTCGGCTGGTGCGGAGACAGGCTGCAACGGGTCGGCTGGTGCGGAGACAGGCTGCAACAGGTTGGCTGGTGCGGAGACAGGCTGCAACAGGTCGGCTGGTGCGGAGACAGGCTGCAACAGGTCGGCTGGTGTGGAAACAGGCTGGGTTACTGGCAGGATCGTGTGAGTTGGAAAGAACTTCCGTTTTTTCTTTGGTTTAGCCACCGAAGATTTGTATATGTATACAGGGCTGTAGGTGGTGGATGCAGCTGGTAGAGGCGAAGAGCGGAAGGATGGTGAAGCAGAGGGTGCGGATTTTGAAGGGGGTCTTAGGGGAACTGATGGAGGTAGCCGAGACGAAGCAGGAGGGTTAAAGGCAGGGTAAGTGCAGCAGGGGGAAACAGGGTACTGGTACTTCATTGGTAGGAGGGTGTATTGGTTGGCCACTGTGGTAGTTGGGAGTAAAGGAGACGCAGACATCCCAGCAGGCTGGTGTCTAGACACAGGAATGGGTGGCAGGGAACCGACAGGGGCTGAGTACAATAAACTTGACCAGGCCTGTAGTAATGATTGCACAAAGTTAGGTTTGCATACTGCTTGTCTGATCAGAGACTGCACTGACTCAATACATGCTGCAAGCACCTGTGTAGGACAAGTTGAGTACTGCTCAAGGAAAAAGACTGAGTCATCTTCCAACAGCCACATCAAGGACTCTACCTGAGCTGCACTAAAAGGGGGTGTATAGTCATCGTCTCCACTGGAGGCATCAGACAGGGCCAACTCTGTACAGATACAGATCAGATCTTGCACATCCTCAAACACAAAACTGCCCAGATCCACAAAAACATGGGCTATGCGGATGCATTCCAACAACTGCTCTCTAGTGTGTTCACTTAATGTTTGAGAACAAAACTCCCTGTCCTCTGTTGCTAGTAGCGAAAAATACAGAATATCGTCAAGCTGCATTTTTAAAGCAATAGCAGTGCCCAGACCCAATTCCCAAGTGCAGCCGATCTGCTTGAATGGCTCTGGTATTCTGTCACGGAAGCCTAACACGGCATCCAGCACAGGGTACGCAGATCAGTGGGCTGCACTAAAGGAACTAGGCACAAGGTAAGTAAATATATATATGAGTTTATTGAAAGGATAATTCCTAAAACAATAAAGGCAACCAGCAAACAACCACAGTGACACACAAAACAACTCCCTACACCAACGTGAATACAGTTTAGAGATTAAAGCGTAAATGTAATCAAGCCAGGGTCATACACGAGAGATCAGTCCGATTGAACAGGGAGCCGGAAGGGACAACAGGAGGAAGGGATGAGTCTGCAAGACAGGGGTCCAGGGATGGATGCAGGGTTCAGGAACACAGGATACAAGGTACAGAGGCAGGGGTCCACGGATGGATGCAGGGTTCAGGAACACAGGATACAAGGTACAGAGGCAGGGGTCCAGGGATGGATGCAGGGTTCAGGAACACAGGATACAAGGTAACAGATAACAGGTCACAAGGTTCAGGTTCAGGTTCAGGTTCAGGTTCAGGTTCAGGTTCAGGTTCAGGTTCAGGTTCAGGTTCAGGTTCAGGTTCAGGTTCAGGTTCAGGTTCAGGTTCAGGTTCAGGTTCAGGCATACAGGTCTGGGTTCCAAGACAATACCAGAGCAAATGCTTTAGTGTCTGCTGGGTATTTATACACACCTCCTGCAATCAGTCTCAGGTGACGCCTGATTGCAGGAGATGATTTCGGCTCCAGACAAATGGGAGACACCCGCTGGTGGCCACCAGAACTGCACCCTTTGGTGCTGAAAGCAATAGCACCACCAGCAGGTGACCCAGGCAATGACACTGATCATGACAGTAGTGCAGAGTGTGAAGCAAACAATCGTTGTGCAACACCGCCACCTGGTGGCAATGCCGCGGTAAAGGCACTTGTCAGATCCAGATGAACTTCAGCTTCTCTGTGCTGTGACCCTATGCTGGAGAAACCCCAAAGTCACTGATTTATTTTCTCTTGATGGGAGGAGAAGGAGGGAGAACAAAAATAACAACAGCTCCCATTTCTCCAAAGAGTAAAACATCCCAAAAGAAAAATTAGAGCACAGTCTCTGTCTCTGGTAGCAACAAGAAAAAAAATGGAAAGGAGTCTCTTTCTCCTACAAATAGAACTTGGGATCTGGCAAAAACAAAGGCTTTAAGTGCTGGTCAAAAGCCTCCACATGGTACTCAATGTTCCCTCCATCCTTTTGACAAATTACCACCTTGTCCGCATGGATGTGCCTTCCCACCATCCACTCTGCCTTACAGTCCTTGAACTTTCTGGTGACTGTAGGTGAGCATGAGAGGTATCGGCGTGCATGAGGTACTTTCAGCTTAGTCCAGACAAAATCATTGTACCACCGCTGCCGAAAAACTTCTACCTTGTAGAGCAATTCTCGGGGTAGATATGGGTATTCCCACCCATATTCTCTGGCAACTTTCTGGCAAAAGAGATGCTGCAGCCTAGCCAGAGATGGCATTGTGGCACGGTCTACCACTCCAGGTAGAACAATGGACTCCGGATGGCGAGGTACAGTCACCACCTCTGTAGATTTGGGCCTAGGAGCCCGCAGTGATGCCCATTGCACTCCCGCAACAGGAGCAGGTGAAACACTTGATGGTTCAAGAAGTGGGATCACGGACAGGGAACCAGATTCCTCCCTAAGCTCCGAAGCCTCCACCCGGGGTGTACTATCCCCAATGGACACAGGTGAGTCCCTTAAGACACAGGACACGGGTAGCTTCATCTTGTCCCATCCCTTCTTGTGGAAGATCTCATCTATCTCCCAATCATCACCGGCATCTGATAGCGACTCTAGGTCGGAGGTGTCATAACACTCTGCGGACAGGTAATTCCCCGTAGACATGGAATCACCCCCCTCGATGGGCTCCACCGACTCTGGGCTCCCGACACCTCCAACCACACACACAGTCCCGACCCCTGGCTCACCTGGGCCTTTTGAAGAACACGGATATCCAAGACTCTTTCCTCCGGATCCATCCAGGCCAGGCAAGCGACAGGGCGAAGCTCTTCCACGACCACAGGATGCCATCACCAGGCCAACTTTCCTCTTCGGCGGTGGGAGCAGGGAGCTTGTGGTGACCGAGGCAGCATCCTCGGATTTCTCTCTCTTCATCTCCGCTTGGGCTGTCACGTTGCCCTGGTCAGCGCGCACAGGAAACGCACAGGCATCAATCTCTCCCTCCGGAGTGGCAGTCCCTGTGAGGTAGTTTGAGGTGGAAGGCGCGAGGCCTTTCTGTGGATGGCTCCACCTCAAAGAGGAACTCTTTGCAGACCTCACATCGCCCGAACGGCTTCAACTGGACCACCAGTCCCAAACAGCCGGGACAGATCACACCGAGGGCCTCTATGTCTCTGCAGGTATACAGAGCCAACCGCCCCCGGGGCCTTAGTCTTATTCCCGTATCCGTAATCTGGGCAGCAAACAAAGTCATCTCGGTGACAGAAGAAGCAGAAATCCATGGGGTACTTGAAGTCATCCTGACTGTTTGCTGCTCCAATGCGCACTGACCCCTTCGCGCCGGAATCTCCACGTGTGTCCTTCCACATGGCCAGACTCTTCCCACACTCCGCATTTGCTCGTGGGCTTTTCCTTCTCCCCGCCCACGAACTGCGCAGCTATGGCCTGCCTCGTGGCGCATTGGCCAACATGGCCGACCCACTCGGAACTCCTCCGGGCAGCAAAGTTCAAATTCAGACACCATACACATCCCGGACACAATGCCCCCACGTGTAGCGACCTCACCCCTCTCACCCCTTCTCATTCACGGCTTGTCTGTCTCGTCTAGGGGTTAACACAGGGGGGAGGGATGAGATACACCACGGCCCATGTCCTCCAATGTGTAGAGGTGAAGGCCAAAACTATCGGGTTTTGTGTATGTGTCTCAGAGTCAAATCCTCTTCTCGGATTGACTCCCCTTTGCTCCTAGTAACCAGAGTTCCACACACTGAAAGGGTCCAACACGTATTTATTCTTCTCAATAAATAGTCATACAGCACAGACAGGTTGAGACCCATATACCACTTCAGTCTTTGTGGGGAGTAGGCCAAGGCACAATTCTTCTAGATAGAGCTAACCACTGTAGTGTCACCAGTGGTGAATAGTCATTGCCACTGACTATATTGAACAGAACATGAATTACCTTCGCTATCGTAGCCCCTATCAGGGGAAGGACATCCGTCCAAGACAGTTACCGGAGGCCTCTCCGTCACCAGCAATGCTGCGCTGGACTCTCCGGAGAAGTTCCGCTCACCAGCCTCCTTGTCTCAGACACGGGCACCCAAGGAGTTAGGGCCCCCTCGGATTCCTCCACCCTCGCGGAACTCAGTCGAAGGTACTGAGCTCCAGGCCTCTGCCATAGTACCTAACCCCAAGCTAAAGGTGCCTGAGATGGACTCCATCTCCCGCTCCGGCCAGGTCAAGGGCACCTGGGCCAGGAACTCCGGAACGCCAGCACCCAAGCTGAAGGTGCCCGGGTGCGGCTGCGTCCTCCAACTCTGAACCCCAAGGTCAGGGCGTCTGCCCCTTTTATCTCCTCTCCCTTTGCGTCACAGCGGGTTCCCCGCCCCGCTGTACCAGCGCCAGGAAAGGACAAAAAGGGAAGCAGTCTTGCAGTGTGTGTTCAACTCCAGCCAGGGCGACAGCGCCACCTGCAGGCCGCAGGGAACCTCACACCACCAGAGTCCTCCAAGAACCATAAAAGGGTCTCAGATTCCCTAACAATCAATGCATCTGGGTTACACTACCACCCAGATGCCTCCCCTAAAATCAAACATCCGCTACACAGAGATGCTGCAGTGCAAGAAACATCCTGAGAAGGTGATAGAGAGTATATTTTAGCAGTTCACATTCTCCTAAATGTTCTAACCATCTGCGATCTAAGTGCCAGCCATGGGCAGATAGTTACACAATCTCTGCCATCTAAAAGATGTCAGAAATGGAGAACACATTGTGAGCAGAAGCAATGGGACTGGAGAACAAGGCTGGGTATATCAGACAGAAGTGTTTTTGCATATTACAAGATATGTTTGCGTTCTGGTCATAATATGAAAAATCATTTTGGGATTAAAGTTCCGCTTTAATGAAATATTAAAAGTAAAACTATAATGAATAATGATGACTACAATAGTAAACAGCTGCCTGTGCTGTGTGAAAATAACATTTAGACGATATGCAGACTTCCTTGGCTGCCCCTTGTTAGTTGTGCCGGATAGTTTAAAAGGAAGGCTACTCTATGTACACACACAGTGCTCTAAAATGAATTAATCTCAGCTTTATTCTGGTTTAATTCACATTATCACAATATTTAGGAAGTCCACCTGCTCATAATGTGTGATGTCTATTTTAGTGCCACATTTGTCTTTTATGTTTACTCTTCAGTGCCAGTTTACTGATTTTGCATACTTGCCAACATTCATAGATCAGTTGCTTGCATAGCAATGGGAAAACTGGTAGATTTTAGTTTCCATAATATTTTATTAAGGATATTTGAAAAAAAAATTCTAGATTTTCACTTAAAGTGGAGTGCCACCCAGAAATAGAACTTCCGCGGATCGGATCCCCCCCCCCCCCGGTGCAACATTTGGCACCTATCATGGGGGAGCGGACACCTGTCAAATCCAGGTATCTGCTCCCACTTCCAGGGAAAGATCGCCGCACAAGCGCAATGTCCAGCCCCCCCGCTGCCTTCTGAGAGACACACACAGGTTCCAGAAGACAGCAGGGACCATTCAGAACGTGCAGCGCGACTTGCGCATTCACAGTAAGAAACAGGCTGTGAAGCCGCAAGGCTTCACTTCCTGTTTCCCTTAGTAAGGATGCTGGCACCTGCACCTGGAGCCGAGGGACGGGTCGGCTTTGGGTGCCGACATTGCGTGCTCCCTGAACAGGTAAGTGTCCTTATACAGTGGGGCAAAAAAGTATTTAGTCAGCCACCAATTGTGCAAGTTCTCCCACTAAAAAAGATGAGAGAGGCCTGTAATTGTCATCATAGGTATACCTCAACTATGAGAGACAAAATGTGGAAACAAATCCAGACAATCACTTTGTCTGATTTGGAAAGAATTTATTTGCAAATTATGGTGGAAAATAAGTATTTGGTCAATATCAAAAGTTCATCTCAATACTTTGTTATATATCCTTTGTTGGCAATTAGGGATGAGCTTCGTGTTCGAGTCGAACATACGTTCGACTCGAACATCGGCTGTTCGATCGTTCGACGAAGATCGAACGATTTGGGCCGTTCGCGCCAAATTCGAGTGACGCGAACGGCCCACAATGCACTACGCCATCGCAGTGTCATCCAGGCGCTGTGATTGGCCAAGCATGCACTGTGACCCCGCATGCTTGGCCAATCACAGCGCCGGCAGCGAGGAGAGCAATGATTGGCCACAGGCAGGATGCCTGTGGCCAATTATTGCTGATAGGGTTTAGTACACGCCCCACACTATAAAAGGCCGCCAGCGCGGTGGCCTTGTGTAGTGTGTTCCGGAGCAGGGAAAGAGAAGCATAGGCAGGGACAGTGTCATTATTTTTCCTTTACTATTCCTGGATTCCTTGTGTTTAGGGAAAAATAAGGATAGGTAGGGAGAGTGTCAGTGACAGTGTGCTATTCTGTGCTAATCCTTGTTTGTAGGGACAGAGAGGTACAGTGAGGGAAAGTGTCAGTGTGCTATTCTGTTCTAAAACTATTTTGCTGAACCATATTTTCAATCCTTGAGTTTAGGGACAGAGAGGTACAGTGAGGGAAAGTGTCAGTGTGCTATTCTGTTCTAAAACTATTTTGCTGAACCATATTTTCAATCCTTGAGTTGAGGGACAGAGTAGGACAGTGAGTGAAACTGACAGTGTGCTATTCTGTTCTAAACCAATTTTGCTGTTCCATATTTTCAATCCTTGAGTTGAGGGACAGAGAGGTACAGTGAGTGAAACTGACAGTGTGCTATTCTGTTCTAAACCAATTTTGCTGTTCCATATTTTCAATCCTTGAGTTGAGGGACAGAGAGGTACAGTGAGTGAAACTGACAGTGTGCTATTCTGTTCTAAACCAATTTTGCTGTTCCATATTTTCAATCCTTGAGTTGAGGGACAGAGAGGTACAGTGAGTGAAACTGACAGTGTGCTATTCTGTTCTAAACCAATTTTGCTGTTCCATATTTTCAATCCTTGAGTTGAGGGACAGAGAGGTACAGTGAGTGAAACTGACAGTGTGCTATTCTGTTCTAAACCAATTTTGCTGTTCCATATTTTCAATCCTTGAGTTGAGGGACAGAGAAGGACACTCGTAGAAATTATCAGTGTGCTATTCTGTGCTAAATCTTGTTTGTAGGGAGGGACAGAGTAGGACAGTGAGGGAAAGTGTCAGTGTGCTATTCTGTTCTAAAACTATTTTGCTGTTCCATATTTTCAATCCTTGAGTTGAGGGACAGAGAGGTACAGTGAGTGAAACTGACAGTGTGCTATTCTGTTCTAAACCAATTTTGCTGTTCCATATTTTCAATCCTTGAGTTGAGGGACAGAGAGGTACAGTGAGTGAAACTGACAGTGTGCTATTCTGTTCTAAACAAATTTTGCTGTTCCATATTTTCAATCCTTGAGTTGAGGGACAGAGAGGTACAGTGAGTGAAACTGACAGTGTGCTATTCTGTTCTAAACCAATTTTGCTGTTCCATATTTTCAATCCTTGAGTTGAGGGACAGAGAAGGACACTCGTAGAAATTATCAGTGTGCTATTCTGTGCTAAATCTTGTTTGTAGGGAGGGACAGAGTAGGACAGTGAGGGAAAGTGTCAGTGTGCTATTCTGTTCTAAAACTATTTTGCTGTTCCATATTTTCAATCCTTGAGTTGAGGGACAGAGGGGTACAGTGAGTGAAACTGACAGTGTGCTATTCTGTTCTAAACCAATTTTGCTGTTCCATATTTTCAATCCTTGAGTTGAGGGACAGAGAGGTACAGTGAGTGAAACTGACAGTGTGCTATTCTGTTCTAAACCAATTTTGCTGTTCCATATTTTCAATCCTTGAGTTGAGGGACAGAGAGGTACAGTGAGTGAAACTGACAGTGTGCTATTCTGTTCTAAACCAATTTTGCTGTTCCATATTTTCAATCCTTGAGTTGAGGGACAGAGAGGTACAGTGAGTGAAACTGACAGTGTGCTATTCTGTTCTAAACCAATTTTGCTGTTCCATATTTTCAATCCTTGAGTTGAGGGACAGAGAAGGACACTCGTAGAAATTATCAGTGTGCTATTCTGTGCTAAATCTTGTTTGTAGGGAGGGACAGAGTAGGACAGTGAGGGAAAGTGTCAGTGTGCTATTCTGTTCTAAAACTATTTTGCTGTTCCATATTTTCAATCCTTGAGTTGAGGGACAGAGAGGTACAGTGAGTGAAACTGACAGTGTGCTATTCTGTTCTAAACCAATTTTGCTGTTCCATATTTTCAATCCTTGAGTTGAGGGACAGAGAGGTACAGTGAGTGAAACTGACAGTGTGCTATTCTGTTCTAAACCAAATTTGCTGTTCCATATTTTCAATCCTTGTGTTTAGGGACAGAGAAGGATAGGCAGGGGACAGTGTCAGTGTCATTGTTGCTAAGCCTCCTGCACAATATACACCTGAAGGTAGCCCTTATTGCTGTTTTTCCCATCTCCCTGCAGGCCATCCATTAAAATGTCTGGAAGGCAACCAAGGAGAGGCAGACAGTCAGGAGGCAAAAAAAGAGGGCAAGCAGGCTCTGTGTCTGGGGGCAACAGTGCTGGTCGTGTACGCGGTGCATTGTCATCAGCACATGGCCATGGGACACGCTTGTCCTTGTTTTCGGCAGCTGGACATGTTGAGCCACATCATGCCGAAGACTTGGTAGAGTGGATGACCAAGCCCACCTCATCCTCCTCATCCTCTCTCACCCAGGCTCAGGGTACTGGCAAAGCAGCTGCCAAAGCGTCCTCTTCTCTGGTATCAGTATCTTCATTAGTCAATCCTTCCCTAGACCCACCATGCCCTCCTCCTGAGGAGTCCCCCGAACTGTTTGAGCACAGTGTTGGGTACATGCTCCAGGAGGATGCCCAGCGTTTGGAAGGATCTGATGATGATACCCAGCTAGAGGAAGGCAGCAGCGTGAGAGCAGAGAGAGGGGATGCTCAAGAAGGACACCAATCTGGCAGTCATGCTCCAGCAGCTGCAGCATACTGCCAGATTGGCTCCAGTGATGAGGAGGGAGGGGATGATGAGGTCACTGACTCCACGTGGGTGCCTAATAGGAGAGAGGAGGAGGAGGAGGAGGAGGATGAGGAGGAGGCACATCTCCAACGAGGCAGGATGCCCTTGAGTGGCCAGCGTATGGGCAGCACACCGACGGAATCACACCGCAGAGCTCCGCCTGTGCAGGGCGCTGCCTCTGCCCGTCATTCAAAAAGTTCTTTGGTGTGGGCCTTTTTTGAGGCGAGTGCATCAGATCGCACAGCTGCTGTTTGCAACATATGTCTCAAGCGTATATCGCGTGGCCAAAACATCAGCCGCTTGGGCACCACATGCTTGATCAGACATATGTTGACCTGCCATGCAGCTCGTTGGCAAGCCTACCTTAAAGACCCACACCAAAGAACAAAGCTGACCTCTTCTTGCACCGCATCAGCTGGGATCTCCAACCCCAGTATACCTTCAGTCCTCTCTGAAACCTGCTCTGAGAGGAATGAAGGTGTAGAATTAGGTGTGTCACAGCCAAGTACTTGCGGGCACTCTGCTAGCAGTACACCGACGTGCGATTCTAGCAGGCAAATTTCCCTGCCCCAGCTGCTGGACCGTCGAAAGAAGTTCACTCCCAGCCATCCACATGCCCAGCGGTTGAATGCTAGCTTGGCTAAATTGCTAGCGCTTCAACTGCTGCCTTTTCAGTTGGTAGACTCGGCCCCCTTCCGTGAGTTTGTGCAATGTGCGGTTCCTCAGTGGCAGGTTCCCAAACGCCACTTTTTCGCACGGAAGGCTATTCCGGCTCTCTACAGGCATGTGGAAGGCAATGTCTTGGCCTCGCTGGACAGGGCAGTCAGCGGTAAGGTGCATATTACCGCTGACTCATGGTCCAGCAGGCATGGACAGGGACGTTACCTTTCTTTCACGGCCCATTGGGTCACTCTTTTGGCAGCTGGGAAGGATGCAGGACAAGGTGCAGTAGTGTTGGAGGTTGTTCCACCGCCACGCCTCCAAAATGCTACTACTGGTTGTGACACACCTCTCTCCTCCACCCCCTCCTCTTCTTCTTCCTCCATGGCCTCTTCCTGTGGTTTGTCCTCGGAACCAGCGGTGCTTCGTAGGCGTTCAAGGGGCTACGCAAGTACGCAGGCAAAAAGATGCCATGCCGTGCTTGCGCTGGTGTGTTTGGGGGACAGGAGCCACACTGGGGCAGAGGTCCTGTCTGCTCTGCAGGGGCAGGCCGAGAGGTGGTTGACGCCACGCCAGCTTAAGCCAGGAATGGTGGTTTGCGACAATGGCACCAACCTCCTCTCCGCCCTCCGACAGGGACAACTGACCCATGTGCCCTGTATGGCTCACGTCCTTAACCTGGTGGTGCAGCGGTTCTTGGGCAGGTACCCGGGCTTACAGGATGTCCTGAGGCAGGCCAGGAAAGTCTGTGTGCATTTCCGCAGATCTTATAATGCCAGTGCTCGCCTGGCTGAGCTTCAAAAGGAGTTGAACCTGCCCAAGAACCGCCTTATATGTGACATGCCCACCAGGTGGAACTCAACGTTGGCCATGCTGCAGCGGCTGCACACGCAGCAGAGGGCCATCAATGAGTACCTGTGCGACTACGGCACCAGGACAGGGTCAGGGGAGCTCGGGTTTTTTTCACCACGCCAGTGGGGCATGATCAGGGATGCATGCACTGTCCTGGCACCATTTGAGGAGGCCACGAGGATGGTGAAGCAGTGACAGTGCATGCATCAGTGACACTGTACCTCTTGTCCACCTGTTGGAGCACACGCTGCGTGGAATAATGGACAGGGCACTTGAGGCAGAACAGAGGCAGGAAGAGGAGGACTTCCTTGCCTCTCAAGGCCCCCTTTACCCAGACAGTGTTCCTTCTGTCCCACCCATCGCACAGGAAGAGGAGGAGGAGGAGGAGGAGGAGGAGGAGGATTGTGTCAGCATGGAGGTGGAGGCTGGCACTCAGCATCATCAGCAGCAGTCTTTTAGGGATGATTTACAGTCCCAAGAAACCAGTGGACTTGTACGTGGCTGGGAGGAGGTGGCTGCGGATCATGTCGTCCTTAGTGACCCAGAGGACTCCGGACTGAATGCCTCAGCTAACCTACGCTGCATGGCCTCCCTGATCCTGCAAAGTCTGCGGAAGGATCCTCGTATTCTTCGGATCAAGGAGAGGGACCATTACTGGCTGGCCACTCTCCTTGATCCACGGTACAAGGGTAAGGTTGCGGACCTTATCGTACCGTCGCAGAGGGAGCAGAGGATGAGACAACTCCGGGAGGCCTTGCAGAAAGGTCTGTGCAATGCGTTCCCAGAGACTGTGAGGTTACAAACTCCTGGTCCTGGACAACGAGTTGCTGAGGCTTCGGGCAGTCAAAGAAGGAGCGGTGGGGAAGGTGGCCGTCTGACCGATGCGTTCAGACAATTCTTTAGTCCGCAGCCCCAAAGTATGATCGGTTCCAGCAACCATCGCCAGCGTCTGATATACATGGTCCAGGAATACCTAGGGGCAAGGTCAGACTTGGACACCTTCCCCACCGAAAATCCTCTGGCTTACTGGGTCTTGAGGATGGATCACTGGCCAGAGCTTGCACAGTATGCAATTGAGCTACTGGCCTGTCCTGCATCCAGCGTTCTTTCAGAACGCACATTCAGTGCTGCTGGAGGATTTGTCACGGATCACAGGGTGCGCCTGTCCACCGACTCGGTTGATCGACTGACTTTCATCAAGATGAACCAGTCTTGGATCACCACCAGCTACCACACACCAGATGCTGATATAACAGACTAATTGATTTTAAAATGTCACATCCCTTCAAGACTGATGCTGATGCTGAGTGCCTGTGCTGTTATGTTGACTGGCTATCCTCCTCCTCCTCCTCAATGATACGATTAACGATGATAGCTTGGAAGATCATTTTGGTTTATGGGTGACGCCACCAGTGGCTAAGGCCCAATTTTTCAGCCCCTGTTTAACAGGGGCGTGTAATTAAAATTTTTGATGCAATACTTTGCAACAGGCCTCATTGCTGTGCTCCAAGTACAGTATCTGTGAGGGGTTGCAGTGTTGTGCCACCAGTGCCTAAGGCCTAATTTTTCAGCCCCTGTTCAACAGGGGCATGCAATTATAATTATTGATCTAATAATTCACAGCAGGGACCATTGCTGCGCCCACCAAGAGTAACTGTCAGGCCTTACAGTGTTGTGGCACCAGCACCACCATCACCACCACCACCACCACCAAAGGCCCAATTTTTCAGCCCCTGTTCAACAGGGGCATGCAATTATAATTATTGATCTAATAATTCACAGCAGGGACCATTGCTGCGCCCACCAAGAGTAACTGTCAGGCCTTACAGTGTTGTGGCACCAGCACCACCATCACCATCAAAGGCCCAATTTTTCAGCCCCTGTTCAACAGGGTCATGCAATTATAATTATTGATCTAATAATTCACAGCAGGGACCATTGCTGCGCCCACCAAGAGTAACTGTCAGGCCTTACAGTGTTGTGGCACCAGCACCACCATCACCACCACCACCAAAGGCCCAATTTTTCAGCCCCTGTTCAACAGGGGCATGCAATTATAATTATTGATCTAATAATTCACAGCAGAGACCATTGCTGCGCCCACCAAGAGTAACTGTCAGGCCTTACAGTGTTGTGGCACCAGCACCACCATCAAAGGCCCAATTTTTACTACCACTGATCAACAATTATATGTTATTACAATTCCTGATATTATACTTGACAGCAGGGCGTTCCAGCACCCACCAAGAATAACTGTGAGTGCTTTCAGTGTTGTGCCAACACCAACACCTAAGGGGCCAATTTCTGCAGAGTATAAACGGAAGGTCCCTACTTTCAAACATCCAACTTACAAACTACTACTACTTGCAAACGGAAGAAGACAACAGGAAGTGAGAGGAAATCTACCCCTTGGAAGGAAAATTCTCTCCTTTAAGAATTAATATGGGAGAAAGGTGTCTCCTCTCTACTGATGCTTTATCACCAATCCTTGTTTCAATAAAAACACCACATTTCAAAAACAGTTGTCATTGGGACGCAAAGTGAGGTGAAATGTTCTGAACAGGGGCACAGACAGCAAAAAAAATGTGACAGGGGTGATAACCGTTCCCTATGTTTTACAAAAAGCTAAAAAAAAGGAATTTGCCATGGAGCTCCACTTAAACAATGCAGCTGTTCAAAATTATAAACAGATTCTACATAAGAACAAACCTACAGTCCCTGTCTTGTATGCACCGCCTGTATACGGCTGTTCAGAGTATATAGGTCCTTTTTTATTTTGTGCGCGGGGTTCCCCTTAATATCCATACAAGACCCAAAGGGGCTGGTAATGGGCTGGGGTAGGGGGGGGGGGGGTTGATGGGGTAGCTATGCCATTTTTCCTAAAGATTTTCATCCATATTACCGGGACCAGACATTGCATTAAAGCCACAAGCAGTTTTAAATGACTTTTTTCCCTTTAGAAATGTTATTTTGTGCAGGGACAGTTCTAAACATGGGAAACACGTGGCACTTCACAGGCATACTTTAGACACCCCCCAGGTACAATATTTAAAGGAATATTTGACTTTTTTTTTTTTCACTTTATGCATCATTAAAATGACTGCTCCCGGAAAACGTCCGTTTTTAAAACTTCTTTTTGCATTGATACATGTCCCCTGGTGCAGAAGCCGGGTTCCCAAACTCTGTTTCGGACAATAACATGGATAATAGTCGTTATAATTAGCACTTTAGAATCCGAACGTTCGCATCCATTGTATTTAATAGGGTTCTAATGTTCGTGCGAACTTTCGGTCCGTTCGCGGGTTCTGGTGCGAACCGAACCCGGGGGTGTTCGGCTCATCACTATTGGCAATGACAGAGGTCAAAGGTTTTCTGTAAGTCTTCACAAGGTTGTCACACACTGTTGCTGGTATGTGGGCCCATTCCTCCATGCAGCTCTTCTCTAGAGCAGTGATGTTTTGGGGCTGTCGCTGGGCAACACGGACTTTCAACTCCCTCCAAAGGCTTTCTATGGGGTTGAGATCTGGAGACTGGCTAGGCCACTCCAGGACCTTGAAATTCTTCTTACGAAGCCACTCCTTCGTTGCCCGGGCGGTGTGTTTGGGATCATTGTCATGCTGAAAGACCCAGCCACGTTTCATCTTCAATGCCCTTGCTGATGGGAGGAGGTTTGCACTCAAAATCTCACGATACATGGCCCCATTCATTCTTTCATGTACATGGATCAGTCGTCCTGTTCCCTTTGCAGAGAAACAGGCCCAAAGCATGATGTTGTCACCCCCATGCTTCACAGTAGGAATGGTGTTCTTTGGTTGCAACTCAGCATTCTCTCTCCTCCAAACACGACGAGTTGTGTTTCTACCAAACAGTTCTACTCTGGTTTCTTCTGACCATATGACATTCTCCCAATCCTCTTCTAGATCATCCAAATGCTCTCTAGCAAACCTCAGACGGGCCCGGACATGTACTGGCTTAAGCAGGGGGACACGTCTGGCACTGCAGGATCTGAGTCCCTGGCGGCGTAGTGTGTTACTGATGGTAGCCTTTGTTACGTTGGTCCCAGCTCTCTGAAGGTCATTCACTAGGTCCCCCCGTGTGGTTCTGGGATTTTTGCTCACCGTTCTTTCTTGTGATCATTTTGACCCCACAGGGTGAGATCTTGCGTGGAGCCCCAGATCGAGGGAGATTATCAGTAGTCTTGTATGTCTTCCATTTTATAATTATTGCTCCCACAGTTGATTTCTTTACACTAAGCTGCTTGCCTATTGCAGATTCAGTCTTCCCAGCCTGGTGCAGTTCTACAATTTTGTTTCTGGTGTCCTTCGACAGCTCTTTGGTCTTCCCCATAGTGGAGTTTGAAGTGTGACTGTTTGAGGTTGTGGACAGGTGCCATTAATACAGGTAAAGACCCCTTTACATTACACAGCACCCTGGACCCCTTTACATTACATATCATCACACCTCTGGACCCTTTTACATTACACAGCACCCTGCACCTCTGGGCCCCTTTACATTACACAGCACCCTGCACCTCTGGACACTTTTACATTACACAGCACCCTGCATCTCTGGACCCCTTTACATTACACAGCACCCTGCACCTCTGGACACTTTTACATTACACAGCACCCTGCACCTCTGGACCCCTTTGCATTACATAGCACCGCACCTCTGGACCCCTTTACATTACACAGCCCCCCACAGTTTGTTACACAGACACCCCCTAACAGTTCTGGACCCCCTGCATGTTACACAGACCTCCCTACAGTACAGACACCCTCCCTACAGTACAGACCCCCTCCCTACAGTGCAGACCCCCTCCCTATAGTACAGACCCCCCTACAGTACAGACCCCCTCTACAATACAGACCCCCCTACATTACAGCCCCCCTCTACAATACAGACCCCCCTACATTACAGACCCCCCTACATTACAGACCCCCCCTACATTAAAGACCCCCTCCCTAGGGTACAGACCCCTCCCTACAGTACAGACCCCCCTACAATACAGACCCCCCTACATTACAGACCCCCTCAACAATACAGACCCCCCTACAATACATAACCCCCTACATTACAGACCCCCTACAATACAGACCCCCTACATTTCAGACACCCCTAAAATACAGAACCCCCTACATTTCAGACCCCCATACAATACAGAACCCCCTACATTACAGACCCCCTTCAATACAGAACCCCCCTACATTACAGACCCCCTACAATACAGAACCCCCCCTACAATACAGACCCCCCTACATTACAGACCCCCCTACAATACAGACCCCCCCTACATTACAGACCCCCCTACATTACAGACCCCCCTACAATACAAACCCCCCCTACAATACAGAACCCACCTACATTTCAAACCCCCCTACAATACAGAACCCCCTACATTACAGACCCCCCTACAATACAGAACCCCCCTACATTTCAGACCCCCTTCAATACAGAACCCCCTACATTACATACCCCCTATAATACAGAACCCCCCCTACAATACAGACCCCCTCTACATTACAGACCCCCTACAATACAGACCCCCCCTACAATACAGAACCCCCTACAATACAGAACCTACCTACATTTCAGACCCCCCCTACAATACAGAACCCCCCTACATTACAGACCCCCCTACAATACAGAACCCCCTACATTTCAGACCCCCCTACAATACAGAACCCCCCTAAATTACAGACCCCCCTACAATACAGAACCCCCCTACAATACAGAACCCCCCCTACAATACAGAACCCCCCTACATTTCAGACCCCCCCTACAGTACAGAACCCCCCTACATTACAGACCCCTCTACAATACAGAACCCCCCTACATTTCAGACCACCCCTACAATACAGAAACCCCCCCTACAATACAGACCCCCCATAATGTACCTCAAATCAGCCCCGGACTGCATGTTGGGTTCCCTCCCCCTGTGTGGACATAAGGGAGGAGGGGGAGGCGGCTTCACTCTGCTTGGCTGTGTGAGACAGCCGAGTCGAGACTGATCAGATCATCAGTGCTGCAGCCACCTTGCCAGAGAGAAGAGGATTGTTGCAGTTCCCGGCCCACTGATGTGCCGACGGGTATCACTGTCACTCGAGTGTGGCTCCGACTCACAGCTGAGAGTGCACTGGGGCAGTGGCGTCACTAGGGTTTGTGTCACCTGGTGTGGCAAAACATGGTGTCACCCCCCTCCTGTCTATCCTGCCCAGCGCCCTGCAGGCAGCGCACGGTCACAAGGCGCACCCCCAAATGACCCTTGTAAATTAAAGTATAGGGTGGTTTTGGGCCGGCTGGGGCGATATAGGGCAGGTTGGGGTAATATAGGGCAGGTTGGGGTGATATAGGGCAGGGTGTGATGGCATAGAGTAGGTTGCGGTGGTATAGGGCAGGTTGGGGTGGTATAGAGCAGTTTGCGGAGGCATAGGGCAGGTTGGGGTGGTATAGAGCAGTTTGCGGTGGCATAGGGCAGGTTACGGTGGCATAGGGCAGGCTGGGGTGGTATAGGGCAGTTTGCGGTGGTATAGGGCAGGTTACGGTGGCAAAAGGCAGGTTGGGGTGGTATAGAGCAGTTTGCATGGCATAGGGCAGGTTGCGGTGGCATAGGGCAGGCTGGGGTGGTATATGGCAGGTTGCGGTGGCATAGGGCAGGGTGCAGTGGTATAGGGCAGGGTGCGGTGGCATAAGGCAGGTTGGGGTGGCACGCATAGGGCAGGGTGCAGTGGCAAAGGGCAGGCCGGGATTGGTATGGTGCCAGGTTAGGACTCTATGTAGTGACATGTGCAGCAGTGCAGTAACTTACAGCATGCCTGGAGATGAAGACACTCTGGCTGCTGTGTCCTAGTTTCTTTCTCCTTCAGCTGTGGGATCAGCCAGAGTGAACGAGTCTGTGGGAGGAGTAGAGGGGGCAGCCACACCCCCAGCTCAGCCCACCAACTCCGGCTGCCTCCGGAGACATTGGAGATGATGGGGAAGACGTGAAATGCTGTCCGGCGGCCCGTGGGCCGCCGCAGGCCATCGCGGGCCGCCGCGGCCCAACCGGCAATTGCCGGTATGCCCTATGGCCAGTCCAGGCCTGCAGGTAATGAGTGGAGGACAGAGGAGCCTCTTAAAGAAGAAGATACAGGTCTGTGAGAGCCAGAAATCTTGCTTGTTTGTAGGTAACCAAATAATTATTTTCCACCATAATTTGCAAATAAATTATTTCCAAATCAGACAATGTGATTGAGTTATACCTATGATGACAATTACAGGCCTCTCTCATCTTTTTAAGTGAGAGAACTTGCACAATTGGTGGCTGACTAAATACCTTTTTGCCCCACTGTATTAAAAGTCAGCAGCTACAGTATTTGTACGCTGCTGACTTTTAATTTTTTTTTCCCAGGCGTAACTTTGCTTTAAAGTGGAACTAAATGGTATCTGAGCACCACAAGCTAAAAGAGCAATTATATTTATTTTTAATATTCAAAGAAAACGCCCCATCCATCCATGTCTCAATGCTTTATTTTGTTGAGAAACCACTTTGAAAAACACCCCCAAAGCATTTCTAGCTGCAGCCATCTTAAGTTAGGGCAGATGATTCATGTAGCATTTACTCTTAGAATCCATATGCCCTTAGCTCAGGCAGGGGTTAGAGTTAGGGGTTAGGGTTAGGGTTTTCCCTTTAAGAACAAGGCTAGGACCCAGGATTTGGAACAGGGACCTCCCCCAAAGGTCAAAGGTCAGAAGGCGAGTTCCCAGAGGTCAAAGGTCACTGGGCGTGGCCAGAGGGTGTGCTTAGCTGAGAAAGCCCCTCCTCCAGATGAAAGAAAAAAAATGCCCATGAAGAGTCCTGGGATGTATCTAGGGTTGCCACTTTTTCTTCAAGCCAAACCCGAACACTTTTGTGGCTCACAGCAAATTTTTTTTTTTTTTTTTCTGTATAAACTATAGGATTGTAACAGACCTGGGACACCTTTGGGCGCTCCAAAGAGAATAGTAATGTGGCGCATATAGTGCACCCTCACCCTACTCTCAGGCCCTGTTCCGAGTTTCAGGCTGACTGGGACTGTCCGGGTGAATCCTGGACAGGTAGCAACCCTAGATGTATGACATCATTTTGGCCTAGGCCAGAAACCAGGAAGCAATTCAAGAAATGTAAAAAAAATAAAAAGTTTAAAACAAGTAAATATAATATACCTCCCTATCTATTTACTTATGCTAGCAGGATAAGGATTAAAGATAGTTTGTGTTGATTGAGAGAGTTTAACTCTGCTTTAACCAGTTGTCAATGGCGCTATAGCCAGCTACAGCGTGGTCGCCCAGTTCTGGGAGGGCAGCTATTGACGTCCTCCCGGAATCCCACCCCCGGGGCACACATCAGGCGCGCCCTGTTATTGCTGTGTCCTTTGGACACAGCTGATAACAGATCAAGGTAAAGGGTTAATCACAGTGGCCCTTTACTATGTGATCAGCCGTGTCCAATAACAGCTGATCATGTAAACAAATGTCGGTTATCTACATTTCCTTTCTGCAGTGCTGTCACTGTGTGTGGAAAGGAAAACCGATAAAAACCGGCTATCCTGTGACACAGGGCACATTTACCCTGATCATCAGTGCAGCCCCATCGGTGTCTATTAGTGCAGCTTAATCACTGCACATCAGTGAAGAAGAAAAATTACTTATTTGCAAGTCTTCATTTTCAGTTTGTATTTTTGGGGAAAAAAAGGAAAGAATATCTACCAATTTTTTTTATTTTATTAAAGAGCAACCCCAGAAACAAATAAGATAACGTTAAAGAAGGCCTATAATGTGAAAGTTGTGCCCAAAAGAGCAGAGGGCAAAGGATTAGTCACCTACAGGGAGGGATGGGGGCAATGGTGGTTCCCTCCATATATACAGTCAAGGAGTAAACATAGCCACACAGGGACAGAAAGTATGTTAGGTGCAGAAATACAGAGTAAAGATAAAGGAAAAAAAATAAATAAAATAGAAAAACAAATACTGCCACGGACTAAAGATTGATAAACTGAATTATACAGAATTTTTTGTTTGGCGGTATAGATACACTTTAAGTACTTGGGTACTAGCCTTTATATACACCATTTATTACCAGACCATTTTTTCAGTTTTCAGTGCTGTGATAGTTTGACTGACAATTACTTGGTCTTGTAAAGCTGTACCCAAATGAATTTTATATCACACAGGTAGATCTCTCTTTTGGTGGTATTTACCAACCACGTTTTTTTGTCTTTTACTATGTCAAATACATTTGGGTTTGCCCCTTATTTCCTTTTATTTCTTTGTCTTTAAAAAATCCCATAACCATTGGTGGTCAGTGGCACTTCACCCCTCCACCACCACCTTTAAAAACAAACAATCCCACAACCCTCTAAACATGTTTGCATCATAATTAGTGGTCAGTGCCACAGCTCTCATATGCACAGTGGTCATAAATGCAGCGCTGGCTTTAGTATCAAGCATATACAAATACATTAATCATACTGTTGTAGCACACCCCCGTAGGGACTGCTGATGAACTTGGAACCCCCACTCCTACACAGCGAGGCACACCGAATTTTCACAAGCACCCAGAGTCAGAGAACAGTCCATGACTTTGTTTTTTTGTTATTTATTAAGGGTTAATAACTTGGGTAGAGATGGGAGGTTATAGGAAGTCCACTTGACTTCAGCAAAACTTTCAGCAAAAACTTCAGGGACATCTTCCTATATACAGTCTATATACAGTGTAACGGAACGTCCCACACTCTGCTTTAGTGCTTCCGTCAGTATATCACTTCCTAGGCTCTGGAACACGAGACCAGTGGATCTGGCTATAGTAACCCCAAGAACCAAGCAACACCAGTTTCGAAGTACACCAGAAATAGAACTGTTTATTAGAACAAGAATATAGACTTATATACACTTGAGGAGGAGGTTCCCCCCTCCTGATCATATTACCTTAACAATACAACTGTAACCAGAAACACAAATTAACATGAGCTAATTAACTAATCATTTAACCAGCCTAGGTGACTCAGAGGTCTGACCTTTCAGGTCAGTCTTGCCGTCTTCTAGCTCAGAAGACACAATCCACATTATCATAAGTATAAACACAGGACACCTTTACACAATAGCAGGAGCCCCCAGTAGCAGACTATCTGTCTCCAACATTGTACAGAGGCCAATGTGATCAGCTCTTTCAATTAACATGTATAGTTCAGAATCAAATAAACCAGGAATAGTCTTTGTATATTTCCTGGGAGATATTGTGGATAAATATTACTGTCCCATTTGCTTGGTCACCATGTGCCCCTAATAGACACAGGTGGCTTAGACATAATAGGGACATGGGGGGGCTGAAACAAAGGTTTCCCAGTTCTCTCCAGAAGCCCCTGTCCCGGCTAGGTCTGTCACATACAGTCTCCTTCACTTGCCTACTGTATGCGCTTGCTTGCTCCAGCTGAATCACTGCAGAATAATCTAACAGGCTCCCAGTCTGATTTTAGCAATAGCCCTTTACAGGCAGGAACTCGTAGCCCCTTGTGTAGTAAAAAATGTAGTGAAACAGTTTGTACTTCTCCTCTGTGGCTACTGGTCCCAGCACCACCTCTTTAGGCGCTGCTAACCCACCTGGCTGCAGTTGCCCCTTTCACTAGCCATCCAGGCTAACTCTCACAACAGTCCTCCCGACTGACTCTTCACCAGCCCAACCAGCTGACTCTCAGGAGATCTCTCAGCTAAGGATGAAGACTTAAGCACACCGCTGTCTTTAGGGATACTGGCTACATATGGCAGTCTCCCTCCTTGTTAGTCCCCAGCAGCGTTGTTACTCACTCTGTCCTCACTTGCTCCCGTGCCTCCAGGAAAGACTCCTCCTATGTGTTTTAGAAGGACCCTTCCAGCACCTGAGCCCAGGCCCAAGACAGGACCCCCCCGAGACTATGCGATACCCCTGAGGGCCACCGACAGCCTCCTTAACAATGTATCTCCATCTTCCACCCGTCTGCCCCTGCTGGCATGGCCCATGTCTATTTATGGAGTCGTCTCAGCCCCTGCCAGCCTATGAGGATTGGCTGAGGCTCCATAAATATTTAAGGCAGCTCCTCCTAACCTCCACCTACTAATTCTAAAAGATTCTCCAACCTTCTAGACCGGGGGAGGGGGGGGCACCAGAGAGCTGCCAAGATGAGTCTTCCAGCCCTGAACCTTACTGAACCCTGATCCAGATTCCATAGCTCAGACTTAGCTCTGAGCCAAACTATATTTTACCTACTCTAAATCCTAACACACCCTGTACTAACTTCTAGCACACACTAGAGGGTGCTACACTGTAAACAGGACTGATCGGTGCATTTAACACAGCTGACAAGAGGTGACTTCTTCTCTTTAGAATGTATTTATTTAGAAATTCTAAATAATTTTTTTCACACAAAATACTTTAGTGTGCTGTATCTGGGCACATACTCACTTTAATGAACAGACCTTGTCAGGTCTTTTTATCCTAGAGAAACAGGTGTGCATATTGTGCAGGACTCTAGAGTGTGTATCACACTGGGCTCAGGAGTATGTACGGTGCATGGCTCAGGAGTGTGTCTCACGCTGGGCTTAGGAGTATGTACTGTGCAGGGCTCAGAAGTGCATATTCTGCAGTGCTCAGGAGCGTGTATTGCACAGAGCTCAGGAGTGTATATTGTGCAGTGTTTAGGAGCGTGTATTGCACAGAGCTCAGGAGTGTATATTGTGCATTGTTTAGGAGCGTGTATTGCACAGAGCTCAGGAGTACCTATTGTACAGAGCTCAGGAGTACGTATTGTGCAGTACTCAGGAGTGTGTATCACACAGAGCTCAGGAGTGTATATTGTGCAGTGTTTAGGAGCGTGTATTGCGCAGAGCTCAGGAGTACCTATTGTACAGTGCTCAGGAGTACGTATTGTGCAGTACTCAAGAGTGTGTATCACACAGAGCTCAGGAGTGTATATTGTGCAGTACTCAGGAGTGTGTACCACACAGTGCTCAGGAGTGTGTATTGCACTGAGCTCAGGAGTGCGTATTGTACAGAGCTCAGGAGTGCGTATTGTACAGAGCTCAGGAGTGCGTATTGTACAGAGCTCAGGAGTGCGTATTGTACAGAGCTCAGGAGTGTGTATCGCACAGAGCTCAGGAGTCTATATTGTGCAGTGCTCAAGAGCGTGTATTGCACTGAGCTCAGGAGTATGTATTGTACAGTACTCATGAGTGTGTATTGCTCAGAGTTCAGGAGTGTGTATTGCACAGAGCTCAGGAGTGTGTATCACACAGAGCTCAGGAGTGTATATTGTGCAGTGCTCAAGAGTGCGTATTGTACAGAGCTCAGGAGTGCGTATTGTACAGTGCTCATGAGTGTGTATTGCACAGAGTTCAGGAGTGTGTATTGCACAGAGTTCAGGAGTGTGTATTGCACAGAGTTCAGGAGTGTGTATCACACAGAGCTCAGGAGTGTATATTGTACAGAGCTCAGGAGTGCGTATTGTACAGAGCTCAGGAGTGCGTATTGTACAGAGCTCAGGAGTACGTATTGTGCAGTACTCAGGAGTGTATATTGTGCAGTGCTCAGGAGCGTGTATTGCACAGAGCTCAGGAGCGTATATTGTGCAGTGCTCAGGAGCATGTATTGCACAGGGCTCAGGGGTACATATTGTACAGTGCTCAGGAGTGTGTATCCCAGGGCTCAGGAGCGTTTATTGTGTGGTGCTTAGGAGAGCACATCACACAGGGCTCAGGAGTGTGTATTGTGCGGTGCTCAGCAGTGCATATCACATAGGACAGGGGGCTCAGGAGTGTGTATGGTGCAGTGCTCAGGAGTGTGCATCAGACAGGTCACAGGGCTCAGAAGTGCGTATTGTGCAGTATTAAAAAGTGTGTGTCGCACAGGGTGCAGGGCTCAGGGGTGCGTGTGGTGCAGTGCTCAGGAGTGGATAACACAGGCCAGTGTGCAACGAATGTATATCGAAATTCAATAGGTTACTAAAGTTACAAGAATTCTCGTACGATAGAATACAACTTTGGAAGTGATGTCATGTATTGTATTGTATTGTAATGTATTCTTTCATTTCTGAACGTGCGTGGTCTTGGTTTTCGATTTTTCTCAGACGAATACTGTACTGATTAGACGAAAAGTGTCTGTTCTGGTATTGTATGAGAACATTTTGCATCTTTGTCCCTTTGGATAATTTTGCATGACCTGTTGTGATCGACTCTCGAAAGCTGTGTACTAACGATTGTCGTAAATCTCTTTGAAAGTGGTATTTTTCATCTGATTTTCTGATCGTGTGTACTAGGCATTAATTTCACCTGGTGATCCAGCCAGCAACACACTTCCTGTCTTAGGTGTCTCCAGTCTATGGAAAAACAACAGAGACACCCAGTCTGGGGAGAGGTGTTAGATGTAATCTTAAATGTACTAGCAAATTTAGATGGACATGAATAAAATTAAAGCCAAACTCCAGCTAACACTTATTAAGCAATTACAGTTACAGTCTTTCTTCTTTTGGGATAAAGATTTTACATATATGAATAAAAGCTGATCATTGTAAGCACCCCTGTCATTGGTAAATGGTTTCTCTCAACCTTTTAACTGTCACTTTTGCTGGACAGCTTGGTATGTAAAAATAAGTGGAAAAATAGACTTACTGGCTGGATCACCAGGTAAAAACAAAGGAAAAAAGCTTACAAAAGAAAACGAATCCACTTCTCAGAATTGGTAAGCCGCAATCTAATACATTTTTGTGTTTATGAACACTTTAACCACTTGCCAACCAGCCGCCGCAGTTTTACTGCGGCAGTATGGCACGGCTGGACGAAATGACGTTATGTTACGTCGCTTCGCCCTGTGGCCACTAGGGGCACGTGCGCGCCCGCTGCTCACCCCCGGAGCCGATGTGAGTGTCCGGTGGGCGCGATAACCGCCGGGCACCCGCGATCGTTAGTGACACAGCGAGAACCGGGATCTGTGTGTGTAGACACACAGATCCTGGTTCTTTCTGGGGAGAAATGACTGATCGTGTGTTCATACAAAGTATGAGCCACGATCTGTCATTTTCCCTAGTAAGTCCCATCCCCCCTTCAGTTAGAACACAGAGAGGGAACACAGTTAACCCCTTGATCGCCCCCTAGTGCTAACCCCTTCCCTGCCAGTAAATTTGTTACAGTAATCAGTGCATTTTTATAACATTGATCGCTGTTTAAATGCCAATGGTCCCAAAAATGTGTCAAAAGTGTCCGATGTGTCCACCATAATGTTGCAGTCTTGATAAAAATCGCAAATCGCCGCCATTACTAGTAAAAAAAATAATAATAATAAAAATGCCATAATTCTATCCCCTATTTTGTAAACGCTATAACTTTTGCGCAAACCAATCAATATACGCTTATTGTGATTTTTTTTACCAAAAATATGTAGAAGAATACGTATCGGCCTAAACTGAGGAAAAAATGTGCTAATTTATAATAGCAAAAAGTAAAAGATATTGTGTTTTTTTCAAAATTGTCGCTGTTCTTTTGTTTATAGCGCAAAAAAGAAAAACCGCAGAGGTGAGCAAATACCACCAAAAGAAATCTCTATTTGTGAGAAAAAAAGGATGCAAATTTTGTTTGAGTACATCGTCGCACGACCGCGCAATTGTCAGGTAAATCGACGCAGTGCCAAATTGTAAAAAGTGCTCTGGTCAGAAAGGGGGTAAAATCTTCCGGGGCTGAGGCGATTAAGCAATTCCTCTCAGGAAACCATTTTAAAACTGCCATAAGGGTTGTACTTGATGTGTATTAGTTGATGATTGAGCTGATTGCGGCCGTATTAGTGCGACAGAAACAATTGAGTACTGTCCGTGATATTTTTTTTATTTAGTACTGCTGGGACCTTGAAGAAGGGGAAAGCTTGTCCTGAAAAATGATATATTTGTTGATGAAAATTCTGTGCAAGTAAAAGTCCATTATTTTATTATTTCGGTTTGTTTGGCGTACGTTAGGACGCTCGTATGCTGGGCCTTACACACATCACGAGGGCGTTATTTCATAAAGCTGACCACATTCACTGATTTTATCTTTTATAAAAGCTTCCCTTTAAATCCTCCCATGCTTTGTGCCTGTGATGTCCACATGTGTGCCAGAAACAGGCCTTCCATGTTCACTGTATATACAAATCCCCTGTCCTACCACAAGGGCTGCTATAAAGCCATAGAAGGGTGTGCACTCCAATAATAGATTTCCTTGTTGTGTAGACCCTCCTCTTTAGTCCCCATCACACCACACTACAATCACAGAGTGGGCGCTAGATCTGTGACCTGAGCCATCGCTGGTGACAATGACATGCTCACAGCTTGATATGCAGCTCTAACCATCTACAGGAAATGCAGGGAGGGACCAGCAAAGAGAGAGAGAGAGAGAGAGAGAGAGAGAGAGGCACACTGTGTGTGTGACACACCATGTCCTCCTGTGTGTGGCTGAAGAGCGACAGCGGTGACAACACAGTGACACCCTGACTGTGCGTGTCACATATTGTGTGTCACATAATGCCACACACCCCAACGGAGGAGCAGGATGCACAGGTACAGGTGTCTGGCCAAGTCACACTCACTTTTATTATGTGTCTTTAGCTCTTTTCTGTTATCTCTTATTGTTACTGCTTTATGCTTTCTTTTGCTTTTGTTATATCTTTTATTGTAGTAACATTTCCGATTTGGCACAACTGGGATCTTTACGTTTGGCACTCGTTTGTTACATTTCTTTTAATTATTTGTTGTTGTTTTTTTGTAAGCACAATCTGTGTAATCTTATGCATTATTGGTGTTTATTTATTTTTATTTTTTATGTTTTTTTTATTAAGCAAAGTTAGAATTTCAATCCAGCAAGATGTTTTTTTTTTTTTTTTATATGTTTGTTTTTCCCTTATAAGGGAAATAAGTATCTATGTGCCTGTGTGAGTTTAGTAATCCAAATTTATCATTTGCTGATCTGATTTTAGATAAATGAACAAAAATCCGTTGCTCTAGGCACTTTTCTCAGCGCACTGCTCTTTATTGTACTGTATTGATTAAGCCATATCTATTTTTATGTCTCATTTTAATATTAGCATACTTGTGAGTTGTGATGACAGGTTGCTGACAACAGCAGTCTTGTTTTCCTGCACAAGTTTAATCAATACCCTTTAATCACTTTGCATTCAAAGTTTATCAGTATATATATAGTATCAATGATTAACACCGCACAACGCATGGCGACACTATGACGCTTAGTACGGTAGCACTTTTATGAAAGCTCCTAATATTCAATAGAACCACCAGAAAACCAGTAAGAAAAGTTTTTATTAACAAAAGTTTACAACCCAAATTCTAAACCATTTGATTCCTTAGCCATTGTTTGGTGCACTTCCTATAAAGCCCCCACCACCATCATGTCTGTTGAGCCATCAATGGTGGCATTGTATAGTGAAGAAGCACAGGGGTCACTTTATATCAATATCGGTTTGTAGTAAATATTCATAATTGATCTGTACAGGGCAAGATCATAAAGTTCTGCTTGGTCACAAGCATGAGGTGTGTGTGTGTGTGTGTATATATATATATATATATATATATATATATATATATATATATATATTTAATATACATGTATATAATAAAAAAAAAAATATATATATATATATACACACAGACATTTTATTTTTATTTATTACAGGTACTTATATAGTGCCGTCAATTTACACAGCACTTTACATATTATATATTGCACATTCACATTAGTCTGCTCAAGGAGCATACAATCTATGGTCCCTAACTCACATTCATACATTATATATATATATATATATATATATATATATATATATATATATAGTGTGTGTGTGTGTATATATATATATATATATATATATATATATATATAATATCCAATGGTTGTCACCGCACACAAATCAGGGATAAAAGATGGGCCCGTGTGTACAGCAAAGACTGAAGTGCATATAAACCAAAAAAGAGAGCGGCACTCACGGATCTTTAAAGGTGAACGCACAATGGCGGTTTCGATGAGGCACGATCTCCTGAGGAAGACAACCTTGTGTCTGGTCGAAACTTCAAATTAAACTGCCATCGTGCGTTCACCTTTCAAAACCCATGAGTGCTGCTCTTTTTTTTTGGTTTATATATATATACCGTATTTATCGGCGTATAACACACGCCGGCGTATAACACGCACCCCAAGTTTAGGAGGGAATTTTAAGGAAAAAAACTTTTAGGAGGGAAGTTTGAGGAAAAAAACTTACATTTAAATGCCCATCAATGCAGCCTTATCAGTGTCCATCTGCAGCCTTGTCCATCATTGCAGCCTTGCCCAGTGTCCATCTGCAGCATTGCCCAGTGCCTTTGCAGCCTTGCCCAGTGCGTTTTGAGCATTGCCCAGTGCCTTTGCAGCCTTGCCCAGTGCGTTTTGAGCATTGCCCAGTGCCTTTGCAGCCTTGCCAGTCTCTGCCCTGATTTAATATTGGCGCCGATTTCCGCTGACTAGGAGCAAGTGGAGCCGAGATACAGAAAGCCGAGTGTACTTCGGCTAGACTCGGCTCTGCTCACAGTCCCGCCCATCTTCACTGATTGCGAGAGGAGAGGAGCGAGCGCCGCTGACATACAGAAAGCCGAGTGTACCTCGGCTAGACTCGGCTCCGCTCACAGTCATGGGCGGGACTGCGAGAGGAGCCGAGACTAGCCGAAGTACACTCGGCTTTCTGTATATCAGCGGTGCTCGCTCCTCTCGCAATCAGTGTAGGTGGGCGTGACTGCGAGAGGAGCTGAGTAAAGCCGAGTGTACTTCGGCTTTGTGTATCTCGACTCCGCTCGCTCGTTTCCTCACAATCAGTGGGGGATCGGCGTATAACACGCACCCACGATTTTCCCCTGATTTTAAGGGGAAAAAAGTGCGTGTTATACGCCGATAATTACGGTATATATTATATTACAAAAAGTATTGGGACACCTGCCTTTACACGCACATGAACTTTAATGGCATCCCAGTCTTAGTCCGTAGGGTTCAATATTTAGTTGGCCCACTCTTTGCAGCTATAACAGCTTCAACTCTTCTGGGAAGGCTGTCCACAAGGATTAGGAGTACGTCTATGGGAATGTTTGACTATTGTTCCAGAAGCGCATTTGTTAGGTCAGGCACTGATGTGGGACAAGAAGGCCTGGCTCGCAGTCTCCGCTCTAATTCATCCCAAAGGTATTCTATCGGGTTGAGGTCAGGACTCTGTGCAGACCAGTCAAGTTCCTCCACCCCAAATTCGCTCATCCATGTCTTTATGGACCTTGCTTTGTGCACTGGTGTGCAGTCATGTTGGAACAGGAAGGGGCCATCCCCAAACTGTTCCCACAATGTTGGGAGCATGAAATTCCATTCACTGGAACTAAGCGACAAAGCCCAACCCCTCAAAAACAACCCCACACCATAATCCCCCCTCCACCAAATGATTTGGACCAGTGCACAAAGCAATACGATCTAAGGTCCCTAACTCACATTCATACATACACATAAATATACAGTATATATTAAAAATAATTATATATATATATATATATATATATATATATATATATATATATAATGTTACAGCTGTTTATGCTTAGCATTCCTAGCACCCTGGCCTTAGTAGCAGGCTGTACTTCATAACAACCAATCACAATTCCACTTTCATAATTTAGCATCTTAGATTTAGCGGCTTATACCTTGTACATACCGTCTGTTTTCGCGGCAGGAAAAAAGTCCGCCGGGAAAACCAATGGGAAAACCGAGAACCTGCTCGGTAGCTTTTTCCCCCTACACACGGAGGGTTTCCCAACAGAAAAACTGCCATGAGAGCTTTGGTCGGGAATCCCGGCCGTGTGTATGCTCCATCGCAGTGTTTCCCATAGGGAAACTACGTGTTAAAAACCGCCGGGAATCCCGGCGGGAAAAAAGAAAACATGTTCTCATTTTTCCCGCCAGGATTTCCGGCGGTTTTCCTGTCGGGAAAACTGCGATGGAGCATACACACGGCCAGGATTCCCGGCCAAAAGCTCTCCTGGCAGTTTTCCTGCCGGGAAAACCGGTCGTGTGTACGAGGCATTAGACTAGTGAAAGACTTTTGTGAGTTAGTTGGTAGTTCACGTTTATCGAATTGAATCTGTTGCAAAGTTAAAAACCCATCTTAGAAGCCTTTGATGGAAGCAGCAATTCTGGACCGCTCTGGTTCCAGGTCAGTGACATCACCTGAATTGAACCTGATCGGGTTCAGCTTCACAGCCTTGGAACCAGCGTTTAATGCTGTGTGTCTGAGGACTTCCTGCGTAGGATGTTTGCTGAGATCTCTAAAAAGCGGAAACATGACAGGTTGGAAGAGAGGGAAGGGTCTGCTCAGGTCGGCTAAGGGTTAATGAAGGACATTGTGAAGGTCTGTACTCTGCAGTAGGGGGAAGGATCCTGGTGAGATGCTCTGCATGTGTCTGAATGGGGTAAGTTTAGTAGAGCAGGAAACATTCTTGGCCAGGCCAGAGGCAGCAGGGGAGTGATGATCTGCAGGAAGTTGCAGTAAAAGTTGTTGAAGTGACTCTGTGTAAGGTATTGGAGCTCAGCGAGGGTTTTCAGATAATCATGGGTTAATGAAGCAACTCTGTGGGGTGAGGGTCAGGAAGTCTGCTATTGCGGAAGTCAAGACTATACTGTAGACTCTATATGTTCAAAAAACGAAGGCGGCCTATATCCAAATATATCCATGTTACACCAGACCAGAAGTAGATGACCCCTTTTTTTTTTTTTGGGGGGGACCCTGACTATAAATCTGTCTTTGTATAGGAGACACGGGAACTCGGATAGACACCTAAGAAAAAATGGCATATGGCAAAAACTTGGTACAGCAAAAAATATTTTTAAGCCACTCGTCTGCACTAGACTTCAACTAGATATAGTATAGTATAGAATCCACCATTGTTCCTAAAGTCAATGGTACTCCATTTTCAAGCATAACTAAGAACAAAAATGTCATTAATAACAGCTTTCACTTTTCTGAGGGAAAAAAAAGCAAGGAAAATGTCCCAGACGCTTTTTCAAAAATGCAGCCACATGGAACTGTGTGGTGCTGTAGCACCATGTGATTTTGTAAATCTAAACACATGCTGCATTTTCCAATGCGTGGGGGTGACATTAAGAATTAATGACACCCCCATGTGTCCGCTAAAGAGCAACGTGTTTTGTCTGCGGGTCGGAAAACATGTGCAATTCGCACACATTTCTGGACCTGCTACAGTGTCTAGCCTTACAAGTCCGCAAAATGGTCATACGGGGATCAAATTTTGGCAGATTCCTGCTGAATCAGCTGAAATTAATTCCTTGGATGGCACCACCCGGCTCGACAAAAGTCAATTTTTGATCAACTTTTGTCAAAGGAGCTGGGAGGAAAATTCTCATCTGAAAAGTGGCTTCATCCAATCAGATGCAGGCACTGTAGGGGTTTTCTGACAGTTGCAGGTTTTGTCTGTTATAATAGCTGGCAATGTTGTCTAGCATGGACTTGTTGTCTAGCGCGGGGGAATCGTCTCATTCAGCCCATGGGGGTGAACAAGAGAAATCTTAACATGTATGGCAAGTCTTAGATGTGTATATATAAACACTGATTAGCCATAAGTTTATGACCACCCACATTAATATTCAGTCCCATCGCAACAGGACAGGCAAAACAAGCAATTGCTTGGGGCCCCGAGCTGGCCTGGGGCCCCAGCCTAGGGTGCCTGCCTGCTGCCTGTCACTGTCCTGGATTTCCGCCCTGGGTCAATCTAATGCATGATCGATCTGAGATGGTGGACCACTAGCTGGCACTGTGCTGGTTGATGCTATCTGCCGCCCGCTTGGTGTGTAGCAACCAGTGACGTCACGAGCAGAGCAGGAGAGAGGCAGAGTTGTGCCTATCACAGCGGAGGACTCGGAAGATCTAGCTAACTCCACCCACCTCTTCCCGCTCCCTGTATGTCCTCGAGTCCAGCCAGGCACTCAGGCAGCGGCATGCTGCTGCAGAACAGAAACACTTGACAGTGACAGAGAGACAGATTGCAGCTGGGTTTAGCCTCGTACACACGGTCGGACTTCAAACAAACTTTTCTGTGGATTTTTGTCTGAAGGGAGTTGGCCGGGCACACCCATAGCATACACACGCTTGGACTTTTCTGCAAACTTTCCCAAAACTTTTCCAACATCACGTGGTTTTTCTGCTCTTTATTGCCACCCTTTGGTCAACTTCTGCTATTGTTGGTTGATTTTAACATTATTTGTTTTGTCCATTGGACAAAAGTCCGATGGATTTCTGTACACACGGTCGAACTTTGCTCCATCGGACTTTTGTTGGCAAAAAGTTTGTCCGTTTGCAGACCGAACATTTGTCCAATGAAAACCAAAAAAGTTTGTCTGATGGAGCGTACACACGGTCGGAATTTTTGTCAAAATTGCTCAAAATGAAGTTTGTTGGCAAAAAGTTTGACCGTGTGTACGGGGTTTTAGTGTAACAGACAGAGTAGAAAGGCAAGTAAAATGCATTGCTCACCATTGTCACCAACATCATAAGGGTGGGCAGGACTGGAGCAGGAGAGGACACACAGACACATCCTAGCAGGGCAGGGAGGGTTCATGCTGGGACTTGAAATCATGTGACCCCCCCAAAAGTGAAGAACTACAGGTCCCAGCATGAACCCCTCAGAGCTGAAAATGTTTCCTGCATCACTGGCACAACCACACTGCTGTGGTTCCTGTAGGCTTTGCGTGAGTGCGGGGAGGGGGGGGGGCCTCCATGTCCATTTTGCTTGGGGCCCCCAAATTCCTTCAAACTGCCCTGTTAATATTGTGTAGGTCTCCTTTCTGCTGCCAAAACAGCCCTGACCCGTCAAGGAATGAACGCCGCTAGACCTCTGAAGGTATGCTGTGATATCTGGCACCAAGGCATCAGTAGCAGATCTTTTAAACACCTCAAACTCATTGTTGTGTTCCTCAGACCGTTCTTGCAGTGTAGCAGGGAACATTATTCTACTGAAAGAGGCCACTGTCATCAGAGAATACCATTTCCATGAAGAGGTGTACTTGGTCAGCAACAATGTTTAGGTAGGTTGTACATGTCAAAGTAACATCCACATGAATGGCAGGACCCAAAGTTTCCTAGCAGAACATTTTGATTCATGAGACCAGGCCACCTTCTTTCATTGCTCTGTGGTCCAGTTCTGATGCTCTTAGCCCATTGTAGGTGCATTTGGCTGTGGACACGGGTCAGCATGGGCACCCTGACTATTCTGCGCCTACACAACCCCATACACAAGAAACTGCTATGCCCATTTTTTCTGCTTTCAACACATTAGCTTCAGAGGCAGCATGCTTACTTGCTGTCTAATATAGGGTGACCAGACGTCCCCGGGCCAAGTCTGTCCCCGGATTCAGGACCGGATTAACGTAGACAGGGCTTCCCATGCTGACTGCGAAACAGCCTGGTGGCTCGGATGCCGACGCCCCCTGATGGATGAACTCACTGCCGCTCCTGATGCTGTTCAGTGGAGGAGAGGCATAGCTCAAATTTTTCTGCGTGGTTGGCTGAGACCGGGAGGTGAAATGGGGGGGGGGGGTGGGGGGTCTGTTTGTACATAGGTGAAAGCAGTGGGAGAGTAGGGGTCAGAGCTGATGCAGAGATGGAGAGTTTAGCTGTTGTGGGGGGAGGGCTAAGAGGTGGCTGGTGAGCTATGAATGTGGGGCAGAAGTGTCCTTTGTGCATAGCAAACCTCTGAACCCTGCACTCTATGCCTAACACCCTCCTTTGTATTATGCAGTCCTGTGCCCAGCGCTCTGTATATTATGTAATCCTGTGCCCAGCACTCTGTGTATTATGCAGTCCTGTGCCAGGAATACGTGTATTATGCAGTCCTGTATCCAGTGATCTGTGTATTATGTAGTCCTGTGCCCAGCAATCTGTGTGTTATGCAGTGCTGTGCCCAGCGCTCTGTGTAGTATGCAGTCCTGTGCCCAGCGATCTGTGTATTATGCAGTCCTGTACTCAGGGCTTTGTGTATTATGCAGTCCTGTGTCCAGCGCTCTGTGTATTATGCAGTCCTGTGTCCAGCGCTCTGTGTATTATGCAGTCCTGTGTCCAGCGCTCTGTGTATTATGCAGTCCTGTACCCAGCGCTCTGTGTATTATGCAGTCCTGTACCCAGCGCTCTGTGTATTATGCAGTCCTGTGTCCAGCGCTCTGTGTATTATGCAGTCCTGTACCCAGCGCTCTGTGGAGTATGCAGTCCTGTACCCTGCGCTCTGTGTATTATGCAGTCCTGTACTCAGGGCTCTGTGTATTATGCAGTCCTGTACTCAGGGCTCTGTGTATTATGCAGTCCTGTACTCAGGGCTCTGTGTATTATGCAGTCCTGTACTCAGGGCTTTGTGTATTATGCAGTCCTGTACTCAGGGCTTTGTGTATTATGCAGTCCTGTACTCAGGGCTCTGTGTATTATGCAGTCCTGTACCCAGCGCTCTGTGTATTATGCAGTCCTGTGTCCAGCGCTCTGTGTATTATGCAGTCCTGTACCCAGCGCTCTGTGGAGTATGCAGTCCTGTACCCTGCGCTCTGTGTATTATGCAGTCCTGTACTCAGGGCTCTGTGTATTATGCAGTCCTGTACTCAGGGCTCTGTGTATTATGCAGTCCTGTACTCAGGGCTCTGTGTATTATGCAGTCCTGTACTCAGGGCTTTGTGTATTATGCAGTCCTGTACTCAGGGCTTTGTGTATTATGCAGTCCTGTACTCAGGGCTTTGTGTATTATGCAGTCCTGTACCCAGCGCTCTGTGTATTATGTAGTCCTGTGCCCAGCCCTCTGTGTATTATGTAGTCCTGTGCCCAGCCCTCTGTGTATTATGTAGTCCTGTGCCCAGCCCTCTGTGTATTATGTAGTCCTGTGCCCAGCCCTCTGTGTATTATGTAGTCCTGTGCCCAGCCCTCTGTGTATTATGTAGTCCTGTGCCCAGCCCTCTGTGTATTATGTAGTCCTGTGCCCAGCCCTCTGTGTATTATGCAGTCCTGTACCCAGCGCTCTGTGTATTATGCAGTCCTGTACCCAGCGCTCTGTGTATTATGCAGTCCTGTACCCAGCGCTCTGTGTATTATGCAGTCCTGTACCCAGTGCTCTGTGTATTATTCAGTCCTGTACCCAGTGCTCTGTGTATTATTCAGTCCTGTAGCCAGTAGTGGTGCAACAGATCGTCATTGATCTGTTATCCGAACGGGTCAACCTGTTCGGATCGGCACACCACGCGATCCGCGGATTGAGCTCCTAGGAAAGGCCGCGGCTTCGGCTTAGCTCCAGAGCGGCGGCCATCTTAGTACAACCGACGGGGGCCTAGGTGAGCTCCCCCCAGAGCGCGCGCTGACGTTATCATCACTCTCCTGCTGGTAAGAGCAGACAATCTTCCTATACAGTGGGGCTATATACAGTGGGGGAGATGTGGGGAGATGTTGACATTACAGTGGGGGAGATGTGGATATTACAGTGGGGGGAGATGTGGATATTACTGTGGGGGGAGATGTGGACATTACAGTGGGGGAGATGTGGATATTACAGTGGGGGGAGATGTGGATATTACTGTGGGGGGAGATGTGGATATTACAGTGGGGGGAGATGTGGATATTACAGTGGGGGGAGATGTGGATATTACAGTGGGGGGAGATGTGGATATTACATTGGGGGAGATGTGGATATTACAGTGGGGGGAGATGTTGGTATTACAGTGGGGGGAGATGTGGATATTACAGTGGGGGAGATGTGGTGGATATTACAGTGGGGGAGATGTGGATATTACAGTGGGGGAGATGTGGATATTACAGTGGGGAGATGTGGATATTACAGTGGGGGAGATGTGGATATTACAGTGGGGGGAGATGTGGACATTACAGTGGGGGGAGATGTGGACATTACAGTGGGGGGAGATGTGGACATTACAGTGGGGGGAGATGTGGACATTACAGTGGGGGAGATGTGGACATTACAGTGGGGGAGATGTGGACATTACAGTGGGGGAGATGTGGTGGATATTACAGTGGGGGAGATGTGGATATTACAGTGGGGGAGATGTGGATATTACAGTGGGGGAGATGTGGATATTACAGTGGGGGGAGATGTGGACATTACAGTGGGGGAGATGTGGACATTACAGTGGGGGTGATGTGGACATTACAGTGGGGGTGATGTGGACATTACAGTGGGGGAGATGTGGACATTACAGTGGGGACTATATATGGTGGGGATTCGAAAAATGATCCGATCCATGACTCTGATCGAAGGAACGTTCCGAACCGTGAGTTTTTTGATCCGTTGCACCCCTAGTAGCCAGTGCTCTGTGTATTATGCAGTCCTGTGCCCAGCGCTCTGTGTATTATGCAGTCCTGTACCCAGTGCTCTGTGTATTATGCAGTCCTGCAGCCAGTGCTCTGTGTATTATGTAGTCCTGCAGCCAGTGCTCTGTGTATTATGTAGTCCTGTGCCCAGCCCTCTGTGTATTATGCAGTCCTGTGCTCTGTGTATTATACAGTCCTGTAGCCAGCGCTCTGTGTATTATGCAGTCCTGTGTCCAGCCCTCTGTGTATTATGTAGTCCTGTGCTCGGTGTATTATGCAGTCCTGTAGCCAGCGCTCTGTGTATTATGCAGTCCTGTGTCCAGCCCTCTGTGTCAGGGCCGTCAGAACAGGACAGGCAAAACAAGCAATTGCTTGGGGCCCCGAGCTGGCCTAGGGCCCCAGCCTGCTGCCTGTCACTGTCCTCGATTTTCGCCCGGAGCCGATCCGCGGATTGCAGCCTTAGGAAAGGCCGCGGCTTCGGCCTAGCTCCGGAGCGGCGGCCATCTTGGTACACCCGGCGGTGACAGGCCGCCGCTATTGCTTATGGGAGTTGTAGTCCACAACGGCGGCTACGTGCTGATGCTCCCTGCTCCTGGGGAGAGGAGTCAGTGTCAGTCAGTCACTCAGGAGGGCAGCGCAGGCGTGCTACAACTCCCATTGCGGTCGGATCATATTTTGCCCGCCAGACAGTGCCTCTGGAAAGGGTAAGTCAGTGAATGACTTTTTAATGGAGTGATAAAGTCTCTAATAGTTCCACAAATAAAAAAGTAAATACGTTTTCTTGAAAAGTAGTAAAGAATCTGTCTGTCTTTCTTTGGCTCCACAAGCATGTACTTGTACATGATTTCTGTTCTTCTGTCCAGTAATTCAGCCAGATCAGGATCCCTGAATATTAGTGCGCGGCTGCAAACAACTTCCTGGTCACAGCAGCCTGCTTCTCCATCCCAATCCCCACTATTGGAGAAATGTCCAGTATCAGGGTTTTTTATTTTTATTTTTATTTACTAAATAAAAAAAATAAAAAACCCTGATACTGGCTATTTCTCCAATAGTGGTGATTGGGATGGAGAAGCAGGCTGCTGTGACCAGGAAGTTGTTTACAGGAGAAAAGTGCACGAATATTCAGGGATCCTAATCCTGGCCTGGATTACTGGACAGAACAGAAATCATGTACAAGTACATGCTTGTGGAGCCATAGAAAGACTGGACAGATTCTTTACTACTTTTCAAGAAAACGTATTTACTATTTTATTTGTGGAACTATTAGAGACTTTATCGCTCCATAATTATTTTTGAATATTTTTATTATTTTAACAGTGGACATTACAGGGGGAGATGTGGACAGTACAGGGGGGAGATCTGGATATTACAGGGGGAGATGATGTGGACATTACAGGGGGGAGATGTGGACATTACAGTGGGGGAGATGATGTGGACATTACAGTGGGGGAGATGATGTGGATATTACAGTGCGGAGTCCCCCTGTCCATCCCACGGTCCTCCTGTCCATCCCACTGTCCATAAACAGTCCTAAGCAGCATCTTAATGTTAATGTGAGTGTGTATGTGTTTTAAGTATGTTGGATTATATGCAACAGCAGTATTTGCACTGTAAACCTTTTTTATTTATATAAAGTGTGGGTGAGCTTAAACTGTATCGCTATGCTGTGGTTCCTGTAGGCTTTGCGTGAGTGCGCGGGGGGGGGGGGGGGGGTTCCCTCCATGTCCATTTTGCTTGGGGCCCCCAAATTCCTTCAAACGGCCCTGCTCTGTGTATTATGTAGTCCTGTGCCCAGCCCTCTGTGTATTATGTAATCCTGTGCCCAGCCCTCTGTATATTATGCAGTCCTGTACCCAGCTCTCTGTATATTATGCAGTCCTGTGCCCAGCCCTCTGTATATTATGCAGTCCTGTACCCAGCCCTCTGTATATTATGCAGTCCTGTACCCAGCTCTCTGTATATTATGCAGTCCTGTGCCCAGCCCTCTGTATATTATGCAGTCCTGTACCCAGCCCTCTGTATATTATGCAGTCCTGTACCCAGCGCTCTGTGTATTATGCAGTCCTGTGCCATTTGCAAATAAAAAAAAAAAAATGCCCCCCGGATTTCATTTTAAAATTCTGGTCACCTTGGCCTAATGTATCCCACCCACTTTCAGTTGCCATTGTAACAAGACAATCGGTGGTCATATAGTTATGGCTGATCGGTGTGTGTGTGTGTGTGTGTATATATATATATATATATATATATATATATATATATATATATATATATATATATATATATATATATATATATATATATATATATAATTTAAATTGCCTATTTTTTCAGTTGACTTTTCTTTTATGTAATTTTAGTCACAAGTGACTGAAAAGGCCTCTGTGCAACAGTATGTACTGTATAGGAGATGACAGATAAACAGACGGTTGATGTAAATTGTAGATGGAACCCGGAATTGCTTAGATGTAAGTGTTTCGGGTTCATTTACCGTCAAAAGAAGACTGATGAACATAAAACTGAAAGGCAGTCTATGGTCACATCATACACTTTCTTTACATAATATCAGCACTGTAATAACAATAAAAAACAATAGTTATTTTTGGAAATCCAATATAAATTTACCTAAAAAATCTCTCTTCATGTTCTGAGATCTGCTTGTCTGCTGGCCATCTCGTTCCACAACTTCCTGGATTCTGGCATGCATTCATTGCAGCTTCTCTTCTGCTGTTTACTTTCCATTTCTGAGGACTATATATCCCATGGTACCTTGCTGTCTCCAAGCAGTGATTCCTGTACTGACTCCGCCTCCTGATACTCCTCTTCTCAGCACCTCTGTAGATCAGAAGGCAGGCTCTGTGAAATGTGTGACACATCAGTGCCTATCCACAGGATATTGTGATTGCATGTCACAGGATTCAGGGAAGGAAATATGTGGGGATCTATGCAGAGTAAGTTTACAAAGATCATTCAGATTAAGAGGAGTGGGCTGGAAATAATTGAAATACAATGTAAAATATGAATATATCATTTTAAATTTTAACCAAAGAAATGCTAGGTTTACCAACGTTGCAGTAGATGCCTGTGAGACGGCTGGCAGAACCAGCACCGTGATAAGGTGGTGGGGTGGGGACTTTTGTTAAATTTTTAGAGGATCACTTTGCCAGAATCACATCTACATTTTACAGCAGGAGTAGGCAACCTTAAAAGAGGTGGAGATCTAACTGAACAACATGGGAGAAGTCAAAGATCACCAGGCACAGGGTCACCACCTCACACTTAATTTTAAAGTGTTTGTAAATGTTTGCATTTTTTAAAGATAAAAATAACAAACATGTTATACTTACCTGTCTGTGTAATGGTTCTGCACAGAGCAGCTCCGATCTTCCTCTTCTGGGGTGCCGCGCTGGCGTTCCTGGCTCCTCCCCTTCATTGGGTGCCCCCACAAAAAGCTGCTTTACATGGGGGCACCTGTGTGGGCGCGCTCCTGAGTCCCACTGCTGCGTCCATTGACACAGACTGCAGGACTCGGCCCGCTCCCGTGTCACTGGATTTGATTGACAGCAGATTGACTGCTATCAATCTGTCCAATGAAGACAGAGACAGCGGCTGGAGCTGCTGGGCTCATGAACATCGCTGGATCGGATCAAGTAAGAATAAGGGGGGCTCTGGGGGGGCTGCAGCAAAGGTTTTTCACCATAATGCATAAAATGCATTAAGGTGAAAAACCTTGAGACTTTAGCCTTGTACACACGACCGGTTTTCCCGGCAGGAAAACTGCCATGAAAGCTTTTGGCCGGGAAAACCGGCCGTGTGTATGCTCCATCGCAGTTTTCCCGACCGGAAAACTGCCGCGAAACGCGGCAGTAAAGAGAGCTGGTTCTTTTTTTTTTGCTGCCACGTTTCTCTGCGGTTTTTAACCCGGCAGTTTTCCTATGGGAAACACTGCGGTGGAGCATATACACGGCCAGGATTCCTGGCCAAAGCTCCCACCGCAGTTTTCCTGACGGGAAAACCTCTGGTGTGTACAGGGGGAAAGTTACCGAGCAGGTTCTCGGTTTTCCCCCCGGGATTCCCGGCGGACTTTTTACCGCCGGGAATCCCTGTTGTGTGTACAGGGCTTTAACAATCTCTTTAAACCTCTAATTGCCATACTACCATGTCCCAGTCACATGCATTTCAGGGCAATCATGGGTTTAACCACTTGCTTACTGGGCACTTAAACCCCCCTCCTGCCCAGACCAATTTTCAGCTTTCAGCGCTCTCACTCTTTGAATGACAATTGCGCAGTCTTAAAACGTTGTACCCAAATTAAATTTTTATCATTTTTTTCCCCCACAAATAGAGCTTTCTTTTGGTGTTATTTGATCACCTCTGCGGTTTTTCTTTTTTGTTAATTTTTTTTAAAAAGACTGAATTTTAAAAAATAAATACAAAACCGTTTTATATTTTGTTATAAAATTTTGCAAACTGTAATATTTCTCCTTCATTAATGTACGCTGTTGAGGCTGCACTGATGGGCACAGGCTGCACTGATGGGCACTGATGGGCGGCACTGGTGGGCACTGATGGGCACTGATAGGCAGCACTGGTGGGCACTGATAGGCAGCACTGGTGGGCACTGATAGGCAGCACTGGTGGGCACTGAGAGGCAGCACTGGTGGGCACTGAGAATTGGCACTAATAGGTGTCACTTATAGGTGGCACTGATAGCTGACAGTAATGGGCACTGATAGGTGGCAGTGATGCGCACTGATGGGTGGCAATGATGGGGACTGATAGGCAGCACTGCTAGGTGGCACTGATGAGGCACTGATTGGCACCACTGGTGGGCATTGATAGGTGGCACTCGTGGGCATTGATAGGTGACATTTATTGCACTGGTGGTCACTGTGGGCACTGGCAGGCGGTACTGGTGGGCACTAATGAGGCTGATGTGCCTCTTCCACTGGGGACTGATGTCCCTTACACAAGAGTCGGTGATCGGCTTTTTTTTTTCCTCACGCTGTCAGCGTGAGGAGAAAAAAAAAAGATTACCGAGCTTTGTTTACATCACGTGATCAACTGTCATTGGCTGACAGCTGATCACGTGGTAAGGGGCCGGGACCGGATCTGTAATCACCCGAGTCTCAGTGACCACAGCGGTGACCACAGCAGTGATCACAGCGCGCTCTGCACGTGCCCTGCAGGGGGCGCGTGCAAAGGGGAGGACGTCTTTTGACGGCCTCCCGGCATTTGAGGTCTGCGATGTAGCCGCCATTCGGCTATAGCACGGACCCCTAGTGGTTAAATCAGGTGGTGAGAAGGCAACATATTGCCTCCTCATCACCTCTCAAACACACTCGGATCGCTTTTCAGTGCCTGCTGCACTTGTGAATGATCCTTTAGTTGCATTCGGCAGCAGCACCCTTAGTGTTCATTCACATGTAAAAGTTGGGGGGGGGTAAAACCCAGCGGTTGAGTTGCGGTTTTGCCATCCGCCATTCCCTCCCCCCTTAAGGTGTACACATACCGCAGCAGGAATTAAACCCCCTGGTACTTTTTTTGGTGGGTGCTACCACCTGCCAATCCTGACATTCAAGTAAACAAGGTCACTGTGCAAGTGCCCCACAACTGCATGCTTTTGCCGGGTCCAAGGGGTTAAAGCAGGTGGTGAGAAAGCAACACAACGCTGCCTGCTGTAACCCCTTGTTTGCAGTACTGTACAAGGTTGCAGGGCACTTGCTGAGTGGCCTCATTCACTTGAATGGGTCATGCTTGGCAGGTGCTACACTCACCAACCATGACAAGGCATATAATTCCTGCTGCAGCTGTGACATGTGTACACCCCTGGACACTCCAGCTAAAGGGGGTGCAGTTGGGGTGGGGTGATAAAAACAGGTCTTAAATATGGGGTTTTACCACCCCCCAAACTGCAAATGTAAATGAGCCCTTACTGTACTGAGCCCCCTATAAGACTGCTTTCACATTGATGTGCTGCGGTTTACCTGCACTGTGGGTGTAGCGCAGTGCATCTGTGACTTTCCTGGGTTAGCTGCACTTAGCCATAGACTTCTATTATATCCTGCAGGTGTGGAGAACTTTCTGAAAGTGCACCAAAACTCCTGCATTCAGAAAGTGCACCAAACCCGCAGAATAAAATAGAAGTCTATGGCTAAGTGTAGCAACCCCGCAGGAAAGTTGCAGGTACATGGCACTGTACCCGCGGTGTGGGTAAACCACTGGGCATCAGTGTGAAAGCAGCCCTATACTATTATACCCCAGTATATTGCTTCCCACTGACCTGAAGATTTCTTCCTTACTGTTAGGGGTCTCCACAACTTGGGGAATTTTATCAAGGGGTCACGGCATTAGAAAGGTTGAGAACCACTGTTCTAGTGTATCAACCATCCCTTACTGATCAGTTATCTGGGGTCCTCTTTATCTTATGACTGGTGAGTAGGTTTACCCTCTGAATGCCAAGGGTGTATTACATACATCATGGCTGTACCCTGCTGTACGTGGTCAATGAAGTACTGTTTGTATCAAGTTTGTATCACCAAGCTTCCTGCATGAGCTTGTATTTAATTTCAGTGTTTGGCATCTGTGTAAACTGGTGGTCAGCAACAAGTAGATCACGGCCAGGTGACTGGTAGATTGCGGTCTGGGCTTGGTGACACGCCATTCCAGAGCAACAAACAGTGCAATGCAGAGGGACTACTTGTAAAGTTGGAGCTGTAGCCGGGAAGAAGATCCACATAAGCCAATTCCTCCTCTGTAGTGTCGGCTCCTGTCCCATGCGGAGTGATACCAACTGCACTCCACCTCTCATCCCGACTAGAGGTCTCCAGAAAAAGTTGATGCTCTGGGATGGCGCGTCAACAAGCCCAGACCACGATCTACCAGTCACCTGGCCGCCATCTACTTGTTGCTGACCCCCAGTTTACACAGATGCCAAACACTGAAATTAAATACAAGCTCATGCAGGAAGCTTGGTGATACAAACTGTTGATACATACAGTACGTCATTGACCACGTAGAGCAGGGTGCAGCCATGATGTATGTAATCATGCATGTCCTTGGCATTCAGAGGGTTAAACCTACACACCAGACATAAGATAAAGAGGACCCCAGATAACTGATCAGTAAGGGATGGTTGATATACTAGAAGGATGACCACATTTCACTACACATATGTAGCGGAGCCTCACTCTCCCTCTCGGTTTTCTCGTTTGAGCAGCTTGTGTCTAGGGGTACCTGGGAGGGGAGAGTGCAGGAACACTACGCCAAGCTCTCCCCTCGTATGTGTATGAGGGTTGAGCAAAGTCACTTGAATTACCTCCAGGTCTGTTCACTGCATACGAAGCCTCTCCTTGTACCGTGGAGATGTGTCTGCCAATAATAGAGCCCCACACCAATCAAAAGTCCAACACTCCTTTATTTCTCTGCTTTCAGAGTGAACACGATTAGTTGAACTTGTAGTAACAGACAGACAGGGGTGTGGATACGAGTAGGCCCAGGCACAAATGAACTCTCCTATTCCTTTGCTAGCGAATAGGCCTGGCGCACGGTCTCTGCCACCGACCGTGAGTTTTGGTCGCTGCCACCGACCGGGTGAACTGTTGAGGCCTCTGCCACAGGCCTAATAGTAGGTCTCTGCCACTGACCTGAGTTGAATAGTTGGACCGCTGCCACTGGTCATAAAACATGAACCACCTCCCTCTATGAACTTGGCCCCTGTTCGGGAAAGATATCCCTCCGGGTGGTCTCCAGAGGTTCATCCGGCACTGGCAATATGCTGCACCAGATCTTCGGATGAATCACTCCTCCGGTCCCTTACGCCTCTGGATTCGGGTGCCCAACTCCCGGGGCACCCTAGTACAATCCCTCCCTCACAGGACCCAGCGGAAGGTACTGGGCCCCAGGCCTCCGGCTGAGTACCTCACCCCAGACTGAAGGTGTCTGGGATGGAACACGAAATCCAAGTGTCCAGGCCTAGGCCGCTTGGACACCGACCGCGAACAGCAGCCCTCAGGCTGAAGGTGCCTGGGACTCCCACCCTCGTGGCAAAGATGTCTGCCCCCTTTATACCCTCTCCCAGCAAGCACAGCGGGTTCCCCGCCCCGCCGTACAACCGCTGCGAGAGGTCACAAAGGGTACGGCGCTGCAGTGATGGTTCAACCCCGGCCCAAAGTGACAGCGCCACCTGCTGGGCTGCAGGGAACTAGACATCACTGATGTCCTCACCAGATTTAAAAGTACATACCCGCTACACATACATCACCATAAATCTTTTACCTTACTCTGCAAGTAAGAAAAAATGTAACAAGTCAGATTATAGTGAGGTGGGCAAAAAAAGCTAGCCAGCCCTCCAATGAAGCTTATCACTGCCTTCTTCAGGGTGCCACGTGTATGAATCTATGAACGTCAGATATTCCTGGCACACCAAAAACACGAGGATGAGCTGTATAGCACATGCATGTATACGCACATACACAGACGTAAATCTCCCCTTTCACATCAGAGTCCTCAATCAGTGCTCCCCCCCCCTTTTAACATCAGAGTCCTCAGTTCCCCCCACCCCCCTTTCATATCAGTCCTCAGATCCACCCCTTGTTACATAAGCATCCTTAGTTCCACCCCCCTTTTACATCAGAGACTACAGTTCAAAAGGCTTCCACATCAGAGTCTTCAGTTCCCTCCACCCTCCTTTCACATTAGAGTATTCAATTCCCTCTACAGTGCTTTCATATCAGAGTCCACAGTTCCACCCCATGTCACATCAGAGTCCCTAGTTCCCCCCACCCCCCTCTTTCAAATCAGAGCCTCCAGTTCCACCTCCTTTCACATCAGAACCCCCAGTACCCCCCCCCCCTTCACCTCAGAGTTCGCAACCCCTACTCCTTAATCCTTTTATAATAGAGTCTTCAGTCCACCCTTCAGATCAGAGTCCTCAATTCCACCTCCTTTAATATCAGAGTCCTCCGTCTTCCCCTTTTCCACATCAGAGTCCTCAGTACACCCCCTCACCCCCACATCTGGCTGTGGCACCATGGCAGTAGACAGTGTACCGAGTGTTCTAAGCAGAGGCAGACTTACATCCGCTGAATGCTAGGGCTGTCCTGAGTGCCACCGACCCTGGATTACCATGCGTTTCTATAGTGTTGGAGGCCAACACATCTGTACATGTACCAGGGAAACCCACAACGCTGACAACCCCAGACAGCAGACCAGGATGCCCACCCACTTTGAGAAACGCTGCTTTAGAGGGTTCATTCATAAAGATTATCACACAGGCTAGCTTTCTTTAACAATAACTCAATAACAAAACCCGCTGTGATTGGAGATGCGCTCCCCAGAGCCAATGGAAGAAATCACATACAGGTACTTGATTTTGCGCTTAAGGGCTGCCCTGCCACAGTATATGTACGTAGGGCGGTCCTTAAGTGGTGATAGAGACAAAAGGAGGGCACTCACAAAAATTCCATCATAGTCAAACTTTACCGTGGTTCCCAAGGGAAACAACCTCGAGCTTGACAAAGAGTAGAACCCTGAAGCGCATTGCCTAGCTAACATACCTAGAAGTGTATGCTGACCTCCAATCCAAGGCTTATACCTGTATACTTTGCCATGGCAGGCTCATGTTCTTGTACCTAAACAGTTTAAAGGGTTTCTATTTGCTGAATGCCCAATGATTGTGTCCCTTGGCAGCCATGTTCAAGCAGAACTATAGGCAACAGTTTTTTTTTTTTTCATTTTGGATAGAGTAATGGAGGGTCATATCCCCAGCTAATTTATTTTTTGTCATCTGTGTCCCACTGGGAAGATTTACCTTCACTTCCTGTTCTATAGCCAAAACAGGAAGTGTGGGAAAATTCCTGCAAATGAAGGGAATTCCTTGAGGACCCCCAGGTCTCCAGAGCAAGTATCCCCATTGGAAGATTTCCCCTCTATTACTTTTCTCAGAACACCCCAAAATTTGAGGGTTTTCTTTTTCGTTGACTTTCAATGATGATGATAAAGAGGACAAACAGAGAGGGTGATCTCCCTAACGGGGACACAGAGAGAAATAAAAACCTGATAGGTGTTCTAATCCCTCTCTAATCTATACAAAACTAGAAAAAAATTACCACCATTACCCTATTCTTGGCTCTTTAAAGTTGTCACTCCTTAAAGCGGTAGTAAACCCGCAGATTTTTTTTAAAACCTGTAAGGCAAAAGGCATAATGAGCTAGTATGCACCGCATACTAGCTCATTATGAAATACTTGCCTTAGAACGAAGCATCGGCAGGTGATCTCGGTCCACGCAGAGGGAGCGGACATTTTCCCTCAGCGTGTCTTCCGGGTATCGCTGCTCTGGCGCTGTGAGTGGGCGGAGCCGCGATGTTGTCACTCCCGCGCATGAGCGCGGGAGACTTCTCTCCGGCAAGGTCCGGCGTCTGCTGGACCTTTCAGCCGGGAACTCAGAGCGCTGAAGTCAGCGGCTGCATGCAAGGGGAATATCTCCTAAACCGTACAGGTTTAGGAGATATTTTTTTTACCTACAGGTAAGCCTTATTATAAGCTAACCTGTAGGTCAAAGTGAAAAAAAAGGGTATACAACCGCTTTAATGCACTAGAGGTGCACCTGATGTGCTTTTCTTTTGTTATTTCAGGCAATGGCTGTGAGGTTCTATGAGGTGTCTGTTGAGGAAAGTAGAATAGAGCGCTATATGAGAATCAAGATAAACCAGTTCATCAGAAATTAAACTTTTCAATAGCTAAATAGAAACGATACTAATTCCATACCCATGCAATATTTATGTACTCACACGTCCAGCGTGTCCTGCTGCATGCTGCTGCATACCGGGTCCTGCACCAACAAAGTCTTTACTTAGATCATCAGGGGGCTGCTGTCTCTTATGAGTTCCTGCAGCCATCCCCCTGACATTGCCCAGGAAGAGACAGTTGGCACCCGGATAACACCTAAAGAATATATTTTAGTTGTATTATGATCATATACAGAATTCGATTTATGTTTAAGATGTAGTGTTTTGTGTCTACACTGGGATTTATAGGATTTTATATTATTTATAGCTGTATACAGTGGTGTAATTTGGTTTTGTACTACCCTAGGCAAGATTAAAATCGTGCGCGGTATATCGTTCTTGTCTCAGAGTCTGATGGGGACAGTGGCATTACTAGGGGGGGGGCAGAGGGGACCATGGCCCTCCCAACATTATACTGTTCCCCCCCCCAATTAAACAGTGGCTTCGCTAGAGCTTTTCTCTCCTGTCTCCTCTCCCCCGCATGCTGCTGCTGCCCAGCAAAGTAAACCGACTCAGACGAGCAGAGAGAGCGGAGCGGAAGGAGGATCCACTCATCGCTCCGCCCCCACCTAGGCACTGATCGAGCAGAGCTGAGCTCCCTTGGAGGCTGTGCCCAGCCCCAGATCCAGGGACCTGCTGCCACCCATCCGTTCTCTACTCAGGGCGGGAGATCGTGGCGTTCTCGGGGTGCCCTAGGCTTTTGTTGAAGAACCTGACAGCCAGGAGGAGAGGAATCGGGAGGCAGAAGATCAGGCAGGCCACCAGTTGACTACCAGGAGGAGAGGTTAGTGAGCCATCACACTGAGGCAAAGCAAAGTCCTAAGTGGGGTGGCTGGTGTGGGGGGGGTAGCTCAACCGGGATCACCTTCCCTGGGAAAAAGGGCAGTCCAAAAGGCAGGTTTTCTTAAAACCTGACTTGTAGCCAGTTTTATTTTTAAAAGGTTGCATGGAAATCAAATAAACAGAAAATAAATCAATGCCATGCAGGCAGTAACTAAACAGTTCAGGATCCTAACTCACAGGTGAAGGGCTTCTCCGAGTCTCCCACAAAACACAGATAATCCAAACCTTTTTCTGTCTCTCACAAAGCAGGCTCTCTGTCTCTGTCTCTATCTCGTTGAAATTTGTGGAGTGTAGGGGGAAATGGTAGGTGCCAATAGTGCGTTCACTGATGCCAATGCTGTGGGTCAATAGTGCGTCCGCTGACACCAGTGCTGGTGGTTAATAGTGCGTCGGCTGACACCAATGCTGGGGGCTAATAGTGCGTCCGTGACACCAATGCTGGGGGATAATAGTGCGTCCGTGACACCAATGCTGGGGGCTAATAGTGCGTCCATGACACCAATGCTGGGGGCTAATAGTGCGTCCGTGACACCAATGCTGGGGGCTAATAGTGCGTCCGTGACACCAATGCTGGGGGTCAATAGTGCGTCTGCTGACACCAGTGCTGGTGGTCAATAGTGCGTCAGCTGACACCAATGCTGGGGGTTAATAGTGAGTTTAGTCCTAGTGTTTGCTGAAATTGCTTTAAACTATAAAGAAAAGCTTTTGAGAGTTTTCCTCTCTTTCTGAGGTCTGAAGCAATACCTGAGGAAGAGAAAGGAATCCCCTTGAAAGCTTGTCTTTTAAGTGTTAGGTTAGTACAATAGAAAGGTATCATTGCATACTGCATTACTCTCGTATTTTGTAATCTTATTTATATATACTTATATTGGTTTTTTTAGTGGTATGATTTAGTGGTGAAAATTATTAGTGCCCCCCCCCCCCCCCGTTTTCGGAACCCACACGTGCGAGGACAGGGGCACTTTAATATATATTTTTTAATTATAATTTTTTATTTAATTTTTTACACTGTTACTTTTTAGCACCTTTGTTGCTGTCACAAGCAATGTAAACATCCTTGTGAAAGCAATTGGGAGTGACAGGCACTCTTTATGGAGAGAGCTTTGGTCTATAAAACACCAAGATCTGTGAATGCTTTTGATTTTTAAAAACTGGTGCCGATGGTTTCCAAGTAAACCGGAAGTGATGTCATGTCATCGCTTCTGGGTTACTGTTACAAACAGCAAATCAAAGTCGATTCCAGCTTTGCTTGGCTGTCTGACCAGTCGGCAGACATGCTAGCTGGTCGCTCGGGTCTCCCGGTGGGATGGGAAAGCCGCAGAAGGTAGCGGAAGAGGGGGGCGTCCCCTCCCGATTTTTGTACTAGCAATCGATCGGCTAGTAAGTCACTCCGATTGCTTTTACAGGAGAGCTGACTGCCGGCTCTAAAAAACTATACTGGGGTGATGCCTGCATTATTCAACCACCGAAAGGACAGGAAGTGGTTAAAGAGCCACCTCTGCTGTTATGCCTGGGGGCGATGCCGCACCCCTGAAAAATGCTGTGCATGCCAGTCAAGTTCCTCCACCCCAAACTCACTCATCCATGTCTTTATGGACCTTGCTTTGTGCACTGGTGCACAGCCATGTTGGAACAGGAAGGGGACATCCCCAAACTGTTCCCACAAAGTTGGGAGCATGAAATTGTCCAAAATTTCTTGGCATGCTGACGCCTTAAGAGTTCCCTTCACTGGAACTAAGGGGCCAAGCCCAACCCCTGAAAAACAACCCCACACTATAATCCCCCCTCCACCAAATGATTTGGACCAGTGCACAAAGCAAGGTCCATAGAGACATAAATGAGTGAGTTCGGGGTGGAGGAACTTGACTTGCCTACACAGACTGACCTCAACACAATAGACCACCTTTGGGATGAATTAGAGTGGAGACTGCCACCCAGGCATTCTCATCCAACATCAGTGCCTGACCTCACAATTGCGCTTCTGGAAGAATGGTCAAACATTCCCAAAGACACACTCCTAAACCTTGTGGACAGCCTTTCCAGAGGAGTTTAGAATCTGTTATGGCTGCAAAGGGTGGGCCAACTCAATATTGAACCCTACGGACTAAGACTGGGATGCCATTAAAGTTAATGTGCATAATTTGGTGATCTAGTGTATTTTTGCCACACAGTTTTCCTTTTGATCTTCTTAGATCTAAAGATTTTTTACTTTTTTTATTTTTTTATTATTAGGGGTCACCATTACTAATACTACTTACTTCTGTCCACTTTAATTTGATGACTTCCCGTTGTCCTTCAGACTTCACCATATGTTCCATTTCTTATTCAGCAGCCAGCAACAAAGTCTCCCTGCCTCTGTGAAACTATGAGACGGCCCCCCTCTTTTTTCTATAACACATGGACCATGTCTGTGATCACTTCTATATCATCAAGTCATTAGAAAAATATTTGCTGTGGTAGGGATCCCGTATTCCTGCTCATTCCAGACGCCTTATTCTGCAGAACAGGAAGTCTTATTGTGTGAAACGTTTGGGACAAATCAGGAAGCCACATATTGCTGATAAAATCGGAAAACAAATACCGTCTACCTAATGGACCATAAAGAACTCAATGCAATTTAAACTTAGATGGTAGCCATAGCTTTCATCACTAAGTGCTCTGGGGAAGTGGAAACTGGAGTTTGCTGTAAAGCAAAACACAGGCGCACCACGTAGCACAGATCAACTTATTTAATAAAAATAATAATAATAAAATTCAAGTATTAGGCTCCATGTACACTGAAGCTGATAAACTGCAGTTTATTGGCCTTTTGGCGTTTTTTTTTTAAAAGCCCATTAACTGCACTCTATGTTAGCCTATGTGTTCATGTACACATAACGTTTTTTAGCTTTAATGAGCAGTGGAGTTAATGGGCTTTTTTCTAAACGCAAGAAATTTGTGTTCAAAGTGCCGTTTTTCGGCAGAAAAAAACGCAAAACGCTCAAAAACGCTGGCCGCGAGCGTTTTTTAGCGTTTTTTGGTCCATTGAAAAAAACCGAGATAAAGGCTACACTGAAAAACGCTAATAAAAGCCCAGTAAAAAAACGCTGATAAAAGCTAGCTTTTTCTGCTGCTTTAAAAACGACCGTTTTTGAGCTTCTGTGTACATGGACCCTAACACTTACTAAAGATTCCTAAATTACAGACTCAATAAGCAATGCGATGATGGCCAGGACAAGCGACATCTGAACTGATTCTTTAAGACCAACCTTCTTGTAGGCGGCATGGGAAAGAAATCCTCCTGTCCCAACTAAAAAAGGAGCCTAAGCCAGCCAGTTCTTCTCCCCAACAAGTGCCACAGTGTCGGTGACACATTTTAGGCTTACCGCCCTACCTCAGTCTGGAAAATCTGTTCAGATTTCCTTGGCCTGGCCATCACCACAGTGTTACTGAGTTTCAGCACTAAGGAGTCTTTGATAAGGGCAATACTTTTCTTTATTTTGTTTTATAATAAATAATTGAATCCGCTATATGGTGCACCTGTGTTTTGTTTTGCTTTTTATATTTTTTAGTATTACTAGTGTGAGGGGGTTAGCTCGGCAGCGGGTGTGTGTGACCCCCGGGATGGGCTCCCCACACAAAAACAGGCCCAGCAAACGGAGGTTGTGGTTTTCAAAATCAAAAAGGTGCGGTTTATTTTCTATTTACAGTGACAAAACACAGCAAAGCAAAAGAAACATAAATAAAATAAATCCTGGTCAACTTGACCTCTGAGTAAACATACAGGTTTCCTAACTAACAACTGGGATCAGCCTAGTGCTGTCCTAGTCCCTAAGTCCCTGATTTTAAATGTCCAAGCAAATAGCCACACAGGCTTTGTCTCACCGCACAGGGGTTCACTCTCCCTAGACAGTCCACACAGGTCTGGTTCCAGGCATGAGCAAACACCTAATGAATCTGGGAGTTCTTATAGAGGCCTAAATGAGCTGACAAGCTTCAGCTGGTCTCATCAACTCCCTGTCTGCACGACACCCCACACTCTCCCTAGAGGTATGAGTCATCCATGAGCCCACTAGCCTCAGCTGGGCTTATACAACTCTCCACCTAGTTGTATAAGTCGGCGTAAAGCCTGAATCTGGGCGAAATATATCTACCCCCCTGGATGCAACCAGGTGACTTTACCTTCCTGCTGTCACATACCCCCCCCTCTTGTTTTAACCTTGGGGTTGGAACACCAGCAATCAGGCATTCATGTACTCGAGACAAAGCATCCACATTCCCCATTTGAACGCCAGGACGATGCTTTACTGTGAAGTTGAATTCCTGGAGGGCCAGGAACCACCTATTCACTCTTCTATTTGTTTCCTTGTTTTGAGCCATCCACTTTAACGGAGCGTGATCCGTAACCATGTCAAAGTGCCTACCTAGCAGGTAGTACCGAAGGGAATCTAGAGCCCACTTCACCGCTAAACACTCCTTTTCAACGGTGGCGTAATTTACCTCATGGGACTTCAACTTCCTGCTGAGGTAAATGACTGGGTGCTCTTCCCCGTTCCAGACCTGGGACAATACTGCTCCTAACCCCACATCTGACGCATCACTTTGTACGACAAAGTCTTTAGAGAAGTCGGGTGAGTACAACACTGGCTGGCTACATAAGGCTTGTTTCAAGAATTGGAATGCTGCCTCAGCCTCGGGGGTCCATTTAATCATGACCGACCCTTTCCCCTTCGTCAGGTTGGTTAGGGGCACAGCCTTAGAAGCAAAGTGGGGAATGAATCGCCGATAATACCCAGCGATTCCCAGAAAGGCTCGTACCTGCTTTTTGCTGTTGGGACGTGGCCAACTCTGGATGGCCTCGACTTTGTTGAGTTGGGGTTTTATTACTCCCCTCCCAATGGTGTACCCAAGATATTTGGCCTCCTCCTGCCCAATGGTACACTTCTTGGGGTTAGCCGTAAACCCTGCTTCCCGAACAGAGTCCAGGACTGCTTGCACTTTTGGCAGATGTGAGGCCCAATCTGTGCTATGGACAATTACGTCATCCAGGTAAGCCGCAGCATACTTCCGATGGGGTCTCAGCATCTGGTCCATTTTCCGCTGGAATGTGGCCGGCGCATTCTGTAACCCGAACGGCATTCTTTTATATTGGAACGCCCCGTCTGGGGTTACAAATGCGGTTTTCTCTTTGGCCGACTTGGCCAGGGGGATTTGCCAATACCCTTTTGTGAGGTCAAGAGTCGTCATGTATCGGGCTGTTCCCAGCCGGTCGATCAACTCATCTATACGTGGCATGGGGTAGGTGTCAAATTTTGTAACTTTGTTCAACTGACGAAAATCGTTACAAAATCGCCAGCTCCCATCCGGTTTAGGCACCAACACAATGGGACTAGACCAATCACTTTGGGACTCCTCTATCACCCCTAAGTTCAGCATTTTCTGTACTTCCTCCCGTATTGCCTCCCGTCGGGCCTCTGGGATCCGATAGGGTTTTAACTTCACCCTTTCACCGGGCGGGGTAATGATGTCATGCTCTACCCCAGATGTTTGTCCCGGCAGCTCAGAGAACACCTCCTTGTTGTGAAGCACAAACTCCTTAACCTCCTGTTGTTGGGGTTGTGACAAGGTGGCTGCTATTCCAACCTCCGGAATCACGCAACCAGTTTGAGCTGGTGACCAAGTTTCTGCGACTAGGGACTCTCTATCCCTCCAGGCTTTCAACAGATTAACGTGATAGATCTGTTCGGGCTTTCGCCTTCCTGGTTGTCTGACCTTGTAATTCACTTCGCTCACTTTTTCCATTATCTCATAGGGGCCTTGCCATTTGGCAAGGAATTTACTTTCAACCGTAGGGACAAGTACCAGTATCCTATCCCCCGGGGAAAAGGTACGGGTCTTGGCTCCACGGTTGTACACTCTCTGCTGTGCTAACTGCGCTTGGGCCAAATGTTCCTTCACGATGGGCATTACCTGTGCAATTCGGTCTTGCATCAGGGCGACATGCTCAATCACACTCCTGTGGGGAGAACTCTCACTTTCCCAAGTTTCCTTGGCAATATCCAACAGCCCTCTTGGGTGTCTCCCATACAGTAACTCAAAGGGGGAGAATCCCGTAGAGGATTGGGGCACCTCCCTAATAGCAAACATCAGATAAGGAAGTAGACAGTCCCAATCCTTTCCATCTCTATCCACCACTTTCTTCAACATTTGTTTTAGGGTTTTGTTGAATCTTTCAACCAGCCCATCGGTTTGGGGGTGATACACAGATGTACGTAATTGCGTCACTTTGAACAATTTACACAGCTCCTTCATAACCCGGGACATAAAGGGTGTACCTTGGTCCGTAAGCAGTTCTTTACAAATACCCACCCGGCTAAACACAAGAGATAGCTCTTTGGCTATGGTTTTGGCCGAGGTATTTCGGAGAGGGATCGCTTCTGGATAACGGGTGGCATAGTCCATTATAACTAATATGTACTGGTGCCCCCTAGCGGACTTGATTATAGGCCCTACCAAATCCATGGCGATCCTCTCAAACGGGACCTCAATGATGGGTAGAGGGACCAGCGGGCTACGGAAATGTGGCATCGGGGCCGACCTCTGACACACAGGGCAGGAGGAACAATAATTTTCTATGTCCTTCATCACCCCCGGCCAATAGAATCTCTGTAATACCCTCTCTCGGGTTTTCTCTGTCCCCAGATGACCTCCAAGAATGTGCCCATGGGCCAACTCCAACACCAACTTCCTGTAAGGTTTGGGCACCACAAGCTGCTCAACGGTTTCTTCTGCCCTTTTTGCCACCCGATACAGTAGGTCCTTCTCTACGCTGAAGTATGGGTAAGTGCAGGTATTATCTGGGTTCACTAACTCGCCATCTATTTTCACTACGTTTTCCCGTGCCTTTATTAGGGCGGGGTCTTTCAACTGTTCTGTGGCAAAGTTTTCCCTGTGAACCTCAAGATCAGAAAACTCCACAGACGGTAGGTTTTCGTCTGAGGAGGTGGGCTCCTCTCCAGTTTCTTGAGTCTCCCCTGCCAATACTGATAAGGGAAATTCCGGAGAGTCCTCACCACTCTCAGGGGAGTTCTGGCTATCACATTCCTGGTACATAGGGGCACCAGTGGGGGGCTCAGGATCATCCCACAGTTCCCAGAACTTCGGAAAATCCCTTCCCACAATGGCGTCATGCGGTAACTGAGATACTAAGCCCACTGGATGAGAGAGGGTACCTTTGGGGGTCTCGAAACACACTGTAGTCACTGGATACTCTCGGGTGTCCCCATGCACACAAATAACAGCTACCTTGCTATTCCCAAAGACCTCTGTTTTAACTAACTCAGCCTTTATCAGGGTCACAAGGCTACCTGAATCCAGCAATACCACAACATTTCTACCATTAACACACATTTTGCATAAATGTTTCTCAGTTCCTCGAATGGCAGTGCATGCGACTGTCGCACACAGCGACTGACGTCTGCCCGTCAGAAAGTCACACTGCATGGGTTCCTCCATAACCGGGCAATTGGCTGCAATATGTCCCGCTTGCCGGCAGCGGTAGCAAACGATCCTTCTTGCCGCCTCTTGAGCCGCTGATTTCCCAGGCTGTTCTCCCCAAACTTGGGGTAGAGCTCCCACCCTCTCACTCTCTCCACCCTCACCCCTTGGAATCCTCTTATCCGCCCCTGGGGATGGTCTGGTCTTAGGGTGGAAAGTCCGAGTGTCTCTGGAAGAGGCCGTCAGGTTCTCTGTAGCCAAGTATTTCTCCACACGATCCACAAGACCATCGGCCGTCTCTGGGTCTCCATGGCTTACCCACTTTTGGATGGCAGTAGGAAGAGCTCTCAAAAACCGATCCATTACAACACGTTCCACAATCTTTGGTGCGGACAAAGTCTCTGGCTGTAGCCACTTTCTGCTCAGGTGAATGAGATCATACATTTGAGACCTGGGGGGTTTTCCAAGCTGGAAAGTCCAGTTATGCACACGCTGAGCCCGGACAGCCTGGGTGACACCCAGCCTTGCCAAAATTTCAGCTTTTAGCATCACATAGTCTTTTGCTTGGTTAGGCTCTAGGTCATAGTAAGCTTTCTGCGATTCACCAGTTAACAGAGGAGCCACCAGTCCAGCCCACTGCTCCTCAGGCCACTTTTCTCTTTCAGCGGTCCTTTCAAATGTGGTCAAAAATACCTCTGGATCATCCTCTCCAGTCATTTTTGTCAATAAACGACTCACCCCAAAGGACGCGGTATTAGTGGGACGGCTTTCCTCACTGGTCTGCGGACGTTGCTGCATTACTGCTTCCATTTGTTGTAGTCTCTGCTCTTGCTTCTGTAACAGGTCTATGAAGCGGGCCTCAGATTGCTGCTGGGCTTGTTGCTGAGCTGCAAGGCTCTGTTGATGAGCTTGCTGCTGGGCTGCAAGGCTCCTTTGCAAACCTGCATTTGTCTGCTGTTGATTGGCATTTGCTAGAGCCAGCTGTTTCAGTATCTCCTCCATGCTGGCTTAAAAAAAACTGCCACTGGTTCTCCACCAACTGTGAGGGGGTTAGCTCGGCAACGGGTGTGTGTGACCCCCGGGATGGGCTCCCCACACAAAAACAGGCCCAGCAAACGGAGGTTGTGGTTTTCAAAATCAAAAAGGTGCGGTTTATTTTCTATTTACAGTGACAAAACACAGCAAAGCAAAAGAAACATAAATAAAATAAATCCTGGTCAACTTGACCTCTGAGTAAACATACAGGTTTCCTAACTAACAACTGGGATCAGCCTAGTGCTGTCCTAGTCCCTAAGTCCCTGGTTTTAAATGTCCAAGCAAATAGCCACACAGGCTTTGTCTCACCGCACAGGGGTTCACTCTCCCTAGACAGTCCACACAGGTCTGGTTCCAGGCATGAGCAAACACCTAATGAATCTGGGAGTTCTTATAGAGGCCTAAATGAGCTGACAAGCTTCAGCTGGTCTCATCAACTCCCTGTCTGCACGACACCCCACACTCTCCCTAGAGGTATGAGTCATCCATGAGCCCACTAGCCTCAGCTGGGCTTATACAACTCTCCACCTAGTTGTATAAGTCGGCGTAAAGCCTGAATCTGGGCGAAATATATCTACCCCCCTGGATGCAACCAGGTGACTTTACCTTCCTGCTGTCACACTAGATACAGTGGGGCTGATTTAAGAAAATGTTGCCGCATTTGCGCGGGCAGGAATAATTATTGCGACATGGCGCATGCTGTCGACTTGCACCGGATTCGTGAAATCGTTGCGCGTACGGGCGCATACACATTCTTAAATATGAAACAGACATCGGGCACTTGCTCATTGTAATGCTGATCATGTTAATGAGCTTTTCCTTATCACATGGAGAATATTGCTTCCACTTTTATTCCTTTCATTCATTTCTTTTTGAAACAACTCAATATTCATTCTAGAGATCTTCCTCCTATCAACAACTGTGCAGATGTTTACTGGACTTGTAATTGTGCATTTTATGGTGATAGTCTATAATCATTGGTGGAGCCAAAACTTCCATGAAAACATCTTCTCAACACATGTCTGTGTATTGTGCATTCTGGACAATTCTTTCCCCATACACTGTCCAATCTGATTGGATGACATTTACATCCACTCATTTCTCTGAGCAATTCATTTCCCCATACACTGTGCAATCAAATTTAATGAAGTGAATGAAAGGAATAAAAGTGGAAGCAATATTCTCCATGTGATAAGGAAAAGCTCATTAACATGATTAGCATTACAATGAGCACAAGCCCAATGTATAAGCAGTTGGGCACTCTGGAGAACGCAGATGCGCCCGTGTGCAACACACATATTTAACAAGCTAAAACGTGTGCGGTGTGTCAGGCGAGCATAAAATGGTGTGCTCTGTCAATGCACATGTGCAGTTGAGTAGCTGAAAGAAGGGTGTAAATTGTAAAAAGGCTGATTAGTTGTAAGACAGATCTACATGTTCTGGACAGAATTTGTGCATTTAAACAATATTATATTCATACTTTTTAGCCTGGTAACAGAAGATGGTAAACTAGTAAAGTTATCTACAGTATTCAGACAAAAATGTTGAAGATTACATTGGCTGTGCTTGCTAATGGTAGGCGCGAAGGATTGCGCAAGTGCGCAACAGCGCTTCCTATGTAAATATGGTTTGGTGCATATAAGTGCACCATAATTTTTGATAAATGTTTTGAGTCCTGTTTTTTGTGCAATTGCTCCAATTTCTCCACTGCACCACAGGCGCAGGTCTTTACAGGTGAGTACACCCCTCACATTTTTGAAAATATTTTATTATATCTTTTCATGTGACAACGCTGAAGAAATGACACTTTGCTACAATGTAAAGTAGTGAGTGTACAGCTTGTATAACAGTGTAAATTTGCTCTCCCCCTCAAAATAACTCAACACACAGCCATTCATGTCTAAACCGCTGGCAACAAAAGTGAGTAAACCCCTAACTGAAAATGTCCAAATTGGGCCCAATTAGCCATTTTCTCTCCCCAGTGTCATGTGACTCGTTAGTTTCAGGTGTGAATCGGGAGCAGGTGTGTTAAATATGGTGTTAATGCTCTCACTCTCTCATACTGGTCACTGGAAGTTCAACATGGCACCTCATGGCAAAGAACTCTCTGAGGATCTGAAAAAAATAATTGTTGCTCTACATAAGGATGGCTTAGGCTAGAAGAAGATTGCCAAGACCCTGAAACTGAGCTGCAGCACGGTGGCCATGACCATACAGCGGTTTAACAGGACAGGTTCCACTCAGAACAGGGCTTGCCATGGCCGACCAAAGAAGTTGAGTGCACGTGCTCAGCATCATATCCAGAGGTTGTCTTTGGGAAATAGACGTATGAGTGCTACCAGCATTGCTGCAGAGGTTGAAGGGGTGGGGGGGGGGGGGTCAGCCTGTCAGTGCATCAAATTGGTCTGCATGGCTGTTGTCCCAGAAGGAATCCTCTTCTAAAGATGATGCACAAGAATGCATCGCAAACAGTTTGCCTGAAGACAAGCAGGTTAAGGATTCCTGGAACCATGTCCTGTGGTCTGATGAGACCATGATAAACTCATTTGGTTCAGATGGTGTCAAGCGTGTGTGGCGGCAACCAGGTGAGGAGTACAAAGACAAGTGTGTCTTGCCTACAGTCAAGCATGGTAGTGGGAGTGTCATGGTCTGGGGCTGCATGAGTGCTGCCGGCACTGGAGAGCTACAGTTCATTGAGGAAACCATGAATGCCAACATGTACTGTGACATACTGAAGCAGAGCACGATCCCCTCCCTTCAGAGACTGGGCCGCAGGGCAGTATTCCAACATTATAATGACCCCAAACACACCTCCAAGACGACCATTGCCTTGCTAAAGAAGCTGAGGGTAAAGGTGAGGGACTGGCCAAGCATGTCTCCAGACCTAAACCCTATTGAGCATCTTTGGGGCATCCTCAAATGTTGATGGAGGAGCGCAAGGTCTGTAACATCCACCAGCTCTGTGATGTCATCATGGAGGAGTGGAAGAGGACTCCAGTGGAAACCTGTGAAGCTCTGGTGAACTCCATGCCCAAGAGAGTTAAGGCAGTGCTGGAAAATAATGGTGGCCACACAAAATTTTGACACTTTGGGCCCAATTTGGACATTTCCACTTAGGGGTGTATTCACTTTTGTTGCCAGCATTAATGGCTGTGTGTTGAGTTATTTTGAGGGGACCGCAAATTTACACTGCTATACAAGCTGTACTCTCACTACTTTACTTTGTAGTCAAGTGTCATTTTTTCAGTGTTGTCACATGAAAAGATATAATAAAATATTTACAAAAATGTGAGGGGTGTACTCACTTTTGTGAGATACTGTACTTTCACAGGCTGCAATCTGTAGTGGCATGACCTACAATATTGCACTGGACCACACAGTGGTTAGTGGAAAGTTAGCGAATTTGGAGGTGAACCCATTCCAATTTGCTGGTTATTTGTGTAGCACTCTCTCACAGTAGCTGTAGTGCGCTCCCTGTCAAGGATGTCCCCTGTCCCCTCTATTGTTTGCACTAGCCATTGAACCCCTGGCCACATCTATTAGGCAAATCCAGACATATCGGGCTTTAACTATGGTTCGCTACAAGAAAAAGTCATGCTAACGACACCATGCTGATGCTAGGAGACACCATGCACTCTCTCGAAATGGCGATGAAAACTGTCGCTCGTTTTGGCAAATTCTCAGGCCTTCTTATAAATTGGGACAAATCTGCATTAATGCCCTTAGACCCTAACTCTCCCCAAACCATCACTTTCCCCTGTGACATTACAGTTACTTCTTCATTCAAATACCTGGGTGTCCAAGTTACACCTCAGCTAGTAGATTTTAGCGGCTTGAATATAACTCCCCTGCTGGCCCGCTTTAGAGATAAAATTAAGCTCTGGAACAGATTTTGGTTATCTTTGGCTGGTAAAGTTAACCTAGTTAAAATTATTTTTATGCCCCAGCTTTTATATTTTCTGCACAATACACCGGTAGTGATACCATTGAGCATTTTTCATGAGGTAAACTCGATCTTTAGACAGCTGTTATGGCACACTAAAACACCTAGTGCAGCTAGAACATCTACAAAGACCCAAGGTCAGGATGCTGGGGGCCTGGCCATGCCCAACCCGTGGTTGTACTATGTTACAGCCCAAAATTTTTCCAGAAGACCCACTATGCGGACATTATTCCTTCTCATACAATTTTCTAAATCTTCTGCCCGCATACTGTTTGCACCCGCTAGTTGTTTAGATGTCTGAGAGTCCTGCATTATAGCTGGAAGTTTATCTTCTATATCGCTAAAGCGACTCTCAGTACCTGTCGTGTGCTCCCTTATTTTCTGGCGGTCTTGCCGTATCAAATCGGCATCTTCAGACAAGCTACCTAGATGTGTTTTTAACTTATCAACTGAGGCTGTGCATTTGTTCACTGCTTTCAGGATTTCCCATCATGTAGGTTGTTTTTGTTCAGCAGGGTACTTATCCAGCTCATCTGTAGACAGATCTTCCTGCTCAGCTATAATGGCTTCTGCTCCACGTGGCTGGCCCTCCACCTCCTCCTCTAACACGTCTTCCACCAGCTCATCCAAGCTGGAGGGCTGAGCACTGGGCAGTGGCAGCTTTTGTGAATAATAAAGCATGTCGCTGGACCCCTCTTTACCTGGCATGTTATCGCCTTTGGTTTTTGAGCTGATCAGCAGTGTTTGATCGCTTGGTTTTCAGTGTAAGGCCCTTTTCACACTGGGGCGGTGGTTGCGTCGGCGGTAAAGCGCCGCTATTTTTACGGCACTTTACCGTAAATTTTGCGGCGCTTTTTGGCCGCTAGTCGGGCGCTTTTACCCCCGCTAGCGGCCGAGAAAGGGTTAAAACCATTGCAAAGCGCCGCTGCAGCTGCCGGCGGTATAGCCACGGTGCCCATTCATTTTAATGGGCAGGAGCGATGGAGGAGTGGTATACACACTGCTCCTTCACCGCTCCAAAGATGCTGCTAGCAGGAATTTTTTTATCGTCCTGCTAGCGCACCGCTCCAGTGGGAAAGCCCTCAGGGCTTTCACATTGGAGAGACAGCAGTGGCTCTTTCAGGGCGCTTTGCAGGCGCTATTTTTAGCGTTATATCGCCTGCGAAGTGTCTCAGTGTGAAAGGGGTCTTAGAGACGGCAGGGGACAGATGCAGCATCAAACCAATGTTGCATCCAGCTAGGTAAGTATGATTCTTAAAAAATAAATAAAACCCGGACTATCATCAGTCAATTCCCCCCTGTACCCCATCGTGGGGAACCCACGTTTCCCTATGGGACTACAGGAGGGACCATGGAGAAGACTCTTAGACTTACAGATATTTCAGGCTTCGCATTTCGCGCAAGGAATGACGAGTAATTGGCCCTCATTTATGGAATTAACTTCATCTAACGATCGCTTTGGCCTCGATTTCTGGAGTGGAGTCCAACTGAGACATTTTTTTAATACCCTACCACCCCTGGAGGGTTTCCTAAGACCATTGACTCCCTTAGAAAAGTTGTGTGAAGAAACAGGCCCTTGTTACCATACACTTTCGAAAATCTATGGATTATTGATTGCCCCCCCAGAAGACTATGTCCCCCCATATATAAGGAAGTGGGAAACAACATTGGACAGGACATTTACACAGGTACAACATAAGCAGATTATAAAGCTGGCGCTAAAATCATCCATATGTACGAGGGCCCAAGAAACAAACTTTAAAATCATGACGAGATGGTACCAAACACCATCACTGCTTAATAAATATTTGCCGGAGATCCCAGATAAATGTTGGAGATGCCAAGAAGAAAGAGGGACATTGCTTCACGTGTTTTGGTCATGCTCGAAGTTAGTACATTTCTGGAGGGAGGTACGTCAGATAGCACAAAAATTTACTGATTATAATATACCAGAAGACCCGGCTTTATTCTTGTTGCATGTTTCTGAAATACCAGGGGAAATATACAGTAAATCAATCGTACGTCATCTTATTAACGGAGCTAGAGCATGTATTGCCCGGCAGTGGAGAGATACGAATCCCCCAACAATCTTTCTATGGTTTAATAGAATTGAAGAAGTAAATAAGATGGAGGACTTGACACTCTCACGTCAAAACCGTCATGAGACTTATTCTAAAACCTGGGCACAATGGAACATATTTAAATACTCAGAAGAAGAGAAGACCCTTTTCTGTAACCCAAGAAGAGGAGGGGGGAGCTAGGGCTCTTCTACCTCCCTGTCCGACCCGAGATAATTTATAAAGGGAATTTTTTATTTTTTTTTTGGTTAAGGTGAGGTAGCCAAAGTTTTTTAGAAGGTGGAGGGTAATAGGAGGGGTCTGGGATCTTAGGAGGGGAAGAATCAAAGGAACAGGAATATTCCAATAGAATTAGATTTATGTTCTATTTAAGACCATAAGAATGTGATATATGGTTTGGGCCTGTGGGGCATTTATTGGTTTAAACTGCAACAGTAAAATGTGCTATTTTATTACTTCCCCTGTATATTGGATAAAACAGATAAATAAAGAAATAAAAATAAATAAAATAAAATAAAACCCATACTTCTCTTTTAAAGAGACTGAGTGAGTACAAGCCAGCCATACACCCAAATGAAGACGAGGACAGTGAAGTGCAATATCTCACGTGTCTGGGACCAGGGATAGCTTAAGTGCAGTGCAAGACAGCCAGGAACACCCTGATACCTCTAACTTTGGGCCTAGAGCAACACAACTTTTTGTGACCGTTATTCCCTGTTTCGCATGCACCATTACGCCCACTGTTGTGCAACACAGTTCAGTTTGGATTAGAGACATCAGAAACCACTCAACCATTTGTTTGGAGTTTACAGTTTTCTGCCGTCTGGGCATACCATGTACCCCCAATCCCCATTCAAGTTCACTCTTTCTAAAATAAACACACACTGAGTTTGCAGTAGTTTAAATGTTGAATGTATTACAATATGCCAGTATATCTACTGATACTGTACCTGAGACATAAGGTAATATAAAAACTAGGAACACAGAACATATAGGTGTGTTAGCTTTGGGAACATGAGCTATGAATGGAGGAGGCAGACCTATCAGTCATCTACCCTTCCTCCATTCTTAGGAAGGGGCTGTAGTGGTAATAATGATTCCTCACTCTACTGTTCTTCATATATATCAAATGATAGGTAGGAGTGAGGTGCTAGAAATGATACAAATAGAGGTCCTTAGCTCAGCCCGATTTTACAAAACAGGTGCCCCTCCAAGGGATTTATGTATAACTTGAACCACAAGGAGTGCCGAATAAATGTCTCTTAGAATCCAAAAGTTTTTTTTTGATTCCACAAGTGACCAAAAAGAAAAAGAAAAAGCGCTTTTGGGGACCAAACAATCCCCCTTTAGCAGATGCTTTGTGTCTAAAGCAGTTTTTATTGGACTGGGCATAAAGTGTAAATTCACCTTACAGAAATCTATAAAACAAACTTACACTGGACCCCCTCCCCATCCCACCCGGTCCCGCTGTACCAGATTGCTTAGACCCCCCACTGTCAGACACAGACAAGTCGTTTCAGCGGTCCAGGGATTTGAAACCTCTTAATCTCGTGTCCATATTGCTTAGCCAGTACAGATTACAGGGATTTTAATTGGTCAGCACTGTCACATGGATGGTGCTGACCAATCAGAAGCCATCTATCCCGTACTGCGAGGAGAGGAGAAAAAACCGCCAGGATTTCAAATCCCTGGACCACTGAATTGGCTTGTCAGTGTCTGACAGCGGGGGATTGCGGTAATCTGGTACAGCGGGACAGGGTGGGATGGGGAGGAGGTCCAGTGTAAGGTCATCTTACAGATTTTCTGTAAGGCCCCTTTCACACGGGGCGGATCCGTGCAGATCCGCCCCGTGAAGCTCCGCTTGCTCAGTGGGGATCGCTCCGTTGATCCCCGCTGAGCCGACGGATGACTGGGCGGTCCCCGCACACTGTGCAGGGACCGCCCTGTCAGAGCGCCGCTCTCCCCTATGGGGAATCGGATGACGACGGACCGTAGAGTCCGTTGTCATCCGCTCCGCCAACGGAAGGAAAAATAGGGTTTTCCTCCGTCACACTTTGGCGGAGCGGATGTCAGCGGACATGTCTCCGCTGACATCCGTGCTTCCATAGGGGTACATGGAGGATCCGTTTCAGGTCCGCCTAAAAAACTGACAGGCGGACCTGAACGGACCTCCGTGTGAAAGGGGCCTTAAGGTGAACTTACACTTAAAAGATCCTGGACAAATCAATCAAATCCAGGATAGTATTTAGTGTATGAATGTCTGCGTTAGTTGCAGAGCAGCTAGAGCCATATCCCCATATATATCTAGCTCCAACGATACGTGTCCCTATCTTAGACCCACATTATATCCAGGGTCTAATGCTAGTTTGTATCCACTTCTTGTGTCTGTGTCCTATGCCCAGGAAAATTACTGAGGCCTAGTGGTAAATACTTGCCTTCCTATGTCTGCCCATGTAATCTGGGTGCTTGCATTGGGATCACAGTATCATAATTCTGTACAATATAAGTTCCTTCCCCGAGAGTTAGGCTGAGCATAACAGGTTCGAAGATCTATGTAATTTTTGGTAGGACTTTAACCACTTCTCCACCAAGGACGTCATATGACGTCCTTGACTTTTAAGGGAGATATCTGAATGATGCCTGCAGCTACAGGCATCATTCAGATATCATTCTGTTCTTCTGGCGATTCTGCGCACCATAAGAATGATCATAGCGGCAGTCCCACCGCTTGATCATTCTTATAGGCGGCGGGAGGGGACACCCCCCTCCCGCCGCCATCCGGTGCTTCTCCGGGCTCTCCCGCGCCATCGGGGGCCCGGAGAACGAATCGGCCAGCGCCGGCTCACGACGATAGAGATGACTGGTGACCAGATGGTCACCAGTCATCTCTATGACCGTCGGAGTTCCAGGCGCGACGTTGTGACGTCACGCTCCCGGGTACCCGGAAGTAAACAAAGCCGCAATTGCGGCTTTCAGCTTGAGATCGGTGAATTTTTTTTCACCGATCTCATGCTTTCCAGCCTGGAGGAGAGATGTGGGGTCTTATTGACCCCGCATCTCTCCATAAAGAGGACCTGTCACAATGATTCCTATTACAAGGGATGTTTACATTCCTTGTAATAGGAATAAAAGTGATCCAAAAAAAAAATGTAAAGAAAAGTGTCAAAATAAAAAAAAAAAAAGTAAAAAAAAAAGAAAGTAAAACGCCCCTGTCCCCGGTAGCTCGCGCTTAGAAGCGAACACACATGTAAGTCCCGCCCACATATGTAAACGCTGTACAAACCCCACATGTGAGGTATCGCCGCGTGTGGTAGAGTGCGAGCAACAATTCTAGCACTGGACCTCCTCTGTAACTCGAAAATAGTAACCTGTAAAAAAAAATTTAACGTTGCCTATTAAGATTTTTAAGTACCGAATTTTGGCGCCATTCCATGAGTGTGCGCAATTTTAAAGTGTGACATGTTAGATATCTATTTACTCGGCGTAACAGCATCTTTCACATTATACAAAAAATTGGGCTAACTTTACTGTTTTGTTCTTTTTTTAATTCGTGAAACCGTTTTTTTTCCCCAAAAAAGGCGTTTGAAAAATTATTTCGCAAATACCGTGCAAGATAAAAAGTTGCAATGACCGCCATTTTATTCCCTAGGGTGTCTGCTAAAAAAAATTTATAATGTTTGGGAGTTCTCATTAATTTTCTAGCAAAAAAATTATGATTTTTACATGAAGGAGAGAAGTGCCAGAATAGGCCCGTTGGAGAAGTGGTTAAATATGCCTCATGGTATAGATGTTAGCAGTAAAAATATCACAATTGTACCGTATATACTTGAGTATAAGCCCACCCAAATATAAGCCGAGGCACTTCATTTTACCACAAAATACTGGGAAAACGTATTGACTCGAGTATTATGCCGTGTACACACGATCGTTTTTAATGTCATTTTCAAAAACTACGTTTTTCTCGACGTGATTTTTCTTGTTTCCTCTCAAGCCTGTCTTGCATACACACGTTTATTAAAAAAAAACGCTTGAGCAAAGTGCGGTGACGTACAACACGTACGACGACACTATAAAGGGGAAGTTCCGTTCCAATGGCGCCACCCTTCATGTTAGTAAAGTTTGTTGAGCGACGATTCGCGCTTTTCAGCCTTGTGCTTTTCAGTTCGTTACAGCGTGACGAATGTGCTATCTCCATTACGAACGCTAGTTTTACCAGAATGAGCGCTCCCGTCTCATACTTGATTCTGAGCATGCGTGTTTTTTTTCCCCTCGTAAAAGCATACACACTACCGTTTTTCACGTCGTTTAAAAAAAACGACGTGAAAAACGACGTGAAAAAATAGAGCAGGTTCTCATTTTTTTAGCTATTTTTCACGTCGTTAAAAATGCTCTGGGGCCTACACACGATCGTTTTTAATGCCCAATTTTAAAAATTGCATTTTTAACGACGTGAAAAACGATCGTGTGTACGTGGCATAAGCCTAGGGTGTCCATCTGCATGCCTCACTGTGCCTCACTTTTAGGGATGAGCTCGGTGTTCGAGTCGAACATACGTTCGACTCGAACATCGGCTGTTCGATCGTTCGACGAAGATCGAACGATTTGGGCCGTTCGCGCCTAATTCGAGTGACGCGAACGGCCCACAATGCACTACGCCATTGCAGTGTCATCCAGGCGCTGTGATTGGCCAAGCATGCACTGTGACCCCGCATGCTTGGCCAATCACAGCGCCGGCAGCGAGGAGAGCAATGATTGGCTACAGGCAGGATGCCTGTGGCCAATTATTGCTGAGGGTGTTTAGTACACGCCCCACACTATAAAAGGCCGCCAGCACGGCGGCCTAGTGTAGTGTGTTCCGGAGCAGGGAAAGAGAAGCATAGGCAGGGACAGTGACATTTTTTTTTTCTTGCTTAACCTGGATTCCTTTAGTTTAGGGAAAGAGAAGGATAGGTAGGGAGAGTGTCAGTGTGTTTTACTGTGCGAATCCTTGTTTCTAGGGACAGGGAAGGACAGTGAGGGAAATTCTCCTTGTGCTATAGTGTGCTAAAGCATTGATCATCAACCATCTTTAAAAAAACATTTTTTCTAGGGACAGAAAACTAAAGGTAGGGAGAGTGTCAGTTTCTTTCACTGTGCTAATCCTTGTGTCTAGGGACAGGGAAGGACAGTGAGGGAAATTCTCCTTGTGCTATAGTGTGCTAAAGCATTGATCATCAACCATCTTTAAAAAAACATTTTTTCTAGGGACAGAAAACTATAGGTAGGGAGAGTGTCAGTTTCTTTCACTGTGATAATCCTTGTTTCTAGGGACAGGGAAGGACAGTGAGGGAAATTCTCCTTGTGCTATAGTGTGCTAAAGCATTGATCATCAACCATCTTTAAAAAAAAAAATTTTCTAGGGACAGAAAACTATAGGTAGGAAGAGTGTCAGTTTCTTTCACTGTGATAATCCTTGTTTCTAGGGACAGGGAAGGACAGTGAGGGAAATTCTCCTTGTGCTATACTGTGCTAAAGCATTCCTCATCAACCATCTTTGAAATCCTTGTTTTTTGGACAGTCAGGGAAATTGTCGTTGTGCTATTCTGTGCGAAAGCAATCATCCTCAACCATATTTAGAAATCCTTAAGTAAAGGGACAGAGAAGGACACCTGAAGGTAGCCCTTATTGCTTTTTTCCCATCTCCCTGCAGGCCATCTATTAGAATGTCTGGAAGGCAAACAAGGAGAGGCAGACAGTCAGGAGGCAATAAAAGAGGGCAAGCAGGCTCTGTGTCTGGGGACAACAGTGCTGGTCGTGGACGCGGTGCATTGTCATCAGCACATGGCCATGGGACACGCTTGTCCTTCTTTTCGGCAGCTGGACATGTTGAGCCACATCATGCCGAAGACTTGGTAGAGTGGATGACCAAGCCCTCCTCCTCCTCCTCATCCTCTCTCACCCAGGCTCAGGGTACTGGCAAAGCAGCTGCCAAAGCGTCCTCTTCCCTGGTATCAATGTCAGACTCATCATCAGTCACTCCTTCCCTAGACCCACCATGTCCTCCTCCTGAGGAGTCCCCCGAACTGTTTGAGCACAGTGTTGGGTACATGCTCCAGGAGGATGCCCAGCGTTTCGAAGGGTCTGATGATGAAACCCAGCTACAGGAAGGCAGTAGCGTGAGAGCAGACAGAGGGGATGCTCAAGAAGTGTTCCAGCAGCTGCAGCATACTGCCAGATTGGCTCCAGTGATGAGGAGGGAGGGGATGATGAGGTCACTGACTCCACGTGGGTGCCTAATAGGAGAGAGGAGGAGGATGAGGAGGAGGCACATCTCCAACGAGGCAGGATGCCCTTTGGTGGCCAGCGTAAGGGCAGTACACCGACGGAATCACACCGCAGAGCTCCGCCTGTGCAGGGCGCTGCCTCTGCCCGTCATTCAAAAAGTTCTTTGGTGTGGGCCTTTTTTGAGGCTAGTGCATCAGATCGCACAGCTGCTGTTTGCAACATATGTCTCAAGCGTATATCGCGTGGCCAAAACATCAGCCGCTTGGGTACCACATGCCTGACCAGACATATGTTGACCTGCCATGCAGCTCGTTGGCAAGCCTACCTCAAAGACCCACACCAAAGAACAAAGCGGACCTCTCCTTGCACCGCATCAGCTGGGATCTCCAACCCCACTATAACTTCAGTCCTCTCTGAAACATGCACTGAGAGGAATGAAGGTGTAGAATTAGGTGTGTCACAGCCAAGTACTTGCGGCCACTCTGCTAGCAGTACACCGACGTCTGATTCTAGCAGGCAAATTTCCCTGCCCCAGCTGCTGGACCGTCGAAAGAAGTTCACTCCCAGCCATCCACATGCCCAGCGGTTGAATGCTAGCTTGGCTAAATTGCTAGCGCTTCAACTGCTGCCTTTTCAGTTGGTAGACTCGGCCCCCTTCCGTGAGTTTGTGCAATGTGCGGTTCCTCAGTGGCAGGTTCCCAAACGCCACTTTTTCTCACGGAAGGCTATTCCGGCTCTCTACCGGCATGTGGAAGGCAATGTCTTGGCCTCGCTGGACAGGGCGGTCAGCGGTAAGGTGCATATTACCGCTGACTCATGGTCCAGCAGGCATGGACAGGGACGTTACCTTTCTTTCACGGCCCATTGGGTCACTCTTTTGGCAGCTGGGAAGGATGCAGGACAAGGTGCAGTAGTGTTGGAGGTTGTTCCACCGCCACACCTCCAAAATGCTACTACTGGTTGTGACACACCTCTCTCCTCCACCCCCTCCTCTTCTTCTTCCTCCATGGCCTCTTCCTGTGCTTTGTCCTCTGAACCAGCGGTGCTCCGTAGCCGTTCAAGGGGCTACGCAAGTACGCAGGCAAAAAGATGCCATGCCGTGCTTGCGCTGGTGTGTTTGGGGGACAGAAGCCACACTGGGGCAGAGGTCCTGTCTGCTCTGCAGGGCCAGGCCGAGAGGTGGTTGACGCCACGCCAGCTTAAGCCAGGAATGGTGGTTTGCGACAATGGCACCAACCTCCTCTCCGCCCTCCGACAGGGACAACTGACCCATGTGCCCTGTGTGGCTCACGTCCTTAACCTGGTGGTGCAGCGGTTCTTGGGCAGGTACCCGGGCTTACAGGATGTCCTGAGGCAGGCCAGGAAAGTCTGTGTGCATTTCCGCAGATCTTATAATGCCAGTGCTCGCCTGGCTGAGCTGCAAAAGGAGTTGAACCTGCCCAAGAACCGCCTTATATGTGACATGCCCACCAGGTGGAACTCAACGTTGGCCATGCTGCAGCGGCTGCACACGCAGCAGAGGGCCATCAATGAGTACCTGTGCGACTACGGCACCAGGACAGGGTCAGGGGAGCTTGGTTTTTTTTCTCCACGCCAGTGGGGCATGATCAGGGATGCATGCACTGTCCTGGCACCATTTGAGGAGGCCACGAGGATGGTGAGCAGTGACAGTGCATGCATCAGTGACACTGTACCTCTTGTCCACCTGTTGGAGCACACGCTGCGTGGAATAATGGACAGGGCACTTGAGGCAGAACAGAGGCAGGAAGAGGAGGACTTCCTTGCCTCTCAAGGCCCCCTTTACCCAGACAGTGTTCCTTCTGTCCCACCCATCGCACAGGAAGAGGAGGAGGAGGAGGAGGAGGAGGATTGTGTCAGCATGGAGGTGGAGGCTGGCACTCAGCATCATCAGCAGCAGTCTTTTAGGGATGATTTACAGTCCCAAGAAACCAGTGGACTTGTACGTGGCTGGGAGGAGGTGGCTGCGGATCATGTCGTCCTTAGTGACCCAGAGGACTCCGGACCGAATGCCTCAGCTAACCTACGCTGCATGGCCTCCCTGATCCTGCAAAGTCTGCGGAAGGATCCTCGTATTCTTCGGATCAAGGAGAGGGACCATTACTGGCTGGCCACTCTCCTTGATCCACGGTACAAGGGTAAGGTTGCGGACCTTATGTTACCGTCGCAGAGGGAGCAGAGGATGAGACAACTCCGGGAGGCCTTGCAGAAAGGTCTGTGCAACGCGTTCCCAGAGACTGGGAGGTTACAAACTCCTGGTCCTGGACAACGAGTTGCTGAGGCTTCGGCCAGTCAAAGAAGGAGCGGTGGGGAAGGTGGCCGTCTGACCGATGCGTTCAGACAATTCTTTAGTCCGCAGCCCCAAAGTATGATCGGTTCCAGCAACCATCGCCAGCGTCTGATAAACATGGTGCAGGAATATCTAGGGGCAAGGTCAGACTTGGACACCTTCCCCACCGAAAATCCTCTGGCTTACTGGGTCTTGAGGATGGATCACTGGCCAGAGCTTGCACAGTATGCAATTGAGCTACTGGCCTGTCCTGCATCCAGCGTTCTTTCGGAACGCACATTCAGTGCTGCTGGAGGATTTGTCACGGATCACAGGGTGCGCCTGTCCACCGACTCGGTTGATCGACTGACTTTCATCAAGATGAACCAGTCTTGGATCACCACCAGCTACCACACACCTGATGCTGATATAACAGACTAATTGATTTTAACATGTCACATCCCTTCAAGACTGATGCTGATGCTGAGTGCCTGTGCTGTTATGTTGACTGGCTATCCTCCTCCTCCGAGTCCTCAATGATACGATTGATGATGATGATAGCTTGGAAGATCATTTTTGTTTATGGGTGCCGCCACCAGTGGCTAAGGCCCAATTTTTCAGCCCCTGTTTAACAGGGGCGTGTAATTACAATTTTTGAAGCAATACTTTGCAACAGGGCTCATTGCTGTGCTCCAAGTACAGTATCTGTGAGGGGTTGGAGTGTTGTGCCACCAGTGCCTAAGGCCCAATTTTTCAGCCCCTGTTTAACAGGGGCGTGTCATTACAATTTTTGAAGCAATACTTTGCAACAGGGCTCATTGCTGTGCTCCAAGTACAGTATCTGTGAGGGGTTGTAGTGTTGTGCCACCAGTGCCTAAGGCCCAATTTTTCAGCCCCTGTTCAACAGGGGCATGTAATTACAATTCTTGATCTAATAATTCACAGCAGGGCCCATTGCTGCACCCACCAAGAGTAACTCTGAGGGCTTACAGTGTTGTGGCAACGCCACCACCACCACCACCACGAAAGGCCCAATTTTTCAGCCCCTGTTCAAAAGGGGCGTGTAATTACAATTCTTGATCTAATAATTCACAGCAGGGCCCATTCCTGCACCCACCAAGAGTAACTGTCAGGGCTTACAGTGTTGTGGCACCAGCACCACCATCAAAGGCCCAATTTTTACTACCACTGTTCAACAATTATATGTAATTAAAATTCCTGATATAATAGTTGACAGCAGGGCGTTCCAGCACCAACCAAGAGTAACTGTGAGTGCTTACAGTGTTGTGCCAACACCAACAACTAAGGGGCCTATTTCTGCAGAGTATATACGGCAGGTCCCTACTTTCAAACATCCAACTTACAAACGACTCCTACTTGCAAACGCAAGAAGACAACAGGAAGTGAGAGGAAATCTACCCCTTGGAAGGAAAATTCTCTCCTGTAAGAATTAATATGGGAGAAAGGTGTCTCCTCTGTACTGATGCTTTATCAGCAATCCTTGTTTCAAGAAAAACACCACATTTCAAAAACAGTTGTCATTGGGACGGAAAGTGAGGTGAAATGTTCTGAACAGGGGCACAGACAGCAAAACAAATGTTACAGGGGTGATAACCCTTCCCTATGTTTTCCAAAAAGTTTAAAAATAGATTTTTGGGCTGGAGCTACACTTAAACAATGTACCTGTTCAAAATTACAAACAGATTCTACATAAGAACAAACCTACAGTCCCTGTCTTGTATGCACTGCCTGTATACGGCTGTTCAGAGTATATAGGGCCTTTTTTATTTTATGTGCGGGGTTCCCCTTAATATCCATACAAGACCCAAAGGGGCTGGTAATGGGCTGGGGTAGGGGGGGGGGGGTCATGGGGTAGCTATGCCATTTTTCTTAAAGATTTTCATCCATATTACCGGGACCAGACATTACATTAAAGCCGCAAGCAGTTTTAAATGGCTTTTTTTTCCTTTAGAAGTGTCATTTTGTGCAGGGACAGTTCTAAACACGGGAAACACGTGGCACTTCACAGGCATACTTTAGACACCCCCCAGGTACGATATTTAAAGGAATATTTGACTTTTTTTTTTTCACTTTATGCATCATTAAAATGACTGCTCCCGAAAAACGACCGTTTTTAAAACTTCTTTTTGCATTGATACATGTCCCCTGGTGCAGAACCCGGGTTCCCAAACCCTTTTTAGGACAATAACATGCATAATAGTCGTTATAATTAGCACTTTAGAATTCGAACGTTCGCATCCATTGTATTTAATAGGGTTCTAATGTTCGTACGAACTTTCGGTCCGTTCGCGGGTTCTGGTGCGAACCGAACCCGGGGGTGTTCGGCTCATCACTACTCACTTTGCCTCACTGTGTCCATGTGCATGCCTCACTGTGCCTCACTGTGTCCATGTGCATGCCTCACTGTGCCTCACTGTGTCCATGCTTACTGTGCCTCACTGTGTCCATGCCTCACTGTTACTGTGCCCATGCCTCACTGTTACTGTGCCCATGCCTCACTGTGTCCATGCCTCACTGTGCCCAATCTCCCTACCTGATCTCCTGCGCTGTGTGACTAGACTGACGTTTAACATGGGAGTCTATGGAAGGGGTGCCCGGGTTTGAAAAATCGGTGCTCCCCGGTCGTAGGTCCCCTGGACCACAACCTTTGCACACTTGTATAGGAAGAGTGGGGCTACATGTGTGCCAAGTTTGGGGTCCTGGGGACCTACGGCTGGCCGGGATCAGGCGCACAAAGATGAAGATGGACACAGACTTGTTTATAAGCCGAGGGGGGCATTTTCAGCACAAAAAAATGTGCTGAAAAATTCGGCTTATACTCGAGTATATATACGGTAATCAATTAAAAACATTCTTGAGATAACACCATATATACAAAAACTGTGGCTTACATTCTTATAGGATAAACCTATTGATGTCCCAAACTCTTAAGTCAATTGTAAGGAAAAATAGAAAAGCGCCTCTTAGCAAAACAGATTTATTATGTAGCAGACAATTTGTATCAAACACTTACATCATGGTAAGTTTCAGGTGTCATCCAGTAGGATCAATGTTTATATTGCGTCCAGGATCTCTGACGCTAGTCCACGGATTTCCCAGGTCCCGGTTATGGCGGCCGCAAGTAGCCGGGATGCAGGCTGGCTTGTCCGTGATAGGAGACAGCAGCGAAAGATGGCAACGGTCGGTCCGGAGAGGAGCGTCTGACGTCAGCTGGATGGTGCAGGGAACCACAACGCGTTTCAGAGCATGCGCAGCTCTCGTACAGGGCATGCACGCTCCTTTCTCAAGTGTACAAGGAGACAGGAAGGACGGATGTTTTAAAAGTAATTCTGCCCGTCAGCGCAGCAGAATTCAATAATTGCTATGACAAGTGTGTTGCATGGAACAAAACGGGAGTTTTAACCCCACTAACTTGGGATAGCTTAAATAGCAGAAAAATAATAATAATAAAATAGAAAATAATAAAATTAATAAAAAAATATATATATAATAAAAATAATAATGATAATAAAGGTAATGAATAGTAATGAAATAATATTGCTCATAATAAAATAATTAAAGAAGTAATGAAATAATATTGCTCATAATAAAATAATTATGAAGTAATTAAGGCATAACGTTTATAATAGCAAAAAATTATTATTGTATGATAAAAGCTTTTTAAGGGAATGTCTATATAGACATTTTAGTGTTAAATTTTTTTAAAAAAAATGATTAATATATGACAGGGATATGATGCCTGCCAACAAAATGTTTGGGTGCAAGCTCTTAAATGTTACGATAAATACAATCAAAGTAATAAAATATAATGAGTATGATATAGGCACAGTGAATAATCATCAATCACTAGTCATTATAGAGGATTATCAGCGTAGCTGTATACAAAACAGAAGGAAATAATAAGAATAAAATATATAAATATATATATATATATATATATATATATATATATATATATATATGCTCGTGTGCCTATGTGTGCCCACATGCACACACACGTATAAAGGGACACACATACACATATATGCTAGTGCACACAAGCGCTCGCCCACACATGCGTGGAGGCTTGCGCTGTGTAACAGAAGAGCTAAAATTAAAAAATGATAATGGTAATAATAGTATTGTATAATTATAATAAATGATAATAAATGAAGGGATTATATATATATGTAAAAAGAAGAAGCCATAAGATTCCTTAATGGAAAAGCACACACATATAGGTGCTAACACTACAATACTGTGCTGTGGGGTATCACTCGGCTATAGGTATGATGTGTGACCTATTTTACAGCTATATTCAGCTATACCTGAAAAAAGCAAACTGTGCAATGGTTGGGTTGTGTGGGAGTTCAGAAGCAAGTGGCAGGAAGGGCTTTTCAGCCCAATGGATATTTTCAGGTTTGCAGAAAAAAGTTTGTCTGGTCAGTGGTACAATCAATCCTTTCCTACTGAGAAAGGAGAATATGCAGTTCTTCCTTTACTGACATTGGTGATATAAGATTGTAGTGGGTATTATTATTATTATTATTATTATTATTATTATTATTATTATTATACAGGACTTAGTGATTATAGCAGCAACAATTTGTGCAGTGCTTTACAATTAAAAGGGGGACAGTAAAAAACTCTACTCCTTTGGTCTCTGTGACAGTACTCTTCGCTGGTTCTACTTATCCCATCACACCTTTGGGCCGGGTTCCCACATATGCAAATTGGATGTGGGTTTCGCCGCATCCAATTTGCATGACAGGAGAGTGTGATTGACTCTCGATGGAGCCGGATCACACAGCTCCGGGGCGGCCGCAGTCCGCATTTAAAAAGGGTCCTGTGCATCTTTGGTTCAGATTCAGGAGAAAATTCAGGTAAAAATTTGGACCTGATTCACACCTGAATTGGTGATCAGGGATGAATCGGACCCCCCTGCTGTGAACTGCAGCCGCAGCATATGTTACCTGGTGTCACTTACAATTTTACCTAATTTCTCCCCTGGGGTCCCCCAAGTTTCTGTTCTTGGACCTCTCCTATTCTCTATCTACATCTCCTCCCTGGGTCAGTTGATAGCCTCCCATGGCTTCCAATACCATTTCTACACTGATGACACTCAAATCTATCTCTTTACCCCACACCTCTCTCCATCAGTCTTCTCCCGTATCACTGATTTACTAACAGACATATCAGCCTGGATATCACATCACTGCCTCAAACTCAATCTACCCAAAACGAAGCTCATAATATTTTCTCTCTCACCTGCCTCTTCCCGTGACTTCTCTGTTCAAGATTAATGGCACAACTATCAACCCACATGCCAGGGTGCTAGGTGTTATTCTGGACTCAATTATCATTTTGGCTCCACATCCAGTCACTGTCTAAAGCTGGCCGCCTCAACCTCCGTAACTTCTCAAATACTTCCCTTCCTAACCAATGACACCACAAAGCTTCTAGTTCACTCCTTGGTCATTTCTCGCCTCTACTACTGCAATTCCCTCCTCCTGGCTTACCTTTACATAGAATATCCCCCCTTCAGTCCATCATGAATGCTGCTGCCGGACTCGTCCACCTTACCAACCGCTCAGTGTCTGCCACCCCTCTCTGCCAATCCCTCCATTGGATTCCGCTCACCCAACAAATTATATTCAAGATACTAACCACAACCTAAAAAGCCATCCACAACTCGGCCCCCAGCTACTTTACTAAACTAGACTCAAAATACCAACCAAATCGTTCTCTTTGTTACTCCCAAGACCTCCTGCTCTCCCTTGTCGCCTCCTCTCATGACTTTTCCTGAGCCATTTCCATCCTATGGAATTCCCTACCCCAATCTGTCTGTCTCCTTCTCTGTCTACTTTTGGACAATCCCTGAAAACGCTTCTCTTCAGAGAAGCCTTTCCTGCCCTCACCTATCAACTGTACTTTTATTTTTTCCATCAGCTCATCCCCCCCCAGTTACTATCTTTTGTATCACTTGACCCTCCCTCTTAGATTGTAAGCTCTAACAAGCAGGACCCTCTGATTCCTCCTGTATTGTATTGTAACTGTACTGTCTGCCCTCATGTTGTAAAGTGCTGCGCAAACTGTTGGCGCTATATAAATCCTGTATAATAGGAATACTGACATAACACAATTCAATACAAGGGGGTTAGGAGGGCCCTGCACATGGTAGCTTACACTCTAATAAGATCTTTGTCTGTTTTTTCTACCCTAGATAACTAACCCTAGAGTTTTTGGCTACTTTTTTTTTTCTAGAGTTTGTTTGTTTTTAGTCAGGTTTTGTTTCTGACTAATATTGCAGCCTAATTGCACAACAGTGCATTTTTTTATATATATTTATAATGTTTGCTGATATGTGGAACTTTTCAGTATAAGGAAGGGTTATTGTTATTTTTGTCCTCTAGATCTCTATTATGTATTCACAACAGTCCCGGCTGCTATGATACGCCAGTTATCCTTTATATTTTAGGCTGAACATAAAAGGCTGGCTCTAATGGCCTAATGTGGCTATATAGGGTCGCAACGAGCAGATGATAAAAAGCATTTCTGACATCACAGATGGAAATGTTCTCTGATATTTCCAAACTTTCATTAAAAATAGAGATGTCTTAGAACAGTGCTGTCCACTGGCCGAATCACTAGCTACACTGCTGCTGGTCTTGACATTTCAGAGGTTAGGCAAGTATCTGTCCCCCCGTCATTTTTGAGAAGAAGTCAGCAGCTACAAATATTGGGGACATCATTCTCACCCATGCAAAAATGTAGGAATTGGGAGCATGTACCTGACAGATAAAAAGGTCTGATCTCCCCTCTACAAAAAAAAATAACACTTCAGATGTGTTAGGGGAGGAGGAGGATGACCGGTACTTTAAAAGTGAAGGTCCGCTTTGGGGTGAACCTGTGGCCAGGATTTACATATTCTTAGCAAGCAGCACATGAGCTTTAAAACAAGATCTCACTAACCTCTGTAGCTGCAGGCTCTGTGGGACAATTCATCCTCAAAATCCTCTTTTACCAATTTAAATACATTTTAAACCTGTGTGGGTAGCATTGTCTCATGTTTTGTATGTTATTATTGTATATGTTTTATTTGTCTTTCTGTACAACTTCCTGTATCTGTGATTAGCTATTTTATGTGTTATCTATATTGTGTCAGTTATAATAATTATTATTATTATTTTTAGTAATAATAATAATAAGATATTTTTTTTATAGCACCATTGCTCCTCAATTACTAGGAGATAATATTACTAATAAATAAATATATAACACATGGTAAAAATTGATGCTTTCATAATCAGACCATTTTAATAGTTAATGCATTGTTAATTAAATTCTCAATAACCCAATCAATTTTTTCTCCACAGATACATGTTTGCACTGAGAAGAGAGAGGAAGGGACAGGTGGGGAGGTGAGAGTGGCCTGGAACAGCAAAGAGATGGAGAAAGAAGACGGGACAATTGTTGGTGCTCAGAATGAGGATCTGCAGGGTTTGGATGGAGGAGACTTACCTGGGGTGGACGGTGACAAAGGAGAAACACCAGGGCTGGAAAATGAGAGAGAACGCCTGCGAAGAGAGATCTGCAGGGAACTGAAGATTAAGGAAGGGGCAGAAAAGCTTCGCAAGGCCACCACAGAGCGTAAGAACCTGGGACATGTAGAGACCATGCTGAGGACATGTGAGCGAAGGCTTGACAGTTTAAAGCAAGAGCTGGAAGAACTTGAAACCTGTCCAACATCTCCAGGACCTAATTCAGGTACTTACCTCTAAGCATTAAGGTATACCTGTCACCTCTGAAAATCTTCTAAAATGGCTTCAGCAATTATGAATGTAACATGTACCTAAAAAGGTCTTCTCCATCATTCTGAGACTCTAAATCTTAATGGGCTCTCCTATGCAAACTACAACATGTACAATATACGCTGTGATGAAGAATTGTCCTTCTCCATCACACCTATTGTGCTTTCCTATTGGCCAGGTTGCCCATCATAGTCATGGTTCAGGGTGGCAGTTAGTGAACCCACGAAACTGCAGGGTCTACTTATTAATAAGAGTGCCCCCTGGGATTCATTGTTCCCAATGTTCTTGGGAAAACTTTTGTAACTTGCCAGAGGTATGAAAGAGCTGGGTTTTCAAATGTTGGTCAGGACTGAGTAGCTGAGAATGCCTCCTCCAGAGCCAAATATACAGCAGTACATTATGAGTTTAAATAGCACCTATCGCTGTTTACCGCCTTGGTACACAGCCTGTATGACAACATTCTAAATGTAGCCTCTCAATACATTTTGAGGATCTGCAGATTGTTAGAAGTGCCATTTATTCAATATTGAGTGGTCTATTGAGAAATAGATATCCCCAAAAAAATTCAGCCCAATAGTCAGAGGTCCCAGAGATCTGTGCACTGACACCTAAGGGTTTCAGCATAAAAATACCAACCCCTAAACTTAGTGTATCTAAACTCAACAACAAAATATTAACATGTTGCAGCTTAACAGTCATTAGGTGTGATGGCTGGCTGCATTTGTTTTCCTTTTTAAGATTTTTTTTTCTCTTTATTTTCCTTTGATTATCCTGCCAGTAACACACTTCTTGTCAGGATCAGGGGTCAGGATCAAGGACCAGTTGCTATAGCAGTTACATGACTACTACCGACCAGCAGGATAGGTACACAAGCAGTCACCCTGGTGGATGACACAGGCTCGGAGTTTAAGTACTAACCGGTGTTCACCAGAGCTCCTGCCGGTGGAGATGGGTTTAGCTACATGTTAGTACCAGATTGCGGTCCTTAGGATTGCCCCACCAGGAGGTGAGCAAGCTGGGGTCCAATAGCAGATAAGCAGGTAAGGATCCTAACAGAAGCATAATCAGTAAACAAGCCAAAGGTCAGTAACGAGTAGTTGCAGGTCAGGATTAGGCAGAAGCGCGGTCGAGGAACAAGCCAAGGGTCGATAACAAGTGATGGTAAAATATGGACATCAGCAGTGAAGATGAGAGCGAGATACTGGCTGAAGAGAGCACAATAATCTGGCAAACAGGAAGTGCAGAAGCATGGTTTAAATCAGGAAGTTCATGGAAGGAGCAAAGAGTTCAAGGTTGAGCAGAAGTCAGGGGTTGTCCAATGGATTAGGCAGGGTTCTGTCCATCATCTCAAGTAGCTCAGCGAGAAGAGTCATTGTCAGACCTAGCAGAGGACCACAGAGTTTAGTGCAGTATGGGAAGGTTAGGAGCTCACTAGATTTGTGACAGGATCAATTCATTTTTTTCCCTTTTTGCACTTACTGGACAGATATAACAAAGTGCATTTTTTGCTAGAAATTACTAGAACACCCCCACCCCCCAAAAAAAATAAGTATAAACTGTATTTTGTGAAAGCAGAGACCTTGAAGAATAAAATGGTGGTAGTTGCAATTTTTTTTGTGGAAAGATGTTTACACAAATGCATATTTTCAGGAAAAAATACACTAAAGTGAATCTTAGTGCAAACAAACACAATATAAACCCCATTTGTTTGGTAAAATATAAAAGTTTGGGTTGCATTGAGTAAGTAGATACCAAGCATGTGAAGTCTTAAAATGCCTGTGGAATCCCAAAAACGATCGTACCCAAAATTCTCCATAGGTGACACTTTAAAAGCCATTACAAATGAGAGTTAACTGTGATTATGGCACTTAAATTATTGCTCTCACTCTAACGTTCCAGAATGGCAGTGCAGTTGATTTTACATGCACACGATCACGCGCTCAGCGATTTTTGTACGATGTGTTTGACCTACAAAAGTGATCGGGCCACCTGATCACTTGCATCAGAAAGCCCTATGCCAGCTATAGCAACTATGACCTTGATTTATGACTTATCTACCATGCCTGCCGTTTATAAACATACCTTGGTAGAAAAGTTGTTAAAGGAAATCTATGGTCACAGCAATAGACTTTTTTTTTTATAATATCAGCATTGTAATAACATAACAAACAATACCTATTTTTGTCAATCCAAAACATGTTTTACTTGAAAAATTTTCTTTTACGTTTCAAGTTCTGCCTGTCTCTGCTGGCCGTCTGTTTCCACAACTTCCTGTATTCTCTGCATGCTTCGCAGCTTCTACTCTGCTGTTTACTGTCAATTTCTAAGGACTTGCATATCTCATGGTACCTTGCTGCCTGTAAGCTGTGATTCTTGTGTAGCGGACAGGGTCGCCCGACCCCCACCACACTCCCAATCCCCTCTATTAAAGTTCTCGCTCGCAATGTCTCTGGTCTAGGGGTATGATAGGAAAAGGAGTGCGGCCGCTACGCCAGGCCTCCACCACAAATGTATAAGTGGTATTAGAAGTTTTTTTACCTTCGGGCCTGCATTGTGTATCGGGTCCTCCTTCCAGGAGTCATCTGCCAGGAAACGAGCCTCACACCGTTGCAAGTCCAACACTCCTTTATTTGAACACAGCATGGACTTACTTGCTTTACAAAACAGAACAGGAGGTGTGAATGTGTATATAGGCCCAGACACAAGTTCTTTTCTCCACTCTCCTCCAAAGAGTGGGCAATGGTCTCCGCATGAGGGAAATTCACCTTCCGGACTGTCTCCGACAAGAGGCTCACCCGTCACCGGCAGTATGCTGCATCGGGTCTTCAGATGAGGAGCTCTTCCCGGTCCATTACGTCCACCTCGGATTCAGGCATCCATCTACGGAGCACCCTAGGATCCTTCCCTCGTGGAACTCAGTGTTGGGCACTGAGCTCCGGACCGCCAACCGAGTACCTCACCCCAGGCTAAAGGTGCCTGAGGTGGAACACGACCTCCGGTGGTCCTCTAGGCCCAGTCCGCCTAGAGGACAAACACGAACTCCGTCCGCAGGCTGAAGGTGCCAGGGACAACGAAACCCCGTGACAAAATGGCCGGCCCCCTTTATACCTTCCCCCGGCATGCGCAGCGGGTTCCCCGCCCCACCACACGGCTGCCGAGAAAAGACAAAAAGGATTCGACCCAGCAACGACTCATCCGTCGGCCCAAAGTGACAGCGCCACCCGGTGGACCGCCGGAGATACACCACTGGTGTCACCGCAAAAATTCAAAAATTACTGGTGGGAAAGTAAACACCCGCTACATACTCCCCTCTGTCTTTTGACACTGGTCCCGAGTGTCTGGAGCAAACCATATCCTCCACGGTTGACATGATTCGGGCCAGAAACCGTTAACAAATTGAAAAACCAACAAACTTTTGAAGACACTATCCTACTGTGAAGTTGTGTCTGAGCCCCCGTAACAGAAAGAGGAGCAAAAGACAACATCAAACATTTCAAGGTTGCATATTAACATTTACTTTTTCCCTCCCCATCCTGACTAAATACCTCCCCAGAGTCTAAAATCTTGCTGGGATGTTCTCCTGCAGAGGGAAAAAAAAACAAAAGAAACCAACATGTAAATCCTGACACATGTATTCGTGTGTGGGAGTAAAAGAAATTTCTCCTAAAAGAAATCCCTCTTTCTCCAAAGTGTGGGTGCGTGAAAAGTGTTTGTAACGTTGCGCAACACTGCCACCTGGTGACAGCATCACGGTAACTGCACCCATTAAACATCTTCTCTTTTTTTTCTAACACTATCTACCCCAGAGTCTGTGATCTCTTTGCAGGAAGAAACAAACAGGAACAGTTGTTTTCTTTTTCCTTCTGGGCACACTAAAACACAATTTCCCCAGAAAGTTCAGCAGCATGATACCAATGGAGTCTTTTTCTCCCTAGAGATAGAAACGTGGGTGCGGCAGAGTTAGTGGCTTTAGGTGCTGATCTACAGTCTCTAGATGATATTCCACATCTTCGCCTTCTTTGCGTTTTATCACCACTTTATCTGCGTGGATGTGTCTTCCCACCATAGATTCTGCCTTGCAGTCTTTGAAACGCTGTGAAGCCTTTGGAGAACACGCTAGGTATCTGTGAGCGTGCAGGACTTTGAGATGGGTCCAAACAAAATCATTGTACCAACGCTCCCTGCACACCTCCACCTCGTACAGCAGGTCCTTCGGCAAGTAGGGATACTCCCATCCATATTCCGCTGCAACTTTTTGACCAAACAGCCTCTGTAATCTCGCCAAAGGAGGCATGGTTGATTTGTCCCCTTCACCAGACAAAATGACCGCATCTGGATGGCGAGGTGCCTTGGCCACCTCTAATCTAGGCATTGGCGGCCTCAACAACAGTCTTTTTACCCCAGCATCACATGCAGATGGTGCAGGGGATATGGGAACAGTTTGAGAGATAGATTCTCCTTCAGGCTCTGATGCCTCCACCCTTGGTGTGCTCTCTCCCACGGACACAGGCGAATTCCGAAACCCACGGAATGCAGCAAGCGGCGCCTTGTCCCAGCCCTTCTTGGCAAACAGATCATCAATTTGGACATTATCTCCCATATCAGAGAGAGATTCTAAGTCAGAAGTGTCACATTCCTCCGCGGGTATGTAGCCCTGTGTGGAAACAGAACATCCACACTCCGGAGACTTGCTAGGCCATGCCTTCCTGACACATCCTCCCTCACACCAAGTCTTCTCAGCCGGCTTACCTTGGCCTTTCTTGGGATGTCCGGAACTCTCGTCTACGGATCCATCCGGGCCTGGCGTGGGCATGCAAGACGGTCTACCACCACCGCTGGTCGGGGCTACCACGCTGGTTCTCTTCCTCGGTGGCGGACGCTGTGAGACTGTGGTGACCGAGTCAGCATCCTCGGATTTCTCCCGTTGGTGTTTCACGACCTCCTCCGCGGTCGTTGCAGTGTACGCAGGGGCGACTCTTACTGCCGTGATTCCTGCCTCCTGTGGGGCGATGCCTGAAGCCCGGCCTGGATAGATGGTTTTCGGCCTCTCCACCACCGGATCCACCTCGAACATGAATTCCCCGCAGGCGTCACATCGTCCGAAGGGCTTTAACAGACATACCAGTCCCGAGCATCCGTGACAAATCATGCCCAAAGCCTCCACGTCCATGCAGGAATATAGGGCGAATCGACCCCTTGGCTTTAGTCGGATCCCGTATCCGTTATGGGAGCAGCAGCAGTCAATGTTGTAGTTGCCGGGTGAACCGGGATCCACGAGGCGTTTCCAAACATGGCGACATGTTGCTGTTCCATCGTACACTGCAGAGTTTTCGCGCCAACGTCCCACGTGTAGTCCGTCACACGTATTGGACTCCTCCCCTTTTGCTCCAGTTCGCGGGCTTTTCCACTTGGTTGGTTTGAGACACGCCCACGAACTAAGCGGTGGGGGTTGTGTCTGTTGGCGCAGTGCAATTAAAAACCCCCACGTGTAGTCCGTCACACGGCTGGGTTTTCCCCCTTTCACCACTCTGCCTGCGCGGGCCTTTCCTCTTCCGAGGTCATGTCCACGACTTTCGAGTAGGGCTGCACTTTGGCCTATATACTTGACTGTTTCCGGCAGATACGTTCTTCCAAGTGATACACAATACATATCCCGGACGAGCCCCCACATGTAGCGGACAGGGTCGCCCGACCCCCACCACACTCCCGATCCCCTTTATTAAAGTTCTCGCTCGCAATGTCTCTGGTCTAGGGGTATGATAGGAAAGGGAGTGCGGCCGCTACGCCAGGCCTCCACCACAAATGTATAAGTGGTATTAGCAGAAGTTTTTTTACCTTCGGGCCTGCATTGTGTATCGGGTCCTCCTTCCAGGAGTCATCTGCCAGGAAACGAGCCTCACACCGTTGCAAGCCAACACTCCTTTATTTGAACATAGCATGGACTTACTTGCTTTACAAAACAGAACAGGAGGTGTGAATGTGTATATAGGCCCAGACACAAGTTCTTTCCTCCACTCTCCTCCAAAGAGTGGGCAATGGTCTCCGCACAAGGGAATTCACCTTCCGGACGGTCTTCGACAAGAGGCTCACCCGTCACCGGCAGTATGCTGCACCGGGTCTTCAGATGAGGAGCTCTTCCCGGTCCATTACGTCCACCTCGGATTCAGGCGTCCATCTACGGAGCACCCTAGGATCCTTCCCTCACGGAACTCAGTGTTGGGCACTGAGCTCCGGACCGCCAACCGAGTACCTCACCCCAGGCTAAAGGTGCCTGAGGTGGAACACGACCTCCAGTGGTCCTCTAGGCCCAATCCGCCTAGAGGACAAACACGAACTCCGTCCGCAGGCTGAAGGTGCCAGGGACAACGAAACCCCGTGATAAAATGGCCGGCCCCCTTTATACCTTCCCCCGGCATGCGCAGCGGGTTCCCCGCCCCACCACACGGCTGCCGAGAAAAGACAAAAAAGGATTCGACCCAGCAATGACTCGTCTGTCGGCCCAAAGTGACAGCGCCACCCGGTGGACCGCCGGAGATACACCACTGGTGTCACCGCAAAAATTCAAAAATTACTGGCGGGAAAGTAAACACCCGCTACACCTGTAATGCAGATGTAGGCAACATTTGAGAGGTGGATATCTACAATATGAAAGAGATCAAGGATAACCGGGCTTTGACACCCTTTTTTAAAGAAATTGAAGGCCTAACTTAATAGTAAGGAAAACGTAGAAAAAGATATTAAAACAAATGTCACTGTAAAAATATAAACTTAGCCTACAGTGGACAGTGTCAGTAGAACAGTGAATGGTGTATGGATGATGTCAGTAGGACAGTGAATGGTGTGTGGACAGTGTCAGTAGGACAGTGAATGGTGTGTGGACGATGTCAGTAGGACAGTGAATGGTGTGTGGACGATGTCAGTAGGACAGTGAATGGTGTGTGGACGATGTCAGTAGGACAGTGAATGGTGTGTGGACGATCTCAATAGGACAGTGAATGGTGTGTGGACAGTGTCAGTAGGACAGTGAATGGTGTGTCGACAGTGTCAGTAGGACAGTGAACGATGTGTGAACGATGTCAGTAAGACAGTGAATGGTGTGTGGGCAGTGTCAGTAGGACAGTGAATCGTGTGTGAACGATGTCAGTAGGACAGTGAATCATGTGTACATGATGTCAGTAGGACAGTGAATGGTGTGTGGACGATGACAGTAGGACAGTGAATGGTGTGTGGACAGTGTCAGTAGGACAGTGAATTGTGTGCGAACGATGTCAGTAGGACAGTGAACGGTGTATGGACGCTTCAGTAGGGCAGAGGACTGTGTCGGTAGGGCAGAGGACTGTGTCGGTAGGGCAGAGGACTGTGTCGGTAGGGCAGAGGAGTGGACGATGTCAGTAGAACAGAGTATGGTGTCAGTAGAGCAGTGGACAATGTCATTAGAAACGAGGATGGTGTCAGAAGGGCAGTGGGTGGTGTCAGCAGGGCAGAAAATGGTGTCAGTAGAGCAGTGAATGGTGTCAGTATTTTTTTTACTTTTATTATTTTCTTATTTTTTGCAATTTTTTTATTATTTGTTATAATTATATTTTTTATTTTATACAATTTTTTATAGGAGCTCTGTTGAGGGGCTTTGGTGAAATATCGGGGGTCTAAACAGATCCCTGATGTCTCACTTTTGAGACAGAGAAATGGGCTAAGGACAGAGATTCCGAGTCCCTTTCTCTGCAGCCTCAGTTGCACTGGGCAGTGAATGAATAGGAAGTACTCTATGCTGAGCAGCTTCCTGTTCATTCACAAACTGAAGCATGGTAAACACGGAATACTCAGTGTTCATTCAGAAAAGGAAGAGGACGGTAAATGACATATTTACCAGTTACTTCCCCTGCTCTGCATCCTGAAATGATTCCCCACAGTGGCTAGCGGGCGAGGAGGGGAAGCCAGCAGCGCTGAAGGAAGACCAGGGGAGCACACTGGGGGCCTAGCAGCAGAAGGATGGGAAACCTGGACAGGAGGGGTGACAGTGGCGGCATTTAATAAAACCAATACCCCGGTATTTTCTTGCTGAAGCTGCTGAATGCCAGGGGAGGGAGAGGGGGAAAAGCTGTCTTTTAGCGGCTGTAGGAAAATACTTGGGAACGATTTTAGTAAATGCTGATCCTGCCGACCCTCTTGTCCAGGTTCTGGGGGTCGGCAAAGAAGGGATACAATCTACTCGTCACCTGCTCGCGATCAGGTAGACCATGATCGATGGCTTGCGTTGCCTCGTGAAACTCCTCCTCTCAGCACCTCTGTAGTTCAGAAGGCAGGCTCTGTGAAATGTGTGACACAGCAGTGCCACCTTACAGGGCATAGTGACTTCATGTCACAGAATTCAAGAAAGTAAATGTGTGGGGATCGTTATAAAGTAAGTTTACAAACTTCAAGATCATTCAGATTAATAGGAGTAGGCTAGAAATAATTGAAATACAATGTGGAAATGAATATATGATTTTACAATTTGACCAAAGATGATACACTTTTACAGAAAGGGAGCAGATAGGTGAGGTTTATTTCTAGGGTTTACATCCACTTTAAACAAAGTCACAAAAACAGGGGACTACCTCCGCCTGTGTCCATTTCTCACCCTGTAATCCTTATCACCTAAAACGGATGTGACTGTTGTGGTTTCCTTCCATCTTACACTAACTTGATGCCTTATTACCACGTGCCGATACTGCCTCCCTCTACATTCATCCTGTATTATCAAGGCTCATATACATTGCTATATGTTATTTTTTTTTTCTGCTTTACTAGTTATATTTCTATTTTGATCATTTCTATTTACAGTATACAGAACTGCCTCTCTATATCCCCCACAGCTGTCTTTGTATTCTGTGGTTGCTTCCTCTCTGCCCCACTTCTTTATCTTCCTCTATGTTTGGCCTCCTTGCCTTCGTGTCCATTCTATATTATACTTCGCTGCTCCTTTTCTAGGTCACTCACTCAGATCTCTTCCCCCAACCTCCCCTTCTCACAAAGGTCCCTGCCCCCTCCTTTCCCTGCTTTCCATTTTTCCAATCTGGACTAAAGATGTTGAAAGTCCAACTAATCTACTTATCCACTAAAGAGTGAAATAAGGTGAAGTAAAGTGGCTCAGGCTCAGTAAAGTTTAACATGAAGGACCCATTTACACTTCTGTGCCCTGGTCACGTACGCATTATCCCATGCATTTCTGCAATGCACAGTGATGCATATAACATGCACTAGTGTGCTGTGATGTCTTTACCCTTTGCATCCTGGGCAATTTTCTAATTTTTCAACACACATGTTAAAATCTACATTTTGTTTGCTAGAAAATTACCCCAAACATTTTATTTTTTGATAGAAAATTACCCCAAACATTTTATATTTTCTGAAAGCAGAGGCACTGAAGAACAAAATGGGGGGCAGTTCTTTGTGCACCTGTTTATCAAATGCATATTTTCAGGACAAAATATACCCTAAAATGAATTTTAGTGCACACAAACACAGTGTAATACTAATTTTGTTGGGAAAATATAAAAGATAGGGATATGTTGAGTAAATAGACACCAAACATGTCAAGATTGTGTGCACCTGTGAAATGGCAAAAAACAATGCCATCTTCCCTGCCGTTTCGAACACTTGTTGGCGTTGTCAATCTGATAACGGGACGCTCTTATACCTTTGGTGGTCTTACCCTCAGATACGCCCTTTCTGGGAGGCTATCCATGCAGTGATCACACAGATCACAGATCGGGACCTACCTTTTCAATCCAGCCATTTTCCTGCTTCACCACTCGGCACATGTCCCCTTCTAAATATAAGCGATCCCTTACTATTCACCAGCTGGCGTTTCACTAAGACTATGGGACTCATTGAATGGTTCCACCGTATAGACCAGGTGGGAGAGATAGTTACATAGTTACATAGTTACATAGTTAGTCAGGTTGAAAAAAGACACAAGTCCATCCAGTTCAACCGTAAAAAATAAAAATAAAAAAATAAAAATAAACATATATCGTACAATCCCATATACCCAATTCTATACCCACAGTTGATCCAGAGGAAGGCAAAAAAAACCAGAAGAGCATTATCCAATTTGCTACAGCAGGGGAAAAAATTCCTTCCTGATCCCCCGAGAGGCAATCGGATATTCCCTGGATCAACTTTACCTATAAATGTCAGTACCCAGTTATATTATGTACATTTAAGAAAGAATCCAGGCCCTTCTTAAAGCAATCTACTGAGCTGGCCAGAACCACCTCTGCAGGGAGTCTATTCCACATTTTCACAGCTCTTACTGTGAAAAAACCTTTCCGTATTTGGAGGTGAAATCTCTTTTCCTCTAGACGTAAAAAGTGCCCCCTTGTCCTTTGTGTTGACCGTAAAGTGAATAACTGAACACCAAGTTCACTATATGGACCCCTTATATATTTGTACATGTTGATCATATCCCCCCTTAATCTCCTCTTCTCAAGAGAGAATAAATTCAGTTCCTCTAATCTCTCCTCATAGCTGAGCTCCTCCATGCCTCTTATCAGTTTGGTTGCCCTTCTCTGCACTTTCTCCAGTTCCCCAATATCCTTTTTGAGAACTGGGGCCCAAAACTGAACTGCATATTCCAGATGAGGTCTTACTAATGATTTGAACAGGGGCAAAATGATATCTCTCTCTCTGGAGACCATACCTCTCTTAATACAAGAAAGGACTTTGCTCGCTTTGGAAACCGCAGCTTGGCATTGCATGCCATTATTGAGCTTATGATCTACCAAAACCCCCAGATCCTTCTCCACTACGGATCCCCCCAGTTGTACTCCCCCTAGTATGTATGATGCATTCATATTATTAGCCCCCAAGTGCATAACTTTACATTTATCAACATTAAACCTCATCTGCCACATAGTCGCCCAATTAGACAGAGCATTGAGGTCGGCTTGTAAATTGGCGACATCCTGTAAGGACGTTATTCCACTGCATAGCTTGGTGTCATCTGCAAAGACAGAAATGTTACTTTTGATCTCAGACCCAATATCATTTATAAACATATTAAAAAGTAAGGGTCCCAGCACTGAACCTTGGGGTACACCACTGATAACCTTGGACCATTCAGAGTAAGAATCATTAACCACTACTCTCTGAATTCTGTCTTTTAGCCAGTTTTCTATCCATTTACAAACTGATATTTCCAATCCTGTAGACTTTACCTTACACATGAGCCGTGTGTGGGGAACTGTATCGAATGCTTTTGCAAAATCCAAGTATACCACGTCCACTGCCACCCCTCTGTCCAAGGTCTTACTTACCTCTTCATAAAAAGAAATCAGGTTTGTTTGACAACTTCTGTCTTTCATGAATCCATGCTGTCTGTTGCTTAAATAGTTTTTTTCCAGCAAGAACTCATCTATGTGGTCTTTTATTAATCTCTCCAGTATTTTCCCAACTATAGAAGTTAAACTAACAGGTCTATAGTTACTTGGTAAACACTTAATTCCCTTTTTAAATATAGGCACCACATTGGCCCTGCGCCAATCCAGTGGTACTATTCCTGTCATTAATGAGTCCCTAAAAATTTAATACAATGGCTTTGAAATTACAGAGCTCAATTCTTTTAGGATCCGTGGGTGTATGCCATCTGGTCCAGGTGCTTTATCCACCTTTATTCCATCTAAATATTTCTGGACCATATCACTTTTGAGCCATTGTGGATTTGGGGCTGTGTCACTACCACCCCCATTTTGGACATGAGCTCCCCCATGCTCCTTTGTATACACAGAACTGAAGAAAGTATTTAATAAATTAGCCTTCTCTTTGTCCCCAGTCACCCACTCTAGATTATTTTGTAAAGGGCCTACATGCTCAGACTTGACCTTTTTACTATTAATATATTTGAAGAATTTTTTGGGGTTTGTCCTACTATCTTTTGCAATCTGTCGTTCATTTTGAATTTTTGCATCCTTGATTTCCTTTTTACATATCCTGTTATATTCTTTGTAACATTTAAATGACACTAGTGTTCCCTCATTTTTATATTTTTTAAAAGCTCTTTTCTTATAGTTTATAGCTTTTTTAACTTTGTCAGTGAGCCACATAGGTTTTATTTTTAGCCTTTTAAACTTATTGCCCATGGGAATATACTTTGCAGTGAGTTCCCAAACAGTCTTTTTGAAGAATTCCCATTTCTGTTCTGTGCCCATTGATGCCAATATTCCTTCCCAGTCTAAGTCCTGGAGAGCAGCACTCATCCTTGGAAAATTTGCTCTCTTGAAATTAAGTGTTTTTATCTTTCCTGTATGTGATTTTTGCTTACAACTAACATCAAATGAAATCATGTTATGGTCACTGCTACCCAGGTGTTCCTTTATCTGAACATTAGTAATACGCTCTGCATGGTTTGAGATTACCAGGTCCAACAGAGCATCATTCCTAGTTGGGGCCTCAATAAACTGGACCATAAAATTGTCCTGCAATAGGTTTATAAATTTTTGCCCTTTAACTGTCCCAGCAGTTCCATTACTCCAGTCAATTTCTGGGTAGTTAAAATCCCCCATTATTATCACCGTCCCAGCCCTTGCAGCCCTTTCCATCTGTGCAAGGAGCTGAGTCTCTAACTCCTCATTAACATTGGGTGGTCTATAACAAACTCCAATGATTAGCTTTGAACTACGCACATCTGTATGCAGTCCTACCCATAATGCTTCAGACTCATCACACTCTCCATCCACCAGGTCCTCTTTCACACTCGCTTTGAGATCACTTCTCACATAGAGACAGACCCCTCCACCCTTCCTTTTTACCCTGTCTTTCCGAAAGAGTGCATAGCCAGGAATATTAATAGCCCAGTCGTGTGAGGAATGAAGCCAAGTTTCAGCAATACCGATTACATCATAGCTCTCCTCATGCACCAGAGCTTCCAACTCACCTATTTTGCTTGGCAGACTTCTGCCGTTGGTGAACAGACACTTTAATGCATTAATATTATTTGACCGGTCACATACTATCCTCTTGGGTGTTCCCAGATTGCAACTAGGACTTGCTACTATACTTACCTTGGGTTTATGTTCTTTGGTTACCCTACCACTAATGCCCCTAATACTACCCTTTAGAATATGTTCCCCGCTGACTCTCACTATCTCTGGACCCTCCCCCCTGTCACCTAGTTTAAAAACCCCTCTAACTTTTTGGCCATCCTTATTCCCAGCTGATCTGCACCCTCCTCATTTAGGTGCAGTCCGTCCCTTCTATAGTACTGGTTATCGACTGAGAAGTCGGCCCAGTCCTCCAGGAACCCAAACCCCTCCTTACTACACCAGCTCTTCAGCCACTTGTTCACTTCCCTAATCTCCCTCTGCCTTTCTGGTGTGGCTCGATGTACCGGTAGTATTCCCGAGAATACTACCTTGGAGGTCCTTTTCCTCAATTTAGCTCCCAAGTCCCTAAAATCGTTCTTTAGGACACTCCATCTGCCTCTGACTTTGTCATTGGTGCCAACGTGCACCATGACAGCTGGGGCTTCCCCAGCCCCTCCCAGTAATCTGTCCACCAGATCCGTGATGTGCCGAACCCGAGCGCCCGGTAGACAACATACAGTTCGGCGCTTCAGGTCTTTGTTACAGATTGCCCTCTCTGTCCTTCTAAGAATTGAGTCCCCTACCACCAGAATCTGTCTTTCCTTTCCCTTCGCTTCCCCCCCACTCTCACTGGAGGAGTTCTTCCCCTGGCAGCTAGGAGAGTCCCTCAGCTCCAGCAGTGCTGGTCCCGGACTGGTTTCACCAATGTCACTCAATGGAGCATACTTATTGGGATGCTCCAGCCCTGGATCGGCCTCCCTGGCACTTCGCCCTCTACCCTTCCTGACTGTCACCCATCTACTATTTTCTAGTGCCTGCACCTCTTTGACTCCACCCACCTCTGTGCTGGCCCCTGCCATCACCTGCCGGGTACGTATCCAGCTCTCCTTTAGTGTGGAGGGACTTCCCAGTGCTGACAGTTGCTTCCCTAGATTCAGAACCTGGGCTTCCAGGGAAACAATGTGCTTACATTTTGCACAGCAGTAATCGCCCTCGATCAGATGATCAAGGAACGCATACATGCTGCAAGATGTACACCGAGTCGCCTCGCCACACCCGCTGGGCATCGTACCTATTAATTTAATGAGGATTCGAGATTATACCCTGTCCAAATTACCTAACACTAGCTTCCTGACCCAACTATTCAACAAGACAATACACAGGTACTCAACAAGACAATACACAGGTACTCAACAAGACATTACACAGGTACTCAACAAGACAATACACAGGTACTCAACAAGACAATACACAGGTACTCAACAAGACAATACACAGGTACTCAACAAGACAATACACAGGTACTCAACAAGACAATACACAGGTACCACGCAGACCCACGTGCACCCACAGACCAACGGACCCGCGTGCACTCGCAGACCAGCGGACCTGCGTGCACTCGCGGACCCGCGTGCACTCGCAGACCAACGGACCCGCGTGCACTCGCAGACCAGCGTGCACTCGCAGACCAACGGACCCGCGTGCACTCGCAGACCAACGGACCCGCGTGCACTCGCAGACCAACGGACCCGCGTGCACTCGCAGACCAACGGACCCGCGTGCACTCGCAGACCAACGGACCCGCGTGCACTCGCAGACCAACGGACCCGCGTGCACTCGCAGACCAACGGACCCACGTGCACTCGCAGACCAACGGACCCACGTGCACTCGCAGACCAATGGACCCACGTGCACTCGCAGACCAACGGACCCACGTGCACTCGCAGACCAACGGACCCACGTGCACTCGCAGACCAACGGACCCACGTGCACTCGCAGACCAGCGTGCACTCGCAGACCAACGGACCCGCGTGCACTCGCAGACCAGAGTGCACTCGCAGACCAACGGACCCACGTGCACTCGCAGACCAACGGACCCACGTGCACTCGCAGACCAACGGACCCACGTGCACTCGCAGACCAGCGTGCACTCGCAGACCAACGGACCCGCGTACACTCGCAGACCAGCGTGCACTCGCAGACCAACCGACCCGCGTGCACTCGCAGACCTACGTGCACTCGCAGACCAACGGACCCGCGTGCACTCGCAGACCAGCGTGCACTCGCAGACCAACGGACCCGCGTGCACTCGCAGACCAGCGTGCACTCGCAGACCAACGGACCCGCGTGCACTCGCAGACCAGCGTGCACTCGCAGACCAACGGACCCGCGTGCACTCGCAGACCTACGTGCACCCGCAGACCAACGGACCCGCGTGCACTCGCAGACCAACGGACCCGCGTGCACTCGCAGACCAACGGACCCGCGTGCACTCGCAGACCAACGGACCCGCGTGCACTCGCAGACCAACGGACCCGCGTGCACTCGCAGACCAACGGACCCACGTGCACTCGCAGACCAACGGACCCACGTGCACTCGCAGACCAATGGACCCACGTGCACTCGCAGACCAATGGACCCACGTGCACTCGCAGACCAACGGACCCACGTGCACTCGCAGACCAACGGACCCACGTGCACTCGCAGACCAACGGACCCACGTGCACTCGCAGACCAACGGACCCACGTGCACTCGCAGACCAGCGTGCACTCGCAGACCAACGGACCCGCGTGCACTCGCAGACCAGAGTGCACTCGCAGACCAACGGACCCACGTGCACTCGCAGACCAACGGACCCACGTGCACTCGCAGACCAACGGACCCACGTGCACTCGCAGACCAGCGTGCACTCGCAGACCAACGGACCCGCGTACACTCGCAGACCAGCGTGCACTCGCAGACCAACCGACCCGCGTGCACTCGCAGACCTACGTGCACTCGCAGACCAACGGACCCGCGTGCACTCGCAGACCAGCGTGCACTCGCAGACCAACGGACCCGCGTGCACTCGCAGACCAGCGTGCACTCGCAGACCAACGGACCCGCGTGCACTCGCAGACCAGCGTGCACTCGCAGACCAACGGACCCGCGTGCACTCGCAGACCAGCGTGCACTCGCAGACCAACGGACCCGCGTGCACTCGCAGACCTACGTGCACCCGCAGACCAACGGACCCGCGTGCACTCGCAGACCAGCGTGCACTCGCAGACCAACGGACCCGCGTGCACTTGCAGACCAGCGTGCACTCGCAGACCCACCTGCACTCGCAGACCAACGGACCCGCGTGCACTCGCAGACCAGCGTGCACTCGCAGACCAACGGACCCGCGTGCACTCGCAGACCAACGGACCCGCGTGCACTCGCAGACCTACGTGCACCCGCAGACCAACGGACCCGCGTGCACTCGCAGACCAGCGTGCACTCGCAGACCCACGGACCCGCGTGCACCCGCAGACCAGCGTGCACCTACAATACACAAGTACTAACGATCCACACACACTACTCAGACAACACCCAGGTACTCACACTACACATCTACTATGACCCCTGTTTTAACCTCCTGTTTTCAACTCTTGATTTTAACTCACCACTTAGTCCAGTTCCACTTGGACAGAGTTCCAGCAACTCAAAATGAGCAGGCTCTAAATGAGCTCTACAGAAATTTATATAGGCCTCAAGCACCTGTGACCAATTAACCACTCCCCTTAATTAGTAGGCTGAAGGAAAAAAAGAGAAAAAAAAGGCTGTTTAAAATGTGCCAGAAAAAGGTGTTAAAAAGCTGCAAGGAAAAAGAGCCAAAAATAACCAAAAATGCAACCCAGCAGTCAAAAGCAGAAACTTCTTCACTCTCCACGCAAGGTCTCCTCCACTGTCTACCCTCCAACCAACAAGACTGGAGGAACTGGTACACTCGAGCAGATAAACTATGGCGTCACATCCCTCTACTTGGACACGTTGGTTCCTGTTCAAAGACTCAGACCTCTATAAACAGCACCGCCCTTCTTGAATGATCTATAATTATGGTCTTCTGCTTCTTTCACGTTTGGTAGACTTCCAGTTTGACCCCATTGACTAAACTCCCTACTCTCTCCCCTGTTTTCCTTATCCTATCTACATCTCCCCCCCCCATTTTCTTTCTTTTTTCCTCCCCCTCTCCCTCCCCTTAGATACTAGATTTCTATCAGATGGTCTCCCTAAATGAGATATGTGATCCTCAACCCCTTTCCTTAGCTACATGCAATCCCTGTGCATTTGATATCGATACCATGTATGTTTGGGTTTGTAATGTTGAGCGTTGGCCATGTTCAAAATCAATGCTTGATTTTTTGTATTATCTGACTGTAACCAAGTCATAGCATTGTATTGATGACTCTTTTATTTGTTTCTCTGACACAGAGATGTGTTTTTTTTCTCTGTTGTATTGTTCTCCTGGTTATTTTAAATAAAAGTTTCTGGAAAAAAAACATACAAACAAAAAAAAAAAACAGCACCTAATATTTTTAATAGGCGATTCTTTAAAAGCATTTACCGTATATACTCGAGTATAAGCCGAGTTTTTCACCACATTTTTTTTGTGCTGAATATGCCCCCCTTGGCTTATACTCGAGTCACCTTTTTGTGCCTGATCTCTCGGAATTTGGGGACCTGGTAACTTGGCACACATGTAGGCCCACTCTTCCTCTACAATTGTGAAAAGTTTGTTGTCCGGGAGACCTACGGCCGGGGAGCACCGATTTTTTCAAAGCCGGGCACCCCTTCCATAGACCCCCATGTTAAATGGTAATTTCTTTGGTGATTTTGGGGACTCAGTACTGGCCGGTCGTAGGTCCCCTGGACCCGAAACTTGGCACACATGTAGCCCTATTTCTCCTCTACAAGTGTGCAAAGGTTGTTGTCTGGGGGACCTACGGCCAGGGAGCACCGATTTTTTTTCAAAGCCGGGCACCCCTTCCATAGACTCCCATGTTAAACATTAGTCTAGTCATGGGTACAGTGAGGCATGGACACAGTGAGGCATGCAGATGGACACCCTAGGCCAGTGTTTCTCAACTCCAGTCCTCAAGGCGCCCCAACAGGTCATGTTTTCAGGCTCTCCATTGTTTTGCACAGGTTATTTGATCAGTTTAACTGCTTTAGTAATTCCCACAGCTGTTTCATCTGAGGGAAATCCTGAAAACATGACCTGTTGGGGAGCCTTGAGGACTGGAGTTGAGAAACACTGCCCTAGGCTTATACTTGAGTCAATACGTTTTCCCAGTTTTTTGTGGTAAAATTAGGTGCCTTGGCTTATACTCGATTATATACGGTACATTATTTAGAGATAACCATGAATTATGGCCCTAGAATTAATGCTCACTCCAACGTTCTTGAAGATACCTCACATGTCTGGTACAATTCCTGTGTACATACATGTGCCGGACCTACACTCATGTTTGCAGCATGCCACAACACTCATGCCTCGTACACACGACCGTTTTTTCCGATGGGAAAACTGCTATGAGAGCTTTTCGTCAGGAATCCCAGCCGTGTGTATGCTCCATCGCAGTTTTTCCGATGGGAAAACTGCCGGACAAAAAAAGAGACCAGGATCAAAAATCCGAGCGGGAAATCCGTTCGTCTGTATGGTTTTCCGACGAGCAGAAAACCGTGCATGCTCAGAATCAAGTATGAGACGGGAGCGCTCTTTCTGGTAAAACTAGCGTTCGTAATGGAGATAGCACATTCGTCACGCTGTAACGGACTGAAAAGCATGATTCTGAAAAGCGAATCGTCTCTCACCAAACTTTTACTAACACGAGGATCAGCAAAAGCAGCCCAAAGGGTGGCGCTGTTGGAATGGAACTTCCCCTTTATAGTGCCGTCGTACGTGTTGTACGTCACCGCGCTTTGGATCGGCGGACTTTTGTCTGAGCGTGTGTATGCAAGGCAGGCTGAGAGGAATTCTTTCGGGAAAACTGACGGTCGTGTGTACTAGGCATCAGTGCAGTGTACTGTGTCAAAAAAGGATCATGTACAATTTTTTCGATAATTTTCAATAGGTAGCCTTAACGCAAAGCACATGCATTAACACCCCACAAAGAAGCGAATGGCCCTGAAATAAAATGAATCTGTGTTCACTTGAAACATCCTCTATAAGTGTGCAAAGTTTGTTGTCTTGGGGACCTACGGCCGGGGAGCACCGATTTTTCAAAGCCGGGCACCCCTTCCATAGACTCCCATGTTAAACGTCAGTCTAGTCATGGGCACAGTGAGGCATGGGCACAGTGAGGCATGGGCACAGTGAGCCATGGACATGGACACAGTGAGGCAAAGTGAGGCACAGTGAGGCATGCAGATGGACACCCTAGGCTTATACTCGAGTCAATACGTTTTCCCAGTTTTTTGTGGTAAAATTAGGTGCCTCGGCTTATATTCGGGACGGCTTATACTCGAGTATATACGGTAATTACATGTTTTCAGACATGTGATAACTATATATTATATATATATATATATATATATATATATATATATATATATATACACACACACACATATATAGTATCTATTGTGACAGCAGGAAGGTAAAGTCACCTGGTTGCATCCAGGGGGGTAGATATATTTCGCCCAGATTCAGGCTTTACGCCGACTTATACAACTAGGTGGAGAGTTGTATAAGGCTAGTGGGCTCATGGATGACTCATACCTCTAGGGAGAGTGTGGGGCGTCGTGCAGACAGGGAGTTGATGAGACCAGCTGAAGCTTCTCAGCTCATTTAGGCCTCTATAAGAACTCCCAGCTTCATTAGATGTTAGCTCATGCCTGGACCCAGACCTGTGTGGACTGTCTAGGGAGAGTGAACCCCTGTGCGGTGAGACAAAGCCTGTGTGGCTATTTGCTTGGACATTTAAAACCAGGGACTTAGGGACTAGGACAGCACTAGGCTGATCCCAGTCGTTAGTTAGGAAACCTGTATGTTTAGTCAGAGGTCAAGTTGACCAGGATTTATTTTGTTTATGTTTCTTTTGCTTTGCTGTGTTTTGTCACTGTAAATAGAAAATAAACCGCACCTTTTTGATTTTGAAAACCACAACCTCCGTTTGCTGGGCCTGTTTTTGTGTGGGGAGCCCATCTCGGGGGTCACACACACCCGCTGCCGAGCTAACCCCCTCACAGTTGGTGGAGAACCAGTGGCAGTTTTTTTTTTAAGCCAGCATGGAGGAGATACTGAAGCAGCTGGCTCTAGCAAATGCCAATCAACAGCAGACAAATGCAGGTTTGCAAAAGAGCCTTGCAGCTCAACAACAGAACTTCGCAGCCCAGCAGCAAGCTCATCAACAGAGCCTTGCAGCCCAGCAGCAGACAAACGCAACTTTGCAACAGAGTCTGGAGGCTCAGCAACAAGCCCAGCAGCAATCTGAGGCCCGCTTCATAGACCTGTTGCAGAAGCAAGAGCAGAGACTACAACAACAGATGGAAGCAGCAATGCAGCAACGTCCGCAGACCAGTGAGGAAAGCCGTCCCACTAATACCGCGTCCTTTGGGGTGAGTCGTTTATTGACAAAAATGACTGGAGAGGATGATCCAGAGGTATTTTTGACCACATTTGAAAGGACCGCTGAAAGAGAAAAGTGGCCTGAGGAGCAGTGGGCTGGACTGGTGGCTCCTCTGTTAACTGGTGAATCGCAGAAAGCTTACTATGACCTAGAGCCTAACCAAGCAAAAGACTATGTGATGCTAAAAGCTGAAATATTGGCAAGGCTGGGTGTCACCCAGGCTGTCCGGGCTCAGCGTGTGCATAACTGGACTTTCCAGCTTGGAAAACCCCCCAGGTCTCAAATGTATGATCTCATTCACCTGAGCAGAAAGTGGCTACAGCCAGAGACTTTGTCCGCACCAAAGATTGTGGAACGTGTTGTAATGGATCGGTTTTTGAGAGCTCTTCCTACTGCCATCCAAAAGTGGGTAAGCCATGGAGACCCAGAGACGGCCGATGGTCTTGTGGATCGTGTGGAGAAATACTTGGCTACAGAGAACCTGACGGCCTCTTCCAGAGACACTCGGACTTTCCACCCTAAGACCAGACCATCCCCAGGGGCGGATAAGAGGATTCCAAGGGGTGAGGGTGGAGCGAGTGAGAGGGTGGGAGCTCTACCCCAAGTTTGGCGAGAACAGCCTGGGAAATCAGCGGCTCAAGAGGCCGCAAGAAGGATCGTTTGCTACCGCTGCCGGCAAGCGGGACATATTGCAGCCAATTGCCCGGTTGTGGAGGAACCCATGCAGTGTGACTTTCTGACGGGCAGACGTCAGTCGCTGTGTGCGACAGTCGCATGCACTGCCATTCGAGGAACTGAGAAACATTTATGCAAAATGTGTGTTAATGGTAGAAATGTTGTGGTATTGCTGGATTCAGGTAGCCTTGTGACCCTGATAAAGGCTGAGTTAGTTAAAACAGAGGTCTCTGGGAATAGCAAGGTAGCTGTTATTTGTGTGCATGGGGACACCCGAGAGTATCCAGTGACTACAGTGTGTTTCGAGACCCCCAAAGGTACCCTCTCTCATCCAGTGGGCTTAGTATCTCAGTTACCGCATGACGCCATTGTGGGAAGGGATTTTCCGAAGTTCTGGGAACTGTGGGATGATCCTGAGCCCCCCACTGGTGCCCCTATGTACCAGGAATGTGATAGCCAGAACTCCCCTGAGAGTGGTGAGGACTCTCCGGAATTTCCCTTATCAGTATTGGCAGGGGAGACTCAAGAAACTGGAGAGGAGCCCACCTCCTCAGACGAAAACCTACCGTCTGTGGAGTTTTCTGATCTTGAGGTTCACAGGGAAAACTTTGCCACAGAACAGTTGAAAGACCCCGCCCTAATAAAGGCACGGGAAAACGTAGTGAAAATAGATGGCGAGTTAGTGAACCCAGATAATACCTGCACTTACCCATACTTCAGCGTAGAGAAGGACCTACTGTATCGGGTGGCAAAAAGGGCAGAAGAAACCGTTGAGCAGCTTGTGGTGCCCAAACCTTACAGGAAGTTGGTGTTGGAGTTGGCCCATGGGCACATTCTTGGAGGTCATCTGGGGACAGAGAAAACCCGAGAGAGGGTATTACAGAGATTCTATTGGCCGGGGGTGATGAAGGACATAGAAAATTATTGTTCCTCCTGCCCTGTGTGTCAGAGGTCGGCCCCGATGCCACATTTCCGTAGCCCGCTGGTCCCTCTACCCATCATTGAGGTCCCGTTTGAGAGGATCGCCATGGATTTGGTAGGTCCTATAATCAAGTCCGTTAGGGGGCACCAGTACATATTAGTTATAATGGACTATGCCACCCGTTATCCAGAAGCGATCCCTCTCCGAAATACCTCGGCCAAAACCATAGCCAAAGAGCTATCTCTTGTGTTTAGCCGGGTGGGTATTTGTAAAGAACTGCTTACGGACCAAGGTACACCCTTTATGTCCCGGGTTATGAAGGAGCTGTGTAAATTGTTCAAAGTGACGCAATTACGTACATCTGTGTATCACCCCCAAACCGATGGGCTGGTTGAAAGGTTCAACAAAACCCTAAAACAAATGTTGAAGAAAGTGGTGGATAGAGATGGAAAGGATTGGGACTGTCTACTTCCTTATCTGATGTTTGCTATTAGGGAGGTGCCCCAATCCTCTACGGGATTCTCCCCCTTTGAGTTACTGTATGGGAGACACCCAAGAGGGCTGTTGGATATTGCCAAGGAAACTTGGGAAAGTGAGAGTTCTCCCCACAGGAGTGTGATTGAGCATGTCGCCCTGATGCAAGACCGAATTGCACAGGTAATGCCCATCGTGAAGGAACATTTGGCCCAAGCGCAGTTAGCACAGCAGAGAGTGTACAACCGTGGAGCCAAGACCCGTACCTTTTCCCCGGGGGATAGGATACTGGTACTTGTCCCTACGGTTGAAAGTAAATTCCTTGCCAAATGGCAAGGCCCCTACGAGATAATGGAAAAAGTGAGCGAAGTGAATTACAAGGTCAGACAACCAGGAAGGCGAATGCCCGAACAGATCTATCACGTTAATCTGTTGAAAGCCTGGAGGGATAGAGAGTCCCTAGTCGCAGACACTTGGTCACCAGCTCAAACTGGTTGCGTGATTCCTGAGGTTGGAATAGCAGCCACCTTGTCACAACCCCAACAACAGGAGGTTAAGGAGTTTGTGCTTCGCAACAAGGAGGTATTCTCTGAGCTGCCGGGACAAACATCTGGGGTAGAGCATGACATCATTACCCCGCCCGGTGAAAGGGTGAAGTTAAAACCCTATCGGATCCCAGAGGCCCGACGGGAGGCAATACGGGAGGAAGTACAGAAAATGCTGAACTTAGGGGTGATAGAGGAGTCCCAAAGTGATTGGTCTAGTCCCATTGTGTTGGTGCCTAAACCGGATGGGAGCTGGCGATTTTGTAACGATTTTCGTCAGTTGAACAAAGTTACAAAATTTGACACCTACCCCATGCCACGTATAGATGAGTTGATCGACCGGCTGGGAACAGCCCGATACATGACGACTCTTGACCTCACAAAAGGGTATTGGCAAATTCCCCTGGCCAAGTCGGCCAAAGAGAAAACCGCATTTGTAACCCCAGACGGGGCGTTCCAATATAAAAGAATGCCGTTCGGGTTACAGAATGCGCCGGCCACATTCCAGCGGAAAATGGACCAGATGCTGAGGCCCCATCGGAAGTATGCTGCGGCTTACCTGGATGACATAATTGTCCATAGCACAGATTGGGCCTCACATCTGCCAAAAGTGCAAGCAGTCCTGGACTCTGTTCGGGAAGCGGGGTTTACGGCTAACCCCAAGAAGTGTACCATTGGGCAGGAGGAGGCCAAATATCTTGGGTACACCATTGGGAGGGGAGTAATAAAACCCCAACTCAACAAAGTCGAGGCCATCCAGAGTTGGCCACGTCCCAACAGCAAGAAGCAGGTACGAGCCTTTCTGGGAATCGCTGGGTATTATCGGCGATTCATTCCCCACTTTGCTTCTAAGGCTGTGCCCCTAACCAACCTGACGAAGGGGAAAGGGTCGGTCATGATTAAATGGACCCCCGAGGCTGAGGCAGCATTCCAATTCTTGAAACAAGCCTTATGTAGCCAGCCAGTGTTGTACTCACCCGACTTCTCTAAAGACTTTGTCGTACAAAGTGATGCGTCAGATGTGGGGTTAGGAGCAGTATTGTCCCAGGTCTGGAACGGGGAAGAGCACCCAGTCATTTACCTCAGCAGGAAGTTGAAGTCCCATGAGGTAAATTACGCCACCGTTGAAAAGGAGTGTTTAGCGGTGAAGTGGGCTCTAGATTCCCTTCGGTACTACCTGCTAGGTAGGCACTTTGACATGGTTACGGATCACGCTCCGTTAAAGTGGATGGCTCAAAACAAGGAAACAAATAGAAGAGTGAATAGGTGGTTCCTGGCCCTCCAGGAATTCAACTTCACAGTAAAGCATCGCCCTGGCGTTCAAATGGGGAATGTGGATGCTTTGTCTCGAGTACATGAATGCCTGATTGCTGGTGTTCCAACCCCGAGGTTAAAACAAGAGGGGGGGGGTATGTGACAGCAGGAAGGTAAAGTCACCTGGTTGCATCCAGGGGGGTAGATATATTTCGCCCAGATTCAGGCTTTACGCCGACTTATACAACTAGGTGGAGAGTTGTATAAGGCTAGTGGGCTCATGGATGACTCATACCTCTAGGGAGAGTGTGGGGCGTCGTGCAGACAGGGAGTTGATGAGACCAGCTGAAGCTTCTCAGCTCATTTAGGCCTCTATAAGAACTCCCAGCTTCATTAGATGTTAGCTCATGCCTGGACCCAGACCTGTGTGGACTGTCTAGGGAGAGTGAACCCCTGTGCGGTGAGACAAAGCCTGTGTGGCTATTTGCTTGGACATTTAAAACCAGGGACTTAGGGACTAGGACAGCACTAGGCTGATCCCAGTCGTTAGTTAGGAAACCTGTATGTTTAGTCAGAGGTCAAGTTGACCAGGATTTATTTTGTTTATGTTTCTTTTGCTTTGCTGTGTTTTGTCACTGTAAATAGAAAATAAACCGCACCTTTTTGATTTTGAAAACCACAACCTCCGTTTGCTGGGCCTGTTTTTGTGTGGGGAGCCCATCTCGGGGGTCACACACACCCGCTGCCGAGCTAACCCCCTCACACTATATACACACGTGTGTGTGTGTGTGTGTGTGTGTGTATATTATATATATATATATATATATATATATATATATATATATATATATATATATATTGTTAATATAAATTTTTAACCCACTGGTGCTGATATTAGGAAGAAATAAGCCTTCTTCCTATAATCACAACAGCTTCTCTCCCAGATTGTCCACCTCTGATCTGTTGAATCTGGAAGGGAGATATTTCAGTGGAACGGCTTGTGAGATCTTCAGATCTCACTTTATTAAACTGGCCGTTTGTGACAAAACGGTCATGTGCTGTGATGAGAAGCGGAGAACATGTTCTCTGCTCCTTATCTCAGCTTATTAAACCGGCAATGCTCTGAGATAAGCGGTGATCATCATGATCTCGGCTTATCGCGGTTTTTCACCGTTTATTAACCCTTTCCATACAGGGCATTTTATACCACTTCCATACCGGGCCTATTCTGGCACTTCTCTCCTACATGTACAAATCATAATTCTTTTGCTAGAAAATTACTCAGAACCCCCAAACATTATATATGTTTTTTTTTTAGCAGACACCCTAGGGAATAAAATGACGGTCGTTGCAACGTTTTATCTTGCACGGTATTTGCGCAATAATTTTTCAAACGCCTTTTTTTGGGGAAAAAAATGGTTTCATGAATTAAAAAATAACAAAACAGTAAAGTTAGCCCAATTTTTTTGTAAAATATGAAAGCTTATGTTACGCCGAGTAAAAAGATACCTAACATGTCATGCTTTAAAATTGCGCACACTCATGGAATGGTGCCAAACTTCGGTACTTAAAAATCTCCATAGGCGACACTTTGAAATTTTTTACAGGTTACTACGTTAGAGTTACAGAGGAGGTCTAGTGCTAAAAATGTTGCACACGCTCTAACGCACGCGGCGATACCTCACATATGTGGTTTGAACGGCGTTTACATATGCGGGCGGGACTTACATGTGCGTTCGCTTCTAAGCGCGAGCTATTGGGGACGGGCGTTTAAAAAAAAAAAAAAAGTATTTTTTTTTTTTTTCTTTACTTATTTTTTTTATTTTTACTTTTTTTTTTACACTTTTTTTTTTTTTTGATCACTTTTATTCCTATTACAAGGAATGTAAACATCCCTTGTAATAGGAATGTGTGTGACAGGTCCTCTTTATGGAGAGATGCGTGGTCAATAAGACCCCACATCTCTCCTCCAGGCTGGAAAGCATGAGATCAGTGAAAAAAACTTCACTGATCTCATACTTACAGCCACAATGGCGGCTTTGTTTACATTTGAGGACCCGGGCGTGACGTCATCACATCGCGCCCGGGCCTCCGACGGTCATAGAGATGACTGGTGACCATCTGGTCACCAGTCATCTTTATGTTCGTCACGTGACCCACCACCGGCGCCGGACGATTCTCTCCGGGTCCCCTCCCGCCGCCTATAAGAACGATCAAGCGGCGGAACCACCGATATGGTGCGCAGGATCGCCGGCTGAAAACAAGAATATCTGAATGATGCCTCTAGCTGCAGGCATCATTCAGATATCCCCCCTCAAACCCAGGACGTCATATGACGTCCACCCGAAGGGAGAGAGGGTTCCTGCCGGCATCATTTTACAATGACCCGGTATGGAAGTGGTTAAACGTACCCCTAGGTCCTTACCATAGAATCTTTTATTTCAGTTCGGATAGAGGAGCAACAGATTAGAACCAACCTTTTTATGGTTGTATGTGTCCCCATTGTTGATATTTGCCCATCTCTTCCTGTCCTAGATTAACAACAGGAAATGAGTTGAAACCTCATCAAAGTTATGGAAAATCAAACCTTTGACGGGTGTTACTAAAACAAGTGTTCCCATTAGAAAATATCTACTTCTGTCCCAATGACAACCATAGTTGACCACCTGATGAATGTTCAATGTTCCCTTTTTCCCCAGAGATTTATAGCATATGGGAAAATCTTTACAACTGACCAGTAATCTTTTTTCAAGGCCCCGTACACATCTGAGCTCCTACGGCACATTTTTGGAGCGGCACAATTCATTTTGAATAGGCCTTCCTCCACTCCAAAAACGCGGCAAAAATGATAATGTACCAAATTTTGGCACTCAAGTAGGTGCTTTTGCCGTTGGATTTTTTTGCTGCAACTTTTGTGTTGTTTGTAGCACAACAATTGCAGAAAAATTGCACGATATTTGGAGTGCCATTAATAAATAATGGCCCCGCGTTTTGCTGTGATTCTGGAATTGCAGGCAGAATCACACAATACTGCCTGCGATTCCAGGGTGCTCAGCTGTGAACGGGGCCTTATAGGGCACAGATAATCTTGACCACTGCATCTGTAGGTTAGTGGAATTTGGTATGATGTGGAATGATTGTGGAAGGTTAGCGCATTATGTACATAGGTACTTTATTCATTAATCTCTAATGTGCTGTTCCCACCTTGTCCTTTCTTTAGGTAAAAATCTCCCCTCCGAATTCCCATGCGCATCTCAGAATCCCCGTGTTTTAAAATTAGAGCGTCTGCTGGACATCGAGATGAGAGTCCGTCAGGGGGCAGAAAATATGATCCAAATGTACAGTAATGGTTCTGTGAAGGTGAGTCATTATTACAAATATGTGAAGTTTCCTCAAAGAGGATCAGTCTTTTTATTCAACATTACATGCTGTAAAACAGAAGTGAGTCATATATCTGCTATAAACACTTGTAAAATCAGGTTTGCATATTGCAGCTATCAAGCCGCATTTGCAATAAAGACAAGCCACTGACCAATCTGGTCTAAAAATCACCTTGGATTTAAAAATTGTCAGTATAGCTGTGGGAAATTTGTCTGCACTCATGGCTCACCCATTATTGTTTCAGGTTCCTAGCAGTGCTAGAATAAGACAAAAAGCAGTCCTAGGATAGCTGTCTACATTTATGTACACAACCAAACTGATGCCGCGTACACACGATCATTTTTCCCGTCGGGAAAAATGAATTTATTTATTTTTAACAAGAAAAACGACCGTGTGTGGGCTTTTTGTCATTTTTCCCAACGGGAAAAACGGCATTAATCACGACGAGAAAAATTAGAACATGCTCTAATTTTTCTCGTTGTGATTCCCGTCATTTTTTCCGCGGCAGTTTTCCCATAGGGAAACACTGCCACGGAGCCCACACACGGTCGTTTTTCTCGACCAAGAAAAAAAAATGTCGGGAAAAACGGCCGTGTGTAGGGAACCAAGCCGTTCCTTCGTTTTTCCCATCAATTTTCTCGACGGTGTTTTCACCGTCGAGAAAATCCATCGTGTGTACGCGGCATGAGCTTATTGTATCCCAGAGTTGGATCATGCAAAAGGCCGACTAGGCAGGAGCCTCAGATCTAGGAGATGTTCAGGTGGCCCAGCTTCAACCTTGAAGCTCCCTCTAACTAGGAGGATAATGCTAGAGGCCAAAGGTGTGCACCTGTCTCACTTCACGAAGGGAAGATACACTTATAGTCAATTGGTGTCTTATGGGCCCAAGCCAGTACAGACAATGCCAATGGGGTGATTTCTCTGGGACTGTTGCAATCCCTATCAATGTCGGTCGAAGAGATGTGTGAGGAAAGTGGGAAAACCTGCTACCTTGCTTGGGGCCCCATTCTCCCTTATCCACCTCCCTACTGTGCACGAAAACCCCCTTCCTGCCCAAGCCATTTTTCAGCTTTCAGCGCTGTCACACTTTGAATGACAATTGCGCGGTCGTGCGACGTGGCTCCCAAACAAAATTTGTGTCCTTTTTTTCCCACAAATAGAGCTTTCTTTTGGTGGTATTTGATCACCTCTGCGGTTTTTATTTTTTGCGCTATAAACAAAAGAAGAGCGTCCAGTTTGGAAAAAAAAACACAATTTTTTACTTTTTGCTATAATAAATACCCATTTTTTTTTTTAATAAAATTTTCCTCAGTTTAGGCCGATACGTATTCTTCTACATATTTTTGGTAAAAAAAAAAATCGCAATAAGCGCGTATTGATTGGTTTGCGCAAAAGTTATAGCGTGTACAAAATAGGGGATAGATTTATAGCATTTTTTTTTTTTATTAGTAATGGCGGCGATCTGCGATTTTTTTTATTGTGACTGCGATATTGCGGCGGACACATCGGACACTTTTGACACATTTTTGGGACCATTCACGTTTATACAGCGATCCCTGCTATAAAAATGCATTGATTACTGTATAAATGTGATTGGCAGGGAAGGGGTTAACCACTAGGGGGCGGGAAGGGGTTAAATATGTTCCCTCAATGTTTTCTTACTGTGGGGGGAGGGGACTGACTGGGGGAGGTGACTGATGGTTGTCCCTATGTACAAGGGACACACCATCGGTCTCCTCTCCCTCACAGGACGTGGATCTCTGTGTTTACACACAGAGACCCACTTTCCTGCTCGTTTCCCGGGCAATCGCGGGTGCCCGGCGGCAATCGCGGCCGCCGGGCACGCGCACCGGGGCCTTGTGAACGCGGCGAGCGCGCGCGTGTGCCGCTGGCGGCGAGCGCGCGCCTTCTAGCTCGTTTTAAAGGGAGGACGTCATATGACGTCCTCCCAGAACGAGAGTATCCTCCGCCCGCCGTCAATTGACAGTGGGCGTTGGACTAGTGGTTAATCCACCCCTAATTGTAAAGATTTTGTCATCAGTACTAATATTTGTAGTATTTAATAAATTTTGCTCCTCACCGCGATCGCAGGTGGCCGGCAGACATGGAGTCCGAGGGACCCGCGGGCGCGCTCCCGCGGCGTGCAGTGGGCGGCCGCGCCCACAGTTAAACATGCAGGTCATCAGGATATATACTGTGGCTGGTCGGCAAGTTATTAATGAACAAAAGATGAGATTGAGGAACCATCAGAAGTTTCCATTAGCCCACAAGACATACACTGATCAGATTTTGGCTGGTTTCTGATGAACCAGGCTGGTCCTGTCGGCACTCTATTGCCTGACATCCTTCGCTGTTTGCTATTTTGACAGCTGTCAGAATACAATAGCCACAGCAGGAGATTCGTCCAACTGTGCTTTAAGGCATGGATGGAGGGATATCTTAGAGTTTTTTTCACTCAGCCTGCATGTGGAACAAAATAAATCCATGTGTACGTGTGGCTCAGATACACTGCCTGCAGGGGAATGAAACTCACACGGAGACTGATTGATGCAGCAAAGTTTGTTAATATTGTAATATAAAGAGAGAACAGCTAACACTGCAGATGCGACCACATCAGACCAGAACACTTACAATGAGCCAGACAGAGAGTACATTGCACAAAGAAGACAAAACAGTATCTGAGAGGGGAGGAGGTTGGAAAGCAGACCGAAAACCGGGCCTAAAAAGGAAGACTACTTATGGTATACAGCGAGAGTCCCTGCTCTTTCCCTTCTTCCCCCACAACCTGTCCCTATACTACTCCGACTGTTCCTAACCAGTGGGATATCTGACCCTAACCTACCCACCACGCTGAATGTGTGCCATCTGCTCACCTCAAAGATGGCCGCCAGGGCATCAATTGCCAATTGGATAGCTGCTTCCCTGGAGAGACTTACGAAGGCCTCAGAGGGACTGATTTCCCCTTGCCCTTTGTCCTGCCTGCATGGCGGCTGCTGAACACCACCACGCTTGCAAAGAGGCTGCACTGCACCTGCCTACATATGACCAGCCTTAGACACACCAGCCCTTCTGGCAACTGCTAGGATTGGCAAATAAGTAAGTAACGTTAAACCTTAATTTTTTTTAAATAAAAATAACAAACATGGTATACTTACCTGCTCTGTGCAATGGTTTTGAACAGAGCAGCACTGATCTTCCTTTTCTGGGGTCCCCCGCTGGTGCTCCAGGCCCCTCCTTGTCAGCAAGTGTCTCTTTCCATGGGGGCACCCGTGCAGGCTTGCTCCTGAGCTGCCCTGTCTGAGTCTATTGATTGACATTGGCTCCCGCTGCTATCAATCTGCCCAATGTAGAGGGAGACAGCAGCGAGAGCCGCAGCTCTCGTGCACATCGCTGGATTGGTTTAGGCTTAGGTAAGAATGGGGGAGGCTGAACTGGAAAAGCGATACTGGCAGTGGGTCAGTGTGCTGCACACCCCAAAATGGTTATGGATAGGAATACTGATGTTCATTGTTATATCAAAAACATAATTTATTTTTACACTTACCACAAAGGGCACATCTGTTAGATTTAAAACATGAATACAAATAGCAATACAAACATGTACATATTATTACAGTCGTAGGGATACATCTACTGTGACATAGCATGATGATCTTGTATAAGAGTAAAACTAGAAACCCCGACGCGTTTCGACCTTATCATTGCAGTCTTTTTCAGGGGGTGAGAAAGGGATGCTCTAGAAGAAAATACATTGTATGGGTAAAAATAATTCAACAAAACAAGAGCACTCTCCAAAATTGAACATCTACAGTGGTTGTATTGTTTAGAAAGGTAAGTATATTTACCCATTAACGGCTGGGGAAAGAAAGCCTCCCCATGTGTTTGGATTCAAGAACTGACCGAGGACCCCGTGGCTCTGGCGGCAACCCATTAACGGCTGGGGGGAGAAAGCCTCCCCATGTGTTGGATTCAAGAACCGGGGGAGGCTGGGGGGATCCTGCAGCACAGAAGATTTTTTTTACCTTAGGTAAAAAAACCTTGAGGCATTAGAGCCACTTTAAGGCTAAATGCCGAAACGCGTAAGTCCTGTATTATTCTGTACTACACCTGGTTTAATAAATGAATTTATTGCGAAAGATCAAGCTGTCGGCTTTCTCTCATCTCATATAAAATTTTCCTTGTCTTTATTCCCTGATAATACAGGATGAGTAGAGGTCGACCGATATATCGGCCGATATTTAGCCTTTTTAAAGAAATCGGCATCGGCCGATTATTATGTAAAGAGGCCGATTGTTTGGGATCTGAGGCAGGGGCGTGCTGGGTGGAAATCTCCCCCCCCCCCCCGGCCGCCAACCGTCTATTCTAAACGGCTGCTATCACGGCCCCTGCCCGCTGACTTTTTTTTTTTTCTTCCCCAATGGAGGAAGTCGGCAGCGGCGGCCACCGTCGATTGGCTGTTCCCGGCCGCGCTGCATTCTGGGGTTTGTAGTCTGGAGGCTGGGCGCGCAGCACGTCAGGGGACGAATGGAACAGTCTTTGGCCATGCAAGGGTACAGAAGGGAGTCGGGAGCGCTCCGCTGGTGGGCACTGATGAGGTGGCAGTGAATGACAGCTTGGCACTGGTGAGCTGGGCACTGATGAACTGGGCACTTGTGGGCACTGATGAACTGGGCACTGCTGAGCTTGGCACTGCTGAGCTTGGCACTGGGCACTGCTGAGCTTGGCACTGGGCACTGCTGAGCTTGGCACTGGGCACTGCTGAGCTGGGCACTTGTGAGGTGGGCACTTGTGAGCTGGGCACTGGTGGGCACTTGTGAGCTGGGCACTGGTGGGCACTTGTGAGCTGGGCAATGGTGGGCACTGGTGAGCTTGGCAATGGTGGGCACTGATGAGCTGGGCACTGGTGGGCACTGATGAGCTGGGCACTGGTGGGCACTGCTGAGCTTGGCTTTGGGCACTGCTGAGCTTGGCACTGGGCACTGCTGAGCTTGGCACTGGGCACTGCTGGGCACCGATGAGGTGGCACTGATGGACATTGATAGGCTGCACCCCACCTCTCCACCCTAAACAATAACCTCCTCCCCACCTCTCCACCCTAGATTTTTATGAGATGAAGGAAAAAGAAAAAAAATCGGCCTAAAATATCGGCCGCAAAAATCGGCAACATGTATCGGCCATCGGCCGCCCCGATTTCTAAATATCGGCATCGGCATCGGCCAGAGAAAAACCCATATCGGTCGACCTCTAAGGATGAACATCACTGCCCCATTCTATACATCCCTGCTCTCATGACATGCACCCTATAATTATCCAAGCTCTCAATATGCGGTAAATCTATAGCGGCCTCTCATGTGAGTCAGTTAGGGCCCTTGTCTGCTTAGTACAGGAGTCTCCAAACGATGGCCCTCCAGTTGTTCAGGAACTATTCCCACCATGTCTAGTCATGTCTGTAAATGTCAGAGTTTTACAATGCCTCATGGGACGTGTAGTTCCGCAACAGCTGGAGGGCCGTAGTTTGGAGATCGCTGGCATAGTAGAACAGCTGGCTGCTGCATGAGTCAGACAGAAGAAGAGGGAGTCCCTACATGGAGATCAATGATCTATAATACGTGTCATTATCCCCTCCACAATGAGATTTGTTTCTAATTCTTTCATGGCTGCTAAATTAGTAATGTGCCACCTTTTTCACAAAGTGGTTCTGTAAGATCCAACAAGACTTGTCCCAATAGAGTATACGTTATAAGGAAATAATTAAAAACAAATGGTAGAGTAGTTGAAGCGTAGGAGCTCCATTGCTAACACCATAGCAGAGGCACGAGGAAGGGTTGTGTCTGGCCACAGATTCCAGCTGATATTTTCCCGGGGAAGTTAAAAGTATAAAATAAAACCTCTGGTTGCTTTGCTTAATAGAATTTCTTTTGCTTTACTCTGTTTTTATATTTTCTATATGATCTTCATTTTGTTACAGATATACAGTGAAGTTACATATGGTGTTATGTAAGTTACGGAATGGGGGGAAATGTCCCTTTCCGGCTAGAGGTGACAGAGTCATGATTTTATTTTTCATGTAGAGGGCTGCTGGGTGGAGAAGGAAAGGGAGTTGCAACAGAGAGGGTGAGGAAGTTGTGGCATTTTCTTTTAGCTCAGTTTCTGTCAGGCAGTCACAAGACATGTATTGACTGCAAGTGTACCTGTAGTGACTTGCAAAATACTAGTGCCAACGTGTCCTACACTTCCAGATTGCCACAAGCATTTTCATTTTCCTCTATTGTTCATTTACTGACTTGACTTAGGAGGTCGGTGCTTTGGCCCATCTCACACACTTTGTGTACTGGTGAAAAAGTAATAATGCTTAGGCTGCTTTTATACTGCTCCGTTTTGCATTTGCGGTTTTATAGCGTTTTCGTTACATTTCTGGTGCGTTTTGCACCTGTGAAAAAAGGACACGTGACTCCAAAAACACAACCTCTGGTGCGTTTTTGATGCATTTTTGACACATTTTTTATGCATTTTCTATTCATTTCAATGGTAGGTGCTTTTTTGGTGCGTTTTTTTTTTTTTTTTTGCCACACCAAAAAATGCAGCATGCAAGGCTTTTAAAAAAACACATATGACTGGTGTGAAGAGCTCCATAGGATTTATTGGAAAAGAAAGAGAAAAACTGCGCTAAATAAACTAAAGTGAGAAAAAAGGAAAAAACTCCAGACGTTTAACTGGTAGCTTTGTAGCTATGGGGAGCTGTGATTAAAAATGTGAACTACCATACATGGTAATGATTAAGAAAAAAATTGGTGGAAATCGCGCTACCCCGTGACCAATCACTGTGACAGTAATAAAGTATATTGAAAATTAACAATTACCCCATAAACCACAGATCAAATGAACTGATAAGTGAAAAAGAGGTGTGTATATAAGACAAACTATAAATATATGAACATCAAATATAAATTTAAATTTATAAATAATAATCCATCAAAAAAAGTTTGTTTAAATAAAATCCAAAGTATTAACACCAGTGCTTCATGTAAAAATCATACAAAAATGCTGTGTCCACATTCATCTGTGACATTCCACCACCAAAAAGCAGGATTTCTCCTTACCAGCTGTACACGACCCCCTATTACAGAGGGTCAATATATGCATTGAGTAGTTTCTCCCACAGGTCAAAATTTATTCCATAAAAAGCAAGTTTGCACTTACATGTATGCAGTTAAAAAATCGCCTGATTACGTCTGGTGTGCCGGCCGTAGCACATTCAACAGACACCCGTCCTTATTGGAAGTATCAGAGGTGACGACAGCGCTCCGCTCCGCCCTACGTCCGTTTCGTAACAGTTTACTTCTTCCTGGGGCACTGAAGGAAGAAGTAAACTGTTACGAAACGGACGTAGGGCGGAGCGGAGCGCTGTCGTCACCTCTGATACTTCCAATAAGGACGGGTGTCTGTTGAATGTGCTACGGCCGGCACACCAGACGTAATCAGGCGATTTTTTTAACTGCATACATGTAAGTGCAAACTTGCTTTTTATGGAATAAATTTTAAAAAGATATAATGCACTATGTGGAGTGTGTTCCATTCTTTCTATACATATGTGCCCATTGATGAGAACCGGAGGTCGGTGTTTTAGGAACCTCATGTGCTGTGTGCTGCGGTGACCTGTGGGAGAAACTACTCAATGCATATATTGACCCTCTGTAATAGGGGGTCGTGTACAGCTGGTAAGGAGAAATCCTGCTTTTTGGTGGTGGAATGTCACAGATGAATGTGGACACAGCATTTTTGTATGATTTTTACATGAAGCACTGGTGTTAATACTTTGGATTTTATTTAAACAAACTTTTTTTGATGGATTATTATTTATAAATTTAAATTTATATTTGATGTTCATATATTTATAGTTTGTCTTATATACACACCTCTTTTTCACTTATCAGTTCATTTGATCTGTGGTTTATGGGGTAATTGTTAATTTTCAATATACTTTATTACTGTCACAGTGATTGGTCACGGGGGTAGCGCGATTTCCACCAATTTTTTTCCATAGGATTTATTGGTCATACATTTTTCTTCCACTTTTGATGAGGCCTAAAGAAAAACTGATCAGTGTGAAAGGGGCCTAATGAATTATGGTGCCATCCCTCTCTATAAAAGAGACTCAATTACACTAAAAATAAAATTTTATTAGCAGAGTTGGGGGAAGACTGGACCCAGACTCCACAACTCTGCTTCCTCAAATAGCAGAGTTGGGGAAGGCAGAACCTTTTTTTTTTTTTGTCTGCAACTGGAAATTCCCATTCCTTCCTTGTAACCAGGTTGGGAAATGAAGGGAAATCTCACCAACAGGACATAGAAAGCAAAACAAATTGCAGGGCTTTTAAGGTGTATGTATAGACAGAACTTTTTATTTTTATTTTTGGATAGGTGGAAGAGTTAAAACCCTTATCAGCCTTTTTTTTTGCTGATTGTGGCCTGCTGGGAAGAATTTCCTTCACTTCCTTTACTCGGGACACACCAGGAAATGAGAGGAAAACTCCCACAAATTTAGATTAGTTCTTAACTTAGGCAGTTGTCACTGGATTAGATGTTCTCACTGGAGAAATTGCCATCACCGTCTGTTCTTGCGTCCACAAGTTTGGTTAGACATATACTAGATCAGCTTTTTCACCTCAGAGGAACCCTTGAAAAAATGTTCAGGTCTCTGGGAACCCCTGCTAAAAAAATATGATATCTCCAACTCACTGTACATTAGCGTGATCAGTAAGTTTTAGATATAATCAAAATTATGTGTTGTATATGTTCATGAAATTAAAATGACCCAAACAATAATTATCACCAGAAAGAAAAGAAAAACAAAAAAAATTTACATTGGCGAGAAATAGCTCCCTACATTGGTGATCATTGCAAAAGTGCCCCCCACATTGATGGTCAGTGGAGAAGGGCCTCCCTTACATTGGTGGTCAGCAGAGATGGGCCTTGTATATTTATTGTCATTGGAACAAGGCACCTTTCACATTGGTGGACATTTGGAGAAAGAACTTAATTTATATTAGTGACCAGTGGAGAAGCCTCCTCCCCTATGTTGGTGGTCAATGGAAAAACGCCCCCCTACATGGAGGTCAGGAAAGAAGGATCTCCCTTACATTGGTGGCCAGCATAGAAGGGCCTCTTACATTTATGGTCATTGGAACAAAAGACTCTACACATTAGTGGAAAGTTGGAGGAAGAATGTCCCTTACATTAGTAACCAGTGGAGAAGCCCCCTCTCCTACGTAGGTGGTCAGTGTAAAAATTCCCCCTACATCAATGGTCAAGGGAGAAGAGCCTCCCTTACAATGGCAGTCAGCAGAGCAGGGACCCTTATATTTATAGTCAATATGACAAGGGCCCAGTTTGAGGAAGAATGTTCTTTACATTAGCGGACAGTCAGGGAACTCCTAGAAACCTCTAGAGGAACCCTAGGTTTCCACAGAACACAGGTTGAGTAAAAGAATGTACTAGATTATACAAATACCCTTTATTGAAAACTAGCTTTTTTAATTGTATATTTATGTTACAGGATAAAAAGCTGTTGTCAGCTGCGCAGCAGATGTTATCTGAAAGTGATGCAAAGATCCACATGTTACGAACACAGATCCGCAGAGCAGCTCAAGAGACCTCTGGCACAGGAGCAGGTAAGGGGGGGAATAACAATTTCCCTACTGCAGTATCCCACAAACTGAAAAACATGTAAGGAACCAAAAACTCTGAAGCCTCGTATACACGACCGTTTTTCTCGGCAAGAAAACTGCTGGGAGAGCTTTTTGCCGTGAAAACCAGGCGTGTGTATGCTCCCTCGCCGGGAAAACTGACGGGAAAATAGAGAACCTGCTCTCCATTTTCCCGCCGTGATTCCCGGCAGTTTTTTTTTTTGCAGCCAGATTTACTACACTTGCCAATGGAAAACACTGCGAGGCAGTGCCGAGGGAGCATAAGCCCTGTACACATGGCCGAGATTCCCGGCCAAAGCTCTCCCCGCAGTTTTCCCGCCGGAATTCTCGGCGGACTTTATACCGCCGGGAATCCCGGCTGTGTGTACAGGGCTTTAACAACTGACGACTCATCAGCTGTCAGCTGACTTCCCCACTGAGAGCTGAAATGTAAACAAAAGAATGCCAGCACTGAAAAATTCAAACAAAAAAACAGTATGCCAGGGAACCATACCAGGCCACATGCCCTCAACATGGGGGGGAGCTCTGTCCCCTCCGCCCCCAAAGCACCTTTTTCCCATGTTGATGAGGACAAGGGCCAGCATGCCCCAGTCAATGATGTCACAGGGGGCGGGGTCACCCATTGATGGTATTGGGTGACCCCGCCCCTTAGCTATTTAAGAAATGTCAGACGGTGGAGCAGGCAGTCGGTGGGAACCTTCAATGGGGCCAGAGTTTTATTTCTTCCTTTTTTTTCGGGTGTGGTGGGCGTTGTGATTGATGATGGATCTACACCAAGGGACGTTTTTTTTTTTTTTAATAAAGGAGTTCTATGTACCCCATACTTATTCACATGGGGGGGTAATCTGGGGGCCCTCTAGAATCCAATAAGCCCCCCGCTTGTAGACTCCTACAACCACCGTCCAGGGTTGTGGGAAAGAGACTCTTGTCCTCATCACCATGGGGACAAGGTGCTTTGGGGGGGTGAGGGCATGTGGCCTGGTATGGATTTGGGGGAACCCCAAACTTTTTTTTTTTCAGAATTTTTAATTGCCGGCATTCAGCTGATGAGTCATCGGTTGTTAAGGATGCGGGGGACTTAACAACCAGCTATTCTTCACACAGAATTAAAACCGGTGATCATTTTTCAACTGATCTTAATTCAAATCATTCGGATGCATCCGAATCTACTGGCTATAGCCGGTAGCACTGATCATTGTATTCTGACAGAGGGGGGAGGCTTCCTGCCATCAGGACATAATAGCACAGTGGGAGTGATTGCCCCTTCCACTTCAAATGTGTGGATGGAGAAATCAGATCTTCTTTTTTTTTTTTTTTCTTCAATTCAACATGCTGGTTGAATGAAAAATAATGATGAATGTGCTGCCTAACTAGCTGTAAAAAATCCCAGATTGTTTATTTACTTAAAAACTGACAGCTGTTTGTAGTTCTTCAAAATACACTACTGGTTAAAGAAGTTTGTTTTTGTTCCGAAAATTTTAATTTTCAGGAAAATAAATGTTTTTCTCTGGGCTTCAAAATTTCCAGAAATTTTAAATCTCTAGTTATAACATTCCCTTACTCTATTCAAAATGAAAAAAAAAAAAGTTTGCCTTTCATTTTATTTTAATGATTTAAGCATCTATGGATCACATATTCAATGGATCTATAAAAAAATAAAACATCAAGGAGTATTTTGTGAGGAATCATTCAATCTTTTGACCTCATATTGAAGTGTTCATTACTGAAATGTTAATAGGATAGAGACATTTTTAAATTCTTTACATTATATAGTCAGTATAAGAAATGAAGGGCTTTGTTTTTCCATGTAATACTTTACCTTTACGATCATGGGGATAACTTATTTTCTCCATCATTGTATTGCTATGCTTTGTTCTTTTTTCTTTTGTTCTTTTTTTTAATTAAATATTTTAGTTCAGAGTAGTGGCATACTTATTGTCTTTCCTGTCTGTCTTAGGCATGTCGGAGCTCTCACACACTGAAGTGCACATTGAGGAGCTGAGACACCACTATAGGGTGGAGCGGGCGGTGTCCGAGGGGGCAGAGAACGCCCTGAGGATGCTCGGAGGTGCCAAAGCTCAGGACAAGAGTGCGGTCAATGAGGTTTGTATAATGTTCATGTTTATTCCTGGAGTCTTTGCAAAGGGTGAGATGATTTACCACAGCAGTAACTCTGCCTTATTCCCACGGCTTACAACTGCTACGAGCCTTTTATATTTAACATACTGAAGTTATTACATTTCATGTGGGTTTGCTGAGCTCCTTATGCTGTGAAACTTACTGCAAACTGCAGTTGGTGTATCGGCATGGCTCACATTTAAACTTGGTGTCACAACAACAAAAATTATAGTAAATGGAAATTCTCACGCTGACTTTTCAAACATCCCAATAACTATTCTTTTTATGCATTGGGCCTAGGAGGTGCCCCTAATTAACTAATCTAAATCCTAAAACAAAGATGTAACATATTGCAGCATAATAATCTTAGATGTGATGGCTACATTAGTTTCTTTGCTGGCTTTTTTTCCTTTAGGTCAGTGGTTCTCAACCTGGGGGTCGGGACCCCCTCGGGGGTCAAATGACGATTTGCCAGGGGTCACCAAGTCCTGGGCTGTTTCTGAAGCCCGCACCGCTCTCCCAGTCTTTTCGTGGCCACCCAAAAGGGCTGTCCCTGGAGCCTATGGCCGCCCAGTTGGGCTGTTCCTGGAGCCCGCGGCCACCCACTCAGCCTTTTCGCAGCCGCACATTCAGTTCATGGCATGGCTGGGAGGCAGAGACCAAAGGTCAGCTGACTGGTGAGAAATGTGAAGTGGGAGGGGCTGGAGTAGACCCTATCTGCTGATTTCGGCATAGGTGTCACTGCTACGAGACACCACAAAGCCATAGACACAGTGAGACACTACCTGTGATTATAGTTGCCATTAAAAGTCCACACTACAGTTCTCAGATCAGCAGATGACCTTGATCAAGAGCACCTAATAAGTTGGCTGATCAGAACTGCCACTGATCCCAACTCCCCGCCAGCACTGACACTCATCCCATCCCCCCCCCCCCCCACCAAGGAGTAAAAGAAGGAATAAAAATAGAGAATACATGCAATGGAGAGGAAAAGGAGGAGGAGGAACAAAGAAAAAGGGAGAGAAATAGTAAGAAAGATGGCTAGAGAGAGGGATGGGGGAAAAAAACAATAAATTAGTATAAAGAGAGATAAAAGGGAAAGAAAGTAGAACAAAGAGAACGAGTGGTACATCCTAAAATGTACCATAAGGGGTGTTAATACTGTAGGAGTGGAAGGGACTCGGGAGAGCTAAATGTCCGTGGGTTAGGGGCGCAAATTACTTGTCTTGCCTTGGGTGCTGACTACCCACACTACGAAAATAATTTTACTGTTAGGGGTCCCCACAACTTGGGAAATGTTATCAAGGGGTCACAGCACTAGCAAGGTTGAGAACCACTGCTTTAGGTGACCCTGAGAGTAACACAATTTCCATTTCAGGGTGACAACACTCACTCGCTCTACTGTATCTATGGAAAAGCAGCATTTTTACCCTAGAGCAGGATAGGAAAACAGGAAGTCCTACACCAATGATGTCAGATTAGCCCTTATTGGGTGAAACATTAGGGCTGGTCCTAGGCGGGGCTACAGTGTGCAATATCTAGCTTAAATAAAGTTGCATGCGATCTGATGTTAAAGGTGTGGGGTCCATAGAGTGTGGGTGGGCTTCCTTTGGTCAGCACCCAAAGTTCCAGAAGCAAGGGGTTTTCATGCAGATTTGGGAGGTGATACCTCTCGAAACACCCTAAAATAGGACTTCAAACACCACGCTCCTCTCCTTCATAACTTAGAGAAGAGAGTGCCTGTAGTCCTCATGGATAATTGTGAACAATATAATTGAAAAGAGAACACAGGAAGTTATCAGGTAACAAGATATTTGGTAGAATCAACAGATATTTTTTTGCTCTTGAAAAGACATGACCATCTAAACCAGCCTTTCACAACCTTTTTAACATGGAGGAACCCCTGAAATAACTTCATAACTTTCCAGGCTGCAGCTCAAAATACATTTGCATGATGGTCATCAGGAAGAATGCTCCTTTCATTTGTGGTCATTGGGAATACCCCACCTTACAAATAACTAAACGATGGTTACCCTTTTTAGAAGCAGGAAATGCCTATTGCTCAACCTCTGGTGGAACCCTGGTTGAGAAAGGCTGATCTAAATTGACATTTCATAGTGGCAAGCTGACGCACATGTTGGCTTTAAAGGCATAATACCCGCGCTCAGACTCAATAATAAAAATATAAAGCATTGAGAGCTGGTTCTCAAATTTTCCGACGTAAAATATTCCGTTAGGGGGGGTGTGGTCTGACCTCGCTGGAAGATGGCCGCTTGAATCCGGAGCTCCCGCCGCCACGGTCTCTCTCAGCCTGTAAGAGAGAGCCCTTTAGCACACATTTGGTCCCATGACTATGGGGACTGCTTCACGGAGCTCTTCTGCTTCTCGCTCTCGGTCTCCGCGCGGACAAGAGACCGGAACGAACCGTAACCCGCACCGCTCGTCACGGCCTCAGAGGACCAATATGGCGACCGCTCAGCAAGGCCCCTCACTGAATGCGACACCGCCGCTGACAGGGACACAATCTGTCATGTCTGCACCTGAAGTAAGTGACCAATCGGCCCAGGGTCAACAACATCCCAGCCTATATGACCTCCGCTCAGTGGCGGCAGACATTAAGGATACCCTGTCAGCAGCCATTGCTGAATTGCGCATAGACATTCGCGCCATTACTGACAGGGTACATGAGGTAGAAAAAACTTCTGCGCAACATGGCACAATCCTCTGCAAAGTAACACGCAAGATAGACACCCAGTCACTTCAACTCAGAGACCTCCAACGTCATGTGGAAAACCTCGACAACAGAGGGAGGCGCCATAACCTACACGTACGAGGTCTATCTGAGGCGGTGGAAATGGAACAGCTTTCTGTCACCATTACAGGCCTGTTTAATGATCTCCTGGATAGACCCGCACAAACAGCCATTGAGATGGAGCGCATCCATCGTGCACTTAGGCCTAGGGGCAGACCTACAGATCCACCCAGGGATGTCATCTGCTGTCTTGTAGATTACAAATTGAAAGAGGAAATCCTCAGAAAAGCCAGAAATAGGATCCGAATTTCTCTTAACGGTTCAGATATTCATATTTATCAAGACCTCTCAGGCATCACTTTACAACATAGAAGGGACCTGAAACCTTTGCTAGATGTGCTGCGTGATAAAGCTATTATTTACAGGTGGAAGTTCCCGTTTGGTCTATTAGCTACACACCAAGGCCGTGCAGCACTACTGAGAGTGCCTGAGGATCTTAAAACTTTTTGTGATACCCTAGATATACCAGTTATCAATGTGCCAAACTGGTATGCTGAATTTCGTGGCACAATCACCAGAAGAGAGCAAAGAAACGAGGAACCCATGGAAGCGCAGGTAACTCGTCACCGTAGAAGGCGCTCCCCTTCTGGGGACAGATCTCGTGCCACAACCCGTGGCCAACACTACGGCTCTAGCCCGACTGTTTCTCCGCGATCAAGAAGGTTCAGACGCGACTACCAATAATTTGATGTACTTTCTCTTGAGCTACACGCAATTGTCAATACACTGGAGGATAGTTTCTTTAATTCGGCTTGATTCCTGGAGTTTTTTTTTTTTTTTTAAGTGTGCACTCTATCTTTTCACACGATGTACTATTCCCTGCAATATTTTAATTACACCCCACAGGGGAGGTGCTAGGAAGGAAGGGAATAGAGTTAAATGGAAGGATCGGTATCCTGTTTTTTCCTTTGTGAATTTGGGAAAGAGGAAAGGAGGATAAGGAAACAGAAAAGGGAAAGGGTTTTTTTTTTTTTTTTTTGTACTATTCTGGGGTCCTGGTTGTTTGTCCTGCTTTGGGGGTGTTTCTTGGTTCCGGCGGTGGTGTGCTTGGGGCTGTTGTGGCTTGGGGCGTGGGGTGGGTTTTATTTTTGTTGGAGGATAGCGGCTGCTCCATTGGAAGAAAGAAAAAAAAAAAAAGAAAAGAAAAAAAGGGGGCGGCTGCTGTCCTCCGAAGGGGGTGGGGCCTGTCCTGTGCTTCGGGCCGCGGCGGCCTTGGGCGTGTTGTCGTTGGGGCTGAGGAGTGTTCTTGGAGCGGGGTGGATGGCTGGGGCCCTGGAGTAGTGTGTGAAGAAGGGAAAAAACAAAAGGAAAGGTTGCATCTCTTTTATGAAATATGTGTTTAGGAACTCATACGGGAGGCTCAAGGTATTGGTTAACAGCTTGCACTCTTCAATCTCTTATTTTATCAGGTAGATTACTTAGAATCTCCTTGGGGATTTGGTACCCTTAAATGGCGTTTCAGGGCAGCTTTGTATGATTTGTTTTTGGTTCTTTTTTTTTTTTTTTTTTTTTTTTATTATTTCTCAGGAACTTTTCGTTTCACCTCTTCACTTTGAGGTGGTGGCCATTTCTTCCCCTGGATATACCTCTTTTCAGGTTCCTAGTTACATATGTCACCATATTGAATATGTTATAATATATATTTCGAGTATCATAGCTGACTGATGTTTTAATTTTGTTATGAATTGAGTCGATTTAATCTATTAGTCAATGACAGGCTATTGAAGTCGATTCGATTAGCTAGTTTTCAGGACATTGATACTATTAGTCCTTGTTCCCTCCTGTTACAAGAAAGGGTGGGGGAAAAAGGAAAAAGAAAGGGGGAGAGATGGAAAAAAAGGGACAAGTAGGAAAAAAAGATAAGAGGGAGCTTATATAGGTCTCCTATGCTTTTTGTGCTTTCCCTCCCTTTCGTTCCTCTCTGGTATTCTATCTACAGGGCCCATTTGCTACCTCTTTTTCTTACACCTTCTACACTTGAGACATAACACGCTCTCTGATGACACGCGTATAAAAAAATTTGAGATTCTGTGGCGGCGGGTTTTTCTTGTCACCCTTTTTTCATATTTTTCCGGCCAGGTTTTTTCCAACCCCCACATAGTAGTGAAGTAGAGTGTTTGACTTCCCTCGGGTGGTCATTCACTTGCTTTTCTCTATACTTGTCCGTGTTCTATTATTATTGAAGAGAGGGCAGGCCCCATTCCTTCTCAGTTCTGTTGTAGGGATTATTTAATTCCCTATTCCCCCCCTTTTTTTTTCTCTTTCTTCCTCCCCTTCCCCTCCCCTCCCCTATCTTGTCGTGAGGGGCACCCCTTATAACATGCCTCAATTGAGCAACATGTGTCCTCCCCCTCAGGTCAAGTTGTATTCCTTGAATGTTAAAGGAATAAATGTCCCTGAAAAAAGATCCAAATTACTTCTTCTGTTACGTAAAGCCAAGGCACACATTGTATTTCTTCAGGAAACCCATTTTAAAAAGGATAACATACCGAACATACACAGCAAACTGTTCCCCAAATCATACCATGCTACTAACCCAGAGGCCAAATCCAAAGGGGTTTCTATCTTAATTCCTAAAAATTGCCCTATCCAAGTCCAAGATACTTTGATTGACAATGATGGTCGCTACATTTTTATAAAGGGTACATTTTATAATAAGCCGATTACCTTAGCTAACATTTATGTTCCCAACACTCAACAAGTTCCTTTCATTCAAAATATTGTCCAGCTTCTTACCACTTTCCAATCTGGCTTGCTTATTTTGGGAGGAGATTTCAATCTGGCCCTTACCCCCTTAATTGATACTTCCTCAGGTTCTACTACTCTACCTTATAGTGCTCTTCGTTCGGTTAAAACTTTACTGAAGGGACTGACTCTCCACGACACGTGGAGGACTTTGCACCCAAATACAAAAGACTTTACTTTTTTTTCACCCCCCCATAACAGGTACTCGAGAATTGATTATTTTTTTTTATCCCAGGCAGACCTTGGTTCCCTGGTTACGGTGACAATAGATCCTATGATCATATCGGATCACCATCCCATCTCGTTTACCCTAACATTCTCTACAATGCCCACTAGATCCTCGATTTGGAGACTTGACAATTCCCTTCTTACTGACCCCGAAAATATAAAATCTTTGGATTCTCGCTTATCACAATACTTCCAGGAGAATGAAGATCCAGATATTCAGCCCATGACCCTTTGGTCGGCACATAAGTGTGTAATCAGAGGTGAATTCATCTCTATTGCAACGAAAAGGAAGAAAACCAGACAAGCACACATAGCTGCTCTTTCAGATCGAATTCATTCTCTCGAAAGTAAGCATAAGCAATCATTGGCGACTAAAACCTACTCAGAGCTTCTGACGGCTAGAGAGTCCCTCCTTGAGGAATTGGGTAAAACGACTAGGCGTAAATTTGCCTTGACACGTAAACTTTTTTACGAATTTGGTAACAAGTCTGGAAAACTGCTTGCTAGGGCGCTCCAGGCAGCTAAGGCAGACTCGACCATTCATTCCATTTCGGACCCTTCGGGTAATAAAATCTGTACTTCTTCTGATATAGCAAAACAGTTTAAAAATTATTATTCCAAATTGTACAACCTACCATCACAAACACCTACAGATCACACTACACTTAGAAAAGACTTGATCACCGAATTTTTATCAAAATATAGTCCGGATTCTATTGCCCCAGAGGAAGCTGAAAACTTGGAGAGACCGATCGAGAGGGAGGAATTCCTTACAGCTCTTACCCAATTAAAAAATGGCAAATGTCCGGGCCCTGATGGCTTAACGGTCAGTTATTATAAATCTTTCACTAATACCATCCTCCCCTACTTCTTGAAAACATTTAACTCGATTCCTATATCTTCCAATTGTACTAAAGATCTTTTAGAAGCACATATTACAATGATCCCTAAGCCAGGTAAGGATACTTCTTTGGTATCCAATTATAGACCCATTTCTCTACTTAACGTAGATGTAAAACTATACGCAAAAATTTTGGCGAACCGAATGCTTCCTTTACTCCCTGGATTAGTGTCTCTGGATCAGGTGGGATTTATCCCCGGGAGGGAAGCCAGGGATAACACCCTGAAAGCCATTAACATCCATCATTGGCTGTCCAGATCCTCGAGACCGGGTTTCTTTCTCTCTCTTGATGCGGAGAAGGCGTTCGACAGGATGGCATGGGACTTTATGACAGAAGCTTTAAAAGCAATAGGAATTAAGGAAATTATGCTTCGCCTTATCCTTACACTTTATTCTACTCCTACTGCGAGAATCAAGATTAATGGTTGCCTGTCGGACGCCTTCTCCGTATCGAATGGAACACGCCAGGGGTGCCGCCTGTCCCCTATCATCTTTGTACTTACCTTAGAACCTATTCTCCGAAGAATTAGAGACAATCCGGACATCAAGGGAATCGAAATCCATAATAGTCAATATAAATTGGCGGCCTACGCGGACAACATTTTACTCTTTCTTTCTGACCCTGTCACTACGATACCCAATTTATTAAAAGATTTCTCACTCTTTGCCTTACTTTCTAATTTGAAAATTAATTTCACTAAATCCAGAGCAATAAATATATCTCTACCCACAAATATGGTTTCGTTGTGCCAAAGCAATTTTCCCTTTGGTTGGGATAATGAAGCCATTACTTACCTGGGTATCCAACTGCCAACAAAATTACAGGATCTGTACTCTAAGAACTTCCCTCCCTTACTTAAAACTATTCAAAAAGATCTTCTAAATTGGGACAAAGGTTTCTTTTCTTGGTTCGGGAGAGCAGCTATTATAAAAATGAATATCCTCCCTAGACTCCTTTACCTCTTACAGACCATTCCAATCAAATTACCGACTTCTTTTTTTTCCACATATAAGAAGTTATGCTCTAAATTCATTTGGGCCTCCAAATAACCCAGAATAAATTGGGAAAAATTACTGCTCCCAAAATTGATGGGTGGCATTGGTCTACCTGATATCCGGAAATATTACTGGTCTTGCCACCTAACCCGCATTGTAGATTGGCACCTCCATAGTTCTACTAAAGCGTGGATTGAACTTGAAGGTCTGACTTCTAAATTGCCTTTACAACACTTGCCTTGGATTGGCCCCCGCAAAATACCACGTGAAGTTGCCTCACACCCCCTTACGGGCTCAACCTTACAAATCTTTAGACACGTTTGCACCAAATATTACATTTCTTCCTCGCCTGGACCCATCACCCCTATTACTCATAATCCAGACTTATTTTTAGACACCCCCAAAACTCACACGCGTATCTCCTCTTCAATCCGCTCACTTCGGGCTGAATCCTTTTTTGACAAACAGAAATTTCTTCCTTTCAATGAGTTTCATATCAAATGCCCTGATAGTGGTATTTCTCACTTTGACTACGAAAAAGTCAAACATTCTTTAATCATTTCTAAGCCTTCGACTTTATGGTACAGAGACAAAACTACATTTGAGAACATTTGCGTTAAGTCTGTTCCTCAACGGCATTTAATTTCCACTATGTATGCCCTGCTGTTTGAACAAAACAACCCTAAAGATGATATTACTTGCCAAAAGTGGGAAAGAGACCTTGACGTAAATCTTTCTCAAGAGGACTGGGAACACATTTTCAGGTATATTCATAAAGGTTCCATGAATGTATTCGCTCAAGAAAACGGCTTCAAATTGTACTCTAGATGGTACAGGACGCCATCTACAATTCACAAATATAATCCTAGAGTTCCTCCTGTTTGCTGGCGATGTGAAGCTTCCCTTGGGACACTTCATCACATTTGGTGGGATTGCCCCCGTATACAACCTTATTGGAAGGAAGTCCACAGACTAATTTCATATATTACGACCTACACCCCTGACTTCACAGCAGCCCAATACTTGCTACATCGTACTTCCTTACCACGCTCCGTATACAAAAAAACTATTGTCATACATCTCATTAATGCCGCTAGGCTTTGTATTCCAGTCCACTGGAAGGACACTTCACCTCCCAGTATCTCCGAATGGCTCCAAAGGATTGGGAGGATATCAGAAATGGAGGATTTGATCTTACAAGCTAGGGACTCCCCAAAAGAATTTTATGTTAAATGGGCATGTTGGATTCAATTTGTGAACTCTGGTGAGTTTCTTCGTCTATCCAATTCCTCACATTAACTTGACCTGGGAAAATAGGCATTTACTACATTATCGATAATTTACAGAGGTTCGACCCCGGTTTCCCTGTGATTCTGTCTGGTCTATTTTTTTTTATTTTTTTTTACCCTTACCCCTCCCCTTATTTTATAGGTTATACAAATGTGTTAAGATAATATGCTGTTATTACTGCATCTTGCTTATTGGATGAACCAACGTTTAGGTTTATTTTTTTATTTTTTTATTTTTTTGCTTTAAACGACTGTATTTTTTCTCATGTGTCATATTTGAAATTCTGATATTTTGTTTTTGTTTTTGCTGTATTTGCAAATTATAATTGTAATCCTATGTCTAATGTATAACATGAAATCCTAATAAAAACTTTGAGACAAAAAATATAAAGCAGCTGACATAATTTGTTGACTACAAATTGAAAATACCAATATATAAACTTGTGCAGTGCCAAAGAAATTAGAAAAAATAAAACATCAATCAACAAATGTCCAAAGCGATAAAGAATTGTGTCCATTCAAATAGTCCCAATGAAAAGTGCAAAAAAGTCAAGCTTCCAGATATAAAGAAAATCCCAAAGCTATTCACTGTGAATGGAATACTCCACATGACACCAATAGTCTATAAGCCAAACCATTTACCAGATAGTGTTGACTCTCAAAGTATTGTGCGGTCAGCCTTTAAGGTAATAATCTCTAGGGCTCCCCACACTCTCCAGTCACAGCCTCAACAAAGGCATCTTCACCAAATTTCACAAGCTCTGCATGATGATGTCACAAGTCACGTAAGACCCCGCCTTACACGTTTTGTCATAGAGTGCCATGGCTTGTGGATGTAGATTCAATGATTTAGATGTGCAGTTTTATTATATCTATGTAAGTGCAATACTTTTGATTTTAACAAATGTGTTACAAATTTACTACACTATGGAGCTGTTCTTATGCCTTTTAATGAGTATCATATTTATTTATGTTTGGTGAAGATGCTTTTGTAGAGACTGTGACTGTGACTGGAGAGCACTCTTCATTGGGACTATTTGAATGGACACTGTTCTTTACCACTTTGGACATTGGTTGATTGATGTTTTATTTCATATACAGTCATTTCTTTGCACAAGTTTATACAGTATATTGGCAGATGTTGGCTTGCTGTATTTGTTGGGGACTTCAGAAGTGAGAATGCCTACTAGAACTAAAAGAACTAGAAATGCTGCGGCTTTTACAAAACCAAATAGCGAAGTCACATTTCTTTAAAGGATTTGCCATATAATTAGGCCTGATTCACACCTATGCAGGTTGTAGTTTGCATATTGCAGGTGCAATTTGCGTTTTTCAATACACGTTTTTGATTCATTGAAGTCTATGAAACCAGAAAGAAGGCCCTTTCCATAAAATGCAGAGATGTGAACTACATCCATAGAAAACCATGTTAAATGGACTGTGGTGTGTTTCTGCAAAACTGAAAACGCACAAAAAAAATGCATAGGTGTGAACCAGGCCTTAGGGAAAATCTTTAATTTTCCACTAGAAATGTCATTTAAGGATACTTTTTGGGTGTATCCATTCTGTAAGGGAAGACCGTGAGATGGTGAACTTTGTAAACTGTTTCAAGACATAGCTTTATCAAATATGTTTTTAATCTGTGGAAATATCAGTGTGCCCTGTGGGAAATGTTAACATTTTGCTCTTTGCCAACTGTCTACACATAATGTTACATTTGTGAAAACAATCTGTAGATTGCTATACAATACTGTGGAAAGAATCAAGTGAACCTTTGCTTTGTCTATCCAGAGCAAAGCAACAATTCACGTAAGGGGTTGTAAACCCTCATGGTTTTTCACCTTAATGCATTCTATGCATTAAGGTGAAAAACCTTCTGTAGTGCTGCAGCCCCCCAGCTCCCATTTTACTTACCTGAACACTGTCTTTCTCCAGCCAGGAAGGAACAAACCAGCTCTAGCTGGTATCTCGTGCCCTGATTGGATAGATTAATAGCAGCACAGCCATTGGCTCCTGCTGCCGTCAATCAAATCCAATTACGCGGCACAGGGGGGGGCCGGGCCCAGTCCTGCTTTCTTTGTGAATACACGCAAAAGCTGGACTCGGGAGCGTGCCCACACGGGTGTCCACCGAGGAGAGCTCTTCTCCAACGTGGACACCTGATGTGGGGAGGAGCTACCAGCGCTGCGGGGGGTACCCCAGAAGAGGTAGATTGGGGGGACACTCTGTGCAAAACTAACTGCACAGTAGAGGTAAGTAGGACATGTTTGGTATTACAAAAAAACAAAACAAAAAACAAGGGTTTAAAACCCCTTTAACTTCCCCACCTAGCTGCACATACTTACCTTCCCGTTGCACCACCGCAAATCCATTCAAGAGCTAAGAAAATACCCTGTAGTAATAGGTATGGGGAGCATGTTGATTGGAGGCTCAGGCCCCTAAAGCTGGCCATACACTAGTAAATTGTTGTTCAAAAATTTGTATGAAAATTCTCAGTACATTCAAAATTTCGTTTGCCTTTCACATTTGATTTTTAAATGAATGGACTTTACAAAACACATACGCTGTTAGAAATGTGTTAATTTGAGATTTTTTTTAACAAACAATATACCAGTGTATGGCCAGCTTAACAGTGTTGAAAAATCTTTATCCTTCTATAAGTTCTGAGTGGTGACTTGGAGCTTTAACCTGGTGTCCTTTATTTGGCAAAAGGCACTTTTTTTTCTTTAATTTTGAACAGAGTGGTAAAGGAATAGAACTCCTGGCAGGTATAATTGCTTGTGTAGCGCACTCACCCCCTTCACCTGCCTTTGGCTCCTCGCAGGGAGAGAGGGCACACCACGCCACAAGCCCGTACCCTCCTGTGTGAAGAGGTTGAGCAGTGTTGTTTGCGGGTCTCCACAGCCAGAAAGCTAGAATCCTACAGAGAATGATTCTCACCTCTATGGTTAATAAAGATCAGTCTTTATATTCCCCCAATAACTTCAATGTCCACACCAGCTGTAACTCCAACGTAGAGTTTATTTTTCTTCTTAAAGCACAGTCTCTGATAGGAAAGGTTGGAGTAAGAACAGGACAGCATAAGGTGTGGGAGAGGTCCAGGCACAAACGTAAAACACTTCACTGCTCAGATTTTCGAGCAGACTCTGCCCACCTGGATAGTCTCCCCCGATAGGGAATAGCAGCCAGAATGGTGCTCGCACTCAACCACAGTCTCTGCCACAGACTTGGTAAACTCGGTCTCTGCCACAGACCTGGTGAACTCGGTCTCTGCCACAGACCTGGTGAACTCGGTCTCTGCCACAGACCTGGTGAACTCGGTCTCTGCCACAGACCTGGTGAACTCGGTCTCTGCCACAGACCTGGTGAACTCGGTCTCTGCCACAGACCTGGTGAACTTGGTCTCTGCCACAGACCTGGTGAACTTGGTTCCTTCTTAGCTTGACCTCTGTTAAGGAGAAGACATCCCTCCAGAGAGTTACCGGGCCCCTTCCTTCACCGTGACTTCTCACCAGTCCCTCGGAACGGTTCCTCCCTCGGCCTCCTCGTCTAAGATGCGGGTCCCCTCGCAAGGCAGCGCCCTGGGATTCCTCGATCCTTGATGTGCCCCAGCCGAAGGTGCTGGGCCCAAGGCCTTTGCTGCAGCCCCAGGACTAAAGGTGCCTGGGACTGATTCACTGACCTCCGCCCCTGGGCCAAAGGTGCCCAGGGCGGACAGGAACACACTCTCTGGGGTAGGACCCCCGACCACGACAGAACCCCAAACAGGCAGCGTCTGCCCCTTTTATATCCCCTCCCAGCTTGCACAGCAGCCCTGCCACACCCACCATATGGCTGCTGAGAGGGGACACACAAGGCACAGCACTGTATCAGCGGTTCAACCCTGGCCTGCAATGGCAGCGCCACCTGCAGGCCACAGGGAACGGTACACCGATACTCTCCCTGCGGACAAAAATGGTTGATAGAATCCTGACAATTGGGGTGTTTGAGCACAACTACCACTCAAACACTTCCCCTAAATTTAGGACCCCGCTACACTTGTAATACATCATATAACCCCTCAATGACTTCATGCAACCTTCTTTGAAAGGTAGGTGTTTGACTAAGCAGCAACGCAGTAAAAATAACAACATAAAGAAAAATCAGCACACCAACAATATTCTAAAATGACTGTTTAATGAAGTCCCATATCAGCAAAATAACACCAACTTTTCAAGTTTGCACAAACCCTCTGTCTCAAGGTTAACTTTCTCAAGGTCTCTGCCTGTTACCTTGAGAGAGATGGTCTGCATACTCTCAAAACATTTAGTGTTATTTTGCTGATATGGTTGTTCAGTAAACAGTCAATTTGGAATATTTTGGAAGCGCTGGCTTTTTTCGATGTTTAGCTTTTTATTGCTGTCTGTGTTCCTGTTAGAGAGATTCATCCTCTCACTCTATTTATTCCGGTGGCCATTGTCACTTGAACTAAAATTGAGGGAAAATCCAAAATTCTGATTTGTCACCAAAAAAGAATAAGAGGGGAAATCTTCACTATGGGACACTTGGTCTAGTTTTTACAGGGGGGGGGGTTGCCTTTGTTTCCAGTTGTGGCTGCAGGGCAGGAAGTAGAGAGAATTTCCAAAATGGGACATAAAGGAAACAAGAAATGATCACATGGGTTTTGACAATTCCCCGCTCCATTCAAAAAATAACAAATTAGTTTGGGCTTTAATGTGTATGTAAACTCTAACGATTAACTATTTGTCCCTGTTTGGTCTGTTTTACATACCCCTGAAAGCATTGTATAATTTCCGTTTGATAAGTTGTTGGTTTTGTCAAAGACATTTAAAGCTGTCCTGTGTCCGCTACACTTACCTTTGTTGTATTCGGGAGTCTATTTAGCCTTTTTAGTTCCTATCTTTGGCTTCAGAATGATTAACTTGTTATGTTGTACAGATCTAAAGCTGGCAGTAGTTGAGTAGGCTTCTGTGCTTGCAGGGTCTATAAAGATAGAAAGCATGGGGAAATGTGCACATATTGAAGAGATGTACTACATATATATTTTTTCTCAATTTGCACACACAGCAGGTCTAATTTTGGAGTCTTAGAGCTTTAAAGCCCCATACACACGGTCTGACTTTTTGCCAACAAACTTCAAAATTCCCAGGTTTTTAAAAAATCTGACCGTTTGTATGCTCCATCGGACAAACTTTTTCGGTTTTCATCGGACAAATGTTCGCTCTGCAAACAAACAAACTTTTCGGCAACAAAAGTCCTACGGTGCAAAGTCCTGCTGTGTGTACAGAAATCCATCGGACTTTAGTCCAAAGTAAAAACACGCATGCTCCGAACCAATGTTAAAATCAACCAACAATAGCAGAAGTTGACCAAAGGGTGGCGGTAAAGAGCAGGAAAGAGCAGAAAAAACACGTGATTTTGGGAAAGTTTGCTGAAAAAGTCCTGCCGTGTGTATGCATACCAAGTTCACGACCAACGCCCTTCAAACAAAAATCCACGGAAAAGTTTGTTTGAAGTCCGACCGTGTGTATGGGGCTATAGAAGACACATCATAACACTCCTTAATATGCATTTGTTAACATGCAAAAATGGACAGAATAGGTCTGATTTAACCCTAAGTGGTGTGGATTTGGTTATCTTGGGTATAAAGCTTGAACATTTGAAGCCACAGATCATGTTCTGCAATGTAATTGCACTAATCCTACTGAACTTGGCAGGCATTGGCTTAGATGATGAATATCTTCCTGTAAGAAAAGTAAAGTGACTGACAACTATAGAAGCAACTTCTCAGCTGCGGCAGACAGTTAGCACAAAGAAAGTTATAGCTTTGTCTCTTGTAAACTGAACACTGTCTAGCAAATCAATGTTTCATAGATTGTTTTTGGTTTTAATTAGGTACAAGCTCGCCATGTAGAGTCTCGGCAGAGGCTGGCTCTACTGACAGTGGCTCTACAAAAATGTCTAGAGGACCTTCCTGATGACCACCCTAAAAGATGCCTCTTACGAGAGGAGATGGCGATGTGTGTTTCTCCAACAAGACACAGCGCTCCTTCCCCCTCTTCTCCTCACAGCACTTTCTCTAAATCAGCCCCTCTCACAGGTAATGCTTCCCCACTACACACATAGAATATTTCATATTAGCATAATGTGTTTTTTCTTTGTGCCACTTCATGGTTACATATGGTTGGTTGCTCTACCCTCATCCAAACCACAAGCCACCAAACCACCAGTGAAAACTATATAAAACCTTAAGGCACACTACCTCACAAGTCTCTCTTTTGTCCTTAGGACTGCATTACTGGTGATGCCGAATTTTTGATCCCTGTGGTTTAGATATGGGTAGCTTTTTGCAGATTCACAAATTTTGTCTCTACCCTCTACAACTAATAATTTACTCTTGGTGATTTGTGTCATTTTTGAGTTCTTATGATTACCTTTTAAGTTTAAGCCCTGAAGAAGGGGGATATCATTGATCCCTCAAAATGCGTTGACTGATCTACATTGTCATTTGTAAATCAATACTAATATTTAAAGAGAAGTACTGTTTGTTTTTTTTTAAATCATACTTACCCAGGTGGATGCAGCATTGATCTGATGCTGCATCTGTCCCCCGCCGGCTCTAAGACTGAGAACCAAGTGAAGCGCTGATCACTCAGTTCTCAGTGCTCCATAAGCAGAGAGCTGTCTGCTCTGCCCCCCCCCCACACTCACTGGAGCGCTGGGCTGTGGAGGGGGTGGGAGCCGTTGACTCAGGCTCTCAGCGTCTCCCTGAGAGGCTGAACCAGGTTCTGGTCCAGGCTCCTGGGTGGTTTCCCCAGCCTGGACCAGCTCTGTGACGGCTTCAGCCCGCTGTCAGCTGAAAATGGAGTGCAGAACGGAGTGCAGAACAAAATACAGTCCTGTGATCCCCAGGAAAGGTACAGCCAAACGAGCTTTGGCTTTACTTTTCCTTTAAAGGTTTTTGGACTCTCAGGCTGTTTGACACTCTCATTAGACTTTATATACATGAACCTTTAAATCTGGGCCCCCCTGTTTCAAGAAAAACTCAGTTTTTTTGAGAACGGTCACATCAGAGTCGTACCTTATCAGGATCTGAGCTGTTTTGTTATAAACAGAGTTTCTTATGAAACAGGGGGGCCCAGATTTAAAGGTTCATGTATATAAAGTCTGAGAGCGTCAAACAGCCTGAGAGTCCAAAAAACTTTAAAGGAAAAGTACAGCCAAAGCTCGTTTGGCTTTACTTTTCCTTTAAAGGTTTTTGGACTCACATGCCTCGTACACACGACCGGTTTCCCCGGCAGGAAAAAAATGACGCTTTTCCCGACGGGATTCCTCTCAAGCCTGCCTTGCATACACAGTCACACAAAAGACCGCTGAACTTTTGAATGCCAAGAACGCGGTGACGTCAAAGACTACGACGAGCCGCCAAAATTACCGTCTATGCTTCCGCGCATGCGTCAAATTGTTTACGAGCATGCACATTTTTTTTCCCCTCGGGAAAGCATACAGACGACCGGTTTTCTCGGCAGGATTTTTTCCTGACTGGTAAAAAAGAGAGCTGGTTCTCTTTTTTTCCCCCCGCAGTTTTCCTGTCAAAAAAACTGTGATGGAGCATACACACGGACGGTTTTCCCGACCAAAAGATGTCATGGCAGTTTTCCAGACGGGAAAACCGGTCGTGTGTACGAGGCATAAGCCTGTTTGACGCTCTCATTAGACTTTATATACATGAACCTTTAAATCTGGGCCTCCCTGTTTCAAGAGAAACTCTGTTTTTTTGAGAACGGTCCCATCAGAGTCGTACCTTATCAGGATCTGAGCTATTTTGTGATAATTTGAATCCTATGCCTCATTTCTACTTGTGTTTGCATAATGTCCCTTTTCCTGGTGCCTCTCAATGGTTACCTGTGGATGGTTACTCTGCCCCAACCCACAAAAACAGTGAAAACTATATACTGTGAAAACGTAAGACATATTACTTCACCAGTCTCTTATTTGTCTTCATGAGTTTGTAACCAGTGGTGCTGAGTTTTCAGCCCCTTATTGTCCTACAGTGTGGATGGGGACAGAGCAACCAACTATAAGTACTGTACGCATGAAAAACCCAAATAAAAACCAATGCCTTATAGTGCTCGTTGGCACTGGTAATGTAAAATGTAAGCAGTAGGATGGCCTATTGTATAGATGGACAAAATAATCACTAAAGGTTACTGAATGCGATATGAAGGTCACGTGACCCATTTTTTGGAAATATCACATGAGATAATAAAAGAGGCAATTCATCAAAGTAAAATATTGAATGTGAGGTAAACACCGCACATTTGTTAAAAGTATCGCAAAAAAAAAGATAAATCATTAAAGTCGATTTACTAAAGAACACATACATTCATTATTTATCATCTGCCAGTAGGCAGTCAGTACTGTATTTTAGCAAAGTACAAAATAACAATAAGGGGAACTCTGCACCAGTAAATTAAAAGTAGACCATGTATCCATGTGAAAATGTTTTTTCCCTAAACTCTGGAATGAAAATAAATTGTAACATTTCACTAGAGGAAGATCGTTCTGTGAATGAAAGCATGCTAGAATGTTGTGTGCATTTATTTCTTCCACTGGTGCAGTGATAGCATGTGAAAAAATAAAATAAAGTCTGCAAAAAAAAAATGCCAAAAATAACGCAAAATTTAAGTGATAAATATTGCAAAACATAAATATTAACTAATTCGGTAAATAACACATGTTTTTAAGTGAATTTACTACTTTTGAGATAAATACTACATGAGTTATTTTAACTCTAAAATTCATGCAATATTTATCTTAGTGCAGTGGTCTCCAAACTGCGGCTGGGGGGCTCTTTGCTTGCCCTTATCTATTTTTCCCACTGATATGAGACACTATTCTGTCAACTGACATCAGCAACAGAGCACCATTTCTTCCACTGACAACAATGGGACACTATTCCTCCCAATGATACCAACGATGGGGCACTATTCCTCCCAATGATACCAACGATGGGGCACTATTCCTCCAAATGATACCAACGATGGGGCACTGTTCCTCCCAATGATACCAACAATGGGGCACTATTCTTCTCCCTAATACCAAATGTGGTGATGTTTACTCCCACTGATGCAAGGAAAATTTCCACTCCTGCTGGCCACAGTCTGGCCCTCCTAAAGCCTGAAGGAAAATACACTGGCCCTTTGTTTAAAAAGTTCAGAGACCCCTGTCCTAGTGAATTGACCCCCAAGTCCCTTAGGGGAGGGGCTGTGCCCCCATATACATTCAAAGGCTTAATTTTAAGTCTTTCTTGCAAAGTAGTTTCAATTGTAATTTTATTATATTTCAGACAGTTTTCGGAATTACCATAATTAATAAATAGATTAATAGACTAACGTGATCTCATCCAGAGAACCTTGTTTTTGTATGTGGTCTCTTTTTACAGGTGTGTTAGAGGTTCGGCTCCTGGGCTGTACTGATCTATTAGATACCGTTCCTGGACGCACAAGGAATTCACTGACCTGGCTACCTGGAAACAGCCCTGTAGAAGGAAAGAGCCTGAAAACGCGCACTGCACGAAGCATGTACTCACGCACATCCAGTATTAATCGCAGCGAGGAATTTTCAAGTAATCAGCACTTTTTTGTTGTTGTTATGTACCAATGCATTAGACATCCTGTATAATTTGCCTTGAACAAAACCTACCTTAAAGGCATTGTACGCCTTCAAAACATTTTTGCTGCCTTAACTAGGTATTAGTGTAGTGTGAGGGGGTTAGCTCGGCAGCGGGTGTGTGTGTGAGCCCCGGGATGGGCTCCCCACACAAAACAGGCCCAGCAAACGGAGGTTGTGGTTTTCAAAATCAAAAAAGGTGCGGTTTATTTTCTATTTACAGTGACAAAACACAGCAAAGCAAAAGAAACATAACCAAAATAAATCCTGGTCAAGTTGACCTCTGACTAAACATACAGGTTTCCTAACTAACAACTGGGATCAGCCTAGTGCTGTCCTAGTCCCTAAGTCCCTGGTTTTAAATGTCCAAGCAAATAGCCACACAGGCTTTGTCTCACCGCACAGGGGTTCACTCTCCCTAGACAGTCCACACAGGTCTGGTTCCAGGCATGAGCTAACATCTAATGAAGCTGGGAGTTCTTATAGAGGCCTAAATGAGCTGACAAGCTTCAGCTGGTCTCATCAACTCCCTGTCTGCACGACGCCCCACACTCTCCCTAGAGGTATGAGTCATCCATGAGCCCACTAGCCTTATACAACTCTCCACCTAGTTGTATAAGTCGGCGTAAAGCCTGAATCTGGGCGAAATATATCTACCCCCCTGGATGCAACCAGGTGACTTTACCTTCCTGCTGTCACATACCCCCCCCTCTTGTTTTAACCTCGGGGTTGGAACACCAGCAATCAGGCATTCATGTACTCGAGACAAAGCATCCACATTCCCCATTTGAACGCCAGGGCGATGCTTTACTGTGAAGTTGAATTCCTGGAGGGCCAGGAACCACCTATTCACTCTTCTATTTGTTTCCTTGTTTTGAGCCATCCACTTTAACGGAGCGTGATCCGTAACCATGTCAAAGTGCCTACCTAGCAGGTAGTACCGAAGGGAATCTAGAGCCCACTTCACCGCTAAACACTCCTTTTCAACGGTGGCGTAATTTACCTCATGGGACTTCAACTTCCTGCTGAGGTAAATGACTGGGTGCTCTTCCCCGTTCCAGACCTGGGACAATACTGCTCCTAACCCCACATCTGACGCATCACTTTGTACGACAAAGTCTTTAGAGAAGTCGGGTGAGTACAACACTGGCTGGCTACATAAGGCTTGTTTCAAGAATTGGAATGCTGCCTCAGCCTCGGGGGTCCATTTAATCATGACCGACCCTTTCCCCTTCGTCAGGTTGGTTAGGGGCACAGCCTTAGAAGCAAAGTGGGGAATGAATCGCCGATAATACCCAGCGATTCCCAGAAAGGCTCGTACCTGCTTCTTGCTGTTGGGACGTGGCCAACTCTGGATGGCCTCGACTTTGTTGAGTTGGGGTTTTATTACTCCCCTCCCAATGGTGTACCCAAGATATTTGGCCTCCTCCTGCCCAATGGTACACTTCTTGGGGTTAGCCGTAAACCCCGCTTCCCGAACAGAGTCCAGGACTGCTTGCACTTTTGGCAGATGTGAGGCCCAATCTGCTATGGACAATTACGTCATCCAGGTAAGCCGCAGCATACTTCCGATGGGGCCTCAGCATCTGGTCCATTTTCCGCTGGAATGTGGCCGGCGCATTCTGTAACCCGAACGGCATTCTTTTATATTGGAACGCCCCGTCTGGGGTTACAAATGCGGTTTTCTCTTTGGCCGACTTGGCCAGGGGGATTTGCCAATACCCTTTTGTGAGGTCAAGAGTCGTCATGTATCGGGCTGTTCCCAGCCGGTCGATCAACTCATCTATACGTGGCATGGGGTAGGTGTCAAATTTTGTAACTTTGTTCAACTGACGAAAATCGTTACAAAATCGCCAGCTCCCATCCGGTTTAGGCACCAACACGATGGGACTAGACCAATCACTTTGGGACTCCTCTATCACCCCTAAGTTCAGCATTTTCTGTACTTCCTCCCGTATTGCCTCCCGTCGAGCCTCTGGGATCCGATAGGGTTTTAACTTCACCCTTTCACCGGGCGGGGTAATGATGTCATGCTCTACCCCAGATGTTTGTCCCGGCAGCTCAGAGAATACCTCCTTGTTGCGAAGCACAAACTCCTTAACCTCCTGTTGTTGGGGTTGTGACAAGGTGGCTGCTATTCCAACCTCAGGAATCACGCAACCAGTTTGAGCTGGTGACCAAGTGTCTGCGACTAGGGACTCTCTATCCCTCCAGGCTTTCAACAGATTAACGTGATAGATCTGTTCGGGCTTTCGCCTTCCTGGTTGTCTGACCTTGTAATTCACTTCGCTCACTTTTTCCATTATCTCGTAGGGGCCTTGCCATTTGGCAAGGAATTTACTTTCAACCGTAGGGACAAGTACCAATATCCTATCCCCCGGGGAAAAGGTACGGGTCTTGGCTCCACGGTTGTACACTCTCTGCTGTGCCAACTGCGCTTGGGCCAAATGTTCCTTCACGATGGGCATTACCTGTGCAATTCGATCTTGCATCAGGGCGACATGCTCAATCACACTCCTGTGGGGAGAACTCTCACTTTCCCAAGTTTCCTTGGCAATATCCAACAGCCCTCTTGGGTGTCTCCCATACAGTAACTCAAAGGGGGAGAATCCCGTAGAGGATTGGGGCACCTCCCTAATAGCAAACATCAAATAAGGAAGTAAACAGTCCCAATCCTTTCCATCTCTATCCACCACTTTCTTCAACATTTGTTTTAGGGTTTTGTTGAATCTTTCAACCAGCCCATCGGTTTGGGGGTGATACACAGACGTACGCAATTGCGTCACTTTGAACAATTTACACAGCTCTTTCATAACCCGGGACATAAAGGGTGTACCTTGGTCCGTAAGCAGTTCTTTACAAATACCCACCCGGCTAAAAACAAGAGATAGCTCTTTGGCTATGGTTTTGGCCGAGGTATTTCGGAGAGGGATCGCTTCTGGATAACGGGTGGCATAGTCCATTATAACTAATATGTACTGGTGCCCCCTAGCGGACTTGATTATAGGACCTACCAAATCCATGGCGATCCTCTCAAACGGGACCTCAATGATGGGTAGAGGGACCAGCGGGCTACGGAAATGTGGCATCGGGGCCAACCTCTGACACACAGGGCAGGAGGAACAATAATTTTCTACGTCCTTCATCACCCCCGGCCAAAAGAATCTCTGTAATACCCTCTCTCGGGTTTTCTCTGTCCCCAGATGACCTCCAAGAATGTGCCCATGGGCCAACTCCAACACCAACTTCCTGTAAGGTTTGGGCACCACAAGCTGCTCAACGGTTTCTTCTGCCCTTTTTGCCACCCGATACAGTAGGTCCTTCTCTACGCTGAAGCATGGGTAAGTGCAGGTATTATCTGGGTTCACTAACTCGCCATCTATTTTCACTACGTTTTCCCGTGCCTTTATTAGGGCGGGGTCTTTCAACTGTTCTGTGGCAAAGTTTTCCCTGTGAACCTCAAGATCAGAAAACTCCACAGACGGTAGGTTTTCGTCTGAGGAGGTGGGCTCCTCTCCAGTTTCTTGAGTCTCCCCTGCCAATACTGATAAGGGAAATTCCGGAGAGTCCTCACCACTCTCAGGGGAGTTCTGGCTATCACATTCCTGGTACATAGGGGCACCAGTGAGGGGCTCAGGATCATCCCACAGTTCCCAGAACTTCGGAAAATCCCTTCCCACAATGGCGTCATGCGGTAACTGAGATACTAAGCCCACTGGATGAGAGAGGGTACCTTTGGGGGTCTCGAAACACACTGTAGTCACTGGATACTCTCGGGTGTCCCCATGCACACAAATAACAGCTACCTTGCTATTCCCAGAGACCTCTGTTTTAACTAACTCAGCCTTTATCAGGGTCACAAGGCTACCTGAATCCAGCAATACCACAACATTTCTACCATTAACACACATTTTGCATAAATGTTTCTCAGTTCCTCGAATGGCAGTGCATGCGACTGTCGCACACAGCGACTGACGTCTGCCCGTCAGAAAGTCACACTGCATGGGTTCCTCCACAACCGGGCAATTGGCTGCAATATGTCCCGCTTGCCGGCAGCGGTAGCAAACGATCCTTCTTGCCGCCTCTTGAGCCGCTGATTTCCCAGGCTGTTCTCGCCAAACTTGGGGTAGAGCTCCCACCCTCTCACTCTCTCCACCCTCACCCCTTGGAATCCTCTTATCCGCCCCTGGGGATGGTCTGGTCTTAGGGTGGAAAGTCCGAGTGTCTCTGGAAGAGGCCGTCAGGTTCTCTGTAGCCAAGTATTTCTCCACACGATCCACAAGACCATCGGCCGTCTCTGGGTCTCCATGGCTTACCCACTTTTGGATGGCAGTAGGAAGAGCTCTCAAAAACCGATCCATTACAACACGTTCCACAATCTTTGGTGCGGACAAAGTCTCTGGCTGTAGCCACTTTCTGCTCAGGTGAATGAGATCATACATTTGAGACCTGGGGGGTTTTCCAAGCTGGAAAGTCCAGTTATGCACACGCTGAGCCCGGACAGCCTGGGTGACACCCAGCCTTGCCAATATTTCAGCTTTTAGCATCACATAGTCTTTTGCTTGGTTAGGCTCTAGGTCATAGTAAGCTTTCTGTGATTCACCAGTTAACAGAGGAGCCACCAGTCCAGCCCACTGCTCCTCAGGCCACTTTTCTCTTTCAGCGGTCCTTTCAAATGTGGTCAAAAATACCTCTGGATCATCCTCTCCAGTCATTTTTGTCAATAAACGACTCACCCCAAAGGACGCGGTATTAGTGGGACGGCTTTCCTCACTGGTCTGCGGACGTTGCTGCATTACTGCTTCCATCTGTTGTTGTAGTCTCTGCTCTTGCTTCTGCAACAGGTCTATGAAGCGGGCCTCAGATTGCTGCTGGGCTCGTTGCTGAGCCTCCAGACTCTGTTGCAAAGTTGCGTTTGTCTGCTGCTGGGCTGCAAGGCTCCTTTGCAAACCTGCATTTGTCTGCTGTTGATTGGCATTTGCTAGAGCCAGCTGCTTCAGTATCTCCTCCATGCTGGCTTAAAAAAAACTGCCACTGGTTCTCCACCAACTGTGAGGGGGTTAGCTCGGCAGCGGGTGTGTGTGAGCCCCGGGATGGGCTCCCCACACAAAACAGGCCCAGCAAACGGAGGTTGTGGTTTTCAAAATCAAAAAAGGTGCGGTTTATTTTCTATTTACAGTGACAAAACACAGCAAAGCAAAAGAAACATAACCAAAATAAATCCTGGTCAAGTTGACCTCTGACTAAACATACAGGTTTCCTAACTAACAACTGGGATCAGCCTAGTGCTGTCCTAGTCCCTAAGTCCCTGGTTTTAAATGTCCAAGCAAATAGCCACACAGGCTTTGTCTCACCGCACAGGGGTTCACTCTCCCTAGACAGTCCACACAGGTCTGGTTCCAGGCATGAGCTAACATCTAATGAAGCTGGGAGTTCTTATAGAGGCCTAAATGAGCTGACAGGCTTCAGCTGGTCTCATCAACTCCCTGTCTGCACGACGCCCCACACTCTCCCTAGAGGTATGAGTCATCCATGAGCCCACTAGCCTTATACAACTCTCCACCTAGTTGTATAAGTCGGCGTAAAGCCTGAATCTGGGCGAAATATATCTACCCCCCTGGATGCAACCAGGTGACTTTACCTTCCTGCTGTCACAGTAGTTATATTCCCTGTGCTGTTTGTTTTCCTTACCTTGTAATGATGGGCTCACATGATGAAGCTGCAGTTTGTAGTGTTAAGGCTGATCAAGTCCCCTGTGTCCTTGTATTCATTCACCTAGCTTGTCCCTATTCACTATAAGAACAGGCATCTTCTTGTTACAGGTCATGTAGCATCAAGTGCATTCCTTGATATTTCCTTTGTGTTGCATCATGAATGTGGGAGTGCTAATGTTATGAAACACATCTCTTCCAGCATGGTATATCTCTCTGGTTATTGCTAATTGAGAGACCCGGGATTGTGGGATATGTAGTTTCCATCACAGGAATTGGCAGTTCTGAGACTACAGAGAGAGGTCATGTATTAACCTGTGCATTGCCATGCAGAATGCCTCATGAAATATGTTTTGATTCTCCTATAGTGTGTCCCCAAACACATCTGTAACATATTCACAGTTTCTACCCATTCCTTCTAGTAAGTCTGAAGTCCTTGACGGTCTTCTGTAGTATACTAAATATTATGTGTGTCTCTTTGTGATTTCTTATGTTACAGTTGGGCCTCCTGTTCTTTGCAAGTTGACATCCACGGCTCTGTCTGATATAAAGAGCTTGATCAATAGAGGTGATTAATACCTTCCCCTCTGACAGAATGACAATCTGCCCTGTTTACATAGGCAGAGTGCCGTTCTGCCGGTGCCCTGTGTAATTGGTGGATGTCAGCGGACATCGAGTCCGCAATATATGCTGCTGCTGGTATCTCGCTGTGTGTGATCACAGCGGGAGCGAGTCGCCGGAAGTGCGCGCCCCCCAGACCCGGAAGTGTTAGAGCACGTACTAGATGCGTGATCTGGTGCAGAGCGGCCGCCCTGCTGTAGTATATGTACAGTGGGCGGTCCGAAAGTGGTTAAAGCACATGTGACTTCCAAACTATTAAGGAAGAAATTGGAAAATGTAAAAAGTCCCCCTCTCAGGATCGAAAACAAAAAGTAAAAATAAGAATGAAAATAAAGAGTGACCAAAAACAGGAAAAAAGAAAAAGGTTAACAAAGAATACCCTACTTAGAACCCCGAATAAAAGCACTCCCACCCATTTAAAAAAATAAAAAAAAGTATATTTAACCACTTCAGCCCCGGAAGATTTTACCCCCTTCCTGACCAGAGCACTTTTTACAATTTGGCACTGCGTCGCTTTAACAGACAATTGCGCGGTCATGCAACGCTGTACCCAAAGAAATTTGCGTCCTTTTTTCCCCAAAAATAGAGCTTTCTTTTAGTGGTATTTTATCACCTCTGTGGTTTTAATTTTTTGTGCTATAAACAAAAAAATAATGGAAAAGAAGAAAGTTAACAGCGCTGTCTGCAGGGACAACCGAATCCATACAACAGGTCCACTCACAGGTGCTGAGGCTCGATGTGTCCCAACACACTCCAATGCAACAGTAGTAAGAAGACTCTGCAAAACTGTAATCCTTGAAGTGTCGTTTATTGGTACATCAGAGTGACAATAAAACAATAATGCTGACGCGTTTCGGCAATAGCCTTAGTTGTAGCTAGCTTACTACATAAACAAAAAAAGAGCGACAATTTTGAAAAAAAAAACAATATTTTTTACTTTTTGCTATTAAAAATCCCTGATTTAAAAAAAAAAAAAAAATGTCTTCATCAGTTTAGGCCAATATATATTCTTTTACATATTTTTGGTAATAAAAATCGCATTAAGCGTATATTGATTGGTTTGCGCAAAAGTTATAGCATCTTCAAATTATGGGAAAGATTTATGGCATTTTTATTATTTCTTTATTTCTTTATCGTACATCACGGGACACAGAGGAACCATAGTAATTACAATGTGGGTTATACGCCACCTATAGGTGAATGAAGACTGGTACACTCAAAAGACAGGAATTCCCCTTCTACATAACCCCTCCCATACAGGTAGTACCTCAGTTTTTTCACCAGTGTCTAAGGTGTGGACAATGTCCAGGTGTTTAAGGATTCAGCTGATAAAATACTGGAATCTTTGCTTAGGGCCTCATTTGCTGTAGCCGGTGCAGTAGCACAACCTGCAGTAGCAGAAATAGGCATTTGTCAATCCCTAAAGGACCAAGTTAAGCAGGTTATCAGAGGTGTACTTGCTCGAGGAGAAGAGGCCCGGGATTTAGCTGAGCTACCAAGGGCCTTATGTTTTGCGGTTGACGCTATCAAAGATTCTATTCATCAGGCGTCACGCCTTGCTCTCCTGTTAGTGCATATGCGCAGAATTCTGTGGCTAAAGCATTGGTCAGCTGAGTTGCCATGCAACAAGCTATTGGTTGGTTTTCCCTTTTATGGGGAACGGTTATTTCGGGAAGATTTGGATAAATACATCCAAAAAAATTCAAGTTGTAAGAGTACCCTTCTACCGGTTAAGAGAAGGAGTAAACGTCCTTCATTCAAACGTGCTTCCTCTCCAGTACCAGGGGCGACAGCCTCCAGGCAGTCGCAACGGCCTCCGCCATCAGGGTCAAAAGGTAGGCCTCAGGGTCAAGCACAAGGCCAGAAGAAGCCCTGGGGGCAGAAGCCTGCAAAGCAGAGTCCCAAGGCCTCCTTATGAAGGGGCGCCCCCGCTCGATCAAGTGGGGGGAAGACTTCTATGGTTTTCAGGGGCTTGGCGAGAAGAGATAAAGGAAAAATGGGTCATCTCCGCGGTATCTATAGGGTACAAACTAAAGTTTCGAGAGTTTCCACCGTTCCGGTTTCTAAGATCGAACGTTCCCAAAGACCTAGTGAAAAAGAAGGTCTTTATTTCTGGCGCTAGACCGATTGATGTCTCGATGAAGGGTGTAATCATAGAGACCCCTCAGAAGAGCAGGGCATGGGGTTTTATTCAAATCTCTTCACGGTGCCAAAACCGAATGGAGATGTCAGACCCATTCTAGATCTCAAAGATCTGAATCGATTCCTAAACATCCGCTCTTTTCGCATGGAATCAATCTGGTCAGTTGCATCCACCCTGCGAGGAGGAGAATTTCTAGCATCAATAGACATCAAAGATGCATATCTGCATGTGCCAATTTTTCCCGCTCACCAGAAGTTTCTGCGTTTTGCAGTAGAACAGCACCACTTCCAGTTCGTGGCCTTGCCCTTCAAGTTGGCCACCGCGCCCCGGGTGTTTACAAAGGTTCTGGCCCCACTTTTGGTGAGACTAAGGGCCCAGGGTATAGCAGTAATGGCATACCTAGATGACCTGCTGCTGGTAGATCAGTCGGTGGCACGGTTAGACCAGAGTGTGTCCAGCACGGTCAAATATCTGAAACACCTGGGTTGGATTTTCAACCTAGAGAAATCATCCTTGCGACCAGTAAGGAGGCTGGAGTGTTTAGGTCTGGTTATAGACACCGCCCAAAAAAGAGTGTGTTTTTGCCTCAGACAAAAGTCAACGCTATAAGAGAGCTGGTCCAGGTGGTCAGGGCAAGGAAGGGTCCTTCCATTCGCCTTTGCATGAGGTTGTTACGGAAGATGGTAGCTTCATTCGAAGCAGTTCCCTATGCCCAGTTTCATTCAAGACTGTTGCAAAACAGTATTCTGTCTGCTTGGAACAAGAAGACCCAAGCCTTGGATTAGCCAATGAATCTGGCCCCAAGGGTGCGCCAGAGTCTCAGTTGGTGGTTGATAATCAAAAATTTACAGAAGGGAAAACCCTTCATACCGGTTACCTGGAAGGTAGTAAAAACGGATGCCAGCCTTTTGGGCTGGGGAGCAGTCCTGGAAGAAAACACTGTCCAAGGGAAGTGGTCAGAGTCCAAGAAGACCTTGCCCATCAACATCCTAGAGATTCTGGCGGCATGTCTGGCTCTATTGGCCTGAACGTTCAGGTTGCGGGATTGTCCCGCCAGGATACAATCCGACAATGCCACAGCAGTGGCCTATATCAATCACCAAGGGGGCACCAGAAGTCACGCAGCCCAGAGGGAGGTGAACTATGTTCTGGCTTGGGCAGAGGAGCATGCAACTTGCCTATCTGCAGTCTTCATTCCGGGGGGCGGAGTATTGACAGGCGAATTTCTTGAGCCGTCAACAATTATTCCCGGGAGAATGGTCTCTACATTCTGACATTTTTCTGGCCATATGCCAAAAATGGGGTACCTCGGACATAGTTCTATTGACGTCCAGGTTCAACAAGAAGTTGGACAGCTTTGTGTCAAGACCATGGGATCCACTTGCATACGGGACAGATGCGTTAGTGACCCCGTGGGATTCGTTATCACTGATTTATGCGTTCCCCCCCCCAGTTCAGCTGCTACCGCGGCTTCTTTACAGGATCAAGGAGGAAGGGAAGCCGGTAATTCTAGTAGCCCCGGTGTGGCCCAGAAGATCCTGGTATGCAGAGATCATAATGATGGCAGTAGAGGATCCGTGGACTATTCCATCTCGGCCAGACCTGCTGTCGCATGGGCCGATATTCCATCCTGCCTTACAATTGCTAAATTTAACGGTTTGGCTATTGAAGCCCACATTCTAAAGTGTCGGGGGCTTTCAGGTTCAGTGGTAACTACCCTGATTAATGCAAGGAAGCCGGCCTCTAGGACCATTTATTATAGGGTCTGGAGGGCCTATGTTTCTTGGTGTGAAACCAAAGCATGGCATCCTTGGAAGTATGTCATAGGTAGAATTCTTGCCTTTCTACAGTTGGGGGTAGAAATTAAGCTGGCCTTGAGTACGATCAAGGGTCAGATCTCGGCCTTGTCAGTGTTTTTTCAAAGTCTGCTTGCTTCGCATTCTTTGATCTGGGCCTTTATACAAGGGATAACACGTATAACTCCGCCAGTTAGGACACCCTTGTGCCCATGGAATTTGAATCTAGTTTTGTCGGTTTTACAAAGACAGCCTTTTGAGCCAATGCGCAAAATTTCCTTGGTTCTTTTGACAAGGAAATTGGTGTTCTTAGTTGCGGACACCTCTGCAAAAAGGGTTTTAGAATTGGCAGCTTTTTCTTGTAAAGAGCCATACTTAATTATTCATAGAAACAAGGTGGTGTTGCGTCCTCACCCAACCTTTCTGCCTAAGGTAGTGTCAGGTTTTCATCTGAATCAAGATGTTGCCCAGCCTTCCTTTTTTCCAGAACCTTGTTCTGCGGAAGAAAAATTGTTACACTCTCTCGATGTAGTGAGAGCAGTCAAGGCCTATCTGAAAGCGACAGCTCAGATACGGAAAACTGATGTTTTGTTTGTGCTGCCAGAAGGCCCCAGGAAAGGGCAGGCAGCGTCGAAATCAACTATTTCAAAATGGATTCGTCAGGTTATTATTCAGGCTTACAGTTTGAAAAGAAGGGTTCCGCCTTTTCAAGTTAAAGCGCACTCTACCAGGGCAGTGAGTGCTTCATGGGCGGTGCATCACCAAGCCTCTATGACTCAGATTTGCAAGGCCGCAACTTGGTCGTCAGTGCATACATGCACAAAATTCTATCAGGTGGATGTAAGATGGCAAGAGGATGCCGCTTTTGGGCGCAGTGTACTGCAGACAGCAGTATAGGTCCTTACGTCTGTTGGCGGTTTGCTTTGATTTGTGTCTCCCTCCCCTCAGAAGGCATTGCTTTGGGACATCCCACATAGTAATTACTATGGTTGCTCTGTGTCCCGTGATGTACGATAAAGAAAATAGGATTTTTATAACAGAGGTCCCTCCCCTCTTATTGGGATATATATATTGCTTTGATACAAAAACTGAGGTACTCCTTGTATGGGAGGGGCTATATATAGATTTCCTGTATTTTTCATGTACCAGTGTCCATTCGCCTATAGGTGGCGTATAACCCACATAGTAATTACTATGGTTGCTCTGTGTCCCGTAATGTACTCCAAGAAAAGGATTTTACAGGTAAGCTGTTATAAAAATCCTATTTTCTTTTTTTTTAAACTAGTAATGGCGGTGATCTGCGATTTTTAGCGGTATTGCGATGGTCAGATCGGACACTTTTTTGGGACCATTGACAATTTTACAGCGATTAGTGCTATAAAAATGCACGGATTACTGTGTAAATGTCACTGGCAGGGAAGGGGTTAACACTAGGGGGCAAACAAGGGGTTAACCGTGTGTTCCCTCGGTGTGTTCTAACTGTATAGGGATGTGAGTGACTAGGAGAGGAGACATTATCGTTTTTCCTACCTAGTAGGAACAAACGATATGTTTCCTCTTTCCTGAAAGCACAGGGATTTGTGTGTTTACACACATAAATCTCCGTGCTGGCGCTCGTGCCCTCTAGTGGCCGAAAAAGAGAAGGACGTACCCGTAAGGGATTTTGCCCAGAGGAGCCATTCTGCGGCAGTATATCTGCGTGAGCCGGTCGGGAACTGGTTAATGGCTTTGCTTACTAAAAACCCCTGCCAGTGACGTCACCGGCTGCTACTAAAGTAAATAACTCCTAAACTGTGCAGGTTTAGGAGATATTTACTGTACCTATAGGTAAGCCTTATTAAAGGGTTACCTGTAGGTATAAATAAAAAAGCGGACTTTACTAACGCTTTAAATTAAACATTTTCAAACAAAATTCTACTAGTGTATGACCAGCTTTACACCTAAGACAATTATGCAACTGCACTTTTAAATAATATTTTCAGTTTATTGCAAAGAATGGAACAATGTGTTCAATCATATGGTATTCTAATTAGTGATGAATCTCTTGTTCATTATCACTCATTCCTAGATCAATCTCAAATCAAAACATGTCTGGCCACCATTAGAGTTGCCATTTTTTAACATCTTTAATGCCATAATGCCCACAGATCTTGTACAGAGGACTGATTCCTGTTTATAAATAGTTCATCTACTATCAGTGACAAAACAGGAAGGAAAGAAATAATTTTGTAACAAGTCAAATTACACACTGAGCAATAGAACAGTTTAAAATGTACTCTGCACAAAGCTGCATTTGGAGAAATTTGTTCTAGTCCACAGCAGCTAGTCACATTCTCCTTTCCATATTTACAGTAAATCTGCCCTGTAAGAATGCCATTTTGAAGCTGATTGGTTGTTGTGGGTAGCAGGGAATACTTTTAATTCAAAAGTTCCTTTGTGTGTTTTGTATCTTTGGTACCTGCAGATGAAATCAGTGTTGTGTTACGGTTGGACAACGTTGTGGTGGGACAAACTTCTTGGAAGACAGAAGGTCGGGACACGTGGGATCAGGTTTTCAAACTACAGCTTGAAAGGGTGAGAAACACTGATGGAGATGGAATAACCTCACAAAACATGGTGTGAAGATAAGATAGGACTGAGATAGATAGGTAGATTAGAGTATTCCTTCCTGGGCTTTTCTGTCATACAATCACTAAGATTGGGTGTCACATTCATGACGTGATCTAAAGCTTGTCCTACTGGCTCCCGACTGCTGTTAGTGACAGTGCCGTCACAGTGCTGTGGGCACTGAGTGATTGTGCTCCCAGTGCAAAGCAGCTGCACCAGCTGTACACGTTAAAGCCCACCACCGTGCAACCACATTGCAGAACCTCCTGCAGACTCCACTGGATCACCCTGGGTTACAGATAGCCCCTCTAGGCATTCTCACTCTTCAACAGGCAAAGGACCCTGGTGTTCTAGGCTGCAGACCATTTATACCCTGCTCAGCCCCCTGCTGATCACTCTCTCCATCAGGGATTGACTGAGGCTGTATGAATAATCAGCCCAGGATCTGCCCCTTCCATCCCACTATGTTCCAGAACCTACTGGAATACCGTGAAAATAACTAAATTTACCTGTATAACAGTGTAAATTTGCTGTCCCCTTAAAATAGCTCAACACGCAGCCATTAATGTCTAAACCACTGGCAACAAAAGTGAGTACACCCCTAAGTGAAAATGTCCAAATTGGGCCCAAAGTGTCATTATTTTGTGTGGCCACCATTATTTTCCAGCACTGCCTTAACTCTCTTGGGCATGGAGTTCACCAGAGCTTCACAGGTTTCCACTGGAGTCCTCTTCCACTCCTCCATGACGACATCACGGAGTTGGTGGATGTTAGAGACCTTGCGCTCCTCCACCTTCCTTTCGAGGATGCCCCACAGATGCTCAATAGGGTTTAGGTCTGGAGACATGCTTAGCGAGTCCATCACCTTTACCCTCAGCTTCTTTAGCAAGGCAGTGGTCGTCTTGGAGGTGTACTTGGGGTCGTTTTCATGTTGGAATACTGCCCTGCGGTCCAGTCTCCTAAAGGGAGGGGATCATGCTCTGCTTCAGTATGTCACAGTACACAGCCATTAATGTCTAAACCGCTGGCAACAAAAGTGAGTACACCCCTAAGTGAAAATGTCCAAATTGGGCCCAATTAGCCATTTTCCCTCCCCGGTGTCATGTGACTCGTTAGTGTTACAAGGTCTTAGGTGTGAATGGGGAGCAGGTGTGTTAAATTTTATTGTTATCGCTTTCGCTCTCTCATACTGGTCACTGGAAGTTCAACATGGCACCTCATGGCAAAGAACTCTCTGAGGATCTGAAAAAAAGGATTGTTTCTCTACATAAAGATGACCTAGGCTATAAGAAGATTGCCATTACCCTACAGCACGGTGGCCAAGACCATACAGCAGTTTAACAGGACAGGTTCCACTCAGAACAGGCCTCGCCATGTTTGACCAAAGAAGTTGAGTGCACGTGCTCAGCGTCATGTCCAGATCTTGTCTTTGGGGAAATAGACGTATGAGTGCTGCCAGCATTGCTGCAGAGGTTGAGGGGGTGGGGGGTCAGCCTGTCAGTGCTCAGACCATACGCCGAACACAGCATTAAATTGGTCTGCATTGCTGTCGTCCCAGAAGGAAGCTTCTTCTAAAGATGATATACAAGAAAGCCCACAAACAGTTTGCTGAAGACAAGCAGACTAAGGACATGGAATCCTGGAACCATGACCTGTGGTTTGATGAAACCAAGATTAGCTTATTTGGTTCAGATGGTGTCAAGCGTGTGTGGGGGAAACCAGGTGAGGAGTACAAAGACAAGTGTGTCTTGCCTACAGTCAAGCATAGTGGTGGGAGTGTCATGGTCTGGGGCTGCATGAGTGCTGCCGGCACTGGGGAGCTACAGTTCATTGAGGGAACCATGAATGCCAACATGTACTGTGACTGAAGCAGGGCAGTATTCCAACATGATAATGACCACAAACACACCTCCAAGACGATCACTGCCTTGCTAAATAAAGCTGAGGGTAAAGGTGATGGACTGGCCAAGCATGTCTGCAGACCTAAACCCTATTGAGCATCTGTGGGGCATCCTCAAACGGAAGGTGGAGGAGTGCAAGGTCTCTAACATCCACCAGCTCTGTGATGTCGTCATGAAGGAGTGTAAGAGGACTGTGAAGCTCTCGTGAACTCCATGCCCAAGAGGGTTAAGGCAGTGCTGGAAAATAATGGTGGCCACAAAAAATATTGACACATTGGGCCCAATTTGGACATTTTCACTTAGGGGTGTACTCACTTTTGTTGCCAGTGGTTTAGACATTAATGACTGTGTGTTGAGTTATTTTGAGGGGGCAGCAAACTTACGCTGTTATACAAGCTGTACACACTACTTTACATAGTGTCATTTCTTCAGTGTTGTCACATAAAAATATATTAAAAAAATATATATTTACAAAAATGTGAGGAGTGTACTTACTTTTGTGAGATACTGTGTGTATGTGTATATATATATATATATATATATATATGTATATATGTATATATATATATACAGGTCCTTCTCAAAAAATTAGCATATTGTGATAAAGTTCATTATTTTCTGTAATGTACTGATAAACATTAGACTTTCATATATTTTAGATTCATTACACACAACTGAAGTAGTTCAAGCCTTTTCTTGTTTTAATATTGATGATTTTGGCATACAGCTCATGAAAACCCAAAAATCCTATCTCAAAAAATTAGCATATCATGAAAAGGTTCTCTAAACGAGCTATTAACCTAATCATCTGAATCAACTAATTAACTCTAAACACCTGCAAAAGATTCCTGAGGCTTTTAAAAACTCCCAGCCTGGTTCATTACTCAAAACCGCAATCATGGGTAAGACTGCCGACCTGACTGCTGTCCAGAAGGCCATCATTGACACCCTCAAGCAAGAGGGTAAGACACAGAAAGAAATTTCTGAACGAATAGGCTTATTCCCAGAGTGCTGTATCAAGGCACCTCAGTGGGAAGTCTGTGGGAAGGAAAAAGTGTGGCAGAAAACGCTGCACAACGAGAAGAGGTGACCGGACCCTGAAGAAGATTGTGGAGAAGGACCGATTCCAGACCTTGGAGGACCTGCGGAAGCAGTGGACTGAGTCTGGAGTAGAAACATCCAGAGCCACCGTGAACAGGCGTGTGCAGGAAATGGGCTACAGGTGCCGCATTCCCCAGGTCAAGCCACTTTTGAACCAGAAACAGCAGCAGAAGCGCCTGACCTGGGCTACAGAGAAGCAGCACTGGACTGTTGCTCAGTGGTCCAAAGTACTTTTTTCGGATGAAAGCAAATTTTGCATGTCATTCGGAAATCAAGGTGCCAGAGTCTGGAGGAAGACTGGGGAGAGGGAAATGCCAAAATGCCTGAAGTCCAGTGTCAAGTACCCACAGTCAGTGATGGTCTGGGGTGCCATGTCAGCTGCTGGTGTTGGTCCACTGTGTTTTATCAAGGGCAGGGTCAATGCAGCTAGCTATCAGGAGATTTTGGAGCACTTCATGCTTCCATCTGCTGAAAAGCTTTATGGAGATGAAGATTTCATTTTTCAGCACGACCTGGCACCTGCTCACAGTGCCAAAACCACTGGTAAATGGTTTACTGACCATGGTATTACTGTGCTCAATTGGCCTGCCAACTCTCCTGACCTGAACCCCATAGAGAATCTGTGGGATATTGGGAAGAGAAAGTTGAGAGACGCAAGACCCAACACTCTGGATGAGCTTAAGGCCGCTATCGAAGCATCCTGGGCCTCCATAACACCTCAGCAGTGCCACAGGCTGGTTGCCTCCATGCCACGCCGCATTGAAGCAGTCATTTCTGCAAAAGGATTCCAGACCAAGTATTGAGTGCATAACTGAACATAATTATTTGAAGGTTGACTTTTTTTGTATTAAAAACACTTTTCTTTTATTGGTCGGATGAAATATGCTAATTTTTTGAGATAGGATTTTTGGGTTTTCATGAGCTGTATGCCAAAATCATCAATATTAAAACAAGAAAAGGCTTGAACTACTTCAGTTGTGTGTAATGAATCTAAAATATATGAAAGTCTAATGTTTATCAGTACATTACAGAAAATAATGAACTTTATCACAATATGCTAATTTTTTGAGAAGGACCTGTATATATAGTGTGGCCCTGGCTGGCAGGATTGTGGATGGTGTGTAGGTTTCTCACCTAGACAATGTGTGTGTGTGTTTTGTAGAAAACAACTTTTTGTTATCTCAGGAAGTCATGTACTGGGTCCTGAAGCTCAGAGGATTGGAGGGTTTGTAGAGTTTTGGGAGGGATAAAGCATCCATTACTTGGGCCACATTTTATCTGGTGGCCAGACCTCATTATTAGGTAAATTTTTTTATGTCTCTGAATGCATCCTTATTTCAGCCAATGTACTGTACATTGTGGCATTTAGATTCTTCTTTTAGAGCAACTCTCAGGAGCATAAAAAAAAATGCCCCAAAAACTGCGATCAGATATAGTATGTGCTTATTGGCATGGTTTATGCAACTATGTGCAGAAACATGTGTAAACATATGCTCATGGGCCTAAACTTATTCTGATGGCTAGAATAAATGAATATTTTCATAATTACATGCCAAACTAGCATTTTTACAATGGATTTTTCTGTCAGCTCCTGTCAGAAGGATGCAGTATGAGTAGATGGGTGTATTTTATTACGCTCATGTGCATGCACCCTAAATCTCAGCTGTGCACGCCTTTATGTACTGTATGTAAGCTGATTTAGGCTTAGGGTTCTTTCTCACTCCATGCTGTGAGAGCCTGCTCCTGAGTGAACAGGCTGACTGCTGACAGAATGCTAAAAGGCACAAATGTTGTCTGTTTTGAGGAAGCCACACTGCTGTGTTGAGGTTACAAACCATGGGACATATTGTATATATAGCAATGCACAAACAGAGAGGAGGCTTTCATCCTTAAAGGTACAGCAACACACTAGAAACCCAAACATTGCCTTTGCAAGGCAGCGGAACACTTTTAACAATGGCAGCTGCTCTAATCTGTTTAAAACTAGCAAAAAGGGAAAAGGTGCACATGGGCAGGACAATATACAAAACCGTACAAAGGGGGTCTCCAGCACAGTATACAATATATGACTTCTATTAATAAGCAAGTATAAGTACTGAGGTTATGGTGAAAAGAGACTAAAGGAATTTGTGTCTGGACTGTTCTGGTTCGACGTGAGTCATGTCTGAACCCCAGGGCATTGCTGTTGATCTGCCATCATATAATTCACATTATCTGTAATGCATCATACTGATTGGTTTGTGATCCCTTTCTATGTGTCCAGGCACGAGAGCTGCAGGTTTCTGTGTACAGGAAAGATTTTCGCTCCCTTTGCGCCATTAAATATGTGAAGCTGGAAGAATTTCTGGATGACCAGAGACATGAAACCTTTCTGGAGCTGGAACCTCAGGGAATGCTACTATGTGAGGTACAGACAGCTTAATTACATTTTACAGGTGCTCTTTATTTTTTTATTTTTTTTACAAACGATTTTTATTGAGGCAAAAGAAATATACAGTACATAACATAAAATTAACTTTGCAAGGACATTTAAGAAAATCAAAATAAAGAACAAAAATTCTGAAGCATACAAAAAAGTCATTAGAAAATACTGATCGTTAATATCTGATATGACAGAAACATACAAATTAGAAGAAAGGTAAACCTGAGAGTATTGCTCACATAAGGCATGGTAACAGAGATTGGCCTTTAGTCTTGTGAGGGTAAAATATGTTTGTGGGTTTTCCACGCATCCCATCTGCGCTCGAACAAGTGCATTTTATCTCGTAAGGTATACAAAATCCTTTCCATCAACATGACTGCATCAATTCTGTTTAGAATAGAGGACAGGGGTACCACAGGGGTCTTCCAGTGCAGAGCAATAGCCCACAGGGTGGGTATGTAAATAGTGTGTATAAGATATTCTTCTTTGCGGAAGATGCCTGGGATTAATGCACCAAGAAGACACATTGAGACCGTGAGCTGTAAAGGGGTACCTGATATGGCCGAGGCGATGGCAGACACCTTCTTCCAAACTGGGGAAAGCAGCTCGCAATCCCAAAATATGTGTTTAAAGGCACCTGGGAGTTGGCAGCCTCTGAAGCACAGCCCAGAAGTCCCGGGAAACATTGCCTGGAGTCTGGAAGGCGTATAATACCATCTAGTTAATAACTTATAGGCTGTTTGTGTAACTTCCAAGGATTTTGTAGCTTTACGCAAGTTATCCAACATTGTGTCCCAATCTTCCGGGGCGAACTGCTCATCACAGTCAGTCTCCCATTTTTATTTTTTTGTAAAATCTTTATTTATGAAAAACAGGGCAATACATCTCAAGTTTCATTTGCTAGAGATAAAAACATTAAGTAATGCACCAGTCCTTCCTTTTTTTTGGAATTCCATAAAAGATAAGGACATAAAAACATATATGACAAACATTCACAAGAGGAAAACGGTTAAATCAGCCAAAGGCTTAGGGAATGTAATATTCAGGTAACAGGGTCAGCGGCAAGGCCTCCACTCACAAAACGAGTGAGCTGAGCCTCAACCGCCGGGTTGGGATGAAATTATCCTCCTAAGAGGAGTAATTGGGCGTGCGAACTGGCCGGACCACACGACAATTACAACGTATCGTATGAGTTAAGGGGTGGGCCGGGCGGGTGCGAACGAGGGGAGGGGGGAGACTATCCGCCTCCAGCTGACAGGTGCTCTTTATTTAACGTGTATGTCCAGGCAAATTTTTTTGGGGAAAGGTTGGGGAAGAATTAACACCTCCGTTGGGCTGCTATTCCAGTGACGATAATTTTCTCAGACAGAAAGTGAGGAACAATCTCCAACAGCAACACAGAGTAGGGGACAACTAGAAACAATTTCAGCTTTTTATTTCTGTTAGTGTAGAATTTCTCTCAATTTCTGTCTAGTGCAGGGGTCTCCAAACTATGGCCCGCAGGCTACATGCGGCCCAGATGATGTGCACAGTCTCTGCTTCTCCCCCCAACAGATGATGTGAAAAGTCTCTGCTTCTCCCCCCAACAGATGATGTGCACAGTCTCTGCTTCTCCCCCCAACAGATGATGTGAAAAGTCTCTGCTTCTCCCCCCAACAGATGATGTGAAAAGTCTCTGCTTCTCCCCCCCAACAGCTGATGTGCAAAGTCTCTGCTTCCCCCCCCCCCCAACAGCTGATGTGTAAAGTCTCTGCTTCTCCCCCCAACAGCTGATGTGCACAGTCTCTGCTTCTCCCCCCAACAGCTGATGTGCACAGTCTCTGCTTCTCACCCCAACAGCTAATGGGCAAAGTCTCTGCTTCTTCCCCCAACAGCTGATAGGCAAAGTCTCTGCTTCTCCCCCCAACAGCTGAAGTGTAAAGTCTCTGCTTCTCCCCCCCAACAGCTGATGTGCACAGTCTCTGCTTCTCCCCCCAACAGCTGATGTGTACAGTCTCTGCTTCTCCCCCTATGCCCCTGCAGTAAGAGACTCTGATGTAATGGAGACTCTGATGGGAACCATGAAATAAGGGGGGAACCTGATGTTAGGTGGGACTCTGGTGGGAACCCCGAATGTAAGGGGGGACTCTGATGGGACCCTAATGAAAGGGGAAACTCTCAAGAGGACCCCGGTGTAAGTGGAGACTCTGATGAGAAAAGTGCAGACTGAATTTATTTTTGTTTGACTTTTATTAATAGCTCAAGTTTATATGAAACTTCTCGATTTGTTTTACTGAGTTTTTTCCCTGAACCATATCCTGCTGATAAAATTTAAATGAATTAATACATTTTTTAATCAATTCATGTATTCAGCTGGGAATTTTTTGGCCCGCAAATATTTATAAAATATTAGATGTGGCCCTCGTCCATAAAAGTCTGGAGACCCCTGGTCTAGTGAAACTGTTGTCACCAGTAAAGTAAGTGAGGAGAAATCTCTCTAACCCAGTAAAAGCCATAAAACCAAACAAAGGTTCTAACTCTTCTCCATGCTATCCAAAACTTAATTAAAAAAATTGACTAGACATAAACTTTAAGGTTGAATATATTTTTATGAACCATTTTTTAAGTAAAGCAATAGGGGGAACAGTATAACATATAAATGTAGATAACATCATATGAAAGTTGCAATCAATATCCTAAGTATTTAGTGTATCTAATCAATTGAATATATAAAATAGTATATAAACCAGGGGTAGGGAGGGATGGGGGGAAAAAGATGTGGGGGGGGAGAAGGGGGCATATAGATATACAGTTGGTGTAGTTGATACCTTACATTCTCAGTATGGTTGAGATAGGGTGCTTAGGGGGTCGCTCACCAGGGCGTGGTCATCTACTCAGCCGGACCACTTACTCCTGTGATGTTCCGTCCGTGGGCACCAAAGGTATCTCTCAGCTCAACCTCTAGTAATTCTGTTCAGTAGTCTATCCGAGGTTGAGTAATGGACCCATATATACCAAAGTTTAAGGTGTTTATCCCAGGTGTCCCTCTCACTAGCCTGCATCTCCTCCATAAGCATAACGTCATTGAGAATGGCAGTCCACCTGTGGAGGAGGGGGGTAACTTCAGATTTCCAATATGTCGCGATCAGCTGCCAAGCTGCCAATAGAAAAAATCAGAGGAGGTTGGTTACTAGACATAAAATTTAATGAAAAATAGGGACACCACAAATTGTTGTTCCATCAGTTATGGAAGACAGTAGAACTTTTCTGTTGAGATTGGGAGATCTTTTGTTGGAATCAGTGTTAATTTTGTTGACTAAAACCGACTAAAACATTTTAGTCGACTAACTTAATACCATTTTAGTCGATTAAATAGCGACTAAAACTAAAACAATTGAGATGACTAAAATGGGACTAAAAATAAAATGCCATTTTAGTCAAAAGACTTGGGCCCCTTTCACACTGAGGCGCTTTTCAGGCGCTATTGCGCTAAAAATAGCGCCTGCAATGCGCCCTGAAAAAGCAGCTTCTTTGTATCCAGTGTGAAAGCCCGAGGGCTGTCACGGTCACGATCACGGTGATCACTGTCATTGTCACTAGGCAGAGCGGGGAGATGCTTGTTTCCATAAGCATCTCCCCGCTCTATCTCTCTGTGAGACGATCGCGGGACCCACGGTCGGGCTCACGGAGAAAGCCGCAGGGTCGCGAGCGCTCCGGCGGTGGCACGCGCGTGCGACCACACGCGGCATCTTAAAGGGGACGTACATGTACGTGCCTAAGCCTGTCCGTGCCATTCTGCCGACGTATATATACAGGAGGCAGTCCTTAAGCGGTTAAAAAAACGCAAATAACCGCGAACGCGGAAAAACGCTAAAAAACGTTAATAAACGCTAAAAACGATATTGCAAAAACATTGAAAAAAGCTGAAAATTTTTGAAAAAAGTTGAAATGCTCACTGCAAAGCTACTAAAATACTCACTGCAAAGCTACTGGCGTTTTTATAACGTTATTTTAACGTCCAGTGTGCATGAGGCCTAATATGCAGCCATTTTTGTGATGTCCTTTGACAAACTACACAGAAAACTTCCTTAGACCTCTCTGCAAACTTCATTACTGTTGAGTAGTACATTCCTGCTAGGTTCATCACTTGGTCCCTCCACCTATACATTGAGGTAACAATTAGGCCTCATGCCCACAGACGTTTTTAACAGCTGCGTTTTTTACAGCTTAAAAACGCCTGTCCTTGTTATTGTAAATTTTTTCATTTTTTGGGGAAAAAAAAAAAAAGTTGGAGCTAAAAAACGCGACCGCGCGTTAGTGCGCGTTTTTGCGCGTTTTTTGACGCTCGCGGTTTTTTCTGCCTAATTCCGACGCTGAGGAACGCACTGGTCCTGTTTTTTTTTTACAGCTTAAAAATGTCTATGCTATTTGTAGCTCAAAAACGTCTAGGTGGGCATGAAGCTATAGACTAACATGGACAGGCGTTTTTAAGCTGTAAAAAACGCTCAAAAACGCGGCTGTAAAAACGTCCGTGGGCATGAGGCCTTACAGTAGATGGCAATACATACACATACTGTGTGTATGTATGAATATATATATATATATATATATATATATATATACTGTATATCTGAAGTTCAGTTTCAATATTATATACCAGTTCTAATGTCAATATCATATATAATCCTTGCATTTATGTTAAATTTCAGGTAGCATTTTATAATCCAGTAATTGAAAGATTTTCAAAACTACGTCGACAAAAGAACATTTTCTCCAAAGAACAAGGTGTGTTGGGATTTCGAGGACTGTGCCTGTCCTCTTTATGTTGTGTAAGATCAGTAGGCTTCATGCATTAGAAGTAATAATTGCTATGTACTAGACATGCGCACTGCCAAATTTGATCATTTTAGTTTCATTTTTTTTTTTTTCTTCTCTGCTTTCGGGTCATTCATCATATACGAAATTCGTTATTTCAAATAAATTCGTAAATCTGTAAATTTTGGGAATTCATAAATCCGAAAATATTAAAGAAAATACGAACATCCAAAAATATGAATGAAAATCCGAAAATAAGAATGAAAATTCGAAAGAACGAAAATCCGAAAATAAGAACGAAAATTCGAAGATCCGAAAATTCAAAAATCCGAAATAATAACTAACTAACTAATAATAACTAACTGTTAAATTATAGGTATTGGAATTTTCTTTCAAATTTGGCTAAAACGAAGGACCGGACGCAACGTTATAACCTCATGTCCGGCTGGCGGAAGTAAACAAAGCCAAGCTCTCGGCTGGAAAGAAAGAGAGCGTTCATTTTTTTTTTTTTTTTTTTATCTTAATCTTTCCAGCATGGAGCAGATCTCTCCATAAAGAGTACCTGTCATGCACCATTCCTATTACAAGGGATGTTTACATTCCCTGTAATAGTAATAAAAGTGATCAAAACCTTTTTTTTTTTTAAAAGAGAGTGTAAAAAGAAATAAAAAATGTAAGTAAAAAAAACAAACAATAATTTTTTTTTAAAGCGCTCCCGTCCCCGTGTGCTCAGGCACATGTAAGTCGCGCCCACATATGTAAGTCGCGCCCACATATGTAAACGCCGTTCAAATCACACAAGCGAGGTATCACCACGTGCCTTAGAGCGAGAGCAATAATTCTAGTGCTAGACCTCCTCTGTAACTCTAAACTGGTAACCTGTAAAACAATTTAAGCGTCGCCTATGGAGATTTTTAAGTACCAAAGTTTAGCGCTATTCCACAAGTGTGCGCAATTTTAAAGCGTGACATGTTGGGTATCTATTTACTCAGAGTAACATCATCTTTCACATTATATAAAAAAAATTGGGCTAACTTTACTGTTTTGTTAATTTTTAATTCATGAAACAGTTTTGCTAAATTGTTGCGCAATTACCGTGTGACATAAAAAGTTGCAACGACGACCATTTTATTCCCTAGGGTGTCTGCTAAAAAACATATATCATTTTTGGGGGTTGCGAGTGATTTTTTTGAAAAAAAAAATGATTATTTTTACATGTAGGAGAGGAGTACCAGAATAGGCCCAGTATGGAAGTGGTTAAGGTATCGCTCACAAGGGACATTACACTGAAAAATGTTCATATAGAGCCCACGATAAAGGATTTTCTCCTTTAGAGAGATTTTTTCCCAATTCCTGTTGTGTCTTCAGGACAGGAAGTGATGGGAAATATCCCCAATGTTTCAATGGCATAAGCTGCTATGGTTACCCTACATTTTACAGTCTAAGTGTAACTGTATTTTATTGACATTTGTACCCAGGCAAGGCTTTCCTCCGTGCTCGACAGATGAACATCGACCCCTCAACATGGCTCCGCCTCCTGCGCAGAGCTATTCCTGCCAGCACTGGAGGATACAGTCCTGCAGATCGTGGAGCGTGAGTCGTGTGATCTTACATTAACTGTCTCTCTTGCTGTGTCTGATCTGTAGTCCTCCTAGAAATGTCATGTTTCTCCTGGTGTCCCTGAAGCTTTCTTTTACCTCTTTCTAACTTGCTCCCTAGTCCAGTGGCGGCTGGTGCTCAAATTTTTTGGGGGGGCGCAAACAAACTGAAAAAAAAAAAATCATCAATTGCCGCCACTGTGCCCATTAAACGCAGCCACTGTGCCCATTAAACGCAGCCACTGTGCCCAAACGCCACTAGTTTCTCCCCCAATATACAGCCAGATTCTCCCCCAATATACAGCCAGTTTCTCCCCCAATATACAGCCAGTTTCTCCCCCAATATACAGCCAGTTTCTCCCCCATAATATACAGCCAGTTTCTCCCCCATAATATACAGCCAGTTTCTCCCCCATAATATGCAGCCAGTTTCTCCCCCATAATATGCAGCCAGTTTCTCCCCCATAATATACAGCCAGTTTCTCCCCCATAATATGCAGCCAGTTTCTCCCCCATAATATACAGCCAGTTTCTCCCCCATAATATGCAGCCAGTTTGTCCTCATAATACAGCCAGCTTGTCCCCCCCAGCCCTGCACTTACCTTCCCCGAGTCAGCGCCGTCCTTCTTCCGTCCTCGATGTCTTCTCCCGCCCTCGATGTCACTTCAGCCAATCAGGTTACCGGTAACCAGACCCGGTGAACCTGATTGACCAGGGAACGCACCCCTGTGCGTCCTCTCATTAGATATTTAGAAGCCGATTACAGCCCTCAGGCTGTAGTCGGGAAGCCTATCAGAGCCTGCTGGCTCTGATAGGCACTTCTAAAGGCCAATCAGATGCTGTTATTCAGATGGCCAGCGCTCAAGGGGCCGGCCATCTGAATAGTGGGCGGCAGCAATACATAGGTTCATGCAATGCATGAACCTATGTATTGTTGTGAGTGACGGCCGGGCGCAGAAGTGAGCGGTAGCGGCGCTTCTGCGCCCACTATGGTCGCGCCGCCATGTGTGAAAAAAAAAAGACATAAAAAAATTAATAAAAATAAAACTCTTAAAGGGCCCGTTTTTTTTTTTTTTTTTTTTGGTGACCACAGGAGGGGGGGCGGCGCCCGGGCGCCCCCTATGGACGGGCCGCCACTGCCCTAGTCTATTTCTTCTAAGGTTAGCTGCTTCCCAGTCATGTTCTCTTAGAGGGAACACGCCTTGTTTGCTCTGTGATCTGTGCTTCAATGTCTAGTTTTCTGGCCATCATATATTTCCTATCATTCATTCCCCATTTTGATTGGTTGTTAGAGAACTGCGTCTGGAGTCTCTTACACTGGAACCCAATCAAGAACCGAAAGATACGGTAAGAGATAGAAACTGGCATATTGGGCATTATAATTAATGACATTTTTACATTGTGCAGTGTAAATTCCATGCACCTATGTTATTTACTTAATAGGTGGATAGTCCAGTGCTAAAAGAAAGTCCAGCCACAAGAAAAGACAGTCAAAGACGGTAAGTACCTACCTATTTATGCCCCTTCATCAATGTAAAACACACACAGGTGCACTGTTTTATTGGCTTAGTCCTGACAGGGTCCATGTAACAAAGGGTGCTGTTCAAGTTTAACTTCAGTGAGACGTCCAAAGGCATATACAGTATGTGTGTTTTATACCCTCCAATAGGTGTGCAATACACCCTACCAGACTGCACAATCAACATGGTGACACCACCTTCACTGTCACGGGAGTACAGCAATGACACCTCCGTGCCTGCAAGCCTGTTTGGGTTGTTGTTTAGAAATGGATCAGTAGCACACCGATGAGATAATCTCTGTGTTTTCCCCTTCTGTAAGCATATTCCCTGTGTTAGATTGACAGCACTGTAAAATGAAATACAGCCTAATTGGCTGGCCCTGCAGGTCCTCTATCTCTAAGGGGCTATTTATACAAATAATGGAAAAAAGACAGAACAAAAGTGGAGTCCATGGTGAACCCATGGTGACCCCTCAGGCTTTATTGTTTATTTCCTAGGAGAATGGGAAAAAGGAACCCAACCGATCACTATGGACTGCAACTCCACTTTTGATCCAATTTCATTTCTCAATTTTTTTATTAAATTTTCTTTTTATAAATAGTTCTGTTTTGCAAGGGATTACAGAACGCTAATATAAAGACAGGTTCAGGTAATTATACCACATTTAATTACATCCACATTTTTACAAATACATACAGTAACTAGATTACATGCATTTTATATATGACGGGAGTTTAGCTTTAACCATGTATTACAGATAAGAAATTAGGTGCATTCAATGTATTTTAAAGAAGACAGTTCCAGTTGTCAAAACCAAACAATAATAATATTTTTTTTTTTTTTTTTTTTTTTCGCATTCTTTTAATTGAAGAAATATGAAATATTACAATGCAAGGAAAGCATACAAAAAGCACTTACAACTAATAACAGGAATATATAAATAAATATATGAGCAATAAAATAAAAATATTAAAGCTAATGATAATGTAACGATAAAGTAATGTTACGTAAAAGATAATGTAATGTTATATTAACTGGTTACACAATAAATGATAAGGTAATACAATATATAACATAGGAAAAGAACATTTAAGTAGGATATTGATAACGTTTTAATATTTATACATTTTAATTACCGTATATACTCGAGTATAAGCCGAGTTTTTAAGCACAATTTTTTGTGCTGAAAATGCCCCCCTCGGCTTATACTCGAGTCACCTTTTTTTCGCCTGATCTCCCGGAATTTGGGGAGCCGGTACCGGCCGGCCGTAAGTCCCCTGGATCCCAAACTTCGCACACATGTAGCCCCATTCTTCCTCTATATGTGTGCAGAGTTTTTTGTCCAGGGGACCTACGGCCGGGGAGCACCGATTTTTCAAACCCGGGCACCCCTTCCATAGACTCCCATGTTAAACGGTAATTTCTCTGGTGACTTTGGGGACCCAGTACTGGCCGGTCATAGGTCCTCTGGACTCCAAACTTGGCACACATGTAGCCCCAATCTTCATCTACAGGTTTGCAAAGTTTCTTGTCCAGAGGACCTACAGCCGGGGAGCACTGATTTTTCAAAGCCGGGCACCCCTTCCATAGACTCCCATGTTAAACGTCAGTCTAGTCATGGACACAGTGAGGCATGGACATAGTGAGGCAAAGTGAGGCACACCCTAGGCTTATACTCGAGTCAATACGTTTTCCCAGTTTTTGTGGTAAAATTAGGTGCCTCGGCTTATATTCGGGTCGGCTTATACTCGAGTATATACAGTATTATTATTATTATTATTGCACTCATTTTTATTAAACTAAAATAAAAAACAAGGAAAAGAAAAAGTTCAGGAGTGCTAGGTAGGACACAAGGTATACTTACTATTTAGGCCTTATGTACACTGGAGGCTTTGCCAGCTCCCCTAGACTCCTTTCCCCCTGGCAGCTGAGTTTTGGCAGAAAAAAGGCTTGCCGCTTGCAAACTGGTGTAAAGTGTTTAGGTGTGTTTAGGCATTTCAAGTGCTTGGGTTTTAATTAATTTCATTGGCCAGAGTAAGAATTTATTCTGACCACTGAAATTAATTATGCTGAAGTGCTAAATGCACCTAGTGCTTATAGGTTTTTAGGCATGTCAAGCGTTTTTTTACGCAAACTCTGCGACTCCTGGATGCACTGGCTGTGGGGGGGGGGTGGTTCCTGCTTCTAAAGCCTCTAAACTCCTCTAAACGTCTATGTGTGCATGGACATCATCGCGACTCAGCACGGAGCGATTTTGGAAAAGGTTCCTGTCATAGGCGTGCGCACAGGGAGTGCCGGGTGTGCCTGGGCACACCCTAATCACCGCGTGCGGTGCAGATTCCCCCTGCTGCAAGGGGCCTGCCCCCCCCACAGAGCTTTTGGCTTCCCTCCTCCCCTCTCCTGCCTGCTGCTGCTGCAGGCACAAAAAGGGAATGTTTCAGGATGGAGAGCAGGGGCAGTGTGTCATTTACAGGCCTCTTCCTTTTCCGAATGAACACAGTGAGTGATCTGTGCCAATCACTCACTGTGTTAATTTATAACTGAAGCATGGTAAACTGTGTTCAGTTTGTGAATGAACAGGAAGCCATTCAACACAGAGCACTTCCCAGCCGAGGCTACATGTGTGTTAGAGCTTTGGGGTGCACACCCTAATGAAATAGGCTGTTTACACCTATGGTTCCTGTATATCTTTGGTGCAATTCTGGTGCGCTTTTGGCCACGAAGAATATACAAACCTTATCAAATTTGCATCCAAGTAGCATTACATAATCGCACTGAAAGTTGGATCAAAATCGTATCGCAGCAGTGTGAACCTGAGTCTTATCTCTTTTTTTCCTGGTGACAAATATCAACAGGTCTGAAAGTGAGGGAAAATCCAAAAATGTTGAGTTTTGTCCATAAATATACAATTTCCCATCTATTTCTGGGGAAATCTGCACCTTTACGGAAAGGCGGATGGCAAAAGTACATTTTTTTTTTTTTTTTTTTGCCATTTCCTCCTCTATTCAAAGTGAAAAATAAAAATGTTTTGACTTTAGATAAACTTTGAAAAGACTGCGGCTCCTGTTTGTCTACAGATTCTTGCCTGTCTCAAATGATGACATGCACGTTGTTGGCCCTGGTTCATGAAGTCCTTGTTCCCCTTCATTGTTCAATATGCAGTGTCTTTGCTTAGCACTGAAAATGGAGCTTGGTAGTCTCGCGGATTAGACATCCCTTGGGTACCACCAATCTTTTTGCTTGTACAGCAGAAGCCTTCCAGAAAATGTTACCTGGTCCAATCCTCTGATCAGCTGATCAAAAGATAAAAGTATGGTTCCCTTGGTGCAGATGCTCAGCAATAAATGTCTATTTGAATACTCTCATAGCAATACATTAGATCACTTTATACTGATGGAAGGATCATTCCACTGCTCTTCTTATGCCCCCTTGATTTATTATCACACTTTATATACCCAATGCCATCTAGAAATTTTCCTCTACTGTATTATTCATGCTATTGCTGGATTTTGCATTACTGCTGAGCTGGCAGATTCCATATAGAAGCAAATTATGGCCCAAATTGCTGCATTGTTCTTGTACCATAAATGTGATTTGTAGAACTCTGTATATGTAAATCTTTGGAAATTCAAACTTTTGCTGTATTCTTATTCACAAAAAGTTAACCATATGAAACATCAGCCAAAGAGCTTATGGAAAAAGAAAAAGATTTCAGATTCTTGCAGCCACTTCAGTGGAAGGGGAATTATCATTGGCTGGTGTTGGTCACTGACTTGGTAAATAAACTGCTACATGCAAAATAAAGTAGCCAGCGTAGAGTAGGCAGCCCCTCCAAAGGACAAAAATAACAGTTCTCAAGGGTCTAGCCATCTCTGTAGTAATTTGGGTCGTAAAAATCAGCAAATAACACACATGGCTAGGGTACCACAGATATCATCTGCCACTCACTAAAAGAACCGCTATGCTCACCAATCTAACCCCCCCTCTACAAAATTATCAGACCAACACCACTTTGGAGAAAAATGTGGCCATAGGGGACATTAATTAACAAAACAACAAATATATAACATGAAATAACAATAACATGAAGGTTGCCGCTCTTTGGAGGCACAAAATAACCAACACCAGGTTTGTAACTGCGTGCTACTTAGAGGTCCCTAGCCGCATCACACTGGCTTGGGACAATCCCAACTCTCTGCAGATACCTCGATGTTCCCAGTTAACCCACTATTATCTGGGATTCAACAGGGGGCACCAAACCTAGATGGATCCCTAATATGAGCTATCACTGTAAATTTCGAAGACCCCAACCGCCAGGCCACTATGGCCACCAAGAGAACCGATCCAAGCACACGGTGGGAGGGTGGAAGGTTTCTTCCTAGTCCATTGCTTCCAACTGCTTGAAGATTTTCCATACTTCCCTGTACAATTCCCGTAGACCCTCCTACTATCTACAAATGATCCAATCCTGGTAAATAACCTCATATCTCCTGATCTTAAAAGTTAACCATATATCTCCTTGCTTCCCCTGTCCTCCTTTTCAGGCCCTGCTTCAGGCCTATCTGGATTAACCACTTAAAGCAGTTGTATACCCGCTGACTATTTTTTTTTTTTTCACACCTGTAAAGGAAAAGGCATAATGAGCTTGTATGCACAGCATACAAGCTCATTATGAAATACTTACCTTAGAACAAGGCGTCGGTGTCCCTCCCGGTCCACGCCGAGGCAGCTGACATTATGCCTCGGCGTGTCTTCCGGGTATCGCGGCTCCAGCGCTGTGAGTGGCTGGAGCCGCGATTCGTTACTCCCAGCGCATGCGCACATGAGACTTCTTTCCGTTAAGGTCCAGCGTCCGCCGGGCCTTCAGCCGAGAATCCCCTGTGCGCATGCGCCGCTGCAGTCAGTGGCGCAGTACAAGGGGAATATCTCCTAAACCGTAAAGGTTTAAGAGATATTTCTTTTACCTACAGGTAAGCCTTAGTATAAGCTTACCTGTAGGTAAAAGTTAAAAAAAAGACTATACAACCGCTTTAAGCCCCGGACCATTTCGCTGGTCAAAGACCAGGCAACTTTTTCGGCACTGCGTCGCTTTAACTGACAATTGCACGGTCGTGCGACGTGGCTCCCAAACAAAATTGACGTCCTTTTTTCCCCACAAATAGAGCTTTCTTTTGGTGGTATTTGATCACCTTTGCGGTTTTTATTTTTTGCGCTATAAACAAAAATAGAGCGACAATTTTGAAAAAAATTCAATATTTTTTACTTTTTGCTATAATAAATATCCCCCAAAAATATATAAAAAAAAAAATTTTTCCTCAGTTTAGGCCGATACGTATTCTTCTACATATTTTTGGTGAAAAAAATCGCACTAAGCGTTTATTGATCGGTTCGCGCAAATGTTATAGCGTCTACAATATAGGGGATAGTTTTATGGCATTTTTATTAATAATTATTTTTTTTACTAGTAATAGCGGCGATCAGCGATTTTTATCGTGACTGCAACATTATGGCGGACACATCGGACACTTTCGAGACATTTTTGGAACCATTGTCATTTTACAGCGATCAGTGCTATAAAAATGCACTGATTACTGTGAAAACGACACTGGCAGTGAAGGGGTTAACCACTAGGTGGCGCTGTAGTGGTTAAGTCAGTACTAAGTCAGTACTAGGGAGTGATTCTTACTGTTAGGGGGTGTGGCTACACGTGACACGTCACTGATGACCGTTCCCGATCACGGGGAACAGCCATCAGTGACATGTCACTAGGCAGAATAGGGGAATGCCTTGTTTACAAAGGCATCCCCCTGTTCTGCCTTTGCCGACCGCAATGGCGGGCCGCCCGGGAACATCGAGTTCCCGGGACCGTGAACACGCTCACGAGGCACGCGCCGTGCGCGCGCCCGCTGGGCGGCAAATTTAAAGGGACACAGCGGGCATTACACTTTTGGGAATTGACCTCAAATTGTGATGTTTATATCTCATTGTTAGTAATACAAAAATGTTTTTAAAATATCAAACCCCTCACTCAAGCCTTCATAGAGTTCAAAAGGTTAGAAGAGAAGAGGAAGCATGCAGTAAAGTGGAACTCCAGGCAAACAGCTAAATATTTATTACAGGTAATTTTATTGCGCCAACAATTTGCACAGAGTTTTACTTCTTGTACCTTCACATCAGCCCCATGCCTTTGAGGAGCTTAAAGTCTATGGTCCCTATCTCACACATATTTATATAGCTTCATCAATTTACACAGTGGGGTTGATTTACTCAAACTGGAGAGTGCAAAATCTGGTGCAGCTGTGCATGGTAGCCAATTATCTTTAAACTTCAGCTTCTTCACTTAGAGCCCTTTTCACACTGGGGCGCCCATAGCGTCGGCGGTAAAACTCCGCTATTTTTACCGCCGACGCTATGGGCAGATTTGCCCTCGGGCTTTCACACTGGAGTAAATGGGGCAGCAGTTTAGCAGCGGTTTGCAGACACTATTTTTAATGCTATAGTGCCTGCAAAACGCTGCAGTGTGAAAGGGGTCTTAGGCTTTGACCAAAAAAATCCTGGAAGCTGGATATTGTATATATTACATCAGTCTTTGCCCTCAAGTATAGAGACTAAGGTCTCTATATCACTATCTCACATACTGGGGCCAATTAAAGGCTAAAGGCAAATTTTTTTTATTTTTTTATTTTTTTTATTTTGGATAGAGTAAAGGAGGTTATAAACTCGTTCAGGTCTTTTTTGACCTGTTCCATTGGGAAGATTTCCCTACAAAGTGAGGGAATTCCTGGTTGTCGCCAGAACTAGTGTCCCCATTGGAAGATTTCCCCGCTTTCACTTTTAGAGATAATGGCAAACAGGAGAAATAGAGAGGGTAAATCTCCTTGATAGGGGCACAGACCGCAATAAAACCCTAATGAGTATTATAAATCCTCTTTACTCTATCCAAAATTTTAAATAAAAATTATTTTTAGTTCTATTTTAACCTAGCAGCATGTCTTTTGAGAGCAAGAAAAGCACAGAGGGAATTCCATGCAAATAGTGTCCTGGTTAGGATTTAAACCAAGGACTCTAGTGCTGCAAGGTAGAAGTGCTGACCACTAAGCCACTTCGCTGCCATACATGTATGTTCAAAGCTATTCTGTCTCGACACTTAAACATGCCTATAGGATGTACCTGTAAAGAAGAAATCATATACTTACTTCTCCTGCCGCCCACACCTGTGATTGCTGTTCCGATCCTGAGAAATCCTTCACTGAAGTCTCCTGCTAGAAACACATTCCACCTTGCTTCATCTTTTTTGAATAAGCCCATAACAATTGGCATAGATCAGGTATAATTTGGATGGATTTATATCATACATACATGTAGAGTTTACAAAGGTTCTATGACTAGGCAATAAAGGCAAGGCATTGATTGAATGTCAGCAACCATGAAACAGCTATTGTTAGATCAGGGGTCTCCACACTTTTCAGTATGAGGCTCACACCAAAGTTTTTACAAATATTCGTGGGCCAAAAAAAAAATCAGTTTTCTAAATTTTATTTCACTTTACATCAGAACCATCCCCCCCCCCCTGGATCAGGATCCCCATTGGAGTCCCCCTTACATGAGAGTCCCTGTCAGAGTCCATTTTACATTAGAAAGCCAGATAAAAACTTTCTGTAGGTCAGATTTGGACTATGGGCCATAGTTTGGAGACCTTTGATTTAGATAAAATTAAGTACGTTGGGTTTCTTAATATTTGTTTATTCATATATTAATTAACAAATTTATGTTTTTTATAGAACACAAAGTGTCTCTCACCTGTCATTAGAAGACTTCAGGCTGTTGGCTGTCCTGGGAAGAGGACATTTTGGAAAGGTGAGTGACGAACGATAGTTTTATAACTCAAATATGAATCTGAGAGACAACACCCGGTTGGGAACCTAGAAGAACCCCTTATTTCTGTTACTAGAGTCTTCTGACTGCCACAGAAGTTATGTATTTTCTAAGGTTCCAAAAGGATCCAGTGATTTTCAATTACGCGAACGCTAAAAAAACGCTACTACGAAAATGCTGCAAAACTCATTCTACAACTACAGCTTTCTACTTATTGCTATTGAGGTTAGGAAAAGTTCTGGACAGCTGCACTCCGGAAATTAGCCTTTATTGTAAAAAATCAAAATTTCAAGCCACAGCAGACGATGGGACAAATGAGCTGACGCGTTTCACACTTAACAGAGCTTGTTCATAGCACCTGGTGCTTCAACTCGGTGATCCCTTTTCCCTTTCTACTTATTGCTACTAGCGTTTTTTAATAATGTCCATTGTGCATGAGGCCAAAATGTGGACTGAAGCCTCGTACACACGATCGGATATCCTATGGATTCTAATCCGATGGTTTTGTCCATCAGAAATCCGATGAAGCTGACTTCCATCAGTCTTGCCTACACACCATCAATCAAAAAACCGACCGTTCCAAACGCGGTGACGTAAAACACTCCGATGAGCCGAGAAAAATGAAGTTCAATGCTTCTGAGCATGCGTCGACTTGATTCTGAGCATGCGTGGGTTTTTTATCCGATGGACTTGCCCATAGACGATCAGAGTTTTCGATCGGTTTTTTATCCTTCGGAAAAATTTAAAACATGTTCTATTTTTTAAAACCGATGGAAAAAAGACTGATGGGTCCCATACACGATCGGTTTGTCTGATGAAAACAATCCATCGGACGGTTTTCATCGGTAAAACTGATCGTGTGTACAGGGCTTCAGTCAGTCCATGGCTTCTTACCTACCGTATATACTCGAGTATAAGCCGAGTTTTTCAGTACATTTTTTTGTGCTGAAAATGCCCCCCTTGGCTTATACTCAAGTCACCTTTTTGCGCCTGATCTCCCGGACTTTGGGGACCCGGTACCAGCCGGCAGTAGGTCCCCTGAACCCCAAACTTGGCACACGTGTAGCGCCACTCTTCCTCTACAAGTGTGCAAAGTTTTTGTCCGGGGGACCTACGGTCGGGGAACACCGATTTTTTTCAAACTTGGTGCACCCCTTCTATAGACTCCCATGTTAAACGGTAATTTCTCTGGTGAATTTGGGGAGCCGGTATAGGCCGGTCGTAGGTCCCCTGGACCCGAAAGCTGGCACACATGTAGCCCCATTTCTCCTCTACAAGTGTGCAAAGTTTGTTGTCTGGGGGACCTACGGCCAGGGAGCACCGATTTTTCAAAGCCAGACACCCCTTCCATGTTAAACGTCAGGCGAGGCATGGGCACAGTGAGGCATGGGCACAGTGAGGCATGCACATGGACACAGTGAGGCAAAGTGAGGCCCAGTGAGGCATGCAGATGGACACCCTAGGCTTATACTCGAGTCAATACGTTTTCCCATTTTTTTGTGGTAAAATTAGGTGCCTCGGCTTATATTCGGGTCGGCTTATACTCGAGTATATACAGTATCCTGAATACTTCAACAGTGAGATCTCCCCAGACTGTTCCTGTCCACCTGGGGGTTTTGGGTGGTCCTACCCAGCATTGGTGTTCCAGTTCCTCCTCTTACATTCTCAATAATATAGAGTGAATTAAAAATCCATCAGAGAGAGTGGGAGCCCCTCCTAATGGTCACAGTAGGTGTGCAGACCTGGGAACTCCACACAGAGATTTCACCAATTGAGTCCCTGTGAGATATAAGAAATTGTCAGATGATTTCAACTTCCAACAAAGCTGAAACACCTGTCAGTGGGCTCCTCTGTAAACAGTGCCAACCCCAATTTATTAAATTACCTAATTTTGCATTTCATATCCCTAAGCCCAGTTCTGGCAACTTTTAACATAACAGTTCCAAATTTCAGATCAAGAAATAGGTTGGGCTAATATAAATGCACGCTTGTAAAAACGATGACGACGCTAATCTGTAGCGAAACGTACGTCGGGAGGCTGACGTCATCGCTCGTGGACGGTGTCTGCATGCCGGCCGGCTCTTTTTATTTATGGATGTTTTTTATCTGCTATTTGTGTAAGTGTAACTTTTAAACCATTAAATTCCCCTTCTTAGTCTGTATTACACTATGTGAGTTTCTTTATTCATGGGGTTATGATTGCTGGCTTCCTGTATCGCCCGGTGCATTGAGCCCATCCAGTCTGTTTTTTTCCCTTCACTCCTGTGTATTGGAGTTCGCTGCAGTTCAGGAGTGAGATCATATACAGGCTTTATACAGCTTATGTACCTTCCGGTAAGCAGTAAATCTATTCGGTGGTGGTTCACGCGTGATTGTGGTGTTATTGTTGAGGTTCACTCTTTCTTCTGCTACATCGTCAAGTGGTTGACCACCATAGCTTCTGTATTCAATTTATGGACTCTAAAATGTATTCATACTATTGATGTTCCTGTGTTTATCATATTATTTTCACTATCACTGTTTTAACCTTTGAGCGCAGCTCCCCTTCCCCCCATTTTTATCTATTTAATGTGCTATCTCACGTTTGAGCTGCTGCAGTTTTTTTCTTGTTTATACTATTCTTATCATTAGTATCATCACATGTTAGTTAAGTAGCACAGTACTTTCCACTTTATATTTGTATTGTGTCCCTGTTTGGTAGACTCTTTTTGTTGCTGGTTACTAACAGGGATGAGCTTTGGTTTGGTCCAAAGTTATCTGTCATTGCCAATCATCTGCAGATTCTACACTCCACCACTGTACATATACAAAGGGGCAGGGATGCTCATGACATCATCAACCTAAAATGACCACAAGGCCATATTAGGTCAATCACATTGACCTACTCAGTCTAATATGGTCATGTGCCAATATTAAGCCAATGATGTCACAAGCACCTCCGTCCGTTTGTGTACGTCAGCTGTGGGGTGGGGAATCTGATGCACACAGCTCATGATGACCCAGCAATGGCAACTAACTTCCAAGTTCAACTGAAGCCAAGCTTGAACCCAAAGATGGAATTTCCTATCTCTTCCTGTTGTGTCTCCAGAACAGGAAGTGAATGGAAATGTATCCCTCACTCTTTCTTACTCCATCTGGATTGGAAAAAGTTTTGCTTTGATTCCACAGAAAATTTTGCAGCAGTGAAGCAGCTCTTTATCTCTGTGAGGAAGCAGCAATCCCTCTGCAGGGGTCTGCCATGCCCCCTGTGAGTCAGAGCTAGAGCTCTCCAATCATCAGAGAGTATGAGCTTTGCTGATTGCAAAGCTATAGGTCTGACTTAGCAGGGGACGCTTAGAAGAAAAGAAGGCTGGACGGCCGCACTCCTGTGCAATTTCTTTATTCAAGTGCCGGATACAAAGGTGAACTACAGGTATATCAGCTTACATGTTTCACACCAAAGTCAGGTGCTTACCCATAGAGCTATAGGTAAGCACCCGACCTTGGTGTGAAACATGTAAGCTGATATACCTGTAGTTCACCTTTGTATCCGGCACTTGAATAAAGAAATTGCACAGGAGTGCGGCCGTCCAGCCTTCTTTTCTTCGAAGTATCTGTTTGCATACAGGGCTTGCACCCTCCATGTGGGATAAAGGGATTTTTATAACAGCTTACCTGTAAAATCCTTTTCTTGGAGTACATCACGGGACACAGAGCGACTTAGTCATTACTAATGGGTTATATAGATTACCTTCAGGTGTTGGCACTGGCCAATTCCAAACCGGAAGTACCCTCCCCTATATAAGCCCCTCCCACCCGGGAGCACCTCAGTTTTGTAGCCAAGCAATAAGTGTCCCAAAAAGAGGGGTGGGAGCTCTGTGTCCCGTGATGTACTCCAAGAAAAGGATTTTACAGGTAAGCTGTTATAAAAATCCCTTTTTCTTTTTCGTACATCACGGGACACAGAGCGACTTAGTCATTACTAATGGGACGTCCCAAAGCAATGCCAAATGAGGGGAGGGATACATAAGCTGGGCGCCATCAGGCATGAGGCTCTTTTGCGGCCTGCAACACACTGCGCCCAAAAGGCGACATCCTCCTGACTTGTGACGTCTACCTGGTAGAATCTAGTAAACGTGTGTACTAAGGACCATGTTGTGGCCTTACAGTACTTGAGCCAGGGAGGCTTGGTGATGCACTGCCCATGAAGTTCCAACTGCTCTTGTGGAGTGCGCCCTAACTTTGAACGGAGGCGGTCCCCTTTTCAAGCCATAGGCTTGTATTATGACCTGTCGAATCCACTTGGCTCAAGTAGATTTTTGATGCTGCCTGACCCTTTCTGGGGCCTTCCGGCAGAACAAACAAAGTATCCGTTCTACGAATCTGAGCAGTGGCTTTAAGATAAGCTTTAACTGCTCTTACTACATCCAAAGAATGCAATAACTTTTCCTCTACCGAACTAGGTTTGGGGAAAAAGGAAGGAAGAACCACATCTTGGTTCAAATGGAACCTCGATACCACCTTAGGAAGAAGGCTGGATGAGGACGTAATACTACTCTGTCCTTATGGATAACCAGATATGGCTCCTTACAGGACAAGGCGGCTAATTCCGATACTCTTTTAGCCGAACAAATGGCTACAAAGAAAATCAATTTCCTGGTGAAAAGAACCAAGAAAATGTGCCGCAATGGTTCAAATGGTTGTTTCTGTAGAACCGACAGAACCAGGTTTAAGTCCCATGGACATATGGGAATACTAACCGGAGGGCTAATACGCATCACTCCTTGTATGAAAGCTTTGATTAATGAATGCAAAGCCAAGGGCCTTTGAAAAAAAAAAAAATATTGACAAGGCCGTCTGACCCTTGATAGTACTCAAGGCAAGCTTCCTATGTACAGCCCACTGTAGGAAGTCCAGAATCCTTCTAGATCCTATAATAGATCTGCCTGGATACCGGCTTCCTGGCATTGATCATGGTAGATACCACAGGATTAGAGAGCCCTCTCTTTTTTAGAAAGTAGGCTTCTATAGCCAGGCCGTCAACCTAGGGCTGGTAAGGAAGGGTAGTATATCGGTCCTTGCGAAAGCAGGTCCGGACGATGTGGGAGGGTCCAAGGACTTCCCACTGACATTTTTACAAACTCCGCGTACCATGCCCTTCGGGGCCACGCTGGAGCCACCAGAATCACTGGTTTCTTTTCTACCCTGATTCTGCGGATTAATCGCGGTGGGAATGCATATATCAGCTTGAACTGATCCCAAGGGAACACTAGGGCATCCGAACCGCAAGCTAGGGGATCCTTTGTGCGAGACACAAATCTGTCCACCTTTGCGTTGAATCTGGATGCTAGCAGATCTACATCCAGTGTTCCCCACCGCTGGCATATTGCCTGGAAAACCTCGGGGTGAAGAGACCATTCCCCCGGGCATAATTGCTGGCGACTTAAAAAAGTCCGCTCTCCAATTTTCCACTCCTGGGATGAAAACCGCGGATATGGCTGTGACATACCTTTCTGCCCATTCCAGGATGCATTTCGCTTCCCTCTGGGCTGCACGACTCCTGGTGCCACCCTGGAGATTGATATATGCCACTGCTGTGGCATTGTCTGATTGAATTCTGACAGGTGACCCTTGGAGTTTGGATGTCCATACTACTAGGGCATACCGGGCTGCTCGTATCTCTAAGAGATTGGTAGGCAGGGCCTTCTCTGCTTCTGACCACTTGCCCTGGAGAGACCATTGCTCCAGTACTGCCCCCCAGCCTATGAGGCTGGCAACTGTAGTGACCACCTTCCAAGAAACCGGACTGAAGGGGACGGGGACATTGGTAAGTCTAAAGCCTGAACTTTTTTGTTCCAGGCTGACAGTATGGCCCTCTGCAAGTTCCTTGAATGGAATTGACCGTAGGGTACCGCTTCGAATGAAGCCACCATTTTTCCCAGCAGCCTTATACACAGGCGTATGGATGGTTTTTCTTTTTTGTACCCACTAAGTGGGTCAAATCTTTCAAAGACGACACCTTCTCTGGAGGTAAGAAAATCTTTCTCTGATTTGAATCCAGTCTTAGCCCCCAAGTATTCCAGGCTTTTGACTGGTTTTAGGGCTGACTTGTCTCGGTTGATAATGCAACCGTGAGATTCCAGATACTTGATTATCTTGTGAACGACCACTTCTAGTTTTTTTCACTGAGTGGTCTATCAGCAACAAGTCGTCTAGATATGCCATTATCGTTACACCTTGTGTCCCTAGTTTGGCCAATCGTAGGGCCAGAATTTTTGTGAACACTCGTGGTGCCGTGGCCAGACCGAAAGGTAAGGCTCTGAACTGAAAATGGCGCCCTTCTACTGCAAGGCGTAGAAATTTCTGGTGGGCCGGACAGATGGGAATATGCAAATAAGCATCCCTTATGTCGATCGAGGCTAACCATTCCTGCCCTTGTAGGGCGGTGGCCACCGATCGGATCGACTCCATCCGAAAAAAGTCCTGATATGTAGGAACTTGTTTAGCCCTTTTATATTCAATATGGGCCTCATGTCCCCATTTGGTTTGGGGACTGTGACAAGGTTCGAGTAAAACCCGAACCCGTTTTCTTTCAAGGGAACCTTCATGATTACCCTTGGGGCAATAGTTGCTCTAGTGCCAGAAGGAGGGATCCACTCTTCTGGGGATCGCTTGGCACGTTTGACCTTATAAAATGGGCAGGAGGAATGTCTTTTAACTCCAGCCTGTATCCCAGACTTACTGCGGGGATCACCCATCTCTGATGGTGTCCCGCCAGGTCTCTGTGAACAACTGAAGTCTTCCCCTCACCCGACTGAGTGGGGGCAACCTTCATGACTTAGGGGGAGGTCTTGTACCTCTCTTGATCCAGGGTTTCTTGATACCCTGTGATTGTCCCTGATTTCTGCCCCCTGGATTTGACCGCGGAGGCCGTCGGAACTGTTTCACAGCCGATGTGCCAGGGACTGGAGAAGTAGGCCTCTTAAAAGAAGGACTCCTACCCTTGTTCTTAACCGGTAAGAGTGAACTTTTACCGGCAGAAATTTTCTGGATATATTTGTCCAGATCTTCTCCAAATAAGCGTTCTCCATGAAATGGGAAGCTAACCAGCAGTTTTTTACAGGGAGCTTCAGCAGACCAGTTTTTGAGCCACAGAAGCCTACGCATATGTACTATAGACAGCGTAAAGCGGGAGGCCTGTTGGATTGTATCCTTTATGGCGTCCACCGCAAAACACAAGGCTCTAGGCAGGTCAGCTAGGGCAAGAGCCTGCTGATCTGGTAAGTCCCTTAAGACTTGTTTCAACTGATCTTTCACTGCTTGGCAGACTCCAATCGCTGCTACCGCAGGTTGTGTCACCATGCTTGCTGTAGAGAAAGCAGATTTTAGTAAAGACTCCAATTTTTTATCTATTGGGTCTTTGACATTGGAACATTATCTACTGGACATGTCAGTGATTTGTTAACAGAAGAGATGGCTGCGTCCACTGTAGGGACCCTCCATTTTTTTATGAACTTATCCTCCATGGGATAGATCACCGGAAATCTCTTGGGGGGAGCAAATATTTTATCAGGATGCTCCCAATCCTGGTAAATAAGCCCTTCTAATAAAGGGTGGATTGGGAAGGAACAGACAGCCTGGGGAGCTTTTAGCGACCCCAGCGAGGAAACCGTAGTGGATGGTGGTTCCGCCAGAGGCATTTTAAATGCTGATCGGACCATATTAGTCAGAGACTGAACCCATAATCTTTCAGCCTGAGATGCTGAGAAAGGTTCTTCCACTGTTGATTCCTCCATAACTGAATCAACCTCATCCTGATCCCCTTCAGGTAGGTCGATCTCTGTGTGGGGCTGTTCCTTCACTAACAGGCACTCTGAAGGAGGAGACGGAGATCGGACGCGCTTTTCCTGAGACAGGGAAGCAGCGATCAATGCTGTTAATCTCTCTTCCAATCCTCCCAGAGTTGAGGATAAAACCTCCTCTGTTATATATACAGGAGCAGGTGGACTGGGGACAGCCGCAGCACCAGGCATTCCTGCGGGGTTTCTACAGCTACTGACCTCTGAATTCTCAGGGGAGATTGGTGCAGTACAAGCATGCCCAATATCCTCAGAGCCCGATGGAGACCCCTTTGGCTTCCTGGAAGATCTATTTCCGGAGCGTCTGGACGACATATCCTTTAAGCACAAAGCTGAGGTATTCCCGTCGTCATACACCAATTTTGCTGGTAATAATCTAACACAGGTGCTGCTATATACCAGCTGGTGTCCACTAAAGTGCCTTTCTATGGGGATGCCTGCATCAACCGCCTCTGTGTGCCACTGTTTGTTGCTAGCTCTGTTTGCATCCAGCTGACACTTGTACTGTGTCTTTTAACTATGCTGGGACGCCCGCACATGCGCAGAAGCGCCGCGGCGCGCATCGAGCGTCATCCACCCGCCCCGCCCCTTTTTTTCATAGGAGGCGCGTGCACGCGCCCGCGCGCGCGCCCGTGCGCCAATGGCGCCCTTTTCGAAAACCAACAGAGGACTAGGACCCAGGGCCCTTTTTGCCGGAGGGCCTGTGCGGTGGATGAACGCAGCAACAGGGCAGAGGAAGTGGATTCCCTCAGAGAAACTTACCAGCTGCCTGGATCTTTTGAGTTGAGAAAACCAAAGATCCACATTTACAAGAAAAATGGACTACAGCGGCCTCTAGTGGTTTAACACAGGTACCGCGGTCCCTGTTTTTTTTTTTTTTTTTTCTTGACTACTATTAAAATTTTACATTTTCAGTAGTTATAGGCAAACACAGATATTTAGCGGGAATACCGTTAGGTAACAGACAGAAAGACAAATTAGGCTTGGGGGTCCCCCAATAGAACCAAGTTCCTGAGGGCCCCCACTTACCTGATCCCCGCCGCAGGACTTTGTTTGGTCCACAAAAGTCCAAACTTCACCTATCACGGCAGGCATTGTAATTAAACCTTCAGGGACCGGGTTCCCAAGGATTCCACTCCCCTGGACCTGTATAGCACCCTGCACAGACAGCGTCTTGGTCGTGGGTATGACCAGAGCTCTGGATCCCAGGGTCCAGCCCTCCTAAGAGAAGCATTACAGGCAAAACCTTGCTCTTCTGCTGCAAGGCCCGGGTACCGACCGTTTAGCTATGAAGCTTTTTTGGTGGGATCCGGAACAGCTTACTAAGGCCCAAAAGAACCTGTACGCAAGCCCAGTGAAAACACATGTTACTCTTTGGCCAACACCTTAGACACTGGCAAAAAACTGAGGTGCTCCCGGGTGGGAGGGGCTTATATAGGGGAGGGTACTTCCGGTTTGGAATTGGCCAGTGCCAACACCTGAAGGTAATCTATATAACCCATTAGTAATGACTAAGTCGCTCTGTGTCCCGTGATGTACGAAAAAGAAAGAGGCTTTTTGGAGTAGCAGGGTAAGAGAAACTCCCTTAGATATATTGGCAGGGGACGCGTTAGATTTCTGCAGGGAGACCACTGCTTCCACCCAGAGAGCAAGCGTCCACGCTGGCAGGGGACAGACTTTTCTTCTCAGGATGTGTCTACTTTATTAAGAAAGCAAACTGTAATGCCGCGTACACACGACCGTTTTTAATGACGAGAAAAATGACATTTTTTAAAATGGTCATTAAAAATGATTGTGTGTGGGCTTTCCAGCAGTTTTCCAGACGAGAAAAACGCTGAGAATCACAACGAGAAAAATTGGAACATGCTCTAATTTTTCACGTCGTTTTTAACATCGTCGTTTTTCTCGTCATGAAAAACGGCCGTGTGTGGGCTTTAACAACGTGAAAAAAAACGCGCATGCTCAGAAGCAAGTGATAAGACGGGAGCGCTCGTTCTGGCAAAACTAGCGTTCGTAATGGAGATGGCACATTCGTCACGCTGTAACGAACTGAAAAGCACGAGGCTGAAAAGCGCGAATCGTCGCTCAACAAACTTTACTAACATGAAGGATGGCGCCATCTGAATGGAACTTCCCCTTTATAGTGCCGTCGTACGTGTTGGACGTCACTGCGCTTTACTCGAACATTTTTTTCCACGATAGTGTGTAGGCAAGGCAGGCTTGAGAGGAAACACGAAAAATCACGTCGAGAAAAATGCAGTTTTTTTCAATGACAATAAAAACGGTTGTGTGTACGTGGCATAAGACTTTGCACAGCTTTTTGTTTTGAGGTACAGTACCTGGAATGTATTTAAATAGAATGTTCCTTCCAGCATTAATGTTTGCATATAATGTTTGAATCTATAAAATAAAAATGTCTTTGTGCAAATAAAAAAAATTCCCTTTTACTTGGCATTACCACTTTAACTGTGACAGAGCATTTTGCATTGTGCCTCTTTGTACACCAAATTTAGTAATCTTAGTGCAGTAGCAATATATCTCCTTTATCATGTCTCTTCACTTACATCAATCCCCATCACATTGGTTTACATGTGGTGTACAAAATATTAAATAAACAGTTCACAGTCTTGTTTGGTCTTAGTAAGTGTTATAAAGTAGTTGCCACAGATCCTGTAATTTTTTTTTTACCAATGTTTATGTCTCCTAATCAGGTTCTACTCTCAGAATATAAAGCAACTGGGGAATTATTTGCTGTTAAAGCTTTGAAAAAAGGAGACATTATCGCCAGAGATGAAGTGGAGAGGTGAGCATCCAGGCCGAGACTTTTCTGACTTTGGACAGAAAGGTTAAACGGGGAGTTATCACCCCTAGCAATCAGATTTCAGTTCTCATTGTTCCAGTGCAGGCTGGAAAATGACAGCAAGGCTCTGATTGGTTGCATTCAGGCGGGTGCTGGCACCTGTACTGTGTGCAGAAGGCATTTTTTTTTTGGCATCTGCCCCTTGTGTGAAAGAAACCTATGGAAGTGAATGCAGACGCATTATTTTTTTTTTTATGCAAGCTGTGTTTCTGTGATAAAAACTTGCATCATCTAAGGCTTGCTTAACCTCCCTGGCGGTATGATTCTGTCTGGAATTTTGTACCAAAAGCGGTACAATTATTTTGCATGAAAATTTGGTGTTATGTATTGTAGGCCTGCGATTCTTAGTAATTACTTACTTAAACCTGACCAAACAAGAGTCTAGTAGACATCCGGGTATGATAAAGTTTGAAACACAAAATCATAAATTATAATATAATAAATAAATATAAATAATTATAACTAATAATAATATAATAATAAAAATGATTCACTAATGTAATCAAATCAAAAACACTGACATTTGCTCAGTTGCAGAATTGTCGCTGTCATTAGATTTAGTGTTTGATGGCGTATTTCCCCACAAATCGCTATCGCTCAATTCTGCGAGTGATTCTAATTTATTATCGCTGTTTTCTAGCTGGTCTAAAACCACTTTTGACATAAAGGGACACTTTTTGGTTGCTATGGACAATCTCCAGTTTCCAGGCAGACAGAACAGTATTTATAATATAAAAGTGCATGCAGGACACTGGACAGACCACTAGGGACAAGGGGGATGTGTAATTATTTGATACAGTACTGTAATCTGTAAGATTACAGTATACTGTATCTATACTGTGTTTTTCACTTTTTGAATTTGGCGCCGAACTCCGTCCCCGTGCGCCGAAACATCGCAGGGAACGGAGCTCGGCACTCGGCAGTGTGAATCGAGCGAGGAGACAGCTCGCACACACTGCGGGGAGACATCGCAGGATCCAGGGAACAAGGTAAGTAACTTCCCTGTATTCTGCAATGCAATCCCGAGTCTGGCTTGGGATTACCACTCTTAGCATGAAAAACTCACTCCGAGACAGACTCGGGATTACCGTCAGGGAGGTTAAAGCAGTAGTACACCGCTGCAGAATAAAAAACACACCTGTAAGACAATGGCATAATGTGCTAGTATGCATCACATACTAGCACATTATGAAATACTTACTGTAGAAAAAAGCCCTCCAGTGCCGCACTGTCACCGCTGAGAGAGCTGACATCTTCCCTGGTCTTTCTTCCAAATTGGCGGGCTCCAGCGCTGTGAGTGGCCAGAGCCGCAATGACGTCACTCCCGTGCATGCGCACAGGAGCCCTTAGTTCCAGCAAGAGGCTCTGCAGGTCTGGCACGGTATGCCGGTCCTTCAGAGCGCATGTGCCGGTGATGTCAGCGGCTGCACCCAGGATGAATATCTCCTAAACGGTGCACACTCTGGGTTCCACTACCGGTGGACACAAGCCTGATTGACCCACAACTGTAAGGTTAGTTGGGTCCACGCCTGCTGGTAAGAGTGTTTAATTCTCCCCTCATGATCCAAAGGTGAAAGCACTCCTGGGTGACCTGCACATCCCACCTAATTTACAAGACATTTGGGCTGTTATAATTGCAGTGTCCTCTCACCACTTTATGAACTGTGCCTTTATTTTGTTTACATGGACTATATATGTACCATTTTATTAGTCTGAAGGCTGCCATCACTCCTTTGAGGCCGATGATTGATTCACTGTCACATATTCGTTCATTATTTGTTTTTATATTATAACTTGTAGCCACTCACCTTCAAGTTTTGGTTTTGTCATTTGGCCCATTTTTGGAGGTCATCGCTGTTTTTTGTAGTCGCACGCACTACACTCTACACAGGGATTTGTTCCTTTATTCATTTTTTATTTTATTTTATTCACTTCACTTGTGTTCTAATTTTCAATTTTTGATCATATTGAGCGATACCAATCACTCAACATATCATTAGCGCCACACTTTTAATTTTCATGGTTTATTCACAGTTTTGTCTTATTGTTGTGTTGGCAGCTCACACTTAATTTGTGGTTGGCGCAGTATATTATCCCATTTATTTACAGATATTAATTTTACCTACAGGTAAGCTTTATTATAAGGGGTAACCTGTAGGTAAAAATCACCAAGCGAGCTTTACTACAGCTTTAAGTGAAAAAGGTAAAGCTCTGCTGACTTCCATCATCCAATAATGTATTAGCAAAAATACATTTTTTTTCCTTGCACGTGATTGGGTATTCTTTGCAAAATGAATTTCTACCGTATTCACTAAGCTAAGGGAAACTTCTTCTGCAAAGTTAAAATTTGCTTATAAAGTGATTAGGCTATTTTCCTTTAATAAATGAACCCCAGTGCCTCATTTTACCCCTTGATTTCTACAGCCTCCTGTGTGAGAAGCGTGTGTTTGTGGCAGTGAGTGGCGCCTCCCATCCATTCCTGCTCAGCCTCCTCGGCTGTTTTCAGACTACGGAGCACGTCTGCTTTGTCATGGACTACATGGCTGGAGGGGACCTAATGACCCACATCCACGCAGAGGTTTTCAGCCAGCCACGTGCCACGTGAGTACACATATTCATGTATCTGAGGCATACACTACTAATGTACCTGTTCAATAAATGGAAGGAAAATTAGAAAAAAAATTAAATCGAAAAGTAAGGTAATCTCTAGCGACCAATCAGACTTTATTAAAGTCAGGGGAATTCTGATGGGCTGCTATGGCTGCTGTTTGTTGTTTAGGGGCTCATTCAGATGGGTGCATGTATTTATGCAGGAACTTGCTGCCATACACAATACACTGTACGCATATAATGTTTTCGCAATGTTTACATGTGCACAATGTAAATGTACCCAATTTGACACTGCCGCTGTGTTGGGCCAAAATCAACAATGTGAGTCATTCATGCAATGCATGCGCAGAATGACCAACCTACAGTCATTCATTCATTCATTAATGCCTGGCCGAGGTCATTCCGTTCCTGTTTTGTTCATTCATTAATGCCTGGCCGAGGTCATTCCGTTCCTGTTTTGTTCATTCATTAATGCCTGGCCGAGGTCATTTTGTTCATGCTTTGTTCATTCATTAATGCCTGGCCGAGGTCATTCCGTTCATGCTTTGTTCATTCATTAATGCCTGGCCGAGGTCATTCCGTTCATGCTTTGCCACTGTGTAAATGACTTATTTGGGGCTGATGTGTAAACATAAGTAGTGTGTATATAAACGATACTTGGATAGTTTCCAGCAACAGAAAACCGTATGGTCTCCAGTCCCACGTGAATAATGTAAAAGGAACAGAGAGAGACAGGGCTCTCACATAGAAACGGGATTTTAAAGGGGGACACCGGTTCGGTTTGTAGGTGAGTACACTGAGATAATAAATTAGAAAAATATAAATTTATTCAAAACATCTTAAAATTAATATTGCGATTATACAAAGACCATAAAAACTTTGAGACAAAGAACTAGATTGTGCAGTCAGCCAACATGTTTCGCACTGTTGTGCTTCGTCAGGGCTTTGCACTTGTCTTTGATTTCATATGGTCTGTACAAGACATAAAAGTTTGTGATTGGTGTCAAGCAATAATATCAATAGTATCAATACTATTATTGATTATTATTGCTTGACGCTAATTACAAACTTTTATGTCTTGTACAGACCTTATGAAATCAAAGACAAGTGCAAAGCCCTGACGAAGCACAACAGTGCGAAACATGTTGGCTGACTGCACAATCTAGTTCTTTGTCTCTAATCGCAACATTAATTTTAAGATGTTTTGAATAAATTTATATTTTTCTAATTTATTGTCTCAGTGTACTCACCTACAAACAGAACCGGTGTCCCCCTTTAAAATCCCGTTTCTATGTGAGAGCCCTGTCTCTCTCTGTTCCTTTTACATAAGTAGTGTGTAATCAGCAGCACAGACGCCACTGATTATATGCTTTTTTATATTTACATGTCGACCAGTGGCAAATAAAGTTCAATTATGCTGTAAGAATCTAAATAATTGCACAGACATTTACATAGGTGAACAGCAAAATTTGGCCTAAAGCCTTGTACACACAGCCGGAATTTCCGATGAAAAAAGTCAGACGGAATTTTTTCATCGGATATTCCGACCGTGTGTGTTCCCCATTGAACTTTTTCTCTTTTTTTCCGTCGAAAAACAATTTCTATCGGAAATTCCGTTCGTCTGTATGGAACTCCGACGGAGAAAAAAACACGCATGCTCAGAATCAAGTCGACGCATGCTCGGAAGCATTGAATTTCATTTTTCTCAGCTCGTCGTAGTGTTGTACGTCACCGTGTTCTTGACGGTCGGAATTTGGTGTGACAGTGTGTATGCAAGACAGCTTGAACGGAATTCCGTCGGAAAAATCCATCGGAGTTTATCCCGACGGAAAATGCGATCGTGTGTACAAGGCATCAAACGGCCCCGAATTCAACTGTTTTATTTTTAATTTTTTTATTCTCCCAAATGCTGCGTAGTTGTCTGAATGTTTCCATAAACTTAAATAGTGTTGCGTACAAAACTATATGCTGTATGCATCTATACACAGCGTTTTTTTATGGTCATGTGCATGAGCAATTATTGAATAAGCCTTGCTGTGTGTATTTGGGGATATTTAGTTCTCTGTATCCCAGTATACAACTTGCAAGTGCAGAGTTCCTTTATCCGCCATTTTAATTTGTAATCTTTCCTCTATCAGGTTCTATGCTGCCTGTGTACTCCTGGGTCTTCAGTTCTTGCATAGCAAGGACATTGTCTACAGGTGAGCTGATGACATTTCTATGTACAGAGCATCCTAAATTGTTCATCTAAGATATCATTCCTATAAATAACCTGTAGTACGTGTTCTGGGTTTGGGGTCTTAGAGGGAGGAGGAGGTTTACAAGAAACTAAACTCATTTTGCTGTGTCTCACTACAAAAAAAATCAGGGGCAGGAGTTGCAGTTATAATGTAAATCCCCTATTTTCTTGCATTCCCTTTATGTAGTAATCACTTCCTATTCTCCCCTCTTCCTGACGCTTCTCGGTTTTGCTGATTTAAATGCCAGCACCACCTACAGCCAGATTGCATGTTGTGGGTTGACCATGAAGATATAGTAGTTCTTTATGAGGATCATAGTATCCAAATTGTCAACATGACCCTTAAAGTGTATGTTTAACCCAAAGTTTATTTTTAGATTTAGATAGTGTAGGCCTCTAGGGTGTGAACCCTGTTAAGTTTTTGTTGCTCAAACCATAGAAATACAGAGAGAAGCACAAGACCAAAACCAGATGAAAAAGTCCAAGATAATTGTAATTGTTGGTAAAAAAGTCAATTGATTATCCTTTTTTAAGATCAGACCACCCACAGCTCTGGATGAGTCACTACTACCAATCATATACTGGCATCTATAGAGCTACTAAGATTGTTATATACAGAATGAAAAGCCTTTGCATCTACATCCAGCATCAGTTAAAGTGGAACTATAGGAAAATATGAAAAAAATACCCTTTAGCCCATCTTTGTAATAATTTTAAGCCATCGCCTGCGTAACACTTCATGATTTGTATCCTAAAGGACGCATTCATATGTGGTTGCACTCCTGCCCCTCTGAAAAGCAACCATCACCTGCTTTAACCCTCAAACTGCTGACCCACCACAACCACATGCATTGTTCGTTGTTGCAGGGCGGTTGCTGCCTGGCCCTATTCACTTGAATGGTTATGTATGGTTGCAGTACTGTCTGCTGAATGTGTTATACCTCTATTTGCATAGGTACAGCCCTGAGAGGCTGCATTCCCAGATGGAAGATAAGATTGTTTTAGGCCCCTTTCACACTGGGGCGCTCATAGCGTCGGCGGTAAAACACCGCTATTTTTACCGCCGGCGCTATGGGCGGATTTGCGGCGCATTTCGGCCGCTAGCGGTAGGGTTTTAACCCCCGCTAGCAGCAGAGAAAGGGTTAAAACCGCCCGCAAACCGCTGCATACACACCGCTCCTTCACTGCTCCAAAGATGCGGCTAGCAGGACTTTTGGAGCGGTCCTGCCAGCGCATCGCCTCAGCGTGAAAGCCCTCGGCCTTTCACACTGAGACTGCAGGGCAGGAGTTTTTCTGGCGCTATTTGTAGCGCTAAAACGCCTAAAAAACTCCTCAGTGTGAAAGGGGCCTTAAACTTCCAGTGCAGTTGACATTTAATGACAAGGACCCTGCATTTATAGTAAGATCAACAGGTATTTTCTGTACTTGTTGAAATCCTTTTCACCTTGAAAATGAAAACTAGTGTAGCCACCACATCTAAGGACTGGTTAGTTTCAATATATTACATTTTTGTTCTTGGGTTTAGTTATACTTTAATATTTTCTTCCAACAATCCCTGGAGAAATCAGGCTGACAATGATAGGACATGCACTGTGGGGAAGCCAGGCTCCCTTACATTGCAGAGTGCCATGAGTGAACATTGCCAGGCATTTGAGGATAAATGAGAGTTGTTAAGACAGTTTACATTAATTCAAGACACAAAGGGGAGGACCTCAAAGGTGCACTGATTGATGCTCATGGTTGGGGATGAGCTTGAGTTGGCTAGTGGATGACAACACTTTTCATAACTGCAAGTCTGCATCATACTGTGTCACCTGTTTGCATTTGATGAGCGAGGGATAAGCTTGTGTTTGTCTGAACCAGATTCGGGTCCAAACCAGAATGTCAGCCGTCATTTCTGGCCTGATCAATGAGCTGAGAGTGGGGGCCATATTGGATCAATGATGTCATAAGTTAGCCGTGGGACAGGGAATCCCCCGTTAACAGCTCACTGGCCATGGAACGACAGCGGACCTCCAGGTTTGGACCTGAACCTGGTTTGGCCAAACATAAGCTCATCCCTGCTCATCATAAGCAAGCAGGTGACAATTATGAAAAGTGCATAACCTGCAGTTATCAAAAGTCTTGTCAGCCACTAGCTATGAGTGTAGCAGGGCAGTGTGAATCACAAAACTGGCTAAACAGAATTGTTTTGACTGGCAATAACCTTAAATCACCTGTCCAGTGATAAATCATACCATTCATGCGTTGTGATCAGCGATCAGCCTTTGTGTAGGTCTGTGCAGCTACAGAATTGTACCGAATGGCCTGCAGTAGGTGGGTGAACAATGCTGCCATTCAGAATGTTGGGATATAGTAGTGGTAGTTCAATTATGGAGATTGGATTGTTCTTTGATTCCTTTCAGGGATTTAAAACTGGATAATCTGCTGCTGGACTCAGAAGGATATGTGAAATTAGCGGATTACGGGCTCTGTAAAGAAGGTCAGTGCTCAGTTTGTCTGTACACTTTATATATGTCTTATATATAGGCTTCTGTACAATAACACAACAAGACAAGCAATGGCAATGGGCAATGTCCAGTAACCAGAAATCATCTTTCACTGACTCTTCTAATCTAATATCTGATCGATTGCTAAGGGTTTGCAGCATTTTTCTACTTTTCATTATTCTGTCCATTTGCCACATATAGGGGGTGATATATGCAGCGCTACATATAGGCCAGAAAAACTGAACTATATCAAAAAATGATGTGACCATGTAATATAGCACAAACAAAAAGGGGGGGGGGGGGCTGGGCAATAAACACCCGGCAAAATAAATTGTGTGAATCAACACACAAAGTGTCTACTATATAAACAAAATTTCAATGTGATATAGTGTCCCAATACAAAAAGAAGGTATCATCAAGTGGATGAAGAACTCCCGACACTAGTCTTCAAGTAAACGATGACATGCATATGCGCTTACAGGAAACGTTGGACCCGAATGTCATACGACACCGGATCAATCGAGCTTAAAGGTATCCCAAACGACTGCTACATGAAGGTGTCACCAGGAATCTAGAAGATGTTGTAGTTCCCTTCCTTGGCAGTCAGATGTCAACAGTCCTGGTAGGACGGATAGGCCCGAGATTCGTCAGCCACCAATAGCATTCAACACTGAAGATCCTACTGGGAAGTTGATATGTGGATCATGGTAATCCACCAGACATTCAGGTGAATCAGGCTTGAGAGAATGGTGACCCTAACCAGGGTGTTGGAAGAACCAGCTGGAGAAAACTGAAAAAAGCCTTGTCTTTTGCAGATTCATGCAAAGAAAGGAAAAAAAATAGGGGGCTCCAATGGTGCAGGTCATATATGGATTTTAATCAAAAAAGCCAGCATACAAAATAAAAGTGATCACAGTTCAAAGTATATTTAAAAGGCAATATGGGGAGCAAAATGTATAGCCCGACGCGTTTCGTTCCTCAAAGGACGTCTACAGATGAATATACACTATATATTTTTATTTTTTAACATAAAACGTTTATTGAATTTTCACGGTAATACAATAGGAAAAAGGGTTACATGTAGTTTACAAAGTTACAAGCACATGTAATAACAGTGGAGCTCAGACTAGGAAAACCCAGAAGGTGAGCAAAAAAGAAAAGAAGGAAGACCAAATGAACCAGTTCTAAACCGTAATAATACACTCCTCTGTGGGGTGGGGGAGTTCACACACAGCCCTTGTGGGCCCTAATCCATCCAGCTGGGCAGGCAGGGAAAAAAAAAAGGTAAAAAGATTGGGGGACGGGGGTGAGGTGAGTAGAAGGACATGAGCAGGTAAGGGGAGGGGGTGAGGACTTCACCAGCTGCCCCCTCCATTGTCTAGCAGTCAAAACAGTGTAACACAGAGGTGACCCTCAGGGTCAATGGTTATTTAGCCCTATGGTAAGTCACTTCATGTCTCGTGTAAGCTCCTTGTATAATTGAGAGCTTTTGAAGGTTGTCTATGGTTCCCATGTGTTGGGGAATTTAGAAATCTTGTCTAAAGTAATGTAGATCGGCTCCTCCATCTATGCCACACAGTTGACTTGCTGAAGCCATTCGGTCATTGAGGGCGGGGATGTAGACCGCCAATGAACTGGTACACACATCCTTGCAGCGTTAACCATATGCATCACAACTGATTTAAAGTAACGCGTTTTAGAGATTTTAAACAGGTGTAATAGATACTGCGCTGGGGAGAACTCTAGCAGGAGAGAGAACACTTTTGTGGTCACATCATGCACCTTATGCCCATATACACTATATTACCAAAAGTATTGGGACACCTGACTTTACACGCACATTAACTTTAATGGCATCCCAGTCTTAGTCCGTTGGGTTCAATATTGAGTTGGTCCACTCTTTCCAGCTATAACAGCTTCAACTCTTCTGGGAAGGCTGTCCACAAGGTTTAGGAGTGTGTCTATGGGAATGATTTGGACCAGTGCACAAAGCAAGGTCCATAAAGACATGGATGAGCGAGTTTGGGGTGGAGGAACTTGACTGGCCTGCACAGAGTAGAAGAATTCCAGGTATGGATATTTTATACATAGTTAGATTAGTCTATCTTGGACCAATGTTACTATATACTGTATATACCAGAAAGAAAGTGGCGCCCAGCCGCACACAGAATCAGCAGACTGCAAAGCTGGAATAGTAAAAAATTATGAGCATTGGCTTTAGCTCGGTTTTTCACCCATAGTGTAAACCCGTCTAATAAATTTTGCCTCTATGATCATGTGGGGCATGATCATAGAGGCATTATACCCCACATGGGTGAAATGCATTAGATGGGGTTCCTCTATGGGTGAAGAAACCAAGCTGAAGCCAATACTATTTCAGATTTGCAGTCTGCTGATTCTGTGTGTGGCTGGGTACCATTTTCATTTGGTCTAAGCAGAGTCTGATGAGCTTTACATCCTGAACAGCACCAGCAAACCGTGTTACCAGCCACAGGACTGACCTTCTAGACTGACCTTCTAGAGCATTAGAGTGATGCTGTTTTTTTAGTTTAGCCCACATTATGTATATACCATACCTGACCGATGAAATGGAATCTGGAAATCACTGAAGTATACAACACCACTCCAGTTATCTCCACTAGCTTCTGTGTGCCGTGCTGAGCAGCCGGCCTACTGCATTGTCAATACAGGAGATCGGCCGCTCAGGACATCCGAGAGATTTAATTTCTTTATCCTCTTGACAACAGTTTGCTAGACAGGAATTGGGGGAACTCTCCAACAGCAACACAGGCAGAAATAAAAATGTGTTACATTTTCTCCTTAAAGTTTAGAAATTACTGTATAATGGATTCTGCATTACATTCTAAAATATTTTACGCCCCACTTGTTGGCTTTGTTACCCATAAAACCTTCCTATATAGTCATTGCTGTTATAAATCTAAAGCCTCGTACACACGACCGGTTTTCTCGGCAAGAAAACTGCTGGGAGAGCTTTTTGCCGTGAAAACCGTTCATGTGTATGGTTTCTCGTCGTGAAAACTGCTCTCTATTTTTATCGTCGTAATTCCCGTCTAACTATTTCTCGCAGAGAAAAACGGTTGTCTGTATGCTTACCTGTCCGAGGTAAACCCGCACATGCTTGATAAGACTTTGACGCATGCGCGGTAGCATACAAGGTTAGTGTGGGGTGTAGCAAGATGGCGGCGACAGTAATCGAATGTGACGAGCGCCAGCTCGTCATAGTCGATGACGTCACTGCTTTCTTGCCATTCAAAAGAACGGCGGTTCTTTTGAATGGCCGTCTGTACACAGGGTTTGGCAAGGGAAGCTTGTCAGAAATCCCATCGGGAAAACCGCCGGTTTTCAAATAGACGGGATTCCTGCCCGTGTGTACAGGGCTTTAGGTGTTATAATTTGTCATTCTACCTTATTTCTGTGTAGGTTGCCCTTCTTATCTTATGTGTGTTTCCATTAGGTATGGGGCCATCTGTTCGCACCTCCACATTCTGTGGTACCCCAGAGTTCTTGGCTCCTGAGGTCCTGACGGATGCCTCCTACACACGGGCGGTGGACTGGTGGGGCTTTGGTGTTCTGATCTATGAGATGATGGTTGGAGAGGTAAAAGTATTGCTGTTCATGGATAATTGTATGCATTGGTCTTATCATTTAGGAACAATAGTAACAGTCCCATTGTTTTTTGAGATAAGAACATGGCCCCAACTTGCTTATAAATTTAAAGTACTACTTCACTTTTTTCCTGTGTTTCCATTAAATTTGGTATTGTGTAGGAGGATAGCTAGAGACCACACTGTGCAGAGAGGCATTGACAAGGCAGTGTTCCTTCCACATAGATTTGTGATTATACTGTATACACTACTAAAAGCTCTGCTATTACAATGTATTATATAGTGTAAGGAGTGCTAGCTATTTCTTTAAGGTATTACCTTGTTAACCACTTAAGCCCCGGACCAATACGGACCATAATGACCAGAGGTGATTTCACAATTTGGCACTGCGTTGCTTTAACTGGAAATTGTGCGGACATGCAATGTTGTACCCAAACGAAATTTGCGTCCTTTTCTTCCCACAAAAATAGAGCTTTCTTTTAATGGTATTTGATTGCCTCTGCGATTTTTTTTTTTTTGCGATATAAACGGAAAAAGACTGAAAATGTTGAAAAAAATATATATATTTTCTACTTTTTGTTATAAGAAAAATCGAATAAACTCAATTTTAGTCATACATTTAGGCAAAAATGTATTCAGCCACATGTCTTTAGTAAAAAAAAAATGTCAATAAGCGTATATTTATTGGTTTGCGCAAAAGTTATAGCGTCTACAAACTAGGGTACATTTTCTGGAATTTACACAGCTTTTAATTTATAACTGCCTATCTCATTTCTTGAGGTGCTAAAATGGCAGGGCAGTACAAAACCCCCCCCCCCCAAATGACCCCATTTTGGAAAGTAGACACTCCAAGGAAATTGCTGAGAGGCATGTTGAGCCCATTGAATATTTTTTTTTGTCCCAAGTGATTGAATAATGACAAAAAAAATAAAAATTACAAAAAGTTGTCACTAAAGGATATATTGCTCACACATGTCATGGTTATATGTGGAATTGCACCCAAAAATACATTTTGCTGCTTCTCCTGAGTACGGGGATACCACATGTGTGGGACTTTTTAGGAGCCTAGCCACGTACCTAGGCTCACTACCTATCACAGTTTCGAAGGCCATAAAATGGCAAAATAGCACAAAACCCCCCCAAAATGATCCCATTTTGGAAAGTAGACACCCCAAGCTATTTGCTGAGAGGCATGGTGAGTATTTTACAGCTCTCATTTGTTTCAAAACTTTGTGACAAAAAGCGAGATCTGCAAAATACTCACCATACCTCTCAGCAAATAGCTTGGGGTGTCTACTTTCCAAAATGGTCATTTGGGGGGGTTTTGTGCCATCTGGGCATCCCATGGCCTCCGAAACTGTGATAGGCAGTGAGGAGTGAAATCAAAAATTTATACCCTTAGAAAGCCTGAAGGCGGTGCTTGGTTTTTGGGATCCCGTACGCGGCTAGGCTCCCAAAAAGTCTCACGCATGTGGTATCCCCGTACTCAGGAGAAGCAACAGAATGTATTTTGGGGTGTAATTCCACATATGCCCATGGCATGTTTGAGCAATTTAGTGACAACTTTGTGCAAAAAAAAAAAAAAAAATTCTTTTTTCCGCAACTTGTTTCAACATATAAAATATTCCATGGACTCGACATGCCTCTCAGTATATAGCTTGGGGTGTCTGCTTTCCAAAATGGGGTCATTTGGGGGGGGGGGGTTTGAACTGTCCTGGCATTTTATACACAACATTAGGAAGCTTATGTCACACATCATCCACTCTTCTAACCACTTGAAGACAAAAAGACAAAGCCCTTTCTGACACTTTTGGTTTACATGAAAACATTTTTTTCTTTTGCAAGAAAATTATGTTGAACCCCCAAACATTATATATTTTTTTAAACCAAAGGCCCTACAGATTAAAATGGTGGGTGTTGATTTTTTTTTTCCACACAGTATTTGCGCAGCGATTTTTCAAACGCATTTTTTGGGGGAAAAATACACTTTTTTTAATTTTAATGCACTAAAACACACTATATTGCCCAAATGTTTGATGAAATAAAAAAGATGATCTTAGGCCGAGTACATAGATACCAAACGCGACATGCTTTAAAATTTCGCACAAACGCGCAGTGGCGACAAACTACATACATTTTTAAAAACCTTTAAAAGCCTTTACAGGGTACCACGTTAGATTTACAGAGGAGGTCTACTGCTAAAATGACTGCCCTCGATCTGACCTTCGCGGTGATACCTCACAGGCATGATGCAAATGCTGTTTACATATGACGCCAGACCGACGCTTGCGTTCGCCATCGCGCAAGAGCAGGGCGGGACAGGGGTGCTTTTTTTTATTATTAATTTTGCTTTTTTATTTTATTTTTAAACTGTTCTTTCCATATTTTTTTTTTATCATTTTTATTGTTATCTCAGGGAATGTAAATATCCCCTATGATAGCAATATGTAGTGACAGGCACTCTTTTTTTGAAAAAACTGGGGTCTATTGGACCCTAGATCTTTCCTCTGCCCTCAAAGCATCTGACCACACCAAGATCGGTGTGATAAAATGCTTTCCCAATTTCCCAATGGCGCTTTTTATATCCGGGGGGGGGACATTCCCTCCCACTGCTTGTAAAAGCAGTCCAGAGGCTAATTAGCCGCTAGGATTGCTTTTACATGAAAGTCGGCCGCTGGCTGAAAAGAATGATACCAAGATGATACCTAAACCCGCAGGCATCAATCTGGTATAACCAAAGTCCAGCAACATACCAGTACGTTGCTGGTCCTTGTTGGACATGTATTGTAATCTTTTTTTTCATGCAGCCTGTTGGCTTAACGAAAAAAAGAGATTGATCGGTGGGTATGCCCACCATTAGAATACCTCCCTTCATTCACCCACTTCTAATGATGGGCATACATGCACCATTTATATATGCCGAAGCATGGGGGCATCCTCCCGCAAAAGTTATGCCGCACACACATGGTCAGACTTTTCCACGGGCATGCCTCCGTCGGAATTTTGACCGTATGTACGCGGCATTAGGAGCAAAATCGCTCCTCCGCCCCTGCTGCCCCAATGCTTTGGCATATATGCTCTTTTTTTTTTAACTGTGGTGGTGAAATCATCTCCTACAGCACTGGAGTCGCAGGGATCAGGCCTGTCTCTGCGAACACTGCAGTTATGTGTGTTGTGTTTTGTAAGTGACAGTGATCGATCGATACTGCACTTGGGTGGCCTGGGCTGGACAGAGGGGCAAAACGCAGGTGCTAGCAGGTATCTGGGCTGATCCCGCTAACACTGCATTTTTGGGAACCCTAAACTGCTGGGGACGCTAGTATAGATCTGATCAAATCAGATATTGATTTGTTCAGATACTATACCACTAAGGGAGGTGTATGCTTCACGCGTGGGTGTTAGCGTTACTGGCACTAACCTGACGCTGCCTGGGGCGACGCAGACCCTCCCTGACGCTGAAACCTAATTGATATCACCCGCCGGGCGATCAGGGGGTTAAACCTTTATTGGGTTATATACGGCGGGTGCCCTGACACTATAAAAAGCAAACTAACTAACCAGCGTCACCTGTAACACTTATATGGTGATCACTGGTGAAAGGGTTAACTAGGGGCAATCAGGGGGTTAAACCTTTATTAGGTAATATATGGGGGTACCTGACGCTATATAAAAACCTGACGGGGAACCTAAATAACAAAAAAACTAACTGGCTAACCAGTGTCACCAGTAACACTTATACAGTGATCACTGGTGAAAGGGTTAACTAGGGGAAATTAGGGGTTAAAACCTTTATTAGATAATATATGGGGGTACCTGACGCTATAAAAACCTGCGGCGAACCTAAAAAAAATAACTGGCTACCTATCGCCATCACCGACACTAAGACAGCGATCAGAAAAACGATTGCTTAGTGAAAGCGGTGCTAGGGGGTGAAAGGGTTACCTGGGGGGCGATCAAGGGGTTAAACCTTTATTAGGAGGGGTTAGGGGGCTACACTGGACCTAAAACACTCTGCCCTGACACTTTTACAGTCACAAATGTCACTGATTGCAGTGATCAGTAAATAAATGGTCACTGCAATCAGTGACACTGTGACTGGGGGGTGATCTGGGGGTGTCTGGGGGGGCGATCGTGTGCCTATGTGTGTGGTGTCAGTGTGCTGTTTAGTGCACTAACCTCTGAGTCTTCTCTTATGCGGCGCTCGGTATATGTGACATCAATTCCTCCTGCCTGTGTAAACATTACACAGGCAGAGGAAGCTTTTCATTCGCCGGGAGCGATCGCGAGGGGGTAGCCAGAATCGAATGGCGGCCCCCTCATCACGGATCGCTCCCGAAGCGATCCCAGCCGCTCACTGTACCGGAGGGGGGTCCGATTGGACCCCCCACCCATACGAAGGCAGGCACGTACAGGTACGTGATTGTGCCTGTCCGTGCCATTCTGCCAACGTATATATACAGTGAGTGGTCGTTAAGTGGATAATCACACTACACCTGTACAGGAGCAGGGATGCTTGAAAGTGTTGTGTTAACCCAAGTAAATACAGTGCAGTTTTTGAATGGTGATTTTATTTATAAAGGGAAAAAGCTGTCCAAACATGCCTGGCCCTATGGGAAAAAGTAATTGCCCCCTAAACCTAATACCTGGCTGTGTCACCCTTAGCAGCAACAACTGCAATCAGTTGCGTTTGCAATAACTGGCAATGAGTCTGTGTAGGAATTTTGGCCCACTCTAATTTGCAGGATTGTTTTTATTTAGCCACATTGGAGGGTTTTCAAGCCTGTTTAAGATCATGCCACAGCATCTCAATTCGATTTATGGCTAGAATTTGACTAGGCCACTCCAAAACCTTAATTTAGTTTTTTTTGAGCCATTCAGAGGTGGATTTCCTGGTGTGTTTTGGATCATTGTCCTGCTGCATAACCCAAGTGCTCTTGAGCTTGAGGTCAGGAACCGATGGCCGGACATTCTCCTTCAGGATTTTTTGGTAGAGTGCAGAATTCATGGTTCCATCAATTATGGCAAGTTGTCCAGGTCCTAAAGCTGCAAACCAGCCCCCGACCATCACACTACCACCACCATGTTTGACTGTTGTTATGATGTTCATTTTTTGAAATGCTGGGTTTGTTTTACGTCAAAAGTAACGGGATGCACACCTTCCAAAAAGTTCAACTTTTTTCTCATCATTCCACAGATATTTGCCCCAAAGTCTTGAGAATAATCAAGATTTTTTTTGGCAAATGTGAGATGAGCCTTTGTGTTCTTTTTGGTCAGCAGTGGCGTTTGCCTTGGAACTCTCCCATGGATGCCATTTGTACCCAGTCTCTTTCTTATTGTTGAATCCTGAACACTGACCTTAACAGAGACAAGTGAGGCCTGCAGTTCTTTAGATATTGTTTTGGGTTCTTTTATGACCTCCTGAATGAGTCGTCCTTGTGCTCTTGGAGTAATTTTGGTAGCTACTCCTGGGAAGGTTCACCACTGTTCCAAGTTTTCTCCATTTGTGGATAATGGCTCTCACCATTGTTCACTGGAGTCTCAAAGGCTTAGAAATGGCTTTGTAACCCATTCCAGATTGATACATGTCAATTACCGTATTTTTCGCTCCATAAGACACATCTGACCATAAAACGAACCTAGGTTTTAGAGGAGGAAAACAAGAAAAAAAATATTCTGAACCAAATGGTGTACTAAAATATTTACCAGTGCGCATGAAATGCAGCCTTACCTGTGCCAATTAAATGCAGCCTGACCTGTGCCAATTAAATGCAGCCTGACCTGTGCCAATTAAATGCAGCCTGACCTGTGCCAATTAAATGCAGCCCGATTAGTGTCATGAAATGCAGCCCGATTAGTGCCATGAAATGCAGCCCGATTAGTGCCATGAAATGCAGCCTTCCTGCTGCCACTTCCACCTCACACAGACTGACATTACCTATGCATCCACCTGTCACTCAGAAGACAGAGCAGCCCGAGTACTCCATTCGGCCGCTTGGGCTGCTCTGTCTTCTGTGAGTGACAAGCCCAGCGATTATGGTTAATCACAGTTCATTCATGATTTAGCAGGGGGGTGAATTACTTTTTCACACAGGGCCAGGTAGGTTTGGACAGCTTTTTTCCCTTAATAAATTAAATCATCCTGTAAAAATTGCATGTTATCTTTGTGTAATAATAAAGTTTGTTTAATGATCTGAATCATTTAAGTGTGACAAAGATCAGGAAAAAAATCAGGAAAGGGGCAAATACTTTTTCACAGCAATGTATATATACAGTATATATATTTTTTTTCTTTAATACTGTAATTTATTATGACAATTACCATATTAAACAAAGACACACTGCCATCTTTTGGCTGAAGGACCAAAGGTATACTGCCATATGCAGTCTGAAGGCTAATTTTGCATTCAAAGCCCCCATGTGATCACTAGCTGCCATAGTGCTCTCATGACATGGAAGCAATCTGATCGATTTCTGATTGTTCATGGTGATCAAAGCTGTCAGTAATATATAGGTTGCAGATGTAGTGGGTTAAACATTGAATAAATTTACACTCAATGGAATGCTGCCTTTTTGCGAGCATTCCTTACACCTTTATAGATAACTGTAGACAGCTATGGGGTCTATGTTGACTGGCTTTGGGCTTATGCTTCTGCAATCCTTCAGAATTCATTAATAGTTACATTTGACCTGCAGTTATGACCCTCTTCTGACCTGCATTTGACCTGCTTTGAGCAGGTTTGGCATTTCCATTGATTTGTAAGGGGATGCAACATCTGTCTAAGGCTGGTTTCACACTGGGGCGGTGGGTGCGGTGGCGGTATAGCGCCGCTATTTTTAGCGGCGCTATACCGTCGGGATTGCTGAGGTATTCGGCCGTTAGCGGTGCGGTTTTAACCCCTGCTAGCTGCCAAAAAAGGGTTAATACCACCCGCAAACCGCGGCTACAGCCGCGGTGTCCCATTCATTTCATTGGGAAGGAGCGGTGTAGGAGCGGTAAACACACCGCTCCTCTCACCGCTCTAAAGATGCGGCTAGCAGGACTTTTTTTCACGTCCTGTTAGCGCACCGCTCCAGTGTGAAAGCCCTCGGGGCTTTCACATTGGAGAGACAGCAGCCGCTGTTTAGGCTCGGTTTGCAGGCGCTATTTTTAGTACAATAGCGCCTGCAAACCGCCCCAGTGTGAAAGGGGCCTAATGCAAACAAAGTCCTATCAACACAGGCCAATATGTACAAATCTGTAAAGGAAAAAAATATATTTGTCCTTTCAAATTTAGTATGCAACTTATGATGCAATGGATCACAATTGATTCCAACTAATATAGCAGTTTAGATGTGAGTGAATATAAGCATTCTTAAGATAGACATCAGTTAATAACAAAGACAAAAACAAAGCAAGAGTTTCCTGATTGAGACCTTGGATCTTGAGTTATTTCCTGAGTGGCCAGCCAGAATAAATTGGATGATATCCCTCTACTGTCCTGTATTTGCCTCCTTCTGTCTTTAATAATGTTCCATGTGTGTCACAGTCTCCGTTCCCGGGAGATGAAGAGGAGGAGGTGTTTGACAGTATCGTCAATGATGAAGTCCGATACCCACGATTCCTCTCTGCTGAAGCCATCGCCATCATGAGAAGGGTGAGAACATCAATTGTACTAATACTGATGATGGTAATGAAACTTTTAGTGCTAAAAAAAAAAAGTGTGCTGCCCCTTTAAATAATGAAAAACATGATTCAGTGTAAAAACATATAAAATAACAACATGTGCAAAGACCAAGATAAAAAAGGAAAATTAATATGTAAGCAATTCAATACAGCTCACCATAATAAATCAATATCAGTTGTGCAAATAGCAAGTGAATTGGCTAATTGAAAAAATGAACAAAGTGTTATATTAATAGTGCAATAATAACTGATAAAAATAAAGTCCATCAAACACAGCTCTGATGCGATAACAATCCAAAACTTAATAACGGTGAATAAAGTGCTCAGTGCTGCAAACAATTCCACTCTTCAGTGCTCCAGTGCAAGTAGGTGCTCTTTATTAGAAAGAGGGGCCTCTTACCATAGGTAAATGATCTTGAATGACAGAGATCAAAAAACACCCAAATGATTTCCCAGGTGTAGTGGGTTCATAGGCAGCAATACTTCCAAGTAAACACTTTCAGATGCAAGTTCTAAGTGTAGCACACAGTCCCTTTTTTCTTCTGCTTACCTCCACCTGCAGAGTAAGGCACACCATGCCACATGCCCGTATCCTCCTGGTATAAGAGGTTGAGCGGTGTTCATAAAATTTTTGGGTCCTGCAGCGAGTTACCTCCTTCCGCTGGTTCTCGTCTCTAGAGTGTAGGGAAGAGTCTATCTTTTCTCCTTAAAAAGGCCAATGTCCACACAGTGTCAACTCCAACAAAAGAGTTTATTTTTCCTTTGCTTGACATTAACAGGGGAAATTGAAGAAAGATAGAAGTTGAATAGGGAGGTAGGTTCAGGCACACAAAAACTATCGTTACATGTCGCCACTTAAGCCTGAGTGGGCCTTGCTCACCCGGATAGTCCCCTCTCACGGTTCTAGCAGCCGGAGTGAAACACGAACAGTTACTTTTGATTTTGTCCCCTTCAAGGACAAGTTCAGGAGATCCTCTGCCACAGAATCCTTTAGTTCCTGAATCTAGAACTCTCTAGCGCCTGCAACTTTTAGAGACCATAAGTGCCAGTGAGGCACATTACAGGAGCTATTTTGCAACTCATGGAATCCTTCCCTCTGATAGGCAACCAGGCCTCGCCTGAGACAGTGACTTCCTTCACCGATCCTCCGGACAGGTCCTCCCCTGGTTTCTTCACTTTCAGAGCGGGCCACCCTCCCTCGGGTTCCCTGGGACTCCGATGGTTTGGTTGTAGACCCAGTTGAAGGTACTGGGCCTACCTGGAACACAATAGCCTTGGTCCCCCTTGGAATCCCCCCGGCAAATCCCCCCCGTCTAATGGCGTCTGCCCCTTATGTACCCCCTCCCGGCATGCACAACAGGTAGACCACGCCCACTGCACGGCCGCCGAGAGAGGACACCCAATCACGCTACAATGCCAACTGTGGTTCGACCCGAGACCTGGGCAACAGTGCCACCTGCAGGTCAAGGGGAACTATACACCCAGGCAACACCACAGCAGAGCAGAGTCCAATCTAAAGAGTCAGAAAACCTGAGCCAAACTATTGCTCAGGCTACCCTTAAATTTAAGGCACAGCGACCCCAATTTTGGGGGTCCGCTACACAAGGATCAGTCTTTGGTAGTCAGCAGACCACTCTTGACGGAGGCATATACAAAATAAGGACAAGGAGATACCTCATAGTGTAATACAGTCTGTACGAATGTATTAATAAAGAAATTGCACTAACATGAGAGCAGTTAAAATTCATCAGTATTTAAAATAAAGGTAGCTTGCCATGGTATCACCCAATCCGCCGGCACATAATGACGCCACACACTGACTCCGTCTGACTCGTTTCCCCACAAATGCCATCTTCTGGGATTGGAGTTCAATTAAACCTTTAACAGGGGTCATCAGAAATTCTAACACCCTTCGCCACAGTACTAAAAATGTGTTTTAATTTTACTTTATGTCCCCTATAAAGAAATTCTCATCACTTCCTGTCCAGACAGTAAGTGAGGAGGATCTCCCTAATAGGGACACCGACAAACATAAAATGTCACCAGAGGCTCTGACCCTTCCTCTACCCTATACAAAAGTGTCTGGAATTGGGCTTTTAATGTGTTGGGGTAAGAGGAGAAGAAAGCATAGGAAGCAATAAGGATGATTTAATCAGTCTTATCAGCCTTTCTCTACCCTCGGAACAAGGTCTCAGGGAACCCCTGCTAATAAATTCTATATCTAAAGCTCACAGTACATTAGTGTGATGTTCAATGGGAAGAATGCTCTTTACATTTGTGGTCATTGGGAAGAATTTCCCTTTTACGGATAGCTAAAAAGATAATTGTCTTTGGTTACCTATCTGTGAGGCAAAAATTACTGATAAAAAAAGTAGTCATTGCTCAAGGAACCACCAAGCCACCACTGGAGTAACCCTAGGGTTCCATGGAACCCTAGTTTGGAAAGTCTGGTCTATAGAAATGTGGGCTTTTATGTCAATCTCATGAATTGAGTGTTATAAAGTCAGCAAGGGATAGAGGAAGGAAGATAATGTCAATTTTAAAGTATTTTTTTTTTGTAATTGCAGACCTTGGATAAAGTGAACTGCCTATGATGCCCACAGCCACGAATAGATTTAAAATTTAAAGCTTAAGTTTAGTCAAATAAGTTACACACAGAAAACAACACAAGGGACTTTACTTATGTTTAGCAGGCTGTGTTCCTTATGCTGATACCTCTTCTGTTAGGAGAAATCCTCCTCCACCGATGCCTACCTCCACCATATTTTTTTCAGTGTGGTGAGGGTTAATAGGACTGAGGAGCTGTCATGTGCCTGTATCAAGAGTGCCCAACTATGCACACCCTTTCCGCCCAGCTCCTCCAATCATAGTAACCAGTACTACAACTTTTATAAATAAATTTAATCTATGAATGGAGGGGGCAGACCTTTCAATCATCTGACCATTCCCCATTCATAGGTCATTTATTCATTGATAGAAGCTGTAGTACTGGTTTCTGTGAATGGTGGAGCTGGACAGAAAGGGCAAGCATAGTCAGGCAGTCTTGATGAGAGCCTGTGACAGCTCCTCAGTTCTATTAAACCCCACCCCCCGCCGTTTTGGTAAATTACGACGGTGGGGGGAGGCATTGATGGAGAATTTCACGCAACAGAAGAGACATCAGCACAGGGGACACATCCTACTGACTGTAAATTAAAGTGGTTCTAAAGGCAAAAGTTTTTTTTATCTTAATGCATTCTATGCATTAGGATAAAAAACCATCTGTGTGCAGCAGCCCCCCTCTGCCCCCCAAATACTTACCTAAGTCCATCTCAATCCAGCGATGTTGCACGAGAGACTAGACTGTCCGGGACTCTCCCTCCTGATTGGCTGAGACACACAGCAGTGACGCCATTGGCTCCCGCTGCTGTCAATAAAAGTCAGTGAGCCAATGAGGAGAGAGGGGGTGTGAATGGACACAGAGACACAGAGCAACGGCTCGGCTTGGGTGCCCCCATAGCAAGCTGCTTGCTCTTGGGACACTCGGCTGGAGGGAGAGGGCAGGGAGCCGGTAAGGGACTCGAGAAGAGGAGGATCTGGGCTGCTCTGTGCAAATCCACTGTTCAGAGCAGGTAAGAATAACATGTTTGTGTCTGAAGCCTTAAATGGTATTGGTGGCTGTAGGCAACACTGACATTACATTTTTAAGAGTCTTTTGTAAATCTAGCTCCAAAGTGATTTCATGTTCTCTATCTCTCTGCAGTTACTGCGCAGGAATCCTGATAGACGACTGGGATCTGGGGAGCGTGACGCTGAGGATGTGAAGAAGCAGCCATTTTTTAAGGTGAGCTGCTGTGTAGTACTAGTATGAGAAGTAGAGACTGATCCTCAGGAGGCATTATAGGCCACAATCCAATATTTCACATTATTAGTTATTATTATGGTTTTTTTTTGGCCACTGCTGGCAAAGAGCAAACCACTAAGTGTGACCCCTCTGTGCAGCAATATGGAAGGGGGTTAGCTGGCTTTTAAGGGAATTTCTGCCCACAATTAACAGCTAATGAAAAGTGGAGTTGGGAGAATAATAAATAACAGTAAAATACACTATAAAATAAATAATGTCTCAACAAAGAGACAGGACCACAAATGGATGATGCAGTGTGAGAGGTAACAGATTGAAAACTACAGAATGTATTTTATTTTTGCAAGTTACAATTCTGAATGGCCATAATATGTGCCATTTAGGGTTCAAGGTACTCACCCACTACTGGTAGAAGGAACACAAGCCAAATTAGGGTAAGTAATAGTAAGTAAACCGAATCCTATATGAAATAAAACATTTATCGTTTAGGAAGGATGATTTTGGTTCTAGCTTACTATTTGCATGCTTTACTTCATACCTGCCTCTGATCTGTTCCTTCTTATTAACATATACTTTCCTTACATGAGGGAATGTTTTGGTCAGTCGGTAGTCACTAGTCCACACTCACTGGCAAAGCTCCAATGCTCTGTGATTTACCATCCCTGGACTATGAAGATGCAGATCATATCAGGCACACGTCATACAGACAAATGGCTTTATGTTTAGGGTGCTTACAGTAAACTGGAGGGATGGCTCCCACTGTTACAATACACATGTAGAAATTTCCACCAGCAGCACACCATTTGTAATGAAGAATTAACTTTTGAAGACATCAGTGAAAAAGTATGACCAACCACAGTTTTGGGACTGTGCAGATCCCCTTTATCCTGGCCATGGGCGTCCGCTCCATAGGGCAAGGGGGGTCAATTGCCCCCCCCCTGGAGAAACACTATATTTATATGGACATGGAGTGAAGCGAAATCATCCTCAAGAGCTATTTTTACACTGCCAGCTGGCCCCGTTATCGGTAAAGCGCCGCTAGTTTACCATTGTTTTAGTGGCGCTATTCGGCCGCTAGAGGGGGGGGTTTAAAAAAAATAGAAATTGCTAATCAGACAATGACAGCTTGATCCTTCTATTAAGCTTTTGCATCAGGTTTCTCAAACCTTTGCATGCCTGTGCTTTATGTCATAATGACTAAGCCCCTCCCCTTCATGAAATTGTCAAAAAGGGACCAAGCATGGATGACCTTAAAATGATGCCCCCCCCTGAAAAAAGTTCAGCGGACGCCCATGATCCTGGCACAAGGCTCATGCCCTGTGCAGTCCCCAAAAGTTGGTTGGTGACACTTTTTTTACTAATTTTAGAATGAAGACAATTCTTTATTAAAGCGGTTGTATATCCTATTTTGTAACTTTTACCTACAGGTAAGCCTATAATAAGGCTTACCTGTAGGTAAAAAGAATATCTCCTAAACCTGTACGGTTTAGGAGATATTCCCCTCGCAATGAGCCGCTGACTGCAGCGGCGCATGCGCAGCGGGGATTCTCGGCTAAAGCCAGGCAGCCGCTGGACCTTGCCGACGCACGGGAGTGACGACATCGCTGCTCCAGCCACTCACAGCGCTGGAGCGGCGATACCCGGAAGACACGCCGAGGCAAGATGACATCTCCCTCGGCGTGGACCAGGTAAGTTCCCGACGCCTCGTTCTAAAGTAAGTATTTCATAATGAGCTAGTATGCGGTGCATACTAGCTCAATATGCCTTTTGCCTTTCAGGTATGAAAAAAAAAAAAAGCTGCAGTGGGTATACAACCGCTTTAAGAAAAGTGTGTTGTTGAAAATTTCTACATGGGATACAACATTGCCTTCTTAGAAGGTATTCTTTCTTGGTTAATTTCATCTCTTCGCGGAGTTCTCATTGGAATACTTTGCTACCATTCTGCTTCTTGCTGCAGAATGCTTGTTTGTACATGTCACAAACCGCAACATGGGGACTAGTGACGAGCCAAACATACCTGTGTTTGGTTCAAGAAGGGTTTGGCGAACATTACTAAAGTTCAGGTGCTGAATCTTTACCCCACTTATGTCGATGGGAGCTGAATGTTAAAAAATCAATAAAGCCCATTTTCTAAACTTATAGGAAAGAGATTGTCAAACAAATTGAATGAGGGATTTGGCACTGCCCTAGGGACCATGTACCAAAGCATAAAAAAAAAAAATCCATTTGGTGGGGAGCAGCTATTTTTTTTAATCCTCAAAGTGAAACATTAAAATTGCAAAACTCTATTAACCACTTGCCGACCTGCTCACAGTACTTTTATTGCAATCAGGCAGCAGCTGCAGGCACCCCAACATACTGGTACATTGCGGTGCAAATGTGCACTTCCAATCACATCCAACAGACACAGCGTATCGCGGCGCTTGGTACCTGGGTATCATGTGACACATGATTACAATGTAAACAAAACAGTCATGAATTGCTTGTGATGCTGTGATTGCCACACATCTACCGCATGGTACCTGGGCCAATCACAGCACTCTGTACCATGTAGCTCAAAGGGAAAGGGTAGCCCCTGGATGCCGCACATCTGGGGTATCCTGCAAAGGTAAATGGAGTGGCAACCTCAGCCTGGACTCCGACCAGGCCACGCCCCTACGTGTTTTGCTCCCCGGAGTATTTTTTGCGCTGTAAACAAAAAGAGTTCCAATTTTGAAAAAAAAGCAATATTTTTGACTTTTTGCTATAATAAATATCCCCAAAAAATATATAGAAAAACACATTTTTTCCTCAGTTTAGGGCGATATGTATTCTTCAACATATTTTTGGTAAAAAAAAAAAATCGCAATAAGCGTATATTGATTGGTTTGCGCAAAAGTTATAGCGTCTACAAAATAGGGGATAGATTCATGGCATTTTTATTATTATTTTTTTTTTACTAAAAATGGCAGCGAGCTGCGATTTATATCGTGACTGCGACATTGCGGCAGACACATCGGACACTTTTGACACTATTTTGCGACCATTGTCATTTATACAGCGATCAGTGCTATAAAAATGCACTGATTACTGTGTAAATGACACTAGCAGGGAAGGGGTTAAACACTAGGGGGCGATCAAGGGGTTTAGTGTGTCCTAGAGAGTGATTCTAACTGTGGTGGGGATGGGCTACCACTGACATAACAGAGATCACTGCTCCCAATGACAGGGAGCAGTAGATCCCTGTCATGTCACTAGGCAGAACAGGGAAATGCCTTGTTTGCATAAGCATCTCCCCGTTCTGCCTCTCCGTGTCACGTTCGTGGGCCGCCAGCGAACATCGAGTTTGCGGGGCCCGTGGCACGATCATGGAGAACACGGCGGGCGCGCCCAGGGGACGTACCTGTACGCCCATTTGCCCACCGCTGCCATTGTGCCGACGTATATCGGCTTGCAAGTGGTTAATTGATATACCAATAAAATCTTTTGTTTTTTATAAATTTTTTTTTTTTTTTTTTTTAATTCTCAATTTTATTTTCTTACAACAGGGTATACAGATACAGCATTCCCTTTTAAACATATCATTTAAAGCAATATCAATAATCAGTCTAACAAATGCCTTATTTTACTATAGTCTTATGATCTATTCTTCTTCCTATTGTCCCTCTGCTTTCCTTTCCCGCTGCATCTCCTACTTCTTTTGACCCTGCTATCTTTTCCTATTTCCCCTATTCTCCCCCCCGTTCCCCTTCTCTCGACCTCCCCCTCCTCCCCTGTTTTACTCTAGAAAATATCACACAAACAAATGAAAAAAAAAAAGAAAACCATGTATTCTTTAGCTGGATATGAAACTTCTCCGAAGTCCCTTACTCTTATTTCACGTCAATCTAGTTTTTATTTTTACTCTCCTAATAGTTTCTTCCCTTCCTCCCATGGTGCCCATGTATCTTGTACTTGTTTTTTTTCCCTCCAACGTTGTCGGTAAGTATTTCTCCATTATTCCTACCCTTCTAACTTTATTTGACCACATTGAAATCGTAGGGGCTGTAGTAGGATCTTTCCATTTCATCGCAATACAACTTTTCGCCGCGTTTACCAAATGACACAAGACTGAATTTTTATATTTTTTCGGTGGGATTTGTGTATAATGTAGCAAGAAGAAAGCTGGTTCTTCTGCAATCTGATGTTTAGTAAATATTTGAGTAATTCTCTGTACAGTTTGCCAAAATTGTCTAATTACTGGGCATGCCCAAAATATATGTATCATAGTCCCTTTTTCACCAAATCCTCTCCAGCACCTGTCAGATATTTCAGGAAAAAAATTGTTTAAGGCCAATGGCGTATAATACCAGCGTGTTAAAATTTTATAGTTTGATTCCTGTGTTTTCGTACACCTTGAAGATTTTAAAGACAAATCTATAATTTTCTGACATTGTGCTGGAGAGAACATTTGGCCTAAGTCTATTTCCCATTTGGTAAGACAGTCCATTTTAAAATCCTCTGAAGGTGTGGTCAATATTATGTATATTCTAGAAATTAGGTGGTGTAGGGGTTCCTCTCCTTCACAGTACTCCTCGAATTTAGTTTGTGTTCGCCTATATCTTTCTGCAGGTCCCAATGTCTCCAAATAATGTCTGACCTGTCTCGCTTGCCATATCGTTTTTTATTTTTAAAATCGAATTGGGAGTATAAGCGCCCTTGCACTTTTTTCCACATCTTTAAATTTTCTAACTTTTTTGGGATTATATAGGGAGCAGTAATATTTGGTTTTATTAGGTTAACAGATTTACCCCTTTTAACAAACAATGATCACAATTATACACAATTATACACATCTGCCACTCCTTCACATTATAGAGTGACTAACCGATGATGCTTAAATACTCCCCATACATACGCAGAGTTCCCTAACCCCATGACTAAGCTCCGGGGCGGAGTAAAATGTGTTTGGGGCGTGGCCTGGTAGGAGTCCAGGCTGAGGTTGCCACTCCATTTATCTTTACAGGATACCTCAGATGTGCAACATCCAGGGGCTACCCCTTTCCCTTTGAGCTTGTTGCAGGAGCTAGGACAAGCTCCATCCCCTGCCAGCACTCTCTACAGCTATTGCGGTTGAATCAGTTTGTTCACTCCCCATCTATTGAGCCTGAGCGGCACACTACACATTTATCGGTCACCCTGTACCATGTAGCCATTCATAACAGCTAAAAACTATTGCTTATAACAGTGATCATCACTGTTATAAGCAATAATAGTGTAAAATAAAATCCCTCATCACTCCCCCAGAGTAATACAGTGTCACTATGGTACTAATAGGAGGTATATGGGCGCTCTGAAAGTAATTGGTATGTCTGACAATATGTTAAAAATCAAGTCCAATCTAACAGATGTTGTGGGCACCAGGGCTGCTCTCAAAAAGTAAAAGCTACTCTGTGGTAATTAGAAAAGAAGAAAGAAAGCTCCTCTAAGTGCAATACCAGTACATTTATTGGCAAGCGAGCACATGCTCTAAAACAAATTACTGTCATGTGATGTCATCACGCTGCCGCTGCATTCCAAGCTGGTCCCGGAACCTGGAAGCCATCTTGCCTACCACCTGGTCCTGCGGGACAGCAGGGAGTCCTTGAAACATATCCAGCGATGGATGAAAGCAGTCATCCATCCAGCAGTGCAGTTTATTACAGATGGTCCTGTCTTTGTTCTTATTCCTGTGAGTGTTTTTATCCTCTCTATGGCAACACTAAACTACTCTAATAACAGAATGTAAAAAAAATTGTAAATAAAAAAAAAAAAAAAAAATGTAAAAATAGCTTTTTTATAAAAAGTTAATATTTTTTTTTTTTTTTTAAACATACTGTCACCAGTCAGTATCCCTGATCACCACCACACCAGACATTGTAGTGCACTGGTGACAGTATTTAAAAAAAAATGTAATTTCATTACATTTGTTTACAATGTTTCAGTTTATGAATGAACAGGATCCTCTGTCTCCTGTTCATTCATCTTCAGTGCAGCTGGGGTTGCAGAGAAAGACTGGGAAATCTCTGTCCTCAGTCCCTTTCACTATCTCAAAGGAAGGGGAGATGTCAGGGGTCTGTTTAGACCTCTATTATCTCACCAAAGCCCCCCTAACAGGGCTGATAAAAAAATATATATATATTTTAAAAAATAATAATAAAAAACAAATATGTAAAAAATAATGAAAAAATGAAATAAAAACCACTGACACTCCACACTCCCCCCCCCCCCCCCAAAAAAAAAAAGCAGCGTGAAAGAAAAAATAACAAAAAAATAAATAATTGCACTCCTCTCCTGAATATACTACCCACCGCCATACACTCCACACTTTTCTCCTACACATACCACCCACCTCCATACACTCCGCACTCCTCTTCTGCACATAATATCCACTGCCATATGCTCTTCACTTCTTTCCTGCATATACTACCCACCACCATACGCTCTGCACTCCTCTCCTGCATATACTACCCACAGCCATACACTCAGCACTTTTCTCCTACACATACCACCCACCTCCATACACTCCATACTCCTCTTCTGAACATATCACCCACTGTCATACACTCTTCACTCTTCTCCTGCACAAACTACCCACTGCCATATACTCCACACTCTCCTCCTGCACGTACTACCCACCTCCATACACTCTACACCCTGCTCCTTCACATACTACCCACCTCCATACACTCCACACTGTACATTCCCTACTTAACATTACCACATTTTGCACTATTTAAGTAATCTCAGAGTCTATTTAACCACACCCCCTTTAAGCCACGCCCAATATTTAGAGTAATTTAAACCATGCCCACTATTCGCCGTGGCGAATTAGCCTAATCAGGCTAATTCTGATATATAGATTCTGATATATTTACCTTGGTCTTTACTTCACCAAAATTGCCTTGAATACATATCCATTTCCATTACAAGTCCCACATTCCTCACCTGTCTAAAGTGTTGGGGGCGACTTTGTTCATATGAGCCACCCACCCTTTTTCTTTTAGGTTGGAGTTCTATTGATCTTATCATTTAAAAAAAAAAAAAGAAACCTAGGGACACCAATCCTACGCAAATACCTATACATTTGGTAGAAGACTAGGTTTCGGTTATTTTTGGTAGAAGACTAGGTTTCACATCAAACAGATTATCTGTTTTTCCGCGTCTGGAAATAAAATGGCCCTGTCTGTTCTGTATGCACTATTAATACTTAACTTTTCCTTGGAAGCCTTTGAGATAGATCCACTGCTTCCTATTGAGCATCTCTAAGTGTTCAGCGATTTCTCAGTAAATGGATAAACTGTCCTACAGGGACACATTTAATTGTTTGTTTCTGGATAATAACATTCCGCATAAAATAAAGAATTCCCAGATGAGGTTTCCTGTACCACTATCTGGATAGAACCATCTACAATATTTCCTTTACGAATAGGATAGAAGAAAATAGACATTATTGGTTTCTAAATACCCTGAGAATTTCAGTTAACTTTTATTTTTTAAGCTGGACATATATGGCTAAATTTTGTTTAAATGTTCATAGCAAATTTGTTCTTCAAGACATTCTTTCTTGCCATCATTGAGTTAATTAATTACGTTGGAAAGAGCTTAAACTTTCATCCAGGTGTGCTATTTGAATAGAATTCCAGACATATTAAACAGCTTTCATTATATTATGTACATTTTTTTTTTTTATAAATGAAAACCACATTCACGGTTAGAATTTTGTTTATTGGCTAAACATTTTTCATCCCGCTCCTTCTAATTTCTAAATCTAATCAAATTTTCTAACAAATTTCTACTGGTGTTTGGCCAGCCTTACCCCATACTTTACATACTTTGTAGTGTACACACAGTCTTTCTCAACCAGGATTCCATGGAACCTTGGGGTTCCTACAGAGGTTGCTATGGGTTCCTTGAGAAGAGAGTAGTGACAGATTGATCTTCTGTCTATTCTGGCCACCAATGTAAGGGTCACTTCTAAACTTGCCACCAATGTAAGGGTCACTACTTCCCCCGCTTCTTTCTCCGGTCTTCTTCTTTCTCCTGTCTTCTTCATCCAGTGTTCTTCCGCCTCCGCAGGCGGGGGGCTTATAAGAATCCGGAAACCCCCTTTAACAAGGGGCCCCCAGATCCCAGCCCCCTATGTGAATGAGTATGGGGTACATTGTACCCCTACTCATTCGCCATAAAAAGTAGTGTAGTGTGACAAAAGACAAGAGACAGTTTTTGACAAGTCCTTAGTTAAAAATGTCTCCTTTCCCCGCTTCTTCCTCCGGTCTTCTTCTTTCCCCGGTCTTTTTCTTTCTCATGTCTTCTTTTTACGGTGTTCTTCTTCCTCCGCTGCCCCTCCCGCCACAAACCCGCTTAAAATAAAAAAGCGACACTCTTCAGACACTGGGTCCTGCCGATCTGTCCGCTCTGATGTCATTTTTTTTATATAACTATGGGGCATGGCCCCATCATCTGGAGACCCCACCCCCTTGTGATGTCACGGACCCATCATGCCCTGGGCGGTGATGTCACAAGGGGCGGGGTCTCTGAATGACATCACCCGCCCCATAGTTATATAAGAAATGTCCAACATCGAAGCAGACAGATCGGCGGGACCCAGCATCTGAGGAGGGTCGTTTTTTTATTTTCAGCGGGTTGGTGGTGGGAGCGGCGACAGAGGAAGAAGAACACTGGACAAAGAAAACAGGAGAAAGAATCGGGGGGGAAGAAGACATTTTTAATTAAGGACTTGTCAAAAACTGTCTCTTGTCTTTTGTCACACTACACTACTTTTTTTGACGAATGAGTAGGGGTACAATGTACCCCATACTCATTCACATGGGGGGCTGGGATCTGGGGGCCCCTTGTTAAAGGGGGCTTCCGGATTCTGATAAGCCCCCCCACAACCACTGGTCAGGGTTGTGGGGAAGAGGCCCTTGTCCCCATCAACATGGGGAAAAGTTGCTTTGGGGTGGGGTAAGCACCCCCTGCCCCAAAGTACCCCCACCCATGGTGAGGGCATGTGGCCTGGTATGGATTGGGGGACAATCTCTGTCTCTTGTCTTTTGTCACTACACTACTTTTTTGGGCGAATGAGTAGGGGTACAATGTACCCCATACTCATTCACATGAGAGGGCTGGGATCTGGGTGCCCCTTGTTAAAGGAAGCTTCCAGATTCTGATAAGCGCCCCGCCTGCAGACCCCCAAAACCCTGGGGGTTGTGGGGAAGAGGCCCATGTCCCCATCAACATGGGGACAAGGTGCTTTGGGGCAAGGGGGCAGAGCCCCCCCTGCCCCAAAACACCCCCCCCATCTTGAGGGCATGCAGCCTGGTATGGTTCAGGAGGGGTGGGGCGCTCGCTCGTCCTCTCCCTTTCCTGACCTGCCAAGCTGCATGCTCGGATAAGGGTCTGGTATGAATTTTGGGGGGATCCCACACCATTTTTCTTTATAAATTTTGGCGTGGGGTGTCTCTTTCAAATCCATACCAGACCGGCAATTCTTTTTCTTTTTTTTTTACATTCAGCTGTCAGTGGGGAACCCCGCAAACAGCTGATGACTCATCCGTTGTTAAGTACACGTCGGCTGGCTTCCCGGGCCCGCTTCTTAGCAACCTGCTATATACAGTGAATGTAAAAAATAACACAAAAGCAAACAACACAAATCACTGCGAAATCGCGTTAAAAATACGCGCAAAGCACAGCAAAAAAATCACTTCAAAAACGCTCAAAAGCAACATGCATAGATGTGAATCGAGCCTTAGGATTATCTGTAGGAAAACAGTCACATCCCAAGCAGAAAATCCTGTCCCCTGCCAGCATGTTACAGATAGGGTTGCCACTTTTTCTTCAAGCCAAACCCGAACACTTAAGCGGCGCACAGCAATTTTTTTTCTAGTATACACTATAGGATTGTAACAGACCTTGGACACCTTTGGGTGCTCCAAAGAGAATAGTAATGCGGCGTGTATAGTGCTCCCCTCACCCTCCTGTCAGGCCTTGTGCCGAGCCACATTCCTGTCTGAATAATATATCCGGGTTTCAGGCGGACTGAAACCTGGACATATGATTCAAAACCCAGACTGCCTGGGTGAATCTCTTGCAGGTGGCAACCCTAGTTACAGAGTGGGACACTTTCCCACTGAGGGGAAGCAGTGGTCTCTCTGCAGAGCTTGAACACAATCCCTGCTGACTAAAAACCAGAGCTCCCCAATCAGCAGGGAGCATTAACTTTTATAATTGCAGAGCTGTTGGTCTCACTCAGTTGGGGGCGTGTCAGACTACTACAAAGGAACCACTGCTTCCCCACAGAAAGCAAAGATCCCATGCTGCAGTATGCTGGCAATTGGCAGTCTTTTCTGCTCAGACTGGCTGCTAAAAAGGGGTTGTAAAGAGATTTTTTATTTTTTTTAAAATAACAAACATGTTATACTTCCCTCCACTGTGCAGCTTGTTTTGCACAGTGGCACCGAACCTGGTCTTCTGGGGTCCCTCGGCGGCTGTCTCGGCTCCTCCCCGCAAGAACTTTCCACATTCATGCGAGCGAGCTTGCATGGTGGAAAGTTCTTGCGGGCACGCTCAGGTGATACAGCCGGCGGCCATAGCCGCTCACTGTATCACTCGGCCCCGCCCCCGGCACGCCGCGTCATTGTATATGATTGACAGCAGTGCGAGCCAATGACTGCGCTGATTTCAATCCATCCACTCTAGCCAATTAACGACCAGGCTGAGCGGCGAGGAGGACGTCGGGGGCGAGCGCAACAGGTGAACAGGCTCAGGTAAGTAAAACGGGGGGTCTGGGGGGGCCAGTATTGTCAGATGTTTTTTCACCTTAATGCATAGGATGCATTAAGGTGAAAAAATGTGTACCTTTAGTGTCCCTTTTAAGAAAAAAAACTAATTTGAAGACAGTCAACACATTTTAAATTGGAAGAAAAGCCTAAAGCCTCGTACACACGACCGAGTTTCTCGTCCAAAACCGACAAGAAAAGTGCAGAGAGAGCTTTATTGGTCGAGAAAACCGTTCGTGTCTATGGTTTTACGACGAGAAAACTGCTGTGAATCTCGACGAGAAAAATAGAGAACCTGCTCTCTATTTTCTTGTCCGGATTCTAGATTTTCTCATCGTGTTTCTCGTCGGCCTGTTTTGCGACGAGAAAATGGTTTGTGTGTATGCTTTTACGACTCTTCAAAAAGCGTGCATGCTCAGAATCAAGTATGAGACGGGAGCGCATCTTCTGGTAAAACAAGCCTTCGTAATGGAGATAGCACATTCGTCACGCTAAAACGAACTGAAAGCACGAAGACTGAAAAGCGCGAATCGTCTCTTCCCAAACTTTTACTTCACACGCGGTAACACAAGATCAGCAAAAGCAGCCCAAGGGGGGGCGCCAGGGAAATCGATCTTCCCCTTTATACTGCCGTCGTACGCGCTGGACGTTACCGCGCAGAACAACTACGAGATTTGGAATTGTCAGTGTGTACGCATGGAAAGCTTGACGAGAAACTCGTCAAGGTTAACAAGAATCTCGATGTGTTTTTAACGACGAGAAACTCGGTCGTGTGTACGAGGCTTAACTCTATTCCTAAAAATGTTCCCTCAGTCCTTGACTTACCTATCCTGCATATCCTGTAAAAAAGAACTGTGTACTTACCTATTCTGCTCACGATTCAATCACGTGATCCTGCAGCCCTGGTTCCCCTGTATTAGTGAATGGCGGCTGCAGGGGACAGGACGGAACGCCGACAACAGCTGGGCAATGGGAACCTATGGGTCAAGTCACAGCTCGCCTAATTCACAGCTGTTGTCCCCTTACACAGGGGAGCCGGAGCTGTGGAATCATGTGACTGGACTGGATTAAAAAAAGGTAAGTATACAGATCTTTTTTTTTTGTACAGGTTATGCAGAATAGGTAGGAGGAGGGTAAAGGGGACACTTTTAGGGATAGGTAGTGTTTGGCTTCACCTGATTTAAACTATTCAATTGGGCTTTAATTTCCTTTTTTTTTTATATCTGACAAATTTAGGTAAATATCTGTTCAGCTTCAAGTGAATCTGAGCAATTGCTATGAATATTTAAAAACGAAGGAACAGCTTGCCCAATGCTCTGAATGGTGTGATGTACAAGAACACAGACCTTGAACGTCAGAGGAAACCCAATCCATATCCTGCTCCCATTGTTACTGTAGTCATTTACCCAATGACTGTTTTGAAGCTCTTAGTTAACTGGGCACATTTTTCTCTAATAGCTGGTCTATTAGCTGGTCTATTTTCTCTAATAGCTGGTTCTCTAGTCCCTGTTGGGCAGTTTATCGATTTGTCCAACACTTTCTAAAGAAAGTGGTTGATCAAAGAGATTGTTAATGAGAGGTTATCCTATATGGACTATCAATATAAAAATAGAGAATCGCATAGAATATAAACAGGGCCTCTTTACATTTTTTACACTCTAAAAAAAAGAAAAAGGTAACTGTTGTGATGTGAAACCTATTTTTTTTTTATTTTAGACAATAAAGGAGACACTGATGAGGTTTTTCTTAAAAAATCTCTCTAAGAACAAACCCTACCAGAAAGCAAAAAGGACCAGAGTACTCTACCTATACTTTTAAAATTGCAGCCTCATTTTGCATGCGTGTAAAAATGCATGTTGAAGCTGCATGGCTGCCTTAAGGCACAGCTTTAATTAAAGTTAACAATAGAAAAAAAAAAATCGCTCTGCACAGAGCTAAAAAAACAGCAGCTAGCAATAACAATCAGACCGGAATAGTATATATAGATTCAACAAATAAAATTGCTGCACTAATATGTGTACATCTTGAAATAAATAAAACAAAACATATAATCCATAACATAATAAAATCACAACAGTCCCAAAGTGATTAATAGGAAGATAATGATATAAGAATAGTGACTTTTCATCATCCGTTCCAAAACACCAGTGTTGTGCCACCACCTTCAAGTGGATTTAAACTCTCGCATATACCAAGTGAAGTGAACTGCCTCAGATGATACACAGAGATGAAACAAATCTCCCTACATAAGTTCTACATGTATATCTGCTTTATATACTGTTTAGAAAGTGCACATCCTGCTTGAATTTTTACTTCCTCATTCAGCAGTAGCAGTGTACTGTTGGATTACACTGGGAGACAGCTGATTGGAGGAAAGGCATCCCCCCCCCCCCCCTCCAAATAGGCAGAGACTTTCAGAGCTGTCCTGTGAGTAGTCCATCTCTCTGCTAATCTATGTATAGCACCCACCCTGAGACAAAATTTAGGCTGGTTTTATCACGTGTCTGAGAACTTGTCAAAAGTTATCATGGTAATAACAGAAGAACGGTGCAGGAGAAAGACACCGGGCGTAGTTCTTTGAAGACGGATAAGAAAACACTGCAGATATGTGTGCCCAGCTCAAATTTCAAAAATCGGGATTATATCCACTTTAAGTGAAAAAGACTCTTACCAGAGTAAGTGTACTCTTAAAAATAAAAGAGTCACATGCGCTTGTATTAAATAGTAAATAGATTTACAGTGAGGGAAACAAGTATTTAATCCCCTACTGATTTTGTATGTTTGCCCACTGACAAAGAAATGATCAGTCTATTATTTTAATGGAAGGTTTATTTTAACAGTGAGAGACAGAATAACAACAAAAATATCCAGAAAAACGCATTTAAAAAAAGTTATGAATTGATTTGCATTTTAATGAGTGAAATAAGTATTTATCCCCTATCAATCAGCAAGATTTCTGTCTCCCAGGTATCTTCTATACAGGTAACAAGCTGAGATTAGGAGAACTCTTTTAAAGGAGTGCACCCAATCTCAGCTTGTTACCTGTATAAAAGACACCTATCCACAGAAGCAATCAATCAGATTCCAATCTCTCCACCATGGCCAAGACCAAAGAGCAAGGATGTCAGGGACAAGGTTGAGGATCTACACCAGGCTGGAATGGGCTACAAGACCATCGCCAAGCAGCTTGGTGAGAGGGTGACAACAGTTGGTGCGATTATTTGAAAATGGAAGAAACACAAAATAACTGTCAATCTCCCTCGGTCTGGGGCTCCATGCAGGATATCACCTCGTGGAGTTTCAATCATCATGAGAACGGTGAGGCATCAGCCCAGAACTACACGGGAGAATCTTGTCAATGAAACTCAAGGCAGCTGGGACCATAGTCACTAAGAGAACAATTGGTAACACTACGCCGTAAAGGACTGAAATCCTGCAGCGCCCGCAAGGTCCCTCTGCTCAAGAAAGCACATGTACAGGCCTGTCTGAAGTTTGCTAATGAACATCTGAATGATTCAGAGGAGAACTGGGTGAAAGTGTTGTGGTCAGATGAGACCAAAATCGAGCTCTTTGGCATCAACTCAACTCGCCGTGTTTGGAGGAGGAGGAGGAATGCTGCCTATGACCTCAAGAACACCATCCCCACCATCAAACATGGAGGTGGAAACATTATAGGGGTTGTAAAGGTAAAAAAAATTCACCTTAATGCATTCTATGCATTAAGGTGAATAAACTTCCGACAATACCGCCGCCCCCAGACCCCCATTTTACTTACCTGACCCCTTGAAAGTCCCGCGCTCGCCCCGATATCCTCTTCGCCGCTCAGCCTGGCCGTTGATTGGCTACACTGGATGGATTGAAAGCAGCGCAGCCATTTGCTCGCGCTGCTGTCAATCACATCCAATTATGCAGCGCGCCGGGGGGCGGGGCCGAGTGATACAGTGAGCGGCAATAGCCGCTGGCTGTATCACAGGAGCGCGCCCGTAATCACTCACCACCATGCGAGAGAGCTCGCATATAGGTGGTGAGTGATTGTGGGGAGGAGCCGAGACAGCCGCCGAGGGACCCCAGAAGACGTGGATCAGGACCACTCTGTGCAAAACGAGCTGCACAGCGGAGGTAATGATAACATGTTTGTTATTTAAAAAAATATATAATTTTTTGTTTAGTGATCCTTTATGCTTTGGGGGTGTTTTTCTGCTAAGGGAACAGGACAACTTCACCTTTTTAAAGGGACGATGGACGGGGTCATGTACGTTCAAATCTTGGGTGAGAACCTCCTTCCCTCAGCTAGGGCATTGAAAATGGGTCGTGGATGGGTATTCCAGCATGACAGTGACCCAACCAAAACACGGCCAAGGCAACAAAGGAGTGGCTCAAGAAGAAGCACATTAAGGTCCTGGAGTGGCCTAGTCAGTCTCCAGACCTTAATATCCCATAGAAAATATGCGGAGGTAGCTGAGGGTTCGAGTTACCAAACATCAGCCTCGAAACCTTAATTAATTGGAGAGAATCTGCAAAGAGTAGTGGGACAAAATCCTCCTGAGATATGTGCAAACCTGGTGGCCAACTACAAGAAACATCTGACCTCTGTGATTGCCAACAAGGGTTTTCCCACCAAGTACTAAGTCATGTTTTGCAAAGGGGTCAAATACTTATTTCACTTATTAAAATGCTAATTAATTTTTTTAAATGTATTTTTCTGGATATTTTTGTTGTTATACGTACAAAATCAGAAGGGGGATCAAATACTTTTTTCCCCTCACTGTATCTAGTGACTATCCACAAGCTACAGATCCACATGGTTCCTTATACTGGTATCCCATCAGACCGGGAAGACATCCCGTGGGAACATAGAAAAAGAGCCAGGACCCCCCCCCCCCCCCCCAGGATGCTCTCCTGACCATGTGACATGTCACACACACTGCTGAAGCGGAGTAAATCATGATGGGACAACATAGCCTGGCAGCGGCTCTCCAGGCTTGGGGACAGGTGGAGGCGGAGCCTGGAAGAGGCACCTGACACAGAGGCAGGTAGAGCATAAAAGCAAAATAGGAAGAGGAACAGGCAGCAAGCAGCACAGGGTCACGTCAATACAAGTTTGCTGAGCCCAGTAAAAACTGCTGCTGTCTGTGTTAGATAATGAGATTGTATATTAAATATATTGACAATGACATGCAATTTGCAAATGTGTGTGTATAATATATGTATATTCACTAATCTGCCAAATCCCAAATGCCAAGTATGTACCGAGGCCCCACCCCGTGAGGCGGCATTGATTGGCAGTGGTGGTACTGTATTTGATGGGCACAGGTGAGGCGGAATGGAGGGGCACAGGTGAGGCTGCATTTGATGGGCACTGGTAAGGCTGCATTTGATGGGCGCTGGTGAGGCTGCATTTGATGGGCGCTGGTAAGGCTGCATTTGATGGGCGCTGGTGAGGCTGCATTTGATGGGCGCTTCATTTAAAAGGTGGGGGTATACATGGGCAGGGCAAAGGGGGTGGGTCAGGGGTGGAGCCAAGGGGGGCGGCAAAATGAGAGTTTGCCTAGGGTGTCAAAAATCCTTGCTCCAGCCCTGGGTGTAGGGGGTCTACAGGGCCAGAGTCAGAGCCAGCAGACCAGGAAAATGTTTAGTACTTCCACCCTTATTGTACTATAGTTAGTGGGACCTTCCATTACAGTGGTGAGCCAAAAGCAAATTGAAAGGAGTGGAAGGAGATAAACCAAAGCCTGAAAAGCAGTAAGATAAACAATACATGCACCCCTATTGTACAGTGGTTAGTGGGACCTTCCATAACAGTGATGAGCCAAAAAAAAGGGTTTGGGTGGATGGAGTACAGTGTCAGTGTTAGTAGAACAGGAAAATAGTGAGTCTTTGTACCCCACTGTATTATAGTTAGTGATGCCTCCCATTACAGTGTTGGGCCAATAGTGAGGTGTATAGGGTGGGAGGAGATGAGTCAGAGCTAGCAGAACTGGAAGATGGACAGTACTTGTACAAAGTTTCTGAGACCTCCCATCACATTTTTGAGCTACTAGCAAGATATATGGGGTGGTTGGGGACAGGGTCAGAGCCAGTAGACCATGAAGATGGTGAGTACTTGCACCTCTATTGTACTATGGTTAATGAGGCCTTCCATTACTGTGTTGTGCCAATAGTAAGGTATGTGGGTTGGGAGGACACAATTCATAGCCAGCAAACCAGGAAGGTGGTGATTGCGTGCACCCTACTGTAGTATGGTAAGTAAGACCTTCCTTCACAGTGGTGAGCCAGTAGTAGGCTTGCACCCTTACTGTAGTATGATTAGTAAGACCTTTCTTCCGTGGTTAGCCAGTAGTACACTTGCACCCCTACTGTAGTATGGTTAGTAATACCTTCCTTCACAGTGGTGAGCAAGTAGTAATCTTTATTGAGTGATGTAAAAAAAAAATACTAATGGGGTTTCCTTAAAGCCCCACTCCGGGATAAAATACTTTTTTGCTTAGCTGTAGCCTTGGTGATGATCCAGCCACAAGTCTTCTACTTTTCTGTTTGCTTCCTGGTTTGTGTCCTTCTTCAAGTGTCCACGTCAGTGCCTGCCTGCCTGCTTCAAAGGACCTGTTATCTCCACTTAGGGACAACAGAAGCCAGTCTGTTGTCCGTTACCTAGTAGACAACTTATAACCAGAACACTGCAGTATGTCTAACTTCACCTTGTCTGCTAACAGTAAACCTCTTTCAAGGTTTTTAGCACTTCCCAGTTATGGAATTGGGATTGAACCATCATAAAACTATAACACCATCTTTCCGTTCTGTAATGCGTGGTTTTCTGTGTAATTAAACCCATTAGGTGTACATGGCTGCTATAAAATGTCTTACCAGGGCTAAGTGATATCGAAAAAGTAGGCAGATCTTCTCTCAAATAACCCCCCATCATAAATAGTTTAGCTGGAGTGATTAGTGAATAAACATTTCTGTCTACCTCATCCTGAAGAACCCAAAACTTCAGTGCATTTCATACCTCCTGAGATAATAACAGTACCACCAGGATAAGGACATATTTACCCATCCCAAATAATCTGTAACACCCCTATGCTAGGAGGTACCAGAGTGGATTAGTCCCTCACATCCGTCCTAGGAGAAATGTATATCCGATACCCCTCATATTTATATTCATTCAAAATGTAATTTCATGCTGGACAATAATATACTAGTCAGCAGACTGTAACCTGTAGGTATTCAAAGATATTAATACCTGTAGAAAACTGGATCTGTGGCATGATCATAAACACAGTGACATCCCATCAGCCACACCTTAGACCTGGTGATTGACCGTGCAGATGGCAACACCCTCCTCACATACAAGAAAAGAGAGGCTGCTCCTGCAGGTGACAGCTATCGTTTAACATTAAACCAAGGAACACCTGTCAAGTCTTATGCGAGCCATTGTACTACCGTATCTTGCTTGTTGATTGGACTCTTCTGAACCAGGACTTGATAAGTATTTTCACTCTTCAACCCTTTTTTGTTTCTGTTGCATTATTGTCTCTTTGTTTCCTGTGTAATACCCTTTTTATGTAAATATTTTATTTGCACCTTTTTTACCTTACCTTACAATGCCGCATCTTAAAGGGGACGTACAGGTACGTCCATCTGCCCAGGCGAGCCATTCTGCCGACGTATAAGTGCGTGCAGCGGTCCTTAAGCGGTTAATATCTCTTATATACAAACCTCTTATATTAAAAAAAATTTGAATTTAATTAACAAACATGTTACACTTACCTGCTCTGTGCAGTGTTTTTTCACAGAGCAGCCCTGGTCCTCCTCTTCTCAGGTCCCTCGCCAGTGCTCCTGGCCCCTCCCTCCTGCCGAGTGCCCCCACAGAAAGTAGCTTGCTATGGGGGCATCCGAGCCAAGCTGCTGCTCTGTGTGTCCTTTCAGACACGGAGCTGCATCTCGCCTCTCTCTCCTCATTGGCTCACTGACGTTGATTGACAGCAGCGGGAGCCAATGACGCCCGCTGTGTGTCTCAGCCAATCAGGTGAGAGAGTCTTGGACAGCTAAGTCTTTCATGAAACATCGCTGGATCGAGATGGGGCTCAGGTAAGTCTTAGGGGGGGCTGGGGGGGGGCTCCTGCACACAGAAGTTCATAGAATGCATTAAGATTATAAAACCTTCTGCCTTTAGAACCACTTTTAGTGTAAATCTCTGGATATACCTGTCTGTGGTGACAGTGGGTGTTACAGACGTTTGGGCTTTAAATTAAAGTAAACTTGTCATAGAGGAAATGCAGAGGCAGCCTTTGCTGATATTCTTCTGAACATTCTCTACCTTCCTGGCTTCAATACACTTTACTACTTTACTGGCTTTATTCCAGTTCCCCTAAACTTGTTGTATCCCCGTTCTTTCGATGTAATGCAGATCTTCAGTCTATCCATACAAGGTGGGAAATGTGAACTTGAAGTGAAAAACTGATAAAAACTTATTGCAATGGCCCATTACGGGCATAATAGACAAAATATGAATTTCACGCACCTGAATTGCTGTCTTATTATGTCACTTCTCTTTTCTCCCAGGATTTGGATTTTGAGGCTCTCCTTGCCCGTCGCCTGCCTCCACCCTTTACCCCATGTGTGAAAGGACCACATGACATTAGCAACTTTGACCCTGAGTTCACAGCTGAAGGACCTGAGCTGACCCCCCCTCGGGAACCTCGACTTTTAACTCCACAAGAACAGAACATGTTCAAGGGCTTCGATTATGTGAGGGACGGGGCCTAGGAGCACGCAATGTCCCCCTACTGAGTTTCTTTTTACTTTTCTTCTCAAGACCAAACTCCACTTAAAACTCTATTATATCTTTTAAGGTTGTTGCCAAGTTGAATCACACAACACCTTCCTTATTTTCCTAGTGGCATGTTATCTTCACCGGAAAGCTCAGTACTGCAGACCTTCTCTGGTCATTACAAGGCCAAATGATGGTGTCAGTCTTTTTAATGGACTCCCTAGAATGTAGAATTTACAAATGTTTGGGCAATCTTATTCTGAGATTGGCCTTCATTAAGGACTTTTGGGAAGGCTACTGTCTGGAAATGCTACCAAGAGATGTAATAAATGGATACAACCCATCAATGTCCATGAAAAACTAAAAATCCGCTCTTTGAGGCGTGGGGTGGGGCTTGCCTTTAAAGCAAACCTGTCAGATTTTTAAAACATATAGACAACCCACCCAAGGCTAGGTTCCACAAGCTGTTTGTGATTGCCCATATTAGCTTTAAAACCAATTTCCGTACCCCCTCTGATTAAGATTCACTCAGTTACTGGGTCCTTATTTTAGGTATAACGCCTGCCAAATACTATTCCACTGACCAATGAGAGAAATGCAGTGCCCATTGCCTATAGGGCCCCTTGCTGAGCAAGACACTGCAGACTCCTGCTAACCAGTGGGCACGCCACGATGGGGTTATATATCACTGGCTTGGGCAGCTAGGTAGCAATTGTATGAGAAGCTGAATGGTCCCTTAGCTTAGTTAATTGCTAGTGTGATATGGTATGGCCAAAGAGCGCACTTAGCTGAGAAGTCTGAGATATTAGTGTATGTAAACCCTAACAATTAACTACTCTTATTTGGTTCCTTTTGGTTTGCGAAATATAACATTGAAAGCAATTTGTTATATTTATTTGAGTGCAAAAAATACTTGTTGATCTTGTCAGAAATGCAAAGCTGTCCTGTGCTCTCTGCCTTTGTTACCTCAAAGAGGCTATTTAGCCCTCCCTGTTCTTACCTTGGGGTATGAATCGATTAGTCTCTGTTCTGTGGATAGGAAGGCAGTGGGAGTGACTGAGTAGTTTCACAAAAGACAGTGGTCAGGGCTGACACCACAAAATGCTGTGGGTTGTCAGCCCAAAATATAAAATAATAGAGTACATTTTTGGCAGATCAATGGGTATTGTTTTGTACTTGCAGGGCCCTAAAAGTTTTAAAACATGGGGAAATGTGCATATTAGAAATGTACTGCATATGTGTTTTTGTTTTTGTTTTTTTTTCATAAACATCACACATCATAAACATTTTGGTAAAAAAAATATATACCGTATATACTCGAGTATAAGCCACATTTTTTTGTGCTGAAAATGCCCCCCTCGGCTTATACTCAAGTCACCTTTTTGCGTCTGATCTCCCGGAATTTGGGGACCCGGTACCGGCCGGCCGTAGGTCCCCTGGACCCCAAACTTGGCAAACATGTAGCTCCACTCTTCTTCTACAAGTGTGTAAAGTTTCTTGTCCGTGGGACCTACGGCCGGGGAGCACCGATTTTTCAAAGCTGGGCACCCCTTCCATAGACTCTAATGTTAAACAGTAATTTCTTCAGTGACTTTGGGGACCTGGTACCGGCCGGTCGTAAGTCCCCCAGACCTAGAACTTGGCAAAAATGTAGCCCAATTTCTCCTCCACAAATGTGCAAAGTTTGTGGTCTGGGGGATCTGCGGCCGGGGAGCACCGATTTTTAAAATCCGGACACCCCTTCTATAGACTCCCATGTTAAATGTCAGTCTAGTCATGGACACAGTGAGGCATGGGCACAGTGAAGCATGGGCACAGTGAGGCATGGGCACAGTGAAGCATGGGCACAGTGAGGCATGGACACAGTGAGGCATGGGCACAGTGAAGCATGGGCACAGTGAGGCATGGGCACAGTGAGGCATGGACACAGTTAGGCATGCACATGGACACAGTGAGGCACAGTGAGGCATGCAGATGGACACCCTAGGCTTATACTCGAGTCAATAAGTTTTCCCATTTTTTGTGGTAAAATTAGGTGCCTCGGCTTATATTCGTGTCGGCTTATACTCGAGTATATACAGTATATATTTTTCTCACGGTGTTCCCTGACGCAGTGGTGACGTAGCCCCAGCTAAACAAGAGTGCCTGGGAAGACCACATCATCAGTGCCTCCAGGGAAACATCCCCTTTTCTCATGTGCCGTATGAGATCAGGGAGGCTTGTTATTGAACGATATAAAGCCGCTTCACATCGTGTGCACAGTACGTCATCAGAGATAGCTTTTCACTGTTCAATAACAAGCCGACATGATCTTGTATGCTCGATGTGTCCTCTGTCTGCTTTTTGTTCATAAAACAAAGTGAAGTAAAATCGGAGAGGTGCGTAGAGTGGGGTTTTCTGGCTAATATAGATATTAGCATTCGCCTTATGGTATTGGCTGTTATGCAGGTTTTAGAGGTTTAAAATGGATGACATGTTCACTTTAAGTTCCCACAAAAGTCTTCCCTTGCTCATACTAATTTGTAACTTTCTTTATACCTTTGGCCAATCTTTGTAAATAAAGATCTTTATAAACAACTAGATTCTTGGGTTATATTTGTATGAAGAGTGAGGCGCTATTCCTTGAGGTGTTTGCTGAAAAAAAGGATGATCTGTGTTTCTGGACACAATCCCTGGAATTCATAAAGACTGGAACAGACAGATTTTGCAAAAATGTCTCGTGTTCTAAAAGTGGTGCAGCATAAGCCAAATTCATATACCTGTCTAGAACTTGTACTTGAATTTGGCTCATGCTGCGCCATTTTTAGGGTTGCAAAACACTTTGGCAAAATCTGTCTGCGCTAGTTTATCTCTTAACGCCAAAAGACAGTTGGTCTTAATTAGCTCCAATTTCGATACAAACTGTATTTTATTTAGAATTTGTTGCATTAAATGCAACAGAAACGCAATTGATTTTTGGAGCATTCAATGCGACACAATGGAAAAGGGGCGCATTTAGGAATTTGGTGCATGGGTCGCTGTCAGAGTCAAAAGTGTTGAATATGCTTCATGAATTTGGTGCAGTACCTTAACCGCTTAAGAACCGGAAGGATTTGCCCCCTTAATGACCAGGCCATTTTTTGCGATACGGCACTGCGTCGCTTAAACTGACAATTCCGCAGTCGTGCGACGTTGTATACAAACAAAATCTATGTCCTTTTTTTCCCACAAATAGACCTTTCTTTTGGTGGTATTTGATCTCTTTTCTGCGGTTTTCATTTTTTGCGCTATAAACAAAAAAGGGCGACAGTTTTGAAAAAAAAACTATATTTTTTACTTTTTGCTATAATAAATATCCAAAAATAAATAAATAATTTCTTCATCAGTTTAGGCCAATATGTATTCTTTTACATATTTTTGGTAAAAATATTGCAATAAGCGTATATTGATTGGTTTGCGCAAAAGTTATAGCGTCTACAAAATAGGGGATAGATTTATGGCATTTTTATTATATATATTTTTTTTTTACTAGTAATGGCGGTGATCAGCGATTTTTAGGAGGACTGCGACATTGTTGTGGACAGATCGGACACTTTTTTGGGACCATTGACATTTATACAGCGATCAGAGCTAAAAATAGCCACCGATTACAGTATAAATGTCACTGGCAGGGAAGGGGTTAACACTAGGGGGCGATCAAGGGGTTAAGTGTTCCCTAGGGAGGTTTTTATAACTGTGGGGTAAGTATAGTGACTGGAGGAGGGGAGAGATTGATGTTCCTGATCACTAGGAACAGCAGATCTTTCTCTCCTCCCCCATCAGAACGGGGTTCTGTCTGTTTACATTGACAAATCCCCGCTCTGGTGCTCTGTAGAGCGATCGCAAGACACGGATGGACACCGTGGCCACCGGCCACGTGCATCAGCTCCGGCATCGTGCCGCAGGCGCCCCCTAAAGCTCCCTTAAACGTTCTCCTACGGTGATTCGCGCAGCTGTGCCAACCTGCTGCAGTATAATGACAGCGGCTGGTCGGCAAGAAGTTAAAGCAGCCTTGGGGTGTCTTGAGGTTTTTTCATGGATGCCTTGGTAAAATGTCTAAAAGTTGCCCAAAAATTGTATACAAGCCGGCGTATGGATGAAGGATGCCTTTTTAGTTACACAAAGCCACATTAGCCTCATTGTGCACCATTACAATCTTCTAGCTGGCAGCTTCCTAATGACCAATGACATCATCAGTTGATGAGGAGGATGTTAGTCGCCTGCATAGCATCCTTGTTTGACCCGCCCCTGCTCCTCTCCATCAGCGTTGGGGGTCAGGTCACATTAGATGAGTGATGGAGAAAAACTGAGGGAGAAGAGAAAGAGAACTTGCTCATTCTGCGCCACAATTAGAATGCATGAGAGACACTTTTGCAAAATCTGTTTTCTCTGTATGCCAAAAAAGAGTTGGTTTTAATTAGCTCCACTCTTATATTTGGCGCATTCAATGCCACACAATGTAAAAGTGGTGCATTTTACAACTGCTGACTTTGGTGTCAAAACCAAACATGACGCAAATGCTTCATGAATGTGGCGCAACCCCCCCCCCCCCCCCCCCATTATGCCTTATCCAAGACCTTCTAAATGTGTCTTTTTTTTTTTTATCATATAAACCAAAAAAGATAAGCAATTTTTTAAAAAAAATCTATATTTCATACTAGTAATGGCGGTGATCAGCGACTTATAGCAGGACGGCAGGAAATCTGACACGAATGCCCTGTACACACGATCGGAATTTCCGATGGGATAAAATCCGATGGAATTTTCCATCGGAATTCCGTTCAAGCTGTCTTGCATACGCACTGTCAGACCAAATTCCGACTGTCAAGAACGCGGTGACGTACAACACTATGACGAGCCGAGAAAAATGAAGTTCAATGCTTCCGAGCATGCGTCGACTTGATTCTGAGCATGCGTGGTTTTTTCTCCGTCGGAGTTTCACACAGACGATCGGAATTTCCATCGGAAAAAAATAAAATATGTTCTATTTCTAAACTCCGATGGAAAAAAGTCCAATGGGGCCCACACACGATCGGAATATCTGGAAATTCTGATCGTGTGTACAAGGCATAACTGGGAACTAACTAACTGCTAATAATATGCGCTGTCACTGTACTAATGACACTGGGCAGGAAGACATTAACATCTAGGATGGTCAATGGGTTCAATATGTGCCTAACATGTGTACTGTGTGTACTGTGTTCTGCTTTTACTGGGGATCTAGTTATTTTCATTCCCTGCTTAGCAAAGTACAAAGACTGCAAGTAGAGTCAGCTATTGCTAAATGCGAAGGTGCTGGTGGACGCTCTCGTAGTTCATTGATCTTCCTGCTCTAAAGTAACTGCGCGCCCATATCAGAGGTACGAGGAAACGGCTACCCTTATGCCCTGTACACACGATCGGATTTCCGATGGAATTTTCCATCGGAATTCCGATGAAGCTGACTTCTATCAGTCTTGCCTACACACCATCAGACAAAATTCCGACCGTCCAAAACCCTGTGACGTACAACACGTACGACGGCACTATAAATGGGAAATTCAAATCCAATGGCGCCACCCTTTGGGCTGCTTTTGCTGATTTTGTGTTACCGCGTGTTAGTAAAAGTTTGGTGTTAGCCGATTCGTGCTTTCATTCTCCATGCTTTTCAGTCCGTTACAGCATGACGAATGTGCTATCTCCATTACGAACGCTAGTTTTACCAGAACGAGCGCTCCTGTCTCCTAATTTAGTCTGAGCATGCGTGGATTTTTCTCCGATGGAGTTCCACACAGACGATCGGAATTTTTTATCAGTTTTTTTTCCATCGGAAAAATTAAAAACATGTTCTATTTTTTAACACCAATGGAAAAAAGTCAGATGGGGCCCACACACGATCGTTTTTTTCATCTGAAAAAAGTCCATCTGACTTTTTTCATCTGAAAAACCGAACGTTTGTACAGGGCATTAGGGTCTCCAGAAGGCAGACATTGCACCTGCAATCTTCTCAACGTGGGTGCAATGCTCTGCAGGCACCTTAGAAAAAAATTAAATAAATGCAAATTCTTTTTACCTGAAAAAAATGTGCATTTATTTTTATTTTTTTCAAAAGGTGAACTTATTATTTAAATGCATTATCATTTTCATGTGCATACAAAGCAATGACTGACTGAAAGCAGTTACAGCTATCCATGATTGTTCACACAGCCAGCGATTATATAGGGATAGGGACAGAGGATCGTGGTTGGAGGTCTGTCTAATTTAGTTCCACTTTAGGAAAATGGTTTCTTTCTGTTGCTAAGGGTTACTGCACCATTGTTCTATGTAATATGTCAACTTGTGGTACACTATTAGGCCTCATTCGCAATGACACTGTCAAACCTGCATTTTATGCATTTAGGAGACATGTTTAAATGCATATAAATGTGTTTAGATGTGGTCAGCTTAGCTGTGTTTAGAGAAAATAGAGTTCTGTGCATCCAGGAACCGATTAGACACGTTAGTTGCAGCTAAATGCATGAAAATGCGACTAAACGCAGCTAAATCTGCTTTAACCATTTTAACCCCCATAGAGCATAACCATACGCCCTTGGGCTAAAGTGGTTATACTGGGATGATGCCTGCGCTTGCAGGCATCATCCTGGTATCAAAATGTTTTCAGCAAGTGATGAACTTTCTTGCAGAAGTGATTCGAACAGCCGCTCGATCACTTCCAGATGGCGCAGAGGGGTCTGCTACCTTTAATGGCCTCTCAGAAGCAACCAGGGAGCCCAGGATCACCGTCACTCAGTCTGCTGAGGGGAGGAAGGTACATGCGTACCCACCTCCCCTCTGTGATGTAAGAAACCGGAAGCGAGGAGGATTTTGTCACTTCCAGTTTTGGTGTTTTGTTTACAGCATCTGATCAAACCGATCTTGGTATTATCAGATGCTTTTGAGGGCGGAGAAGAGATCTGGGGTCTTATAGACCCCAGATCTCTCCATAAAGAGGACCTGTCACGGCTCATGCTGGGATGTTGTTCATACTTTGTGATAGCAAAAAAGTTGATCAAAGAAAAAAAAAGTAAAGGGATAGTGGAAAAAAGTTTTAAACAAAATAATTAAAAAAAAGGCCCTCTCACACATGTGTAAACGGTGATCACAGCACACATGTGAGGCATCGCTGTGAACGTCACAGCAAGAGAAATAATTCTAAGGCCTCGTACACACGGCCGAGATTCTCGTCGAAAAAAACATGTCGTTTTTTTCGACGAGATTCTTGGACAAGAAAATTGTCCCGGCCGAGTGTACACACGCTCGATTCAAAGAACCCGCGGTTCTTTGAATGGAGCGTACGCGGTGACGCCATCGACTACGACGAGCATGCGCTCGTCACATTCGATGCCGTCGCCGCCATCTTGGTATACCCTATCTATGCCTAGGAAGCTACAGCGCATGCGTCGAAGTCATTTCGAGCATGCGCGGGCTTCCCGGCGAAAAGGTAAGTGTACACACACACAATTTTCTCGTCGAGAAACAGGCTGACGAGAATCTCGACGAGAAAATAGAGAGCAGGATCTCTATTTTCTCGTTGAGATTCTTGTCGCTTTTCTTGACGAGAAACCATACACACGAACGAATTTCTCGGCAAAAAATCTCTGCCAGCAAGTTTCTTGCTGGTTTTTGCCGAGAAACTCGTTCGTGTGTACGAGGCTTTACATCGACCTCCTGTGTAACTCTAAATTGGTAGCCTGTAAAGACTTTTAAAGAGAGAGAATGATGTGGTCCAAGGCACCATAAGTAAATGGCCTCCATCCCATAAAGACTTTTAACCACTTCCCGCCCGGCCTATAGCAGAATGACGGCCGGGCGGTGGATCAGTTATCCTGACTGGGCGTCATATGACGTCCAGCAGGATAACAGCGGCCGCGCACCCGTGGGGGTGCGCATCGTGGTGATCGGTAGTGCGGCGTGTCAGTCTGACACACCACTACACGGATCTCAGTAAAGAGCCTCCGATGGAGGCTCTTTGCCATGTGATCAGCTGTGTCCAATTACGGCTGATCACGATGTAAACAGGAAGAGCCGTTGATCGGCTTTTTCTCACTCGTGTCTGACAGACGCGAGTAGAGGAGAACCGATCGGCTGCTCTCCTGATGGGGGGGGGGTCTGTGCTGATTGTTTATCAGCGCAGCCCCCCTTGGATGCCCACCCAGGACCACCAGGATGCCGCCAGGACCACCAGGGATGACCACCACACTGGACCACCAGGTATGCCACCCTAGACCACCAGGGAAATGTCAATCAGTGCCCAGGCAGCTGCCAATCAGTGCCCATTCCCAGTGCCATCAGTGATACCTATCAGTGCCATCTATCAGTGCCTCATACCAGCGCCCATCAGTGCCACGTATCAGTGCCCATCAGTGTCGCCCATCATTGCCACCCATCAGTGCCGCCTATCAATGCCCATCAGTGCTGCATATCAGTGCCACCCATCAGTGCCGCCTACCAGTGTCCATTAGTGCCGCCTATCAGTGCCCATCGTCAATACCCGTCAGTGCCCATGAGTGCCACCTCGTCTGTGCCGCCTTATCAGTGCCCATCAGTGCCCCCTTATCAGTGCCTATCAGTGAAGGAGAAAACTTACTTATTTAAAACATTTTATAACAGAAAGAAAAGAAAAAAAATCAAAATTTTTGGTCTTTTTTTATTTGTTGAGCAAAAAATAAAAACGGCAGAGGTGATCAAATACCACAAAAATAAAGTTCTACTTGAGGGAACAAAATTATAACAATTCTGTTTGGGTACAGTGTAGCATGACCGCGCAATTGTCATTTAAACAGCGACAATGCTGAAAGCTGAAAATTTTGGCTTGGGCAGGAAGGGGGTGTAATTTCCTTGGTATTGGAGTGGTTAAAGACCCGTCTATGGAGATTTTTAGGTACCGTAGTTTGTCACTGTTTCACGGCATGACATGTTAGGTATCTTTTTACTTGGCATAACATCATCTATCTTACCAAGAAATTGGGCATTATATTATGTTTCTGTGCACTTTATTTCATTAAAGTGTGTTTTTTCCTAAACATTCGTGTTTTTAAAAATGGCTGCACAAATATCGTGCAAGATAAAAAAATTGCAACAAGGACCATTTTATTCTCCAGAGCCTCTGCTTTCAAAAATATACAATGTTTGGGGGTTCTAAGTCATTTTCTAGCAAATAAAAATAAAATGCAGATTCTTACATGTATGAGAGAAAGGTCAGAATTGGCCTGGGGTTAAAGTGGATAAAGTGTGACTATTTAAAAGTGATCTGGAAGGTATAAAAGCTGTTCTACTTCTCAGGTAACCTCTGTTTCATTTAGAAAAGCTGGACGCAGGAGTCGTGGTGTAAATGAGGCCCAACATTCATCCTACTGGCACATAACAAAGCTGCTCCCACAGCAGAACAGTCGGGCATACTGATTGGTTGTTGTGGCTAGGTGTGGTTACTATGCCAACATTCACTGGCCACCAACGCTCAGTGTTTTGCAGTACCAGTGATCAGAAATATGGATTCTAGTGATGCCCCGATCTCCGTCCTGGATGGGAAGCCTGAAGACGCCATGCTTAGTGTCCTGAATGACGTTCTCCTATATCTGCTACAAAATATAGAGACTCTGAAAAGTTATCTGTCATACAAGTAAGGCTAGGTTTAGATGTACTGCTAAATTGCCACACATCTGAAAAGCGATCTGTGCTCAAATTTCTTTTCAGAGGCGTTTGACAGGTAGTGAGGAGGCATTTTGATGCCTCCTTACTGCCTGTTTTAAATGTAAAGGCCGCACCCATGCACCACAACCATGTGCACTATCCTCCTGCATTTGGTTAATTAGATGAAGGAGAAATTACTTCTTGGTTGTGGGGCATTTGCAGCGTGTCCCCATTTACTTGAATGGGATGCATTCGGCAATGGTACTCCTCGTCGAACGTGACAGGGGCGATAATTTTTGCTGCAGGCGCGAAGCAAAGCATCACAATTGCAGGATATGAACACCCCCCCATTTGCTGCCTTTGCAATTTAAAGGCAAAGTTCACCTTTACCAAACTGAGCCCCGTTTTCAGTGACCCCCCCAACCGCCCCTTAAAAATGGAAGTAAACCTTCTCTGACAAGTTTTACCTACAAGTAAGCCTAGATTAAGGCTTACCTGTAGGTGTTTGCAATATCTTCTAAACCTACACGGTTTAGGAGATATTTGGCAAAAAGAATGCTCCGATGTCTACGGCGCATGCGCACTGAGAATGACGGTTTTGTGAATAGGTAATGCCGGCTTTGACGGCTCCCGCGCACATGCGCGGAGTGACGTCTTCGCCGCTCCGGCCAATCACAGCGCCGGAGCGGCGATACCTGGAAGTAACCTCCAGGAGAGATGTCTGCGGCCGGAGGGGGGGACGAGGACGGCTTCGGGGGCTTCGATCTAAGGTAAGTAATTCCTATTGAGCTAGTATACTAGTTATACTAGCTCATTATGCCTTTGTCTTGCAGGTTTTTTTTTTTTCGTTTTTTTTGGGGGGTTTACAACCACTTTAAAGGCATAGTTCACCTTTACCAAAAAGCTTCATATGCAGGTAAGGGAAGTCTGTAGATAAAAACAAACTGTGCAGCTCTGACCAAAGTTGAATAATGCCCTTGCTATAGGTGTAGGCCATTTATGGTACAGTACCTCATGAAACCTGACTGGAAAACACCCAGAGATTACATCTCTACATCCTGCCTTGTTGTTAGGACGTTGCTAGGAGACTCCCAGCTGTTACTGTACACCTCCACCATCACACGAGTGAGCTCCCAAATGCTGAGCTCAGAGCTACTGCATCGGGGGAGAGAAATGCACATGTGAGGGGGTTTGGATCAGAGAAAGAGCTCTCTACTGTGATGGTGAAGGTGAACAGTAAGGCCCCTTTCACACTGGGGCGGGAGGTGCAGTGGCGGTAAAGCGCCAATATTTTTAACAGCCCTTTACCGTCGGAATTGCGGCGGTATTCGGCAGCTAGCGGTGCGGTTTAAACCCCCCGCTAGTGGACGAAAAAGGGTTAAAAACCACCGCAAAGCGCCTCTGCAGAGGCGCATTGCCGGCGGTATAGCCGTGCTGCCCATTGATTTCAATGGGCAGGAGCGGTAAACACACCGCTCCTTCACCGCTCCAAAGATGCGGCTAGCAGGACTTTTTTACCGTCCTGCTAGCGCACCGCTCCAGTGTGAAAGCCCTCAGGCTTTCACACTGGAGAAACAGCAGCCGCTGTTTGGGTCGGTTTGCAGGCGTTATTTTTAGCGCAATAGCGCCTGCAAACTGCCCCAGTGTGAAAGGGGTCTAATAGCTGGGAGTATCGTAGCAATGTCTTAGCAACAAGGCAGGATGGGGAGATGCAATCTCTGTGATTTTTTCAGTCAGGCTTCATGTTTTTAACACCCCCCAGCAGAAAGTCTAAACAAGCCCTTAGGGCTAGTTTACACTTGCTTTAAAACATGGCTTCAGACACCCTTTGTTAAAGCTCTCTGAACGCCAGTCAAAGCTCTTGTCACTAAATAAAATGATTAGCTTACAGTCCTGTTTACACCTTGCTTTTAATTGGTGCTTCGATGAGGCTTCGATAAGGCTTCGGTGTGGCTTCATGGAGCTTTGATAAGGCTTCAGTGTGGCTTCAGTTTTGCTTCAAGCAAGCTTTGCCATAGACTTCTATGGAGGCTTTGAAGCACCACTGAAGCTACATGGGGTATCATTTTTGAAACAAAGCCGAAGCAAAGCAAAAGCAAGGTGCAAACAGGACTGTAAGCTAACCATTTTATTTAGTGACAGGAGCTTTAACAAAGCCTGTTCGAAGCCTTGTTTTGAAGCAAGCGTAAACTAGCCGTTAATGTGTGTTCAAGCCGAACCAAGTGTAAACAAGGCCTAGAGTGACACTGACCACTACCAACAACTTACTACATAGTACAGAGGCCTACATAAAGCATACAGCAGGGTTTGTTGGCCTTATTTTAATGCTGAGCTCTTTAATTTTGTTATGTACCTGTTGACAAAAAAAATAAAAAAAAAGTGTATCTAAACCCCAAACTTTTCTTTTTTTTATGTTTTGGATGGATTAGGAAAGAATCAAAAGTAGACTTGTGCACAACGGCAAAATTAGTTTAGTTTCGGTTCGTTTCTTTTCGGTCCTGTTGATTCGTAATCATTCGTAATTTTGCTAGACGGGATTTTTCGTGTTCGGACTAATTCGTATTTTCGCAAGCGACATTTTTCGTTGAATTTTTAGTTGATTTATAATTCGTACTTTCGGTAGAGTACGTTGTTTTTCGTTGATTCTGGACACAACTCCTACTTTCGTAACTTTTTAGGGGTTCGTTGATTCGTAATTTTCCGTGTCTCTCTCACAACGACGCTGCCTATTAGGCCTAATGTGCTTCGAATGGATTTGTACTTTTCTAAATACATAGCGGTTATTTGTAACGATTCTAAATCTCGTATTTACTTTCGTTTTTTACATGCGGCTATAGGCTCCGCCCCTGTACACCATTTTGAGAGGGAGTTCAGCACGGTGAGGGAGAAGCAGAGAGCAGAGCAGAGTGTTATTGTGCTTCGAATGGATTCGTACATTCGTAACTTTTTTCATAACAAATTATGCTGAAGACATTCGGGCATTCGCTATTTTGCAGTATAATTTATTTCGGATTCGGTTTTATTCATAATTGCTTTGTTCGCAAATTCGAATGCTTCCGAATGTCCGAAAGTTGCTATATTCGGACGAATTTCGATTCGTTACGAAACGAATTGCACAAGCCTAATCAAAAGTCCTGTCAGTTTTTTTTTTTTTTGCTTGCCGTGTCCCCATAAGGTAGATTCACCCACTCTACCTGTCCTGGTGACCTTTGTCATGGGCTAAAAGGAATGGGAAAATCCAAAATGTTTAGTTTTCACCAGAGCAGTTGCGCTAAATAGTCCCAAATATTGCAGGTAAATTCTTCGTTAAAGTGGCATGTTATTGATCAACTTATAGGATGGAATAAATCCTCTTCCCAGTGGCACCACAGTGATCCCAACCAAAAAGTGCCCCGCCACCTTAAGAAAAACCTGCTTACCGGATGGCAAGCAAAAAAGGCATGTGGCTATAGGCCAGCCAAGGAGGTAATTTGGAGGAGGTTGTGCTAAGAGGATTATTTGTGCTAAGAGTGGGGATTTAGGGAAGAGGATTTAAGCTAGGAGGGGGTGTTTGCAGGAGAGGATTTGTGGTAGGAGGGGGGATTGGGGGGGTTATGCTAAGATTGGGGATTTGGGCGGAAGATTTAAGCTAGGAGTGGGGATTTGGGGGGGGAGGATTTGTGCTAGGAGAGGGTATTTTTACACAAGAAGAGAGGATTTGGGAGGAGGATTTAAAGCGGAGGTCCACCCAAAAGTGGAACTTCCGCTTTAAGCACTCATTTAGCCCACGTTCACACATGTCAAATCGCATGTCCAACCGACGGCTATTGCCGGCAATGTTTGTGGCACCGCACCGATTCCCAAAAGTAGTACCTGTACTACTTTTGGCGACTTTGGGGGCGATTTGAATAGACATCTGTGCAGGAACCCACACAGATGTCTGTCAAATCGCCCTCGAAGTCGAACTGCATTGCCGGCTTGAAATAGTGCGAGCTTAAAAGTAGCTCATATACACTACTGTGCAAAAGTTTTAGGCAGGTGTGAAAAAATGCTGTAAATGAGGAATGCTATCAGAAATAGAAGTGTTAATAGTTTATTTTTATCAATTAACAAAATGGAAAGTAAATGAACGGAAGAGAAATCTAAAGCAAATCAATATTTGGTGTGACCACCCTTTGCCTTCAAAACAGCATCAGTTCTTCTAGGTACACTTGCACACAGCAGGTAGGTTGTTCCAAACATTTTGGAGAACAAACCACAGATCTTGTGTGGATGTAGGCTGCCTCAAATCCTTCTGCCTCTTCATGTAATCCCAGACAGACTCCATGATGTTAAGATCTGGGCTATGTGGGGGCAAAACCATCACTTCCAGGAGTCTTTGTTCTTGAAGATAGTTCTAAATGACATGGCTGTATGTTTGGGGTCGTTGTCCTGCTGCAGAATAAATTTGGGTCCAATCACACTCCTCCTTATGATGGATAAGTATCTGCCTGTATTTCCCAACATTAAGGACACCATTGATCCAAACCAAATCTCCAACTCCATTTGCAGAAATGCAGCCCCAAACCTCCACCATGCTTAACTGTTGCCTGCAGATGCTCATTATTGTACCGTTCTCCAGACCTTCGCCAACAAACTGCCTCCTGCTACAGCCAAATATTTTACATTTGGACTCATCAGTCCAGAGCACCTGCTGCCATTTTTTCTGCACACCAGTTTCGATGTTTTCATGCATAGTTGTGTCGCTTAGCCTTGTTTCAACAGTGGAGATATGGCTGTTTGGCCACAATTCTTTTATGAAGACCACTTCTGGCCCGGCTTCTCCGGACAGTAGATGGGTGTACCTGGGTCCCAATGGTTTCCACTAATTTTGTGCTGATGGCACTGCTGGACATCTTCCAAAGTCGAAGGGAAGTAAGCATGATGTCTCTTTCATCTGCTGAATTAAGTTTCCTTGGTCAACCACCGTGTCAAGTGGTCAACCAAGGAAACAGGCCAAGTAGCCTTTATGCTGTAGAGATCTAACAGTAAAAATGGTTGAGTAGTTTAGCAAAAGACCCTGGGCGGGTAGGGTTGCCACCTTTTCTTCAAGTCAAACCCGAACACTTTAGCGGCGCACAGCAATTTTTATTTTTTTGTAGTATAAACTATACATATATTTTGCTATTAAATACAATTTCTAATCATATGAATTTAATAACAAGTGTCCCCCTTTACATCAGAGTCCACAGAGTTCCCCTTTACATCTGAACTTGTAGAGTTCCCTTTACCTGTAAGGTGGGACTCTGCAGACTCTGGGAACCCTGATTTAAGGGGGAACACTGAGAACTCTGATGTACGGAGAGGACTCTTATGTAAGGGGGAACACTGTGGCCTCTGGTGTAAAGGTGAATTCTGATGTAAGGGGTGCTTTGAGAACTCTGATTTGCCTTCATGTACTTACTCAGAGGCAGGAGAGAGAAGGGGGGAGACTTCAGTCACAGACAGGGATGGATGGTGAGCTCACTCACCCCTTGGCAGTCATCACCTCTTATCCAGATGTATATGAGGCTGCAGGACTTCAAATTTCCAGCCCGCACTTTCCTTTTCTGAGGCACAGCGCCTGGGGAATGGAGTGTGGGCAGGCATAGAGGGGTAGGGGCGGGAGGAAGAGGTGCAGATCGAGCCCTCTCTCCTCTCCCGTCTGTGTGTTTTGGGGGAAATGTAATTGCTGGCTTTAGGCAGCATAAAAGAGAGTGAAACAGATACTCTCAGCTTAGACAACTGCAGCCAGCAACCCTGTTGGGAAACTATAGTCCAGTCTGAATAATGTGTCCGGGTTTCAGGCAGTCTGAAACCTGGACACATGATGCCAAACCCGAACTGTCCGCGTGAATCCTGGACAGGTGGCAACCCTATGGGCAGGGGCTGACACCACTCAGTCCACAAAAAGAATGTGTGTTGTCAGATCCCAACAGGATTTAGAAGCTGAGTGCATTATTGGAAGATCAACAGGCCTTTTTCTGTACTTGCAGGGAAAATGTGTGTGTATTGCAGAGATGTACTGCTAATGTTTTTTTTTTTTCTGCCTTGGCATATAATTCAAATTTGCATCAATATATTTGTTTTAATATCAGCTATACGCGGCCACCGCTAGAGGAAGCAGAAGGTAGGACAAGGCAAACTTTGAATTTGGATAAATAAACACCCCTTCTATTTTTTCCTTCCGCCTCTAGTGGTGTTCCAGAGCAGCAGATGCAGGAAGAGAAGGTTTAAACACTCTACTTACACGCGGGAGGCCCATTTGCTGAAAATTTTATATATATATATTTATATATATATATTTATTTATTTTATATGATATACAGTGTATACACAGTATATATTGTATAATTGGAGAGCCTGGTATCATCAGCCAGCCACGTTGGTAAAAGCAAAGCAGTCCTTTATTACTCAAAAAGAAAACAAAACAGCTTGATTGCAGCACAAAACAAAACAGTCCACACTCCTGGTACAAAAAATCATGTTTGGCTCACCACCCGCAAAGCTTGTCCCTTAACAGGATTACATTCCCGAATGCCTCAGTGGTCCAAAAGAAGTGCTTTCCAGCCACTAAGTAGTCCAGCACTCTAATGGCCCATACACACGATCCGTATATCGTACGACAGATCGTACGACTTTTTTTGTTTACTAGTCGCAAGTAGAAATTTAATAGGTTACTAAAGTCACGAAAATTCCCGTACGACAGAAAAAAAAATCGGAAGTGATTTAATGTATTTGTTTTGTATTTTCGGACGACAACTATACTGACTAAATGAAAATCGTACGATTAGGTATCGTACGAGGAAAATTTTCGTGCTTGTCCGATCGAATAATATCGGATGAACTGTCGTGATCGGCTGTCGAAAGTAGTGTACACACGATCCGAAAATCTTACTTACTGTGTCCTGCTACCCACTACACTTCACAGACACTGTCACGTACCTGGCGGTAGAGCCTGATTATGCAGAGGACGGCCTCACTTACACCTCTGACTCGAGGCCCCTGATAGAGTAAACAGGAAGCGCGGGAGTGCAGAGTCGCACGGGTGCCTGGCAGGATCGCTGATGATGGAGCCGGACTGGGATCCCAGAAGAGACTGCAGAGGAACACCGGTGCAGAAGAAGACCAGGAGCCGCGGTCAGTGGAAGGCAGGTACTGGCTTGGTAAAGGAACTCCACAGACAGAGGAGCAGGTGCGACAGCAGGTGGGATGGGAGCTCAGCAGGGCTCCGAAGGGCTGCAAGGATGGCAGGTGCAGGCTGGCCGGATCACACACTGGCGGACAAGTCCGGGACAGGAGCATAGGCTGGAGGGAAGTCAGGATACAGGCCGGTTTAGTATCAGGCTGGCAGCAAGGTAGCAGAAGGAGCAGGCAGATGCAAAGTCAACAAGCCGGGTCAGGTGCGGGCAGAAAACAGGAACGTCAAGGACAAGCCGGGTCAGATATCAGGAACAGGTATCAGATACTGGAACGTAGGGTACACAGAACGCTGTAGAACAGACAGCACTGAGTCTGGGTACTGACCCAGTTTAAATAGCCTGCTTGGCGCCAAGGCCTTTCACTGAATGCGTGCATGTGCGTGCGCACGTACGCGCATCGGCGCGCGCATGCGCGCCATTGGCGTTCTAGCAATAGCTGAGGTTCCTGGCCGTCTTCCACGGCCACCATCTTGAGTGCTGGCATGCCCTTCCTGACAGACACCTGCTGACGGCTTCCAGTTCCTCTTTAGGCTTCTCCGGCTGATGGGTTAACACCTTCAGGACCAGATTTCCTGTAATCAGGGTTTGGATGCTCTTTCCCACCCGAAGTCTCTCTGAGTTTCTGAATTCCGAGTCCCAGATGAGGACTTTACAATCCTGATAGCTCTGTAAGTCAGTCCTCTCTTCTACAATGAAACTAACCAGAAACCCCTCACCCTAGATCACCTGAATACTATAAAATTGCATTTAATTTGTCCTACTTAAAGGGACCTTAACCCAAGTAATGGGGAAACATATCTCCCACCCAGGACCCACCCCTGGCCTCCTGTACAGTATCCCTGGCTCCACTGAATTGCATAGGAGATAAGGAAACAGAGATCTCCTCTTCATGATTTCTGCTGCTCCTTCACTGTCCAGTCAGCAGGCTGCGGAGGTGACACAACTGTATAAAAATGTTATGGAAACTCTTAGGCCCCTTTCACACTGGGGCGGTTTGCAGGCGCTATTGTGCTAAAAATAGCGCCTGCAAACCGACCCTAAACAGCGGCTGCTGTTTCTCCAGTGTGAAAGCCCCGAGAGCTTTCACACTGGAGCGGTGCGCTAACAGGACGTGAAAAAAAGTCCTGCTAGCCGCATCTTTGGAGCGGTGAGAGGAGCGGTGTGTTTACCGCTCCTCCACCGCTCCTTCCCATTGAAATGAATGGGACACCGCTGTAGCCGCGGTTTGCGGGTGGTATTAACCCTTTTTCGCCCGCTAGCGGGGGTTAAAACCGCACCGCTAGCGGTCGAATACCTCAGCAATTGCGACGGTATAGCGCCGCTAAAAATAGCGGCGCTATACCGCCACCGCACCCACCGCCCCAGTGTGAAACTAGCCTTAGGCTATACACAAAAAGGGCATTTAAAAAAATATGTAACTGAAGGAACTGTTTCATTATTTCAGAGTTACAAAGAATTCAGTGAGAGCTGTAAAAAGGAAATCAGGTTGGCAAAAATTCAAAATGAATGGCAAGTTGCTAAAAAGAGGAAGTTGCATCTCAAAAAGCAATTATTTAAATATATTACCAGTGAGGTGTGATCACGTAAGTCTTCTATAATTAGATCAGATGTAGTCTCCGGGGACAAAGAGAAAGCCAACCTAAACACTTTCTTTTGCTTTGTGTATGAAAATGAACATGACTGTGTGCATGTACAATTTTACAGGCACCACAATTAACAATAGCTATGAAATATTATTTTGACAGCATTTTTTTCCCCCAAGTCCCCCCATGTAACAGCTTTTGTCTACTGTATTTAACAAGCCAAGCTGTCTCTTATTTACATGGAAAAAATAGCTGTATTCAGGATTATGTCCAGAGAGTATTGCTATATGGCCTATTCTATAAATGGACTAAGGTTGTGAGTGGTATGTACCAGGGGTCTGTCTTGAGACCAATGCTATATAACTTGTTAACTAATGATATAGGGGTTGGAATTAAGAGTTCAATGTCATTGTTTGCTGATGATAACAAATTATGCAGAGTACTAAACTTGGCATAAGAGACAGTATCTCACAAAAGTGAGTACACCCCTCACATTTTTGTAAATATTTTATTCTATCTTTTCATGTGACAACACTGAAGAAATGACACTTTGCTACAATGTAAAGTAGTGAGTGTAAAGCTCGTATAACAGTGGAAATTTCCTGTCCCCTCAAAATAACTCAACAAAAGTGAGTACACCCCTAAGTGAAAATGTCCAAATTGGACCCAATTAGCCATTTTCCCTCCCCGGTGTCATGTGACTCGTTAGTGTTACAAGGTCTCAAGTGTGAATGGGGAGCAGGTGTGTTAAATTTGGTGTTCACTCTCTCATATTGGTCACTGGAAGTTCAACCTCATGGCAAAGAACTCTCTCAGGATCTGAAAAAAAGAGATGTTGCTCTACATAAGGATGGCCTAGGCTATAAGAAGATTGCCAAGACCCTGAAACTGAGCTGCAGCACGGTAGCCAAGACCATACATCGGTTTAAAAGAACAGGTTCTACTCAGAACAGGCCTCACCATGGTCGACCAAAGAAGTTGAGTGCACGTGCTCAGCGTCATATCCAGAGATTGTCTTTGGGGAATAGACGTATGAGTGCTGCCAGCATTGCTGCAGAGGTTGAAGGGTTGGGGGGTCAGCCTGTCAGTGCTCAGACCATACACTGCACACTGCATCAAATTGGTCTGCATCCCAGAAGGAAGCCTCTTCTAAAGATGATGCACAAGAAAGCCTGCAAACAGTTTGCGGAAGACAAACAAAGGACATGGATTACTGGAACCATGTCCTGTGGTCTGATGAGACCAAGATAAACTTATTTCAGTTCAGATGGTGTCAAGCGTGTGTGGCGGCGACCAGGTGAGGAGTACAAAGACAAGTGTGTCTTGCCTACAATCAAGCATGGTGGTGGGAGTGTCATGGTCTGGGGCTGCATGAGTGCTGCCGGCACTGGGGAGCTACAGTTCATTGAGGAAACCATGAATGCCAACATGTACTGTGACATACTGAAGCAGAGCATGATCCCCTCCCTTTGGAGACTGGGCCGCAGGGCAGTATTCCAACATGATAATAACAACCCCAAACACACTTTCAAGACGACCATTGCCTTACTAAAGAAGCTGAGGGTAAAGGTGATGGACTGGCCAAGCATGTCTCCAGACCTAAACCCTATTGAGCATCTGTGGGGCATTCTCAAATGCAAGGTGGAGGAGCGCAAGGTCTCTAACATCCACCAGCTCCGTGATGTCATCATGGAGGAGTGGAAGAGGACACCAGTAACAACCTGTGAAGCTCTGGTGAACTCCATGCCCAAGAGGGTTAAGGCGGTGCTGTAAAATAATGGTGGCCACACAAAATATTAACACTTTGGGCCCAATTTGGACATTTTCACTTAGGGGTGTGCTTACTTTTGTTGTTAATGGCTGTGTCCTAAATTTTTTTGGAGGGGACAGCAAAGTTGTTATACAAGCTGTACACTCACTACTTTACATTGTAGCAAAGTGTAATTTCTTCAGTGTTGTCACATTAACCTCCCTGGTGGTATTCCCGAGTCTGGCTCAGGGTGAGTTTTTACTACCAAAAGCGGTAACCCTCGAGCCAGACTCGGGATCGCAGTATCCAGGGAAAGTTACTTACCTTGTCCCCTGGATCCTGCGATGTCTCCCCGCTGTGTCTCCTCGCTGTCTCCTCGCTCAAATGCCGAGTGTCGAGCTCCGTTCCCTGCAAGCGTTGTGATGGACTGGGGCGGAGCACGGCGCCAAATTCAAAAAGTAAAAAACACAGTATACATACAGTACACTGGAATCTTACAGATTACAGTACTGTATCAAATAATTACACACCCCATTTGTCCCTAGTGGTCTGTCCAGTGCCCTGCATGCAGTTTTATATTATAAATACTGTTCTTTCTGCCTGGAAACTTGAGATTGTCCATAGCAACCAAAAAGCGTCCCTTTACGTCAAAAGTGTTTTGAGACCATCTAGAAAACAGTGATAATAAATTATAATCACTCGCAGAATTGAGCGATAGCGATTTGTGGGGAAATTCGTCATCAAACAATAAATCTAATGACAGCGACAATTCTGCAACTGAGCAAATTTCAGTGTTTTTGATTTGATTACATTAGTGAATATTTTTTATTATAATTACATTACTATTTGTTATAATTATTTATAGTTATTTATTATATTATAATTTATGATTTTGTGTTTCAAACTTTATCATACCCGGGTTGCCTACTAGACTCTGGTTTGGACAGATTTAAGTGAGTTATTCCTAAGAATTGCAGGCCTACAATATAAAACGCCAAATTTCCATGCAAAATAATTGTACCGCTTTTAGCATCAAAAATCTGACATAATCATACCGCCAGGGAGTTTAAAAGATATTGTAGCGGTGCCCCCGTGGGGTCGCTGTGTGTTTCAGCATCCACACATCACCCTGCTTGTCAGACATCCATTATAGGCACACTTTCTCCAGTCAATGAACAGTCTCTTGCTTGTTTTTGTTGTTTTTATAAGGGGATTAAACTTGGATGGGGAAAAGGGATGTGGGATGCCCAAATGATGAATACTTCTAGTTGAAATAAGGCCCCTTTCACACTGGGGCGGGAAGTGCGTCGGCGGTAAAGCGCCGCTATTTTTAGCGGCACTTTACCGTCAATTTCGCAGCGCTATTCGGCCCGCTAGCGGGGCAGTTTTACCCCCCGCTAGCGGCCGAGAAAGGGATAAAAACCACTGCAAAGCGCCTCTGCAGAGGCGCTATGCCGGCGGTATAGCCGCGGTGCCCCATTGGTTTCAATGGGCCGGAGCGGTAAAGGAGCAGTATACACACCGCTCCTTCACCGCTCCAAAGATGCTGCTAGCAGGACTTTTTTTAGACCCCTTTCACACTCGGTCGTTTTGCAGGCGCTATTGCATTAAAACTAGCCCCTGCAAACTGACCTGAAACAGCCGTTGCTGTGTCTCCAGTGTGAAAGCCCCGTGGGCTTTCACACTGGAGCGGTGCGCTAGCAGGACGGTAAAAAAGTTCTGCTAGTAGCATCTTTGGAGTGGTGAAGGAGCTGTGTGTATACCGCTCCACCACTGCTCCTGCTCATTAAAATCAATGGGGCACCGCAGCTATACTGCTGGTGCTGGCAAAGGGCCTCTGCAGAGGCGCTTTGCGGTGGTTTTTAACCCTTTCTCGGCCGCTAGAGGGGGTAAAACCAACCCGTTAGCGGCCGAATAGCGCCGCAAAATTGGCCGCCCCCGCCCTAGCGTAAAAGGGGCCTTACCGTCCTGCTAGCGCACCGCTCCAGTGTGAGAGCCCTCTGGGCTTTCACACTGGAGAGACAGCAGCGGCTGTTTCAGGTCAGTTTGCAGGCGCTTTTTTTAGCGCAATAACGCCTTCAAAGTGACCCAGTGTGAAAGGGGTCTAAAGGTAATTGAATCCAAACTGACAATCTCTTATACTGCACATCTCCTCCAGCACACTACTTGAGATCACTTGCTTGGACTACTGCTCTCAGCACGCCCAATGCAAGTCCTGCCAACCCTCCTGGCTGCAGCAACTTAACTCAACAACGCCACAGTCTCTCCCTCTGGCTTCATATCCAATCCTGGCATATCTCTCCCAGAGCTTCTCACTGTGCTTCTCACTCACCGACCCCGGCATTGATCCCTCCTGAATGACTTTCCTGGCCGTGCTCCCCGCTGTCTTCCTCCTGCTTCTTTTCCAGGACACCTCTTAATGACTGTGTAGAGAGAGACTCCCTCCCAGCCCCCAAGCTCCAGGCTTGAGGTCACCCCCCAGTAAGGGAGTCCCTCAAGGGCCACCACAGCCTAACACGCCATCGTCTCAGTTCTTGCACCCGACAACTCCCCTTCCAGCAGGTTGACCATGGGTATATATAGGAGGCCTGCCCCCTGCCAATCCTAGTTGGGGATTGGTCAGGGCTCCCAAATACACCCCATGTCACTCCAGCACTCTGCCCTGCCTCTTTTCCATAACCTTTTCACTGGAAACAGAGGAGGCACCATAGAGCTGAGGCACATGTCAGTCACCTGCTGCTACACTAAACCACTCCCAGTCCCAGATCAAAAACAAACAGGCCTAGCTCACAGCTAGGCCTGCCTAAATTTACCTGCACTGGCATAAAAAACACAAACACTACTCTAGCACCTACCTACCTAAGGTAGAGGGTGCTATATATAATAAAATACTTACAAAAATGTGAGGGTGTATTCACTTTTTTGAGATACTGTATAACAACTTTCCAGGAAGAGCTTAATAACATTGAGGGATGGTCCCTAAATGGCAAATGAGATTTAATACTAAAAAATATAAAGTTATGCACTTGGAGGGCTAAATATATGCATGTAAAATTATCATTGATAGGAGCTCCTCAGAGGGATTTGGCAATGGAAAAGGATTTTGGGGCCCTTCTTTGTGGGGAGGTGCAGCGTGGTACGGTGGCAGTATACACACAGAGTCCAGTTGCAGAGAACAGAACTTGTATTAATTCAGAATCCAATAATTCACAACAACCTGGCGCAAAGCCACCCGACCAGGAACAAAAACAGCATATAACAGCGGTGGGTAATGTGCCAACAGCATCTGTCTGGACTCTGGAGGGACTGACTGCAGCCTGGCCAGTCTGTGCCCAAATGGAAAGGTTTCCAGGAAAGATGGAGTGTCCCTATGCTGCTAATCACTGTCAAGCCCTGTACACACGATAGGTTTTACTGATGAAACAGTCCGATGGACTTTTTTCATCGGACAAACCTATCGTGTATAGGTCCCATCGGTCTTTTTTCCATCGGTGTTAAAAAATAGAACATGTTTTAAATTTATCCGATGGGAAAAAAAACGATAGCAAATTACTATCGTCTGTGGGGAACTCCATTGGATAAAAAACCCACGCATGCTCAGAATCAAGACGACGCGTGCTCAGAAGCATAGAACTTAATTTTTCTTGGCTCGTCGGAGTGTTTTACGTCACGGCGTTTGGGACGATCGGTTTTTTGACTGATGGTGTGTAGGCAAGACTGATGGAAGTCAGCTTCATCGAATTTCTGATGGAAAAATCCATCGGTTTAAAATCCATAGGAAATCCGATCGTGTGTACAGGGCTTCACTGTCAGAAGGGTGACCTGTCTCTACAATACCCAAATGCGTATCAAGCCCAGGAGCCATGGTCTTAAATAGACTCTGAATGTCTCAAGATGGCCACCAACTGGATAGCTCCCCCATTGACCCAGGAAACCATAGAGGACCCACGTTCCTCTTGCCTTCCTCTCCCCCCACAATGCCGCTGCGGTTCAGCACCACTTGCAGTAGAGAAAGCAGACTGCACCTGCCTACATGCTGACTGCTCAATAGCGTAGAATGCCAAGCTGCATCAAACATAACTAGCAGAATCCTCTTATGTATAAAAAGGCTATCTATTTAGGTGAAAAGTTAATAATTTTGCGTCTTGATAAAACACTAGTTTGACCTCATCTTAAGTATGCAGTTTAGTTTTGGTCACCAAAAGCGTTCAGAGAAGGGCAACAAAATTAATAGGGGACAAAATGAATAAGGGGCTAGTTTGCCTACCTACCGTATATCATTTTTACCGTACTGTCTAAAATATAAGGGTTTTATTGGTACTCTTGTCAGGTTTTGTTGTGGAGATTTTTATGGAAATGTATTAATGTATGTTGTCAGATGTCCCCCCCAGTGTCAGTTTTGCTGTAATGCGCTCATTTGAGCGTATCTGCACATACAGACGTTGGTGGAAGATCGGTGGCGGGAAAATCTTCCTGTGGAAACAGCGATGTTTGCTCCATTTAGAGATGTTGTTTTGCGCCCCGTTGGGGGAACTGGCCAGCCCCTGGCGGGGGGCGTTGAATGACTCAGAGCGCACAGATCTGTGTCCACAGGAACAGTAGCATAACTATAAAATAATTGTGGTCCATTGAGGCATAATTGTCATGTAGTTTCCGTCATTGGTAGCAGTGAGTTGGTTTGCACACGGCTCTGTACAAAGCCATGCTTTCTACTGTTCCTTTGTCTCACAGAAAGCATGACCCCTGTATACAGCCGTTTGCACACGTCACTGCTGGGATTAGATTTGAATTTAAACATGTCTGTGATTGGTTCTTTTGAAAATATACAAAATGTCTGAATGGCTGTTCTGTGAAGCCACACCTTCTTTTGTTACTCATGTTTACTATAAATAAAGAAAGCTGGCTATCCCAGGGAGACTCTGCTCTGAGATGACTTGACTATAAGACCTGTGTTGGTGGTTTCCTTGATTGAATGATGGAATGAACGGTGAGTGGATCTTAGCAAACTTAAGCTAAAGATAGCATTATTGCAAAAAGATGAAATCTGAAGTCTGTGCTTATTTAGCACAGGAAATATGGTCTGTGTGCTCTAAATACAACCTATATTTCCACGACAGTAAGATGGCGACTCACGGTGGGACTAATTGCGGCCTCTTTGAGCATCAGATGAGCAGATGGGGAGTATGGATGTACGATCTGATGTGTGAAGAAGCTGTACTTTGTAAAAGAACAAATTTTTTGTCTTTTTGAAATAATGCTGTATGCTTGCAGTATGAGAGATGCGTGTGTGCGTGTATGTCTGTGAATCCGATTGTGTGTGTGTGTGTGTGTGTTTTTGTTGGGAGAGAGACCATATGATTCCTGGATGTTTGTGTGGGGAAGCTGTGGGCTGTAAGAGTGTAACTAAGCGAGAAATATAGACTGTTTGTGCGATGTATTGAGCAGTTTGCAGCCAGCCATGGCTGCTGCATTGTTCTGGTCCCTGTGTAAGAGAAGCTGAAAATGGCTGCCCCCATGAGGTTACCGGGGAGGGGCAGGCAGCATGGCTATCACTGCCAACATGTTTGAAAGTTGTGTATATCTGACTTTCCAATTTTCAGAACAAAGTTGTGTGTAGTGTTTGAGCCTGTGTGAATGCTGATGGAAACTGTATATTGTGTATGAAATGAAGGTATAGATGTGGGATTATTCAGCCTGCAATGTGTGTGTTTGGCTGAGCTTTTTGTATTTCTCAGAGGCTTGTTTGTGAACCATGTGCTTGAATGGGGGAAGGGCTTGCCCACTGTTTTGTGTTGCAGGGGCTGTGCCCTGAGGGAAAGAATCTCTGAGCAGACATGCAAGCAACATTGTACTGTATGTGTGTAGTGTTTGTGATTTCTATGAAAAATAGAAATGGATAGAGTGTCATTTTTGCCTTTATAGGGGACAAAGACACATGTCTCCATAAGTGTAAAAATATTTTAACAAAAGTGTTTGGGTTTTGAGTTGAAAGTTCCCGCCGCATATCCAAGTGGCCAGGCATTGCTAGAAGGCAGACAACAGTATGTCTCTGCAATGGCTTGTTATGGAAGCTGAGGCCACTGTGTGTGTGAACTTTAGGTAGAGAAAAGTGGTGAATATCTCAGAGTATATTAACTTAAAGAAATGAATATGTTTTTAATATTGTTTATGTGACTTACATTTTTTAAATGTGCTGTTTGTAGCCTAGAGTGTGTGTCTATGGTTGAGTGTGAATCTCAAGTGTAGTCTGTCTTTGTGGAGAAAAACATTTTTTTAAAGAGATGCTGGTTTTGGCGGGAAAAAGTAATGGCGCCATTCTTGGCTTTTGTTAACCTTGCGGTCTGCCTGCCATTTTGAGGCGCAGTTTTGTGTTAGCCTGTGGGTATCCTATAAGGGAAGGTACAGCCACCTTTCCTTTGGGTGTGATGATATGTGACCATACTGTGGCATTCGTCAGCTATGTTGCTGATGGAATTTCTCAGTTTTTGATGTTTAGTGCGAATTGGGTAGTGCGGCCTTTTCTGCGTTGGAACCTGGTGGAGGCCATTTGTGTTTGTCTTTGTGTGGGGGAACCCATGTGGTGTTCATTGTGACGTCCCATGCTGGTTTTGGCGGGAAAAATTGCATGCGTCAATGGCGCAATTTTTGTTGTCCATGAGGTGCTGTGGTGGGTCATCCACCATTTTGTAGTCCTGGCTTGTCGGCCATTTTGAGAGACGTTTACAGTTTGAGATAGGAAGTTCCAGTTTAGCAAACACGGCCCCTGAATATGCTGTATTGGCATTTGTTGATTGGTGCAGTTTTGTCTCTGGTTTAAATTGCTTTTCTAAGCATCACCTTTTGAGGTGAGTTGAGAGGTATCTTAAAATAGCGCAGTTTTACCCCGAGGGGCCACAACGTGCTTGCAGACACACGCACATGCTGGGGCCTATTTATGGATGGGATCTGGCTGATCTACCAGCATTTGGAGTGTGGGAGGAGGCCAACGCAGACACAGGGAGGACATGCAAACTCCATGCAGGTGGTGCTAGGAGGGGGAATTTCTCTGTTTCGAATGTAGGAAGGACTTCACTTTACACTGAATTTTGATGGATTGTAAGACTAACAGAGTTTTTGCACAATGGTGTGTTATGTTTAAATTGGAGTCTTGATAGACACAGCAATGTGGCTGGGCTCCCCCCTCCCCCTCCCTCTTCCTGAACAATTGATATGTAAATAAACCAGTTTGGTTTTTTTAAGTAGCTGAGCATGTAACCGGAAGTTTCTTTTCAGCATTTATATACCAGCAGAAAGTTGGTGGGAGGAGCTTGGGGTTGTCTGAATGAGATTTGTGTTTGGAAGGAAAATGGAAAGCATTTTGGCGTTTAAAAGTGTTTTATATTTTGTTCCAGTTTTGTAAAGTTTTATACTGAAATACAGTTTTGGGTAGAGAGCAAACGGGGGCATCACCATTATTTTATCATCTAGATACAGAGAGAAGCCACATTGTTCTGCAGGTGGTAAACTGGCGTAAGTGTTCTGTGTGGTTTAGTCTGACAACGCAGTGTATGGGTGTATAGCGGAAAATGCTTGTGTATGCATGCACTGTGAGGGGTAGAGGCCTAATTCGGGGGTTGATCTGTGGTTGTTCTGTAGTTCCAAAAGTGTTGGGACAACAAGCCATAGAGTTGACGCCTCGGTTAGGGTTTCTAGTTGGAGGACTTGACCATATAGTGGTTGTAGTTCTGCAATTCACCGTATAAGAAGACACCGGGCGGTGCTCTCCGAAAATGGGTGCAACGGTTTAACCTGGACGCAGGTTTAAGACGATAAGCCGATTCGAATCGCCATGGACACAAGGAGGTCTGTGCAAAGGGAAGGAATGGAGGCTTCCCATAGTCAGACGGTCACACAGTGCACGAAGCCTAGTTTTGGGGCAAAGGCCTTTGAACCCCAAAAAGATTAACATAGGTGGTCCAAGGATACTATTTTCGGTATCCCTCTGGAATGGATGTAGTTCAGCTGCGGCTTCAGAAATCTGTAATGAGGAACGGTGGCTCATGCCCGTTTGTTTGAACTTTGTATGGCTGGTCCATGAAGGTTCTCGAGCTGCTCTCATGTTTTTCCCATTGTATTTTTTTCTATTGCTGAAAGAGTGAAGGGAGAATTCTGGCTGTTTTTGTTTTTTTCATTTGTGGTTTTGGAAACTGGGAAGTATTTCCCCAACGTTTGTATCTGAATGTTTGTATGTAGTAACGTGAATATGTTCGAACTTACCGCGGCGATCCTCCGATGCGTCGCGGCTGTTGTATGTTTGTAGGAACGGGAAAAGTAAGGGTTACAGAGGGTTTTGTTTGAATCGGTTTTGAAAGAATGTCATTGACAATTTACCAATGTACAGGAATGTCATTATTATTTTACCATTCTTTGCAGGTTAAATATGAAGGATAGAGTAATGATTTTGCTTATAAGTATTTTTCAGGTCCAAGGAGTTTGTACACAGAGAACAGGTGTATGTAGACAGCGGTACATATGGATAAATACATGAGTCTAAGGGAGGTAAAAGTATCATAGGCTATTTCATTGTTTCTTTTTTCCTGCACCACGCATTTCTTCCTTCAGTCTGTAATGAGGAAGAAAAGGGGGGAGAAGTGATAAATGTAAGAGTGACAGTTTTTTTTTCAAACTAATAATAACCTCTGTAATTCTAACCAAGTTTGTGCCAAGACTGTCTTTCTTTTGATAGAATTTGAATCGGCGAGCAGCAGTCTGGTGAATTAGGTTCCCATCCCAGAGGCTAAGAACCTTTTATCAATGGTTCCAGGTATTGTAAGCTACGCACAGGTTATGCAGTGACCACAGTCCCGATGTCTGGGTTATTGTCATATGAGGGTTGTTTGGAGGTCAATCAAAACCAGAGTCGTACTTTCCTCATTAGCTGTCACTTATATTCTCGGCTGATGGGGGAGGTGCGATCGTTGTGACATGAACTTCAAAATGTCCACCACAGGGTTCACGAGTCCCTCCTGGACCCTGACTCAGTAATCAGTTTACATTCTTTCCAACCAGGTGACTGGGTCGTTGTAAAGAAGCTTGAGGGATGAGACCACGCCAGCCACTGCAAGAAGCGGCTCAACCACACCAAAGAATGAGGAGTATCTTTGTTTATTTATATTTTTGTTGTTTAGTAAATTTTAGCGAGGGTAACGGTGAAAAGCATCCCAAGTTATTAGTTAAAGTGTATGTCCTGAGTAGCTCAGAAAGCGAACAGGACCGATGGTCTATTCTGAGTCTTCACCGAGTTTTAGTCCCCAGCGATGACAGCGGTACATGCCATTTATGATGTTATTATGGGTATGAGGAGTTTTGACAAACTAGTGAAGACTCCAGACAGACACTTGTCAATGGAACCTAACGATGTATTTTTAGAGGGTAAAATTGGTTTTAGTTTTAATGGCTCTGTCTCTTGTCGGTTTGGGTATCTAGGTAGCCCACAAGTGTGTTTGAACTTTAGTCTGGTGTTTATGCGGATCTGCAGCTTATAAAGGTAATTCCCCCAAAGCAAGAGGTTCATGCGCGATGGTGAAGCTGTCCCAACATTTTAGGTCGCGGCCGATCGCGAGGATCTGATGGCGCAGGAAATTAAGAATGGCAGGGACAGCTAGAAGGGATTTGTTCACCAACCCCGACCAGGTCTGGGCATGGTGTCCTGCATGTACAAGGTGGGGGGGGGGGGCTCGGGCTTGGGATACGATTGAACAATTCTCATCCGTTAAGGATAGGGTTCTTCATGTAATTGTTGAAGCCAGAGCTGTAGCCAAGTGAAGGTTGGGAGTCTATTTTAAGAGTCTGGGAATCTTTGGGGATCTAATTTTTATTTTACAGCGGATCGTGGTTAAAGGAAGTGGGAATATATATACTCATGTCGTTTTTATTTCTATTCTTTCTATGTCGTGACGAGAGGCTCCTGTTGCCTGATTTGACGCGTGACCAGAGTTTCCTTGATGAGACGCCCCGAAACCGGACCCACATACAAGACACAGAGGATCACAGACGGATCAGCGATTACTACAGCTCACCATGTCGTGTCCTCCTTTATAAGTCATGCCCCTGAAGAGTAGAGTCTACATGTCAAGCCGTGTTTTCCTTTTTATGGACTAAGGACTGATTCATTTCCAGGTGTAAGAAGCATATCAAATTTCATCGATGGACACATGGGGTGCATATGACAAAAAAGGGAGGACTGTTGTGGAGATTTTTATGGAAATGTATTAATGTATGTTGTCAGATGTCCCCCCCCCCAGTGTCAGTTTTGCTGTAATGCGCTCATCTGAGCGTATCTGCACATACAGACGTTGGTGGAAGATCGGTGGTGGGAAAATCTTCCTGTGGAAACAGCGATGTTTGCTCCATTTAGAGATGTTGTTTTGCGCCCCGTTGGGGGAACTGGCCAGCCCCTGGCGGGGGGGGTTGAATGACTCAGAGCGCACAGATCTGTGTCCACAGGAACAGTAGCATAACTATAAAATAATTGTGGTCCATTGAGGCATAATTGTCATGTAGTTTCCGTCATTGGTAGCAGTGAGTTGGTTTGCACACGGCTCTGTACAAAGCCATGCTTTCTACTGTTCCTTTGTCTCACAGAAAGCATGACCCCTGTACACAGCCGTTTGCACACGTCACTGCTGGGATTAGATTTGAATTTAAACATGTCTGTGATTGGTTCTTTTGAAAATATACAAAATGTCTGAATGGCTGTTCTGTGAAGCCACACCTTCTTTTGTTACTCATGTTTACTATAAATAAAGAAAGCTGGCTATCCCAGGGAGACTCTGCTCTGAGATGACTTGACTATAAGAGCTGTGTTGGTGGTTTCCTTGATTGAATGATGGAATGAACGGTGAGTGGATCTTAGCAAACTTAAGCTAAAGATAGCATTATTGCAAAAAGATGAAATCTGAAGTCTGTGCTTATTTAGCACAGGAAATATGGTCTGTGTGCTCTGAATACAACCTATATTTCCACGACAGTTTTTTTTTTTTTTATTATTATAGGCCGACCAATAAACAAAATGTTAAAAAATAAATAATTAAAAATATATATATTTTTTAACACTGTATTGTCATTTAACAATTACAGCCTGCCGGTGTCAGCTGTGCCTTTTCCTTTACCTTGCTTAAACTTGATACATGTATCTTTCATCAACATGCAGGTGGCAGGGATATGTGAATCACAAAAATGGCTGAATGGAACCACACATTTTTCTGGGTGACATAGTTCACATAGATAGAATATGTCAGCTGTGTTCTTATCTGTTTGGCTGAAGTTCAGCTTTCATTCAAAGAGAACGCAAAACGGAAATTGGAGTCTGATTATAGTAATTACAAGTGTTCTTATCTCTTTTATTGTGGCGTTATTATTTCTCTACAGCAACAAATTCATTCCTGAAAAAGCCTACTCTACAGATGTCCCCATGTTAATGAAAGAATGTGAGCCTTTCCTGGTCTTTCTGGAATCGGCCGTGAGAAGCACATTTAGCAGAAGAAACCCGGAGCCTGAATCCTTCAAGAGGCAGGTAAGATAAGGATTGGCGCAAATAACATGGGAGCAAAAAGGAAACAGTTGTGTACATCCAATCAGATTACCTGTTTATTTAAAGTGAACCTGTCAAGTGATCGGCCCAGTGCTGCTGCATGAAAGTGGGTAGACTGAATGAGAAAATCTGTAGTGCTACCCCCGCTGGTGAATGGGATCCCCCACCTTACACAGCCAGGGACACCGCATTTTCCACAGCGCACAAAGTCAGGAAACAGTCCGAGCAGCTTTGTTTTTGTTTTTTTATTAGGGGATTTAAACTTGGATGGGGATGTGGAATATGGAATGCCCACTTGATCACTGTAGTAAGGTTTCAGGAACAACTATATACATCCAGTATATACAGTTGTGCTCATAAGTTTACATACCCTGCAGAATTTATGATTTCTTGGCCATTTTTCAGAGAATATGAATGATAACACAAAAACTTTTCTTTCACTCATGGTTAGTGTTTGGCTGAAGCCATTTATTATCAATCAACTGTGTTTACTCTTTTAAAATCATAATGGCAACAGAAACTACCCAAATGACCCTAATCAAAAGTTTACATACCACAGTTCTTAATACCGTGTATTGCCCCCTTTAACATCAATGACAGCTTGAAGTCTTTTGTGGTATTTGTGGATGAGGAAGTTTATCTTCTCAGATAGTAAAGCTGCCCATTTCTCTTGGCAAAAAGCCTCCAGTTCCTGTAAATTCTTGGGCTGTCTTGCATGAACTGCCCGTTTGAGTTCTCCCCAGAGTGGCTCAATGATATTGAAGTCAGGCGACTAAGATGGCCACTCCAGAACCTTCACTTTATTCTGCTGTAGCCAATGACAGGTCGACTTGGCCTTGTGTTTTGAATCATCGTCATGTTGGAATGTCCAAGTACAACCCATGCACAGCTTCCTGGCTAATGAATGCAAATGTTCCTCCAGTATTTTTAGATCACATGCATTTATCTTGCCATCAATTTTGACCAAATTTCCTGTGCCATTGTAGCTCACACATCCCCAAAACATCAGCGACCCACCTCCGTGTTTCACAGTAGGAATGGTGTACTTTTCATCATAGGCCTTGTTGACTCCTCTCCAAATGTAGCGTTTATGGTTGTGGCCAAAAAGCTCAAATTTTGTCTCATCACTCCAAATGAAGGTTTGAGGCTTGTCTCTGTGCTGTTTGGCATATTATAAGCGGGATATTTTGTGGCATTTGTGTAGTAATGGCTTTCTTCTGGCAACGCGACTCAAATGCCCTTTACTGGCAGGGACCGTGGGCCCCTTTGGGGTAGAAAAGTTCTAGTGCACAGCTGTCCTATCTGTGGCTACTGCTCCCAGTACCTCCTATTCAGTTACTGCCAGCCCACCTGGCTGCAGCTGCCTCTTTCTCCTGCCCGTTCCACCCCAGTCCTCCTAACTGACTCTGCATCCATCCCAGACTGTTCTCTCCCAATCCTGTCAGGCTGCCTCTCAGTCCTCCCAAATGTGTGTGTGTCTCTCACCAGCCCACCTGGCAGTCTTCCTCCCTGGATATTTGCCCGGCAGTGTCCTACTGCTTGCCTCTTCTTACTCCTGTGCCTTCTGGTCAGGATCCTTCCATATGTCATGAGAAGGGTCCCTTCTGCACCCGAGCCCAGGCCTGAGTTCACCCCCCCCAGAATAGGGGGCTACTCACAAAGGCCTCTGACAGCTAACACTCCATCTCCAGCTTCCATTGAACTCCACTGCCCCCAGCTGGGCTGACCCTTAGTATTTGAGGGGGCCTGCCTCCTGACAACCCATCTCCTGGGGATTGGTCAGGGCCCTTGTAACGAGCCCCTTGCTCGCTCGGTTCCACTCTCCCGACACTCCTCTGCTACTATTGGATCATATTGCAGATCGCAACGTCTGATAATTCGGTCATCCGATGCTCCAGGATTCAAACTACCGCTATGTGCCGTTCTAATCCATTTGTGATCGCTCAGAACAAACACCAGGCAGGCTGTATGTAAGTTCAAACAGGAATCTCATTTTATTGGATGCACACACACACTTTTATACAGCAGTTTGAACACCCTGCCCCCAACAACCACTTTCCTATTGGTCAATTGTAAAGTACATTGTAGTTCTCAATTAGGTTCTCTTGGCCATGCAAATGAGGACTTGAAACAGGGTCAGCAGGGATTGGTCCGATAGCTTGAATAGGAGAACTGAGATGTGTATTGACACAGAAGCCCCAGGGGGTATTTAAAGTACATAAACAAACAGTCAAACACAGAACAATGCTTTTCTTCCAGACCATGAAGCCGTCTGGAGGGGGGGGGGGGGTTAGCCTTAAGACAGGGCAGAAATCCCACCACTGTGTAATAGATTCAAAGGAGAAATATTTCAGTATTCCAAGGTTCATGACAGTCCTCAGAACACTCCAGACAGCTCCACCTTACTTCCCCTCCCAATCTTCCAGAAGTTTCCAGTAAGTTCTAGAAGTAAGGGGGAGGGTCTCAGTGATGCTGCCTGTGAGTAACTCAGCAAGCCTGCACCCCCCTCCACATTAACAACATGGATGGAGGAATCTATAATGCTAGCTAATTATTGGGGCAATCGTGACACTTGTGGCTGCCTGAATACCTAAACAGTGACTACATCTGATATGATGCAGGCACTGTGTATTTAGGGCTAATTATGGGCCACCTTCTCCATACAGTTTCCACCCCAAAGTCCATGCAGACCACACAAGGGCAAAGACTTCCTGAGCTTATTACAATTCCAACAACTTCGGATTTAGGCCTCACCTTTCAAATGGAGAACCCACACACAGCTCTCTTTCGCTACATCTTTAGGTTCTCTCCTGCAATAGCCCGTGCAACTAAATCCCCCCATCCCTTAATTACTAGGGGAAACCTCTCTCTCCACCTACAGGGCAGGTTTTACAGTGGAAGGGATGTAACCTCTTTCTAAAACCGTTCGGCAAATAATTTTCCACTCGGCTCAGCTCATTTCTAAATCTGCTTCTAACAAGATGCTTGAAGGGCCACCTACGGCTTGCATTTCAGCTGATTCAGCAGGAACCAGTCAAAATCTAAGCCACCTAATGGGGACCTTTAGCAGAAAAATTACTAATTGCCTGCTATTGGGTAAAAGGCAGAAAGCCCACTTAGCTATTTTGTATTGTGTTTACTACAATCCACTTCAACCATACTACACTAGGGATGAGCCGAACACCCCCGGGTTCGGTTCGCACCAGAACCTTCGAACGGACCGAAAGTTCGCGCGAATTTTCGAACCCTATTCGTTATAATGGACGCGAACGTTCGAAATCAAAATTGCTAATTACAACGGCCAATATGCATGTTAATGTTATAAAACAGGTTTGGGGACCCGGGTCCTGCCCCAGGGGACATATATCAATGCAAAAAGAAATTTTAAAAACTAAAGTTTTTTCGGGAGCAGTCATTTTAATGATGCATAAAGTGAAAAAAAAAAAAGTGAAATTTTCCTTTAAATACGGTACCTGGGGGGTGTCTAAAGTATGCCTGTGAAGTGGCATGTGTTTCCCGTGTTTAGAACTGTCCTTGCACAAAATGACATTTGTAAAGGAAAAAAAGAAGCCATTTAAAACCACTTGCGGCTTTAATGTCATGTCTTGTCCTGGCCGCCATATGGCTGAAAATCCTTGAGAAAAATGGCATGGCTACCCCCCCACCCCAGCCCCTTTGGGTCTTGTATGGATACTAAGGGGGACCCCGCACCCAAAATAAAACCCTATACCTACAACCCTATATACTCTGAACAGCAGTATATAGGTGGTGCAAACAAGACATGGACTGTAGGTTTGTTCTTAAGTAGAATCTGAACAGGTACATTATGAAGTGTAGCTACATCCCAAAAAAATCAATTTTTAAGCTTTTTGGAGAACATAGGGAGGGGTTATCACCCCTGTAACATTTGCTGTCTTTGCACATCTGTTCAGAACATGTCACCTCACTTTCCGTCCCAATGACAAATGTTTTTGGAAAAGTGGGGTTTTAATTGAAACAAGGATTGGTGATAAAGCATCAGTAGAGAGGAGATACCTTTTTCCCAAATTAAATCTAACAGGATAGAATTTTCCTTCCTAGGGGTAGATTTCCTCTCACTTCCTGTTTTCTCTTGCCGTTTGCAAGTAGGAGTCGTTTGTAAGTTGGATGTTTGAAAGTAGGGGCCTGCCGTATATACTCTGCAGAAATTTGCCCTATTAGATGTTGGTGTAGCCACAAGACTGGTGGGCACAGGAATGGGCCCTGCTGTGAGTTAATAGATCAAGATTTGTACTTGCATGCACCTGTTGAACCGGGCAGAAAAATTGGGCCTTTGGTGGTGGTGGTGGTGGTGGTGGACGGTGTTGCCACAAGACTGTAAGCCCTCACAGTTACTCTTGGTGGGTGCAGGAATGGGCCCTGCTGTGAGTTATTAGATCAAGATTTGTAATTGCATGCACCTGTTGAACAGGGCAGAAAAATTGGGCCTTTGGTGGTGGTGGTGGTGGTGGTGGTGGTGGACGGTGTTGCCACAAGACTGTAGGCCCTCATAGTTACTCTTGGTGGGCGCAGGAATGGGCCCTGCTGTGAACTATTAGATCAAGATTTGTAATTACACGCCCCTGTTAAACAGGGGCTGAAAAATTGTGCCTTAGGCATTGGTGCTGGTGCCACAACACTGCAACCCCTCACAGATACTGTACTTGGAGCACAGCAGTCACACCTGTTGCGAAGCATCTTTTTAAAAAATTGTAATTACACGCCCCTGTTATACAGGGGCTGAAAAATTGTGCCTTAGGCACTGGTGCTGGTGCCACAACACTGCAACCCCTCACAGATACTGTACTCTGAGCACAGCAATGAGACCTGTTGCAAAGCATTGCCTAAAAATTGTAATTACACGCCCCAACAGGGGCTGAAAAATTGTGCCTTAGGCACTGGTGCTGGTGCCACAACACTGCAACCCCTCACAGATACTGTACTCTGAGCACAGCAGTCACACCTGTTGCGAAGCATCTTTTTAAAAAATTGTAATTACACGCCCCTGTTATACAGGGGCTGAAAAATTGTGCCTTAGGCACTGGTGCTGGTGCCACAACACTGCAACCCCTCACAGATACTGTACTCTGAGCACAGCAATGAGACCTGTTGCAAAGCATTGCCTAAAAATTGTAATTACACGCCCCAACAGGGGCTGAAAAATTGTGCCTTAGGCACTGGTGCTGGTGCCACAACACTGCAACCCCTCACAGATACTGTACTCTGAGCACAGCAGTCACACCTGTTGCGAAGCATCTTTTTAAAAAATTGTAATTACACGCCCCTGTTATACAGGGGCTGAAAAATTGTGCCTTAGGCACTGGTGTGGTGGCATGGATCATTGAGGAGGAGGAAGAGGATAGTCAGTGAACATAACAGGACAGTCACTCAGCATCAGCATAGGCAGTCTTGAAGGGATGTGACATTATAAATTATTCCGTTATATCCGCTTCAGGTGTCTGGTAGCTGGTGGTGATCCAAGACTGATTCATTTTTATGAAGGTCAGTCGATCAACCGAGTCGGTGGACAGGCGCACCCTATGATCGGTGACAAATCCTCCAGCAGCACTGAATGTGCGTTCGGAAAGAACGCTGGATGCAGGACAGGCCAGTAGCTCAATTGCATACTGTGCAAGCTCTGGCCAGTGATCCATCCTCAGGACCCAGTAAGCCAGAGGATTTTCGGTGGGAAAGGTGTCCAAGTCTGACCTTGCCCCTAGGTATTCCTGCACCATGTATATCAGACGCTGGCGATGGTTGCTGGAACCGATCATACCTTGGGGCTGCGGACTAAAGAATTGTCTGAACGCATCGGTCAGACGTCCACCTTCCCCACCGCTCCTTCTGCTACTGACCGAAGCCTCAGCAACTCGTCGTCCAGGACCAGGAGTTTGTAACCTCCCAGTTTCTGGGAACGCGTTGCACAGACCTTTCTGCAAGGCCTCCCTGAGATGTCTCATCCTCTGCTCCCTCTGCGACGGCAAGATAAGGTCCGCAACCTTACCCTTGTACCGTGGATCAAGGAGAGTGGCCAGCCAGTAATGGTCACTCTCCTTGATCCGAAGAACACGAGGATCCTTCCGCAGGCTTTGCAGGATCAGGGAGGCCATGCAGCGTAGGTTAGCTGAGGCATTCGGTCCGGAGTCTTCTGGGTCACTGAGGATGACATGATCGCCAGCCACCTCCTCCCAGCCACGTACAAGTCCACTGGTTTGTTGGGACTGTACATCATCCCTAAAAGACTGCTGCTGCTGATGCTGAGTGCCAGGCTCCACCTCCATGCTCACACAATCCTCCTCCTCCTCCTCCTCCTCCTCCTCCTCCTCTTCCTGTGTGATGGGTGGGACAGAAGGAACATTGTCTGGATAAAGGGGGCCTTGAGAGACAAGGAAGTCCTCCTCTTCCTGCCTCTGTTCTGCCTCAAGTGCCCTGTCCATTATCCCACGCAGCGTATGCTCCAACAGGTGGACAAGAGGTACAGTGTCACTGATGCATGCACTGTCACTGCTCACCATCCTCGTGGCCTCCTCAAATGGTGAGAGGACAGTGCATGCATCCCTGATCATGCTCCACTGGCGTGGGGAAAAAAAGCCAAGCTCCCCTGACCCTGTCCTGGTGCCGTAGTCGCAAAGGTACTCATTGATGGCCCTCTGCTGCGTGTGCAGTCGCTGCAGCATGGCCAACGTTGAGTTCCACCTGGTGGGCATGTCACATATTAGGCGGTTCTTGGGCAGGTTCAGCTCCTTTTGCAGCTCAGTCAGCCGAGCACTGGCATTATAAGATCGGCGGAAATGCACACAGACTTTCCTGGCCTGCCTCAGGACATCCTGTAAGCCTGGGAACCTGCCCAAGAACCGCTGCACCACCAGGTTGAGGACGTGAGCCATACAGGGCACATGGGTGAGCTGCCCCTGTCGCAGGGCGGAGAGGAGGTTGGTGCCATTATCAGAAACGACCATTCCTGGCTTAAGCTGGCGTGGCGTCAACCACCTCTCGGCCTGCCCCTGCAGAGCTGCCAGAACCTCTGGCCCAGTGTGGCTCCTGTCCCCCAAACACACCAGCGCAAGCACGGCATGGCATCTTTTTGCCTGCGTACTCGCGTAGCCCCTTGTACGCCTACGGAGCACCGCTGGTTCCGAGGACAGAGCACTCGAAGAGGACATGGAGGAAGAAGAAGAGGAGGGGGTGGAGGAGAGAGGTGTGTCACAACCAGTAGTAGCATTTTGGAGGCGTGGTGGCGGAACAACCTCCAACACTACTGCACCTTGTCCTGCATCCCTCCCAGCTACCAATAGAGTGACCCAATGGGCCGTGAAAGAAAGATAACTTCCCTGTCCATGCCTGCTGGACCATGAGTCAGCGGTAATATGCACCTTACCGCTGACCGCCCTGTCCAGCGAGGCATGGACATTGCCTTCCACATGCCAGTAGAGAGACGGAATCGCCTTCCGTGAGAAAAAGTGGCGTTTGGGAACCTGCCACTGAGGAACCGCACATTGAACAAACTCACGGAAGGGGGCCGAGTCTATCAACTGAAAAGGCAGCAGTTGAAGTGCTAGCAATTTAGCCAAGCTAGCATTCAACCGCTGGGCATGTGGATGGCTGGGAGTATACTTCTTTCGACGGTCCAGCAGCTGGGGCAGGGAAATTTGCCTGCTACAATCGGACGTCGGTGTACTGCAAGTACTTGGTTGTGACACACCTAATTCTACACCTTCAGTCCTCTCAGAGCAGCTTTCAGAGAGGACTGAAGATATAGTGGGGATGGAGATCCCAGCTGATGAGGAGCAAGGAGAGGTCCGCTTTGTTCTTTGGTGTGGGTCTTTTATGTGTGCTTGCCAACGAGCTGCATGGCAGGTCGACATATGTCTGCTCATGCTTGTGGTGCCCAAGCGGCTGATGTTTTGGCCACGCGAGATACGCTTGAGACAAATATTGCAAATAGCAGTGGTGCGATCTGATGCACTCGTCTCAAAAAAGGCCCACACCAAAGAACTTTTGTGATAACGTGCAGAGGCAGCGCCCTGCACAGGCGGAGCTCTGCGGTGTGGTACAGTTGCTGTGCTGGCCTCTAGCTGGCCTCCAGGGGGCATCCTGCCTCGTTGGACATGTGACGCTGCATCCTCCTCCTCCTCCTCCTCTCTCCCTTCAGGCACCCACGTGGAGTCAGTGACCTCATCATCCCCTCCCTCTTCACCACTAGAGCAAACCTGGCAGTAAGCTGCAGCTGGTGGAACACTACTGCCAGATTGCTGTCCTTCAGCATCCCCTCTCTCTGCGCGCACACTACTGACTTCCTCAAGCTGGGTATCATCATCCGAGCCTTCGAATCGTTGGGCATCCTCCTGGAGCATGTACCCAACACTGTGCTCAAACAGTTCGGGGGACTCCTCAGGAGGACATGGTGGGTCTAGGGAAGGGGTGGCTGATGATGCCATTGAGTACGCGTTGGCAGCTGCTCTGCCAGTACCCTGAGCCTGGGTGAGAGAGGATGAGGAGGATGAGGAGGGCTTGGTCATCCATTCTACCAAGCCTTCGGCATGATGCGGCTCCACATGTCCAGCTGCCGAAAACAAAGACAAGCGTGTCCCATGGCCACGTGCTGATGACGATGCACGACCACGTCCACGGCCAGCACTGTTGTCTCTAGAAACAGAGCCTGCCTGCCCTGTGTTCTTGCCTCGGCATGCTCTGCCTCTCCTTGGCGGTCTTCCAGCCATTGTAGTCGGTAGTGTATATAGTATAAAAAATAGAACTCCTATGTGTGCTCACAACACACTGTAGGTCCTATGGGTGCTGACACTAACACACTATAGGTACTATGTGTGCTGCTGACAAGAAAATATAGGAGCTCTGTTTGCTGCCACTAAAACACTAGAAGTCCTATGGGTGCTGCTGAGAAGAAAATATAGGAGCTCTGTTTGCTGCCACTAACACACTAGAAGTCCTATGGGTGCTGCTGAGAAGAAAATATAGGAGCTCTGTTTGCTGCCACTAACACACTAGAAGTCCTATGGGTGCTGCTGAGAAGAAAATATAGGAGCTCTGTTTGCTGCCACTAACACACTAGAAGTCCTATGGGTGCTGCTGAGAAGAAAATATAGGAGCTCTGTTTGCTGCCACTAACACACTAGAAGTCCTATGGGTGCTGCTGAGAAGAAAATATAGGAGCTCTGTGTGATGCCACTAACACACTAGAAGTCCTATGGGTGCTGCTGAGATGAAAATATAGGAACTCTGTGTGATGCCACTAACACATTAGAAGTCCTATGGGTGCTGCTGAGAAGAAAATATAGGAGCTCTGTTTGCTGCCACTAACACACTAGAAGTCCTATGGGTGCTGCTGAGAAGAAAATATAGGAGCTCTGTGTGATGCCACTAACACACTAGAAGTCCTATGGGTGCTGCTGAGAAGAAAATATAGGAGCTCTGTTTGCTGCCACTAACACACTAGAAGTCCTATGGGTGCTGCTGAGAAGAAAATATAGGAGCTCTGTTTGCTGCCACTAACACACTAGAAGTCCTATGGGTGCTGCTGAGAAGAAAATATAGGAGCTCTGTTTGCTGCCACTAACACACTAGAAGTCCTATGGGTGCTGCTGAGAAGAAAATATAGGAGCTCTGTGTGATGCCACTAACACACTAGAAGTCCTATGGGTGCTGCTGAGAAGAAAATATAGGAGCTCTGTTTGCTGCCACTAACACACTAGAAGTCCTATGGGTGCTGCTGAGAAGAAAATATAGGAGCTCTGTTTGCTGCCACTAACACACTAGAAGTCCTATGGGTGCTGCTGAGAAGAAAATATAGGAGCTCTGTTTGCTGCCACTAACACACTAGAAGTCCTATGGGTGCTGCTGAGAAGAAAATATAGGAGCTCTGTTTGCTGCCACTAACACACTAGAAGTCCTATGGGTGCTGCTGAGAAGAAAATATAGGAGCTCTGTGTGATGCCACTAACACACTAGAAGTCCTATGGGTGCTGCTGAGAAGAAAATATAGGAGCTCTTTTTGCTGCCACTAACACACTAGAAGTCCTATGGGTGCTGCTGAGAAGAAAATATAGGAGCTCTGTTTGCTGCCACTAACACACTAGAAGTCCTATGGGTGCTGCTGAGAAGAAAATATAGGAGCTCTGTTTGCTGCCACTAACACACTAGAAGTCCTATGGGTGCTGCTGAGAAGAAAATATAGGAGCTCTGTGTGATGCCACTAACACACTAGAAGTCCTATGGGTGCTGCTGAGAAGAAAATATAGGAGCTCTGTTTGCTGCCACTAACACACTAGAAGTCCTATGGGTGCTGCTGAGAAGAAAATATAGGAGCTCTGTTTGCTGCCACTAACACACTAGAAGTCCTATGGGTGCTGCTGAGAAGAAAATATAGGAGCTCTGTTTGCTGCCACTAACACACTAGAAGTCCTATGGGTGCTGCTGAGAAGAAAATATAGGAGCTCTGTTTGCTGCCACTAACACATTAGAAGTCCTATGGGTGCTGCTGAGAAGAAAATATAGGAGCTCTGTTTGCTGCCACTAACACACTAGAAGTCCTATGGGTGCTGCTGAGAAGAAAATATAGGAGCTCTGTGTGATGCCACTAACACACTAGAAGTCCTATGGGTGCTGCTGAGAAGAAAATATAGGAGCTCTGTTTGCTGCCACTAACACACTAGAAGTCCTATGGGTGCTGCTGAGAAGAAAATATAGGAGCTCTGTTTGCTGCCACTAACACACTAGAAGTCCTATGGGTGCTGCTGAGAAGAAAATATAGGAGCTCTGTGTGATGCCACTAACACACTAGAAGTCCTATGGGTGCTGCTGAGAAGAAAATATAGGAGCTCTGTTTGCTGCCACTAACACACTAGAAGTCCTATGGGTGCTGCTGAGAAGAAAATATAGGAGCTCTGTTTGCTGCCACTAACACACTAGAAGTCCTATGGGTGCTGCTGAGAAGAAAATATAGGAGCTCTGTGTGATGCCACTAACACACTAGAAGTCCTATGGGTGGTGCTGAGAAGAAAATATAGGAGCTCTGTTTGCTGCCACTAACACACTAGAAGTCCTATGGGTGCTGCTGAGAAGAAAATATAGGAGCTCTGTTTGCTGCCACTAACACACTAGAAGTCCTATGGGTGCTGTTGGGGTGCAATGCTGTGCTAACAGCACTGCGGTTGGTACTACTGCAATACTGTACTAACAGTAAGCACGCACCAGACTAATCCCCAGCAGCAGCTAATAACACACTAACTGTGCAATCAGCAGCAATGAACGATCAATGACTTAGGTAGCAATGGTTTAGCAAAGAAATAGCCAATGGTTTAGCAAAGAAGAGCAAATCTTTCAGTATCAAGCAAAGACAGAATCAGCAGACTAATCTCTCCTAAAGCCGGAACTCATGTGACCGGGGCCGATGGCGTGGCGGCCTTTTAAATGGTGGGGCGTGTACTAAAGCCCCTGAGCTGTAATTGGCTACAGGCGTCCTGCCTGTAGCCAATTATTGCTCTCCGAGTTTCGGGCGCTGTGATTGGCCAAGCATGCGGGGTCACAGTGCATGCTTGGCCAATCATCAGCCAGCAATGCACTGCGCCGGCCGCGCCGGCCGCAATGCATTGCGGGGCCGCTCGCATCACACGAATGTGATGCGAACGGCCCAAATAGTTCTGGGCTCGACGAGCGAGCGAACGCCCGATGCTCGATTCGAACATGGGTTCGAATCGAGCACCGGGCCCATCCCTATACTACACAAAGCTCTTGAAAGGTTTCACAACGAATACGTTCAATTCTGAAGCCTATGCATGCATTATAACACCCTCCACCATGTTGTTCTACATTACCAGTCAGATTAATGAGATGTCCCAGGCAGGTTGGAATGTTTTCTTCAAATTATCAGCAAAAGGGATTGGGGTGGATGGGTACACTATGGAAATGTCTGAATTAAAATGTATCTAAACCCTAAAGCAAAAATGTTGTATATTGCAGTTTACCAGTGGGAATGAGCCAAATGTGTCTGGTTTGGGTGAACCTTAAGCCTCGTACACACGGTCGGACTTTCATCGGACTTTTCCGTGGATTTTTGTCCGAACCAAGTTGGCCAGGCACACCCATAGCATACACACCACAGGACTTTTCTGTAAACTTTCCCAAAACTTTTTGCAACATCACATGGTTTTTCTGCTCTTTTCTGCTCTTTACCGCCACCCTTTGGTCAACTTCTGCTATTGTTGGTTGATTTGAACATTAGTTGTTTTGTTCATCGGACAAAAATCCTATGGTTTTCTGTACACACGGTAGGACTTTGCTCCATCGGACTTTTGTTGGGCAAAAGTTTGTCCGTTTGCAGACCCAACTTTTGTCCGATGAAAACAAAACCAAACGAAAAAAAGTTTGTCCGATGGAGCGTACACACGGTTGGATTGTTGGTCCAACTTGCTTAAAACGAAGTTTGTTGGGCAAAAGTCCGACCGTGTGTACGGGGCTTTACTGAAGGTCTGGTGCTGAATCCAAACTCTATTTTCACAGCTAATAGGCAAGGAAGTGTAAAACAAATGGCATAGGGGCTGGGTATTGCCCTGGGGAACACTTACCAAAGCAAAAAAAATAAAAAATCCTCATTAGGTTTGTCAGAGAGCAGAAATGTTATTAATGCTTAAAGGGCAACATTAATAATGCAAACTTCCTTTAGAATCTGGCATGGATCTTAAAGCGGAGGTGCCGCAGATTTTTTTTTATTAAAAGCCAGCAGCTGCAAATACAGCAGCTGCTGACTTTTAATATATGGACACTTACCTGTCCTGGAGTCCAGCGATGTCCGCAGCAGAGGACGAGCAATCGCTCTTCACTCTGCTGCCCCCACAACCATCCTCGTGAGGGAACCAGAAAGTGAAGCCTTGCGGCTTCATGCCCGGTTTCCTACGGCGCATGCTCGAGTCACGCTGCGCCGTTCTGAATGGTCCCCTGTGTTCTGGGAGCCGAGTGTCTCCCAGAACACAACGGGGAATCTGCGGGAAGTGATGTGCTTCCCGCAGAGTGGACTCCCGTAAGTGGGTGCAAATACCTGTCTTAGACAGGTATCTGCACCCCCCTCCCCCCTGAAAGGTGTCAATTGTGACACCGGAGAGGGGGGTTCCGATGAGTGGAAGTTCCACTTTAGGGTGGAGCTCCGCTTTAAGGGGAAACTCCCTGTAAAAAGCACGGACTCCCCCCCCACAAAAAAAATTATACCAGGTTTTTTTTTCTAGCATACAGCCTGGAAGACCTGCAAAGGAAGGGGAAACAAGCATGTCCCCCCCCCCTCCTGAACTTTACCAGGCCACGTGCCCTCAATATGTTGGGGGTAGCTTGCCAGTGTTGATAAGGAGAAGGCCCTGGCTGTTTGTGGGGGTCTCCAGGCAGCAGGCTTACTGGAATATGGAACCCCCTTTTAAAAAATGAGTGGAGCCCCAGATACCAGCTCCACCCTCTACATGAATAAGTAAGGAGTACATGGTGCCCCTACTCATTCACATAAAAAAGTAAATAGTAAATGAAGACACTCATTTTTTGACAAGTCCTTTATTAAAAAATAAAACCACACAAAAAAATCCCATAATGTAAATCTGTTGTCAGTCAAGTAGTCCAGTGATGCAGTTCCTTGTCAATCATGATGAAGGATGCTAGCTAACTCTCTGAAAGAATAAACCGATCACATTGTACACTTGTTGTAAATGACAGTTCTGGTCCCTGCCAATAAACAAAGGGGTTGGGTACACCAAGTGATGTCATTAACCAAATATGGCTATGGCCATACTTGGTCAGTGACATTGTCAAAAACCTTTTACCTGTAGCGCCCTGCTCCCAATGACTGGGCGCTATGTTCAATTTAGAGGGTATCTGAGACAGTAGCTAGGCTCAGATGTGCATAATTGATGTTAAATTAGCCTCTGTTCCGGTTATGGCTGTGTTAGGCAGACTTCCCACTGTTTGCCTGTAGGTGGCGTTACCACCTCAGGCCAGTGTGGAAGACTGACAAGCCAGAATGTATTGGGTACCTTCCCCCAGGAACAGTTCAGTGGACGTAGTCTACCCGCTGAGCATGCTAGGGGAGGGTACTTAAGGGGCAGATGCCAACTTTTGGGGTCCTTCATCCTCTCACGGCCCTCCTGGCGTGAGGGGTGTATTGTGTGATTCTTGGCCTCGGAACCATGCTGGTCCGAGGCCGCAACTCCAACAGGCAGGCCCAGTTATGCTGACTGGGTCTGCACTTTGAAGGTGATCCTGTGCTGTCTGTCCTGAGGGAGGAAGCCACTCAATGGAGGAAACCAGGGGAGGACCTGTCCTGGAAAAGACCAAGCGGAAGGCTGGTGTCTTGAGGGCCTGGTAATTCTATTGGAGGATGCACAACACCACAACTAAAGTTACCTTGCAGTCTGCCGGGTCGGCTTAAAGGCTCTTGACTGCTTGGCTGGAAGTTCGGATGTTGAGTCCTGTGGCAGAGGATCCCGGATTATCCAAATTCTGTGCACCACCAGTCTGTGGCAGAGACTGGTCCTGATTTATTGTTCGTGCATCATACCGGCTGCTAGGCCAGGTGAGAGGGGCCTATCCGGTGAGTGACTGTATTTTTGAGGAGTTCTCCCCAGTGATCTGTGCTGTGTGCCTGAGCCTACCCATTCCCTTCACCCTTCTATATGTAGCGCACCAACCCCAGACTTTACCTGCTTTTCTTCTGCTTGGCTCCTCCGCAGGAAAAGAATGAGGTACACCGCACCACAAGCCCGTACCCTCCTGAATAGGGAGGTTGAGCGGTGTTAGTTTCTCGGGCCTGCTTGCGGCTGGTGTAGAAGAGCAGTCAGAAACAAGTCTTCAATTCTCCCCAGGAAACAACTGTCCACACCAACTAAAAGGTCCAACACTTATTTATTCCTTCTTGCACAATAAACAGTCTCTTTAAGAGCAGACGGGCTGAGACAAACACGGGTCAGATAAGGTGGAAGGAGGTCCAGGCACAAACTTAAATTTGGGTTTCTCCTGCTCTGATCAGCACGAACAGGCTTGGCGCACGGTCTCTGCCACAGACCATGAGGTTGGTCACTGCCACTGACCGGGTGAATAGGGCCTCTGCCACAGGCCCGGTTGTTGGGTCTCTGCCACCGACCAGATTCACAATGGATTACCTTCTAGAAGTAATGACCCCTGTCAGGGAAAGGACATCCATCCGGAGAGTTACCAGAGGCCCCACCGTCACCAGCGATACTGTACTGGGTCTTCGGGAAGGGTCACCTCCCTGGCCTCCTCATCCTAGATTCGGGCACCCACTCCAGGGGGCACCCTAGGAGCCCTCGATCCCTTGTGGGTCCCAGTCAAAGGTACTGGGACCCGGGTCTCTCTCAAAGTACCTCACCCCAGACTGAAGGTGTCTGAGATGAAACAGCAGCTCCGTCTCCAGGCCTAGGGCACCCAGAGACCACCCGACCAGGCCTCCGGGCCTAGGGCACCCGGAGGCGACACACACGCACCCAGGCTTAAGGTGCCTAAGTGCGGAACCGACCACCCCTCTGGAAGATGGCCGCGCCCTTTTATATCCTCTCCCGACAGGCACAGCAGGTTCCCCGCCCCGCCATACTGCTGCCGAGAGGGGACAAAAAGGACACAACCTCGTACTGCAGTTCAACCCGGGCCCAAGGCAACAGCGCCACCCATAGGCCCCAGTGAACTTACACACCAGTACTATCTCCCAGGGACAGAAATGGTCCATGAGACCTAACAATTAGTGTATCTGAGCCTGGTTACCACTCAGATGCTTCCCCCTAAATGTAACCACCCGCTACATATACGTTTATGCAAAAAAAGGGAAAATAAAACCTAGCTGCTTAAGGTTTTACATCTTGTGTGGACATTGGAGTTTCTACAAACTTTCTTCCAATGGACAACGAATACGGAGGTAACGTGCAAGGCCCAAAAATTAAACCAGGAGCTCCTATGGGGGTGTGCTACATACCTTTCTTTTTCGTACATCACGGGACACAGAGCGACTTAGTCATTACTAATGGGTTATATAGTTTACCTTCAGGTGCTGGCACTGGCAACTTCCAAACCGGAAGTACCCTCCCCTATATAAGCCCCTCCCATCCAGGAGCACCTCAGTTTTTTGCCAGTGTCTAAGGTGTTGGCCAAAGAGTAACATGTGTTTTCCTGGGCTTGCGTACAGGTTCTTTTACGGGCCTTAGTAAGCTGTTCCGGATCCCACCAAAAAAGCTTCATAGCTAAACGGTCGGTACCCGGGCCTTGCAACAGAAGAGCAAGGTTTTGCCTGTAATGCCTCTCTTAGGAGGGCTGGACCCTGGGATCCAGAGCTCTGGTCATACCCACGACCAAGATGTTTTCTGTGCAGGGTGCTATACAGGTCCAGGGGAGTGGAATCCTTGGGAACCCGGTCCCTGAAGGTTTAATTACAATGCCTGCCGTGATAGGTGAAGTTTGGGCTTCTGTGGACCAAACAGAGTCCTGCGGCGGGGAACAGGTAAGTGGGGGCCCCCAGGAACTTGGTTCTATTGGGGGACCCCCAAGCCTAATTTGTCTTTCTGTCTGTTACCTAACGGTATTCCCGCTAATATCTGTGTATGCCTATAACTACTGGAAAATGTAAAATTTTAATAGTAGTCAAGAAAAAAAAAAAAAGACGACCGCGGTACCTGTGTTAAACCACTAGAGGCCGCTGTGGTCCATTTTTCTTGTCATGTGGATCTTTGGTTTTCTCAAGTCAAAAGATCCAGGCAGTTGGTAAGTTTCTCTGTGGGAATCCAGTTCCTCTGCCCTGTTGCTGCACTCATCCACCGCACAGGCCCTCCGGCAAAAAGGGCCCTGGCTCCTAGTCCCTGCTTGGTTTCAAAAAAGGGCGCCAATGGCGCACGGGCGCGCGCGCGGGCGCGTGCACGCGCCTCCTATGAAAAAAAAGGGGCGGGTGGATGACGCTCGATGCGCGCCGCGGCGCTTCTGCGCATGTGCAGGCGTCCCAGCATGTATAAAAGACACAGTACAAGTGTCAGCTGGATGCAAACAGAGCTAGCAACAAAACGGTGGCACACAGAGGCGGTTGATGCAGGCATCCCCATAGAAAGGCACTTTAGTGGACACCAGCTGGTATATAGCAGCAACTGTGTTAGACTATTACCAGCAAAATTGGTGTATGACGACGGGAATACCTCAGCTTTGTGCTTAAAGGATATGTCGTCCAGACGCTCCGGAAATAAGTCTTCCAGGAAGCAAAAGGGGTCTCCATCGGGCTCTGAGGATATTGGGCATGCTTGTACTGCACCAATCTCCCCTGAAAATTCAGAGTTCAGTAGCCGTAGGAACCCCGCAGGAGTGCCTGGTGCTGCGGCTGTCCCCAGTCCACCTGCTCCTGTATATATAACAGAGGAGGTTTTATCCTCAACTCTGGGAGGATTGGAAGAGAGATTAACAGCATTGATCGCTGCTTCCCTGTCAGGGAAAGCGCGTCCGATCTCCGTCTCCTCCTTCAGAGTGCCTGTTAGTGGAGGAACAGCCCCACACAGAGATCGACCTACCTGAAGGGGATCAGGATGAGGTTGATTCAGTTATAGGGGAATCAACAGTGGAAGAACCTTTCTCAGCATCTCAGGCTGAAAGATTATGGGTTCAGTCTCTGACTAACATGGTCCGATCAGCATTTAAAATGCCTCTGGCGGAACCATCAACCACTACGGTTTCCTCGCTGGGGTCGCTGAAAGCTCCCCAGGCTGTCTGTTCCTTCCCAATCCACCCTTTATTGGAAGGGCTTATTTACCAGGATTGGGAGCATCCTGATAAAATATTTACTCCCCCCAAGAGATTTCCAGTGATCTATCCCATGGAGGATAAGTTCATAAAAAAATGGAGGGTCCCTACAGTGGACACAGCCATCTCTTGTGTAAATAAATCACTGACATGTCCAGTAGATAATGTTCCAATGTTCAAAGACCCAATAGATAAAAAATTGGAGTCTTTACTAAAATCTGCTTTCTCTACAGCAAGCATGGTGACACAACCTGCAGTAGCAGCGATTGGAGTCTGCCAAGCAATGAAAGATCAGTTGAAACAAGTCTTAAGGGACTTACCAGATCAGCAGGCTCTTGCCCTAGCTGACCTACCTAGAGCCTTGTGTTGCGGTGGACGCCATAAAGGATACAATCCAACAGGCATCCCGCTTTACGCTGTCTGTAGACATATGCGTAGGCTTCTATGGCTCAAAAATTGGTCTGCTGAAGCTCCCTGTAAGAAATTGCTGATTAGCTTCCCATTTCATGGAGAACGCTTATCTGGAGATGATCTGGACAAATATATCCAGAAAACTTCTGCCGGTAAAAGTACACTCTTGCCGGTTAAGAACAAGGGTAGAAGTCCTTCTTTTAAGAGGCCTACTTCTCCAGTCCCTGGCACATCGGCTGTGAAACAGTTCCGACGGCCTCCGCGGTCAAATCTAGGGGGCAGAAATCAGGGACAATCACAGGGTAACAAGAAACCCTGGGTCAAGAGAGGTACAAAACCTCCCCCCAAGTCATGAAGGGTTGCCCCCACTCAATCGGGTGAGGGGAAGACTTCAGTTGTTCACAGAGACCTGGCGGGACACCATCAGAGACAGATGGGTGATCTCCGCAGTAAGTCTGGGGTACAGGCTGGAGTTAAAAGACATTCCTCCTGCCCATTTTATAAGGTCAAACGTGCCAAGCGATCCCCAGAAGAGTGGATCCCTCCTTCTGGCACTAGAACAACTATTGCTCCAAGGGTAATCATGAAGGTTCCCTTGGAAGAAAGCGGGTTCGGGTTTTTACTCGAACCTTGTCACAGTCCCCAAATGGGGACGTGAGGCCCATATTAAATATAAAAGGGCTAAACAAGTTCCTACATATCAGGACTTTTTCGGATGGAGTCGATCCGATCGGTGGCCACCGCCCTACAAGGGCAGGAATGGTTAGCCTCGATCGACATAAGGGATGCTTATTTGCATATTTCCATCTGTCCGGCCCACCAGAAATTTCTACGCTTTGCAGTAGAAGGGCGCCATTTTCAGTTCAGAGCCTTACCTTTCGGTCTGGCCACAACACCACGAGTGTTCACAAAAATTCTGGCCCTACGATTGGCCAAACTAGGAACACAAGGTGTAACGATAATGGCATATCTAGACGACTTGTTGCTGATAGACCACTCAGTGAAAAAAACTAGAAGTGGTCGTTCACAAGATAATCAAGTATCTGGAATCTCACGGTTGCATTATCAACCGAGACAAGTCAGCCCTAAAACCAGTCAAAAGTCTGGAATACTTGGGGGCTAAGACTGGATTCAAATCAGAGAAAGATTTTCTTACCTCCAGAGAAGGTGTTGTCTTTGAAAGATTTGACCCACTTAGTGGGTACAAAAAAGAAAACCATCCATACGCCTGTGTATGAGGCTGCTGGGAAAAATGGTGGCTTCATTCGAAGCAGTACCCTACGGTCAATTCCATTCAAGGAACTTGCAGAGGGCCATACTGTCAGCCTGGAACAAAAAAGTTCAGGCTTTAGACTTACCAATGTCCCTGTCCCCTTCCGTTCGCAGGAGCCTCCATTGGTGGTTGGTGCCCCAGAATCTGGAAAAAGGGAAACCCTTCAGTCCGGTTTCTTGGAAGGTGGTCACTACAGATGCCAGCCTCATAGGCTGGGGGGCAGTACTGGAGCAATGGTCTCTCCAGGGCAAGTGGTCAGAAGCAGAGAAGGCCCTGCCCACCAATCTCTTAGAGATACGAGCAGCCCGGTATGCCCTAGTAGCATGGACATCCAAACTCCAAGGGTCACCTGTCAGAATTCAATCAGACAATGCCACAGCAGTGGCATATATCAATCACCAGGGTGGCACCAGGAGTCGTGCAGCCCAGAGGGAAGCGAATTGCATCCTGGAATGGGCAGAAAGATATGTCACAGCCATATCCGCGGTTTTCATCCCAGGAGTGGAAAATTGGAGAGCGGACTTTTTAAGTCGCCAGCAATTATGCCCGGGGGAATGGTCTCTTCACCCCGAGGTTTTCCAGGCAATATGCCAGCGGTGGGGAACACCGGATGTAGATCTGCTAGCATCCAGATTCAACGCAAAGGTGGACAGATTTGTGTCTCGCACAAAGGATCCCCTAGCTTGCGGTTCGGATGCCCTAGTGTTCCCTTGGGATCAGTTCAAGCTGATATATGCATTCCCACCGCGATTAATCCGCAGAATCAGGGTAGAAAAGAAACCAGTGATTCTGGTGGCTCCAGCGTGGCCCCGAAGGGCATGGTACGCGGAGATTGTAAAAATGTCAGTGGGAAGTCCTTGGACTCTCCCACATCGTCCGGACCTGCTTTCGCAAGGACCGATATACTACCCTTCCTTACCAGCCCTAGGTTTGACGGCCTGGCTATTGAAGCCCACATTCTAAAAAAGAGAGGGCTCTCTAATCCTGTGGTATCTACCATGATCAATGCCAGGAAGCCGGTATCCAGGCAGATCTATCATAGGATCTAGATGGCGTACATCACGTGGTGTGAGGCCAAGAAATGGCATCCACGTAAGTACGTAATAGGTAGGATTCTGGACTTCCTACAGTGGGCTGTACATAGCAAGCTTGCCTTGAGGGTCAGACGGCCTTGTCAATATTTTTTCAAAGGCCCTTGGCTTTGCATTCATTAGTCAAAGCTTTCATACAAGGAGTGATGCGTATTAGCCCTCCGGTTAATATGCCCATATGTCCATGGGACTTAAACCTGGTTCTGTCGGTTCTACAGAAACAACCATTTGAACCATTGCGGCACATTTCCTTGGTTCTTTTCACCAGGAAATTGATTTTCTTAGTAGCCATTTGTTCGGCTAAAAGAGTATCGGAATTAACCGCCTTGTCCTGTAAGGAGCCATATCTGGTTGTCCATAAGGACAGAGTAGTATTACGTCCTCATCCAGCCTTCTTCCTAAGGTGGTATCGAGGTTCCATTTGAACCAAGATGTGGTTCTTCCTTCTTTTTTCCCCAAACCTAGCTCGGTAGAGGAAAAGTTATTGCATTCTTTGGATGTAGTAAGAGCAGTTAAAGCTTATCTTAAAGCCACTGCTCAGATTCGTAGAACGGATACTTTGTTTGTTCTGCCGGAAGGCCCCAGAAAGGGTCAGGCAGCATCAAAATCTACTTTAGCCAAGTGGATTCGACAGGTCATAATACAAGCCTATGGCTTGAGAAAGAGACCGCCTCCATTCAAAGTTAGGGCGCACTCCACAAGAGCAGTTGGAACTTCATGGGCAGTGCATCACCAGGCCTCCCTGGCTCAAGTCTGTAAGGCCGCAACATGGTCTTCAGTACACACGTTTACTAGATTCTACCAGGTAGACGTTAGAAGTCAGGAGGATGTCGCCTTTGGGCGCAGTGTGTTGCAGGCCGCAAAAGATCCTCATGCCTGATGGCGCCCAGCTTATGTATAGTGTATCCCTCCCCTCATTTGGCATTGCTTTGGGACGTCCCATTAGTAATGACTAAGTCGCTCTGTGTCCCGTGATGTACGAAAAAGAAAAAGGGATTTTTATAACAGCTTACCTGTAAAATCCTTTTCTTGGAGTACATCACGGGACACAGAGCTCCCACCCCTCTTTTTGGGACACTTATTGCTTTGCTACAAAACTGAGGTGCTCCTGGATGGGAGGGGCTTATATAGGGGAGGGTACTTCCGGTTTGGAAGTTGCCAGTGCCAGCACCTGAAGGTAAACTATATAACCCATTAGTAATGACTAAGTCGCTCTGTGTCCCGTGATGTACTCCAAGAAAAGGATTTTACAGGTAAGCTGTTATAAAAATCCCTTTTTTTATTAAAATCTCACAATGAAATTTCATTCTCCTCTATTTACCTCAGATGTTGGCACTGACATCAGGTGAACTTTGAATGTCTGCATGTTTTCACAACGCACTGAATCCCACCTGCAGGCAGTGTTGCTGTGTGAACAAGGTACCTAGAAAACAATTGTGGATCCAGTGCTGAAAAACACTGGTCATCACACTTGGTGTTAGCCATAATAGTTTTGATTGGACTATCTCTTTAAAATGGATAAAAATTCAGAAGAGTAAGTTTAGTACACTTGCCCCAGATGTGTTCTGGTAGTTGGGTACTTGTGGTCGCACAGTATGTAGAAACACTGAGTTAAGCGTTTCTAAATGCCTTTCTTTAGCTCCTGAATATGTCTCAGCTTCTGGTGAAACATCTGGAACATCTGTCTCTTCTGTACAGCTCATTTGGCCTCATCTCTCTGGATGATACAGACCCGGAAGGGTGAGTGAATTGCTAAATATTTGTAGAGGCTCTATTTACACCAATTTTGGAATAAAGAAATAGCACAGAAATCCACTAGAGACAGCAAATTAATTTCAGAATTTATAGTGAAGTCAGGAGGAGTTCAACAATAAAAAGCTGTCTTTGTTGTTTAAACCCCAACTTTGGGCTTAGCTCTCCCCCCTTTCCCACCAATCCCCCTCAGTGTGTATGCTATGCTTTGTTTTTACCTATCTTTGGCCCAAATCTTTGGGTTGGTCACATGACTTCCGGGGTCCTCTTCCTTTTCAGTCTTCTCCTATGATGCAATGTGATGACATCAGTGTCCAGGGCTTTTTTTCTCAAACAATAAGTGCTGGAACTCAACCACGACCCCCCAAAACCCCTCCCCCTCCACACACCCTCCAAATCACATCAAATAGTGGGTGTCAGTCAAATTTCACGAACAGTAGGAGGGTCTTAAAGGGGCAATAAATACCAGGATTGCATTACATACAGAGTGCAGAGTTCAGGGGGGTTACACACAGAGTGCAGAGCTGTCACTGTTACAGATCAGCAGCAAAGTTGATCTGTAACTCTGTATAGTTCTATCACTATGTAATATCTATTACTTTACACTGCTGCCTGCTCTGATCCCCAGGATAAGAAGGTGTAGATTACACCTATGGCATCTAACAACCTGTCCCCACTCAGCCCAGTGGCATCACTAGAGTTGGTGTCACCCGGTGCGAGAAAAAAAATGGTGTCCCCCCTCAGTACAGACCCCCCCCACTAAGTACAGACCCCCCTCCATCAATATAGACCCCCTCCCTCAGTATAAACCTCCCCCTCTGTACAGACCCCCTCAGTGAAGACCCCCCAGCAGTACAGACACCCCCTCAGTTACAGACACCACCCTCAGTTACAGACCCTCCCAGTGCAGACCTTCCTCAGATACAGACACCCCCCCCAGTTACAGACACCCCCCTCAGTACAGACCCCCCTCAGTTACAGACCCTCTCAGTTACAGACCCCCCCTCAGTTACAGACCCCCACAGTACCACCCCCCAGTACCAGACCCCCCTCAGTTACAGACCCACCCCCAGTACCAGACCCCCCCCAGTAACAGACCCCCCTCAGTTACAGACCCCCCCAGTTACAAACCCCCCCAGTACCAGACCCCCCCAGTACCAGACCCCCCAGTACCAGACCCCCCTCAGTACAGACACCCCCCTCAGTTACAGACCCCCCCAGTACCAGACCCCCCTCAGTACAGCCACCCCCCTCAGTTACAGACCCACCCCAGTACCAGACCCCCCTCAGTTACAGACCCCCCCCAGTACCAGACCCCCCTCAGTACAGACACCCCCCAGTACCAGACCCCCCTCAGTACAGACACCCCTCAGTTACAGCCCCCCCCTTGGTGCAAACCCCCCTAGTGCAGACCCCAGCAGCACAGACACCCCCTCCCCCCCATCCGTATAGATGCCCCCCCTTACCTTACAGAGCAGCAGATACACACAACGGTGTGTCCCTCGAGCGCGGGCTCCTCCTCCTCTGTGGATGTAAACAGAGAGGAGGCAGGAGGGGGCGGCGGCTTCCTTCCGCTCTGCTGAGGGACACAGCCGCAGCGCGAGGCACAGGCAGCGGTGTTAGTGTGGTGTTGGCGTGCCGCTACCCACGGGTGTCACCCCTCTGGTGGGTGTCACCCGGGTGCGGCCCGCCCCTCCCCCCCGCACCTGGCTAGCAACGCCGCTGACTCAGCCTCTCAATCAACCTCACTATTTAGCTTTGCTCAGGACAAAGCTCATTGCCTTTGCATTGGGTTTATTTCCAAGCTCAAGGCTTCAGTCTGTGTTAGATTCTATGCTTCTACATTCCTACTTCTTTGGTTAAAGACTTCGTATTTGTATTGAGTTGACTATGCTTGTTCACTTCTTGCTATGACCTTAAGCCTGCTCTTCTTTCTGTATATGCCTGTCAATTTTGTATCATGCTCTGGTACTAACCTCAGGTCAGCTGCCTGTGTGCCACAACCCGGTATACCTTTCAGTAGAGTCCAACATCCCTTACCGGGTGGGTGCTCTGGTGAAGATCTGATGGCCTGCACTTAGACTCTGCGCCCGGCCCTTTTTAGGGCCCACCAATATCTTTCCAATATTCAGATGATACAGAGGGTCCAATTACCGTATTTACTCGAGTATAAGCTGACCCGAATATAAGCCGAGGCACCTAATTTTACCGCAAAAAAAATGGGAAAACGTATTGACTCGAGTATAAGCCTAGGGTGTCCATCTGCATGCCTCACTGTGCCTCACTGTGTCCATGTCCATGCCTCACTGTGCCCATGCCTCACTGTGCCCATGCCTCACTGTGCCCATGCCTCACTGTGTCCATGCCTCACTGTGTCCATGACTAGACTGACGTTTAACATGGGAGTCTATGGAAGGGGTGCCCGGCTTTGAAAAAACGGTTCTCCCCGACCGTAGGTCCCCCGGACAAAAAACTTTGCACACTTATAGAGGAGAAATTGGGCTACATGTGTACCAAGGTTCGGGTCCAGGAGACCTACCAAAGAAATGACAGTTTAACATGGGAGTCTATGGAAGGGGTGTTCAGGTTTGGAAAATCGGTGCTCCCCGGCTGTAGGTCCCCTGGACAACAAACTTTGCACAATTGTAGAGGAAGAGTGAGGCTACATGTGTGCCAAGTTTGGCATGGTACCGGGTACCCAAAGTCCGGGAGATCAGGCGCAAAAAGGTGACTCGAGTAAAAGCCGAGAGGGGCATTTTCAGCACAAAAAAATGTGCTGAAAAACTCGGCTTATACTCGAGTATATACGGTACTATCAGTGCCCATGACAATTACACAGTGGATGAAGGTTGCTGGGGTGACACACCCTCAGGTGGCAGGCTCGTGATGCCCTGCATTCATTAGAGAATCCTCAGTATATTTTTTTCATTTACTCTACACATTCGTCTATACTAGGTACTGGCAATTCCCACTTCACTATAATTAGGATGGAAGAAACACATTGCACTATACCTGTAATTGATCATATACATTGCAATATATCAGGGACTGACAATATACAATGCAGTATACATAAAATCTACTACACATTTCACTATCCCTTGGACTAAAGCCTCTTACACACGATCAGATTTTTAGCGGACAAAGCGTAGAACTTTTCCCTGAAGGGCATTGGCCAGGAACTTGTCTTGCATACAAACGGCAAAGAATTGTCGGCCAACAAACACGAAACTACGTGGTTTTTCAGCTCTTTAGCGCCACCCTTTGGGCAACTTCTGCTAATGTTGTGTTATGGTGAGCATTGCTTCTGAGCATGCGTGTTTGTACTTTGGAGTTTTGTCCAACGGACTTGTGTACACACGATCGGAAAATGCGACAACACACAATTGTTGGCGGACAATTTTAAAGCATGCTATCCCACATTTGTCTGTGGAAAATCCGACAACAATTGTCCGATGGAGCATACAAACGGTCGGATTCTCCGACAACAGCCTGTCATCACACAATTCCCGTCAGATAACCTGATCGTGTGTATGAGGCTTAAGAGTATACTTGCCATTATACCCAGCGCTGACAATACCCACTATATTATATATATATTATACTATATTATATCCGGCACTGACAGTACATATTCTAGTAGGAGTAGGACTGATAATACTATACTCAGGACTGACAGTATGGGTGCTTTCACACTGAAGCGCTGGGTGCGTTGGCGGTAAAGTGACGCTATTTTTAGCGGCGCTTTACCGTCGTTTTTGCTGCGATTTTCGGCCGCTAGCGGTACGGTTTTAACCCCCGCTAGCGGGCAAAAAAGGGTTAAACCCGCCCGCAAAAACGCTGCTTTGCGGGCGGGCTGGAGGCGCTGCCCCATTGATTTCAATGGGCACGGGCGCTGTAGGAGCGGTATTAGAGTTGCCACCTCATCCCTTTAAACCCAAACACATATGAACCAGTTTTAGTAAATCTCCCCCAGTATGTCCCCATCTATATGTCTGTACATGGGGGAAAACATATTTTTCTCATCACAATTTCAGGCCGCGCTTCCAAGTACTGCACACAGTGCACAGTGATTGTACTTTAACGTTTTTCTTTTGTAATGCAAGTCTATTAGGCTTGCCATATATTATTCTTTTTTTTTTCCTTTAGCCAAGCCAACAGACTGATAATTGCATTCCCCCATCCACACAAGTGAGTCAGAATAACAGAAAATTTATATCAAATACTTACCGTAATTTTTCTTTTCTGATGGACTCCATGGCAGCCTACGTGTAGGTTAATCCCACCCCTCATACCTCATAGGACCCTTCTCCCATAAATCTTTGCTCTGGGCCGGAGGCCATGTTCCATAATTTAGCCTACTCCAGCCACTGGGAGGGAACTCCTGTTGCCATGGAGTCCATCAGGAAAGGAAAATTACGGTAAGTATTTGATATAAATTTTCCGTTTTCCTGACAGACTCCATGGCAGCCTACGTGTGGGAAATAACTAGCCATACACACCCGGGTGGGCAGAGTGCTGGACAAAAGAAATAAAGGTTTAATTAGGACCATCAACAGACAAGATACGTAAACCAAATTTAACAGAAGATAATGAGGCTGGCTCTACGCAGTAGTGTGCCATGAACGTGCTAATTGAACAATGGAAAAAGGGGGGGGGCACTCTTGGTCAAATCTTATAGCACCACATCTCATATACTATGAAACTGGAGATGGGGGGCAGTGGGTATACTCAGTACCCTGGGATTTTTAAATACGGTGCTAGATAGAGATTGACAAAGGAATCAGAACTAAAAAAGATTAAATTTTATTACATGACAAGAACAAAGAATACATAAAATATCATAACCATCCATTGAAGACGTGTGACTCAGTGATCAAAGATGCAATTGCTAGGTCGCCACTCTACTTGTTTCGCTATAAATAGCTTCCTCAGGAGTGATTGTGACAGTAGCAAATTATACTGAAAACACAGAATACATATGATTAACATGAAGGATGGTTACAGGTTAATGAGCATAAGCACATAACGTTATTTAAATTACATTGCAGAAATTGCTGCATCAATGTTAGCATGATAATCGGGAAAAAGTATTGAAAAAATATATTAAAGAAAAAATATTGACATGCATCATTGATCAGGACCCATGCTGAACACCAAACATACATATGTGTACATATGCACTCACCAGTTTGCAGAATACATCGTTTATAATGAACAGAGGAAAAATTCTCTCAGAGCCATAAAGTTCAAGCGAAACGACATTGTTCCACTGCTCCACTCAAACAGCCTGGCAGAATCCAGTGACACACCTAATAGTATTCGCAACCATAGGGGTATTTGAGCAAAATAAAATGAAATGAATACCTATGGGAATATTAATAAAATGTATTAATATATCAGGACTGCACAAACATAGTCTAATTTATTAAAAAAGAAGGTGTATGAAGATGAGCCTCTTACCTTGATAGAGTAGGTATTGAGACAATATGCCAATATTAGTAAGGATCTAGCGCCTAAGTTTTTCATAAACTTGCTTTTCCAATCAGGCGGATTTTCGTTTGGCCCAACCACTTCCATCACTGGCACCAGACCCAAGGAAGCAGCCAAATACAGATCCACTGCTGAGCCAAAAACCTCCCAAATTGAACTTGAGGTAATAAATCTTTCATCATACTCTTTGACCCCAGACCAAATTTCAATTTTGAAGCTGGGTCTCACTTTTTGCCCTACACAACAAATTGATAAATTTGAATTTATCAAAGACTTAAATTTATTTTCTAGGAAATTGCTATTCCGAGTTCTCTATGACAAACCGGGGAATCCACTAGAAACCACCACCCCAGCCAACCCCCTTTCGCAAGAGATGACCATTGAGGACCTAAAAGCCCTGGAGGAGCTGATGGAGTTATGGGAGGAGGGAAGCATTGACCTCACGGACCTTGATGAGGCAGCTGCCTTAGAGGGGGAACTGACGACTCTGCCGCCCTCCTCAATTCCACCTCCTTCAAATCCTCCCTTTATCAAATCAGCTCCGAGAGAATACAAGCCTAAATCAAATTTGTTCCCATTACTGCAGGGAAATCCCAACATTTGGGCTTTTACTAAGCAGGTGACTAAGGAAATAAACCAGTCCAATTGGAAACTGAAGGCCGAATCTAATTTAAGTGATTCCCAACTCGACGCATTGCGATCCCTACAGCTCAATAAGGATATCATCATCAAGCCCTCCGACAAGGGGGGCAATTTGGTGGTCATGAACTTTCGTGACTATGAGCGGATGGTCATGAACTTATTGACCAACAAAGAATGGTACCGCAAACTGTCTAACACTCATCTGGACTTAACCAATACACGCTATAAACATCTGATTGGTAATGCTTACCATGATGGATTAATAACAAAAAAAACCTGGGAGTTTCTTAACATCACAAACCCCAGAACTCCAACCCTCTATGCATTACCCAAAGTTCATAAGAGTCTATCCTCTCCTCCGGGACGTCCCATTGTCTCTGGCAATGGCTCATTGACGGAAACCGCCAGTCAATTGGTCGATGATTTTTTACGACCACATGTTGAAGGATTGGTATCATATCTACAAGACACGACTGATCTCCTTAGGGCTCTGGATGGCCTCTCTTTGCCCAGGGGATCATGGTTGGTGGCGCTCGATGTTGAGGCCCTTTACAGCTCCATACCACATCACCTTGGTTTGCGGGCTGTGGAGGGCTTCATCATCGAAGATAAGGGCATCCCTCGGGCTTACATTAATTTCATCCTTAACCTTTTGGAGTTCATCTTATCAAATAATATTTTTTTGTTTGGAGACTCCCACTACCTCCAGATACAGGGAGTGGCTATGGGGACCAAGTGCGCCCCCTCTTATGCCAACCTGTATCTGGGGGGGTGGGAGAGACAACTCTTTCACAGAGAAGACCTTCAGGACTCTCTGGAATTCATCCCAATATGGCGACGATTTATTGATGACATCTTTTTCGTATGGACCGGTCCCAGGGATGCCCTCACCACTTTTCTAAACCACCTTAAGATTAATAGCTTTAATTTGAAGTTTACCTTTGAAACAAGTCAAACTGACTTGACATTCCTTGATCTTAAAATCAATGCCAACAGTGATGGTGTCATTAGTACATCTCTGTACTGCAAATCCTCAGCAGGAAACTCCCTGCTACACGCAGGGAGTGCACACCCCAAATCCCTTATTTCCAGTGTGCCCTATGGGCAATACCTTAGAGTACGCCGGAATTGTAGTAATCCACAAGATTTTGAACATGAGGCTAAATTGCTTAGAGCCCGCTTTTTGGAACGAGGCTACAGCAACAAATGCCTCAAAAAAGCATATGCAAGAACAAAAAAAAAAAAACAGGATAGAAATGCCCTTCTACATGGCCCCAAGAGAGCTAAACCTGATCCGGGAATACGTCTAATAACCAAATATTCAAATCAACACCTTGAAGTCCGCCATATTTTGCAAAAATATTGGTACTTACTAACAAGTGATGAACAAATATCCAAGTGGATTAAACCCTACCCTGAAATTACCTACAGGAGAGCCAGGTCTCTGAGGGATACCTTGGTTCACAGTCATTTCGCTCTACCATCATCTAATGCCATTCCCTTTAGGGGCACCAGGCCTTGTCACAAATGCAAGTTCTGCAGATACATGCATTCATCACCTACTGTTACTCTCCCTGACGGACATTTACATAGACCTTCGTTCTCTGTTACCTGTCATTCCATTGGTATAGTATATCTTATGCAGTGCCAATGTGACGCTTTTTACATTGGAAAGACCAAACGACCATTCTTCCATCGCATAAGAGACCATGTCTCTTTGATCAAAAAGAAAAAAATGGAAACTCCTATTAGCCGTCATGTGGGTCTTTTCCACAATTTTGACAGTACAGTAATGCATTTTTCTGCTTTGGAACATGTCCCTCCGGGAGACAGAGGGGGGAATTATGACAGGATCCTGCTCCAAAAAGAGGCCAGGTGGATTCACAGGCTTTCTGCCCTAAGATACCCTGGCTTGAATGATGCATTTAGTTTTAAGCCCTTTTTATAGGGCCTTTCTTTAGAGCTCCATCGTGGAGCCTCGCTATAGTCAATTTTCCTTAGTCCAGTTTATCTAAAACATTATATTTTTAAAAATTTTTTTTTTTTTTTGTAATTTGTTTTTGTGTTTATTTGATTGCCCCTAGCATTTGTCAGATACTTTTGCACATTTGTGTATGTTTCACTTTATTGTTACAATGTATATGAATTTTGACGCGTTTATTTCTATTTTTAGCCGTGGTGCTTGCTCAGCGTCACGGTCAACAAATTGTTTTTTTATTATGATGTTCATGACCCATTATGTGCTCCTTCAAATCTCACCAGTTTGCTTTTTTTAATACTTTCAATAATCTTGGCAACGTCCGAGAAACAGTATTTTCATCTCTCTGTGATTTTGCCGTTTTTGAAGGAACTGTCGGAGATGCAATCTCTCTGTCAGTTAATACATTCTTTCCATTATCATTGTTTCAAGTATTCTGTATATTCTTATATTTCAAATACATAATTTAGTTTGTGTATTAATTTAATTTAGTCAATTCTATGCAGCACTCCTCCCTTGTCAGTTTATCTTTTGACACACTATAGTGCAACCATACGGACGCCCAGGGCGCCCTTTTTGATTTCATTTGTTATGCCAATCCTATGATCATTCAGGACGCCCATTATTAGTTGGTCCTTGCCTCGTCAGCTCACGATTTCCATCCGCCTTTCCACTCCTTTTTCATACCATCTCATTTCCCACTTTACCCTTGTAATAGTGTGGCTGTTTCCCTTTTGCAAGATGGCGCGGCTGACTTCAGCAGCTTAGAGGGCTTTAACACACACGTCTTCTGACGTGTGATAAGCCACTCCCATTGGCTGCTTCAATGACGCACGCGCCAGTCCAACCCCATGGACGGCGCTTGCGTCACGCATAGACCTCCGAGTAGACGTCCGCATCGCGGCAATGAGGTCAGACGCTGCTGCGGTGGGGGTATAAGAAGCGCGGTTTTTGGCCGCTTACTTTTTGCCAGGATCCTTCCCCACATCAAGGGGCAGGTTGCACTTGTTCCAGCTGGACTATGCTTGAAGCATATTCATCCAGGTAAGGCATTGCTTGGATGATTTGTCATTTGACCTTTTGATCCGTGTTTCTTTAGTGACTCATTTTTCTCACTTGGATATTTTTGTTTTTGTTTTTCTTCTCTCTTTTTGTTGATAGCTGTCAGATAGTTGCCAATGTGTCCTATCTTCCTTTTTGGCTGATGTGCATTCCTGCTGGCCTGTCCATCTCCCATTCAAACATCCCAGCTTCAGTTTTTCTTCTTTTATGAAAAACTTAGGCGCTAGATCCTTACTAATATTGGCATATTGTCTCAATACCTACTCTATCAAGGTAAGAGGCTCATCTTCATACACCTTCTTTTTTAATAAATTAGACTATGTTTGTGCAGTCCTGATATATTAATACATTTTATTAATATTCCCATAGGTATTCATTTCATTTTATTTTGCTCAAATACCCCTATGGTTGTGAATACTATTAGGTGTGTCACTGGATTCTGCCAGGCTGTTTGAGTGGAGCAGTGGAACAATGTCGTTTCGCTTGAACTTTATGGCTCTGAGAGAATTTTTCCTCTGTTCATTATAAACGATGTATTCTGCAAACTGGTGAGTGCATATGTACACATATGTATGTTTGGTGTTCAGCATGGGTCCTGATCAATGATGCATGTCAATATTTTTTCTTTAATATATTTTTTCAATACTTTTTCCCGATTATCATGCTAACATTGATGCAGCAATTTCTGCAATGTAATTTAAATAACGTTATGTGCTTATGCTCATTAACCTGTAACCATCCTTCATGTTAATCATATGTATTCTGTGTTTTCAGTATAATTTGCTACTGTCACAATCACTCCTGAGGAAGCTATTTATAGCGAAACTAGTAGAGTGGCGACCTAGCAATTGCATCTTTGATCACTGAGTCACACGTCTTCAATGGATGGTTATGATATTTTATGTATTCTTTGTTCTTGTCATGTAATAAAATTTAATCTTTTTTAGTTCTGATTCCTTTGTCAATCTCTATCTAGCACCGTATTTAAAAATCCCAGGGTACTGAGTATACCCACTGCCCCCCCATCTCCAGTGCTAATTGAAGACCACGGGGCCACCTTGCAAATAATTTCTGGAGGCACGTGACATGACGCCGCCCATGATGAAGACACACTTCTAGTTGAGTGAGCAGGCACCGCTTCTGGAGGCGCCAAGCCCTTGGCTTTGTAGGCCCACTGAATGGCCTGAACAATCCATGCTGCGATAGATCTGGAAGGGGCACGCATTCCCTTATTCTTCCCATGAAAAAGAACGAGCAGGTGGTCGGTCTGACGGAAAGAAGCTGTAGCTTCAAGATACTGACTCAGAGCTTTTCCAACATCTAAGGGATAAACACTGGAATCCTCGGTAGATCTGAACGTTGGAAGAGCAATCTCCTGATTGTCATGAAACACAGATGCCACTTTGGGGTTTGAACCCAACATAGGAATTAAAAAGGTTAGAAATAGCTCCTTGCATCCCAGAGAGCTGATTTCAGAGACTCTCTTGGCCGATGTTATAGCCACCAAGAAGGCAACTTTTAGAGAGAGTAATTTGATAGAAGATTGATCTTCATGTTCCAACTCTCTACCCAAGAAAAAATCCAGGACAAGGGGAATATCCCAATTAGAGAAACTTGGCTTTATCTGAGGTCTGAGCCTTATTGCTACTCAGTAAGAGGGTGTCTAGCCCAGGAAACACCCGTAAAGGCAGAGATTACAGAGACTTGGACTCGCAGCGAGCTGACTGACAATGAGAGATCCAATTCTGATTGTAAGAAGTCCAGGATATCATGTATCTTTGGGTTATTGCAAGAACCTGCAGTGGAAGAGGTGCAGTCTGTAAACTTTTTCAAATCCTCTGGTAGACCCTGTTGGTGCCTGCTCTTCTGGCATTTAATAATGTGGAGATGGCCCTACTTGGACAGCTCAGGGCCTCCAAACTTCCCCTCTCAAGAACCAGATCATCAGATGTAGATGGGCCAGGCATGGATGTAGAATTGCCCCTTGTGATAGGAGATCTGGTTTGGAGGGTAGAGGAACTAGGTCCCGGAAGCTGAATTGCATCAGCAGTGGAAACCATGGCCTGTTTGGCCAGTACGGGACTATTGCCACTATCTCTGCTTCTTCCATCCTGAGTCTCGACAGAAACCGGAGAATGACAGGAACCGGGGGAAAGACATAGGCCCTGTGGAACCGCCAATGGTCTGTCAGAGCATCTACCCGAAAGCCTGGGGATACTGAGTCCTCGTGTAGTATCTCTCTAGTCTAAAGTTGCACAGGGAGGCAAACAAGTCTACTTCTGGAATGACTCCCAGGGACAGGACCCACCTGAAGACTTCGGGGGGGAAGTCCACTCGTTATCCAGAGAAACTCTTGACAGAAAATCTGCCTGAACGTTCTGGACTCCAGGGAGATAGACAGCTGTCAGGTTGGCCAGGTTTTTCTGGGCCCAGATCATGATGGGCTCTACTTCCTTTGACAGGGAGTACCCCCCTGTCTCTTGATGTATGCGACTGCCGTTGTGTTGTCCAGTCTTAGGAGGACTAAGTCTCCTGCTGTTAAGTGGTAAAAAACGACTGCAGAGCGCAGAACGCTGCCCGGAGTTCCAGAACATTGGAGACTATCCCATGAGAGGGAAAATTCCAAATGCCTTGGGCTACTTCTGTCAGCCCCTGTTGCTGGCATCTGTAGTGATGGTGACCCAAGACACAGGTGCGATGGAGTGACAATTGAGGAGGTTCCTCTGTTGTAGCCACCAAGGAAGGCTCTCCCGAATGGATGAGGTTATTTGGATAGAGTGATCCCGAAGCCCTGGGTTCCACTGCTGGAGGAAACCCTTCTGGAGGGGCCACATTTTCCACTGAGCCCACTTTACCATGGGTGTTGTTGCCACCATGCTGCCAATGCTCTTTAGGCATTGAGAGGCTCGGAGATGAGGACGACATTGCAAGCTGAACTCTGTTCCGGATCACTGGGATTTTTCCAGGGGTAACGAGATGGTGCTCTTGATAGCGTTGAAGTGTGCCCCGAGGAATACCAGGGACTGCGTAGGATTCAGATGGCTCTTTTCCAGATTCAGAAGCCAACCAAACTCGAATAGAGTGGAGATGACCTGGGATCTGTGGATTAGAAACTGTTTCCTGTCCCGCTATAACAGCAGGTCATCTAGATAGTGATACAGACGGATACCTCTGGTCCTGATCAAAGCTACGACAGCCAACAAGAGTTTTGAAAACACATGAGGCGATGTTGTAAGCCCGAAGGGGAGACAGGTGAACTGCAGACGGATTTGATCGACAGCAAAGTGAAGGTATTTCTGGAATTCTGACGCTATCGGAACATGGAAGTAGGCGTCCTTCAGGTCTATAGAGACAAGCCAATCGCCTAGTTGGATTGCTTTACTGATCATGAGTAGTGTCTCCATCTTGAACTTCTCCTTCTAGATAAAAGAATTCAAGTGGGTTAGGTCTATAACTGGCCTCCAAGAGACGTTTTTCTTCAACACCATGAAGAGGGGCGAGTAGACCCCTTGAAACCTTTTGTCCTCTGGAACTGGAGCCACAAGAGAGTTTGCATAGGACAGGAGAATTAGCTTTTTCTCTTCTATGAGAGGCAAGGATGCCGACTCGCTCTGTCTAGGCAGGTGCAATATCATAAAGACTTAGGGGATTCTTGTCCACCGGAAGATGGCCCTTTTGAAAACTTCTGGCCTGAAGGCCGTTTTTTTTTTTTTTTTCTTCCAGGTCTTCTTGAACTCACGGCCAGGCCTATAGTAGCGAGCGTTCCTTGCTCAATCTGAACCTTGCCTGGGCTGTGTTCTCTTCTGGTTTAGCAGACGGCGATCCTGGGGAAAGAACCCCCGACTTGCCCCCTGTGGCACGGGTGATGGCACTGTCCGATTTGTTCCCAAAGAGGGACGAACCCTCAAATGGAATCCTGCACCATGCCTGCTTGGAGGCAGGGTCAGCTACCCACGGGCGCAGCCACAAGGCATGCTTAGCCGTGACAGATGTCAGCATGATCTGAGCCACCAGGCGAATTATGTCTAGGGAAGCCCAGACCCAGAAAAGCCACCGCCAACCTTAGCCCATGAATAGGTGAGCTCCTGGCCAGTTCTTCCGAGATGCTCCTCAGAGGTGTTTAAAACATTTCCCCTATTTGGAGGGTGCCTCTACTGGCTCTTCCATCTCAAAGCTTCTTTGACAGCTTTGACCAACTGTGGTACAAGGGCAAATTCAAAACCTGCACCAGGGTCATCTACCTCCACCTCATTGTCTGAGGCTTCAATTGAGGAATGGCTCGGCTGTGAAGGGCCTGGAGCCTTGAGATCATCCCTAATAGGGACTGACATAGTGTCGCCAGCAGGGTTGTGGGTATGACCAGAATCCGCTTTACTCAGGGTCTCACGGACCACCTTTCTGACCAGTGCTTCCACTTGTTGGTCTCTACCCTGTCTTTCTCTTGTGAGTTTAAAAAAGCATCGCTCGCAGAGTGATTTGCCTTCAGGAACCTGGGCCCTGCATACCCAGCATGCTTTCCTCACAGAGCGGCTGGAGTGGCGGTGAGAGTGTCACCCAGAGGTGGTTTTAGACTCCTTTCTGTGGTACCTAGATCTAAATGGAGATCTATGATGTCTGGAGCTTGAAGAGGAGTGATGACGTTGAGACCTAGGACGGTCTTTGCCGTGCTTTGGTGTTCAGACCTAGAAGAGCTAAGTGAAAAAGAAAGGGTTAAGAGCTCCTGAATGAGAGAACCCAAGCATCACAGGTAGAAAGAACTAAATCCTACCTGCAGCGCAAGGGTTGGCCACAGGAGGGCGGTGACAGATCCATGGCAAGGCAGTTTGAAACTGAAATAAACCATTAAAGCCTTATGAGAAACAGGAGTGACAACAGGCATGAGAGAGCACATAACAAAACATAGCCAGCAGCCAGCACCCGGGCAGCCTGCAGCAAACAATTTACCTTGTAAACCAGAGACCAGTGCCTGGGGAAACCGCTGCATAAGCCTGCAAGTCATCCCAAGGAATAGCTGCTTTGACAGCTATTTAAATCTGCCACCGTTAATGATGTCACCGCTCCACAGCGCGCCTGCGCTGGAAAAACGTTGCCATCCGGTGGTGGCCAATCGCATGCGCGACCGCCGCCATTTTGACAAAACCGCGCCTGCACGAACCAAGCACGGAATCTTTGTTCGCGGCTTGCGCATGCGCAGACAGGTCCCGGCGACTTCCTGAAACGGCGAGCTGGAACGCAGCTGCGCTCCAGCCGCCGTGGCCACTCACTGGAGCTTGATAGAAAATAAGGAGACACACAAAACACAGAGATACGGCTGCCATATAAAACGAATATCTTTGTACATTACCACCACCATGGCACGATCCGGACCAGAACCTGGGACTGGGGAGCTGTTCGCTCGACTCACCGCACGATCGGGCGTTTACAAGGCCTCCTGCTAATAGCTGGGACGTTTGGCCATATTGCCGCTTGCCTGCCAATGGCCAGGTTAGTAAGCTCTTTATGGTATCGCATCATATCGCCCATGTCCACCTGCTAATAGCTAGGATTGCTGGACTGCAGAGAGGATCACCGCTAACCACCAACGTATCGCCGTGCACACCGCCAGGCCTGGATTACAGAAAATTTCATGAAAAGGTAAGACTATATCTTGGTCCTAGGAGGAGGACAAAAAAAGGAACTCGGCCTCTGGCCCAGAGCAAAGATTTATGGGAGAAGGGTCCTATGAGGTATGAGGGGCGGGATTAACCCACACGTAGGCTGCCATGGAGTCTGTCAGGAAACAAAAGCTACTCCTCTGCTGTCAGAATACACTGATCAGCGCTGCAACTGATTTTCTACAGCCCGGTGATCCAGAAAACATTTTTCAGCAAACTCCTTCCACTTCTCTCGAGCAGGAATGGCCATAGACGGATTGAAATTTAGCCATCCCAGCTGAACTGGCTAAATTTTAATCAATTTATGGCCAGCTTTAGCCTGCCTTGGTTGGACTGACTGATAACAATAGACTTGCTATGTGGCTCGCTGATTTGATCACAGCAGTTGTTGAGCAGAGCTGTAGATCACACTCCTTGACATACAAGTAGTCAGAAAAATTGAGAATCTAAAATGTACGGAAATATTACGCATGTGTATCAAAAAGACAAATCTCTTTCTGATATACTATAACATAATAATAAACAAAAATTGTTATTAAACATGCTATAGTTTCCCTTTAATGTTGTACAAAAGATAAAGAATTTATAAAAAAAAAAAAATGTGCAAATAATTGCAGTGCTGAATGCGTGCTTTTCTATCTGTCCCCCAGTATGCCTGCTGTCCTGTGTGGGAGCTTCTGTCTTGGCGGCAACTATCAAATATCAATCTTCAGATATTTCAGCCAAGCACCATACTCTCCATCTCTGCCTAACCTCTACAAGAGACTGCGTTGGAACGTGGAGGTCACGACAGGGAGTGCTGAAGGAAGCATGAACACTACCCAATAGTATGACGTTGTTTTTATAAACCATGCATCTATCTTTATGGAAACGTTCAACTACTGGTCCACCTAAACTTTCTGCCTTTCTTCACAGTTACTTCTTATGCTGTAGAGAAGAAGCGATAATGGGAGTATCTGAGCTTTTCTATGCACCCGGTCCCTCTGAATCTCAGAAACAGATGGTATGGTCCATAGGACAATGGGGTGCCCTGGATCCAACAGAAGATGCAGATATGGAGTCCTGGTAAGGATGGCATTGGCAATTAGCAATAAAATGATCTTTAGCTTACAATTATTTGCCGTCCCAGATAGCAAAGATAACTTGCCACAAATTTGTGGCAGTGTTGAATTGTAAGTCTTGTTAACTTGCTGCACCATTTCATTGGCAAGTTGTACACTTGCAGAGCACTTGAAGCACAAGTTCTAGTTAACGCTTTTCCAAATTCAGGGATGACTCTGATTCTGCAGACTTGCAGAATGTTTGCAAAGAAAGTTGTTCTGGAGTCATGCAATGCGAACTTGCAATTGTGCAACAAACTTGTGAAGCCTGGCGAGTCTAGCAATAGCTTAGCAAGTCATTTTCAAACTTCCAGCTCAATTCCTTGCTATCTGGGGTGTCTATCTCAAGGTACACCATGTGGCCAACTTAGGCCCCTTTCACACGATCGGCCGCAAAGATCCACCTGTCTGTTTTTCAGGTGGATCTAAGTGGGCCACCCATTAACTTGTATGGGTAGCTTGATGTCAGCGGAGATGTGTCCGCTGACACCCGCCTGCCATCCGATCCGACAAGATCCGCTGAAAAGAGAAGGGTGACGATACGTTTGCCATCCGTCTAGTGGATCGGATGGGATCGGGTCCGTACTTCCCATAGAGAACAGCGGGGCTCTGACAGGCCCGTCCCTGCTCAGTAAGCGGAGACGGACCTGTCATCCGCCTGCTCAGCGGGGATCAATGGAGCGATCCCCCAATGAGCTAGCGGAGTCCGCTGAGCGGATCCGCCCTGTGTGAAAGGGGCCTTAAATTTTGAGCCATTTCGGTAGTGCCTTTGAGTTTCAGGCTATAAAAAAGCATTGTATTGAGTATGAAATTTGTAGGTATTCTAAATCCTTAATTTTCAATCTTGCCTTAGACCTGGGCCTTGCCTGGGACTTTAGAAGCTACCTGAAAAAAGACAAAAAAAATTGTGGCTATCAATGATGTTTCTGTTTCTCCTTAGACCCCATACACACTATTAGATTTTCTGCAGATTTTTGTCTTCAGATTTACCAAAACTATATAATATGAGGTCAAACCTTAAGAGTTTCAATTAGGCAGGCCCTTGCACTACATAGTTTTGGTAAATCTGAAGACAAAAATCTTGAGAAAATCTAATAGTGTGTATGGGGTCTAAGGAGAAACAGAAACATCATTGAAAGCCACAAAAATTTGAGTCTTTTTTTTAGGTAGCTTCTAAAGTCCCATCCAGAAAAAAAGATTCCCTCTAATCAGCAAGACTTTGATCAACAATCAGAGCCTTAATTACTGAAAATGTTCTCAGAGGGGTTCCGTATCACTCTTGTCAACCACAGTAAAGCCTCGTACACACGCTTAGATTTTCGGACGACCGAACGTCCGTTTTTTGTGGCATGCTAGTCTTATGTCAAAAGTGAAGAGGTTACTCACAATACGAAAATTTTCGTACAACAGAATTCAACATCAGAAGTGACGTAATGTGTTGAATAGTTTTGTATGTATTCTTTTGTTTCTGAGCATGTGTAATCTTGCTCTTACGTTTTTTTTCATATGAAAACCGTACTAATGAAAAAAAATTTGGACGTTGAGTTCACATTCAACTAAAATTTTATAGTCTGCACATCCAGCTTTTGTCTGACGAAAAAGCGAAATCGGCTGTTGAAAGCACCGTACTAACGATCCGAAAATCGTCAGACAGCAGGCTCCATGCACAGTATAAGCTAAAATAAAATGCCAGAAAAACACTGGATGGAAAATGCTGAGTGTGCCAGCTTCTGGTAGCATTTTAGTTGCTTTTAGAAGCATTTAGAAGCTTTTAGGAGCATTACGGAGCTTTAGAATTTTATTGGCGTTTTTGCAGTACATGAAGAAGAAAAAAGAAAAAGCCCCAAAAAAGTAGCGTTTAGAAGCAAGAAAAAGCTCCAAGAATCTCAACAAAAACATTTTATTTTCTGCTCCTAGAAGCTGAAGCTTAAAAAATGCTTGTTTAGCGGGGTCCTCAATTTAGTGGGATACACTTGGGGGTAGTGTGACCCAAGTGTGTAATTGTGTTAGGGTTCAGACCCCTTTTTTGTTATTCGTGGAGGATTGGGTGGTGTAATATTCTCCTTGACCAGTGGGTGTCAGTGTACCTACTGGCTCAGGGTAGAATCACTACCGGAGTGCTACCCTTCTTTGTCCCTTCCTGGAGATGGTACGGCCGGGGCGGGGAACCCGCCATGGTGTCGACGGGAGGAGATAAAAGGGGGAGACGCCCTCGCCACGAGGTCTTCGGGGATCATCTCTTCACGCACCCAGGCACCTTCAGCCTGGGTGCGGGCGGTTCAAGGTTCCGGCCTAGGCGCCCTAGGCCTGGCCGGAATGAAGATGGGGTCCATCCCAGGCACCTTCAGCCTGGGGTGAGGTACTATTGAGGAGGCCTGGGACCCGGTGACTCCGACTGGGTCCAGCGAGGGTGGAGTTGCTCCAGGGCGCCCCTTGCGAGGGGGCCCGCATCTGAGGTGAGGAGGCTGGAGAGGTCACCCGTTCGAAGACCCGGTGTAGTGTCAACCCGGTGACGGATGGGCCTTCGGTAACTCCCTTGGAGGACATCTTCCCCTGATAGAGGCCGCAACGCAACGGAGGTATTCATGTCAAGACTCCTACAACCCTTGGTCATAGCACAAGGGGTGTGGGGACCCAGATCAGTATAGTGCCCCGACCTGCTCATCCCACCGTATCATGCCATCGCATTGCCTGTATGTGGAGATACGAAATAAACCAACAGTGGGACTGTGATCGGTGTATGGACTCTGTTAATGGGAGCAAAGGGTGGTTTCTGCACGATAGACTCGGTACATGCTCAGGACACACCGGCCCAAGGAAACATCAGGTATTGGCCTTCACCTCGCCCGCCGTTGCGGGGAGGACATGGGCCGTAGCGCACCTCACCCTGTCGCGTGACATACCCCTAGCTAAAGAGGACGGGGTGAGGGGGTGGCTACACGTGGGGGCTCGTCCAGGATAGTGTGTGTCTTGGCGATGGAACTGAGAACGTCTTTGTTTGAACTTTGCTGCCCGGAGGAGTTCCGAACAGGTCGGCCATGTGATTGGCCAAAGTGCATCCCTGCTCGGAGTTGTGGACATGACCCCAAGTCGGGAAAGGCCCACGCAGAGGAGCGTAAAAAGAGAGAGGTCCAGCCGTGTGAAGTACTACATGTGGGGACTGTTAATGCACTGCGCCACGAGGCACCCCATGACTGTACAATTCGTGGGCGGAGGCTGGCGGAAGCCCGCGAAAACTTACAAGTTGTGGGAGGAGTCTGGCCACGTGTGGAGATACACGTGGAGACTCCGGCGCGTGGTCAGTGCGTGATGGAACAGCAAGTGGTCGGGATGGCCTCAAGCTCCCCGTGGATACCGGTACCTTACCCCACGAAGATGACTGCATTTGCTGCTCCCCTGACAGACACGAGGATAAGACTTAGGCCCCGAGGACAGTTGGCTCTGTATTCATGCAGAGACATGGAGGCTCTCGGTGTGATCTGTCCCGGATGCTCGGGACTGGTGGTCCAACTAAAGCCATTCGGGCGATGTGAAGCGTGCAAAGAGTTTCTTTTTGAGGTTGAACCATACACGGAAAGGCCCCGGGCCCTACGCCTCAACTGCATCACAGGAACCGCCACTCCGGAGGGAGAGATCCAGGCCTCTGCGGAGGTCACCGTACGCGCTGACCAGGGCGAAGTGACTGCCCAACCAGAGATTGAGAGAGAAAAATCCGAAGACACTGCTTCGGTCACCACAGACTCCCTGCTGCCACCCCCGAAGAGGAAGATAGGCCTGGTGCAGGCCTCCTGTGGTCGTGGTCGAGCTTCACCCCGCCGCTTGCCTGGCCTGGATGGCGCCGGTAGAGAAGAGAGTCCCGGACATCCCAGTTCTTCAGTAGGTCCAGGTGAGCTAGGGGCTGGGACTGTGGTGTTGGTTGGAGGTGTCGGGAGTTCACAGCCGGTGGAGCCCGAAAGGGAGGGTAGCCTTCCGTCTACTAGAGACTACCTTCCCGCCGAGATGTATGACACCTCCGACCTAGAGTCGTTGTCAGACTGTGGGGATGACGGGGAAATAGACGAGCTGTTTCACCGGAAGGGCTGGGACAGACGCCCACTACCTGTGCTGAGTAAACCACAGGATTCCCCCATGTCCATAGAAGACAGTACGCTCCGGGCACAGGCCCCGGAGTTCCCGAGGAAATCTAACTCTCTGACCAACTTTCCTCATTCAACTACATCACCCGCTCTGATGGTGGGGACGCAGCGTGCTTCGTTGCGGGCACCAAAGACAAAGCAACCCGAGATGGTGAAGGTACCTCGGCACCCGTAGGCCATCGTACAGCCAGGAGAAGGTGAGCGAGATGTGATGCCGCCCCTAGCCAGATTGCAGAGACTTTTCTCCCAGAGAGTTGCCCGTGAATATGGGTGGGAGTACCCCTACTTGCCTCGGGACTTATTGTATGAAGTTGAGGTCCTGCGATCAAGGTGGTATGACGAGTTTGTATGGGAAAAGCTTAAAGTACCCCATGCCAGGCGATACCTGTCATGTTCGCCGCCTGTGTCTAAAAAGTTCAAGGACTGCAGAGCTGATTGGAGACTTGGGCGCCATATTCATGCTGATAAGGTGCTCATCTGTAGGAAAGAAGGAGAGGATGTCGAGTATTCAGTGGAAGTGTTTGATGGGCACCTGAAGCCTCTGTTTCTGCCGGATCCAAGGTTCTACTTATAGGAGGAGTGAGCTCCTATCTTGTTGCTGTTGAAACTTTCTGGATGAGACGTTCCCAGACGCCTAGAACTGTGCCCTACTTTTGTTTTGATTTGGGCTTTTCTTTTACTCACTGGAGACTTGGGAGCTGTTGTGTTTTTTTTCTCCCTTTTCTTCATGTGTCAAAGGCAGAGACTTTTGGGGTAGAGTCAGAGTAGGAAAGCAGGAAGAATGAAGATCTCACCAAGTGTCATTACCGCGGCTCTGTCACCAGGTGGCAGTGTTGTGCAACGGTTGTTCGAAATACTACACATGCATTACTTACTTATTGGAGTGAGCGGGTCTCTCGGCTGACGGACCCACTCATGCCAATTTAACACAGAGTGTTAGGATGTGTTTTCTTTTTGTTGTTTCCCTTCTGCAGGAGATTCGTCGGTCAAGACTACTGAGAGTGGGGTGGTTCTTAGACAGCGATGGGAGGGATTGTACATGTGTACAGAATAGATGTCTTATACAAATGTTTATCGTTTTATATTTCCCCTTTCCCTTTTGAGCAGGTCTTGGCACATTTAGTATTCAAAAAAATTTGAGGGATAGCCTCTGGGGCTCACTTCATGTCACCACTCTTTGGGAGACATGGGTGTGCACCTGACGCTGGGGACCAGCGTCAAATCACAGGGGGGAGTGTGTAGCGGGGTCCTCAATTTAGTGGGATACACTTGGGGGTAGTGTGACCCAAGTGTGTAATTGTGTTAGGGTTCAGACCCCTTTTTTGTTATTCGTGGAGGATTGGGTGTTGTAATATTCTCCTTGACCAGTGGGTGTCAGTGTACCTACTGGCTCAGGGTAGAATCACTACCGGAGTGCTACCCTTCTTTGTCCCTTCCTGGAGATGGTACGGCCGGGGCGGGGAACCCACCGTGGTGTCGACGGGAGGAGATAAAAGGGGGAGACGCCCTCGCCACGAGGTCTTCGGGGATCATCTCTTCACGCACCCAGGCACCTTCAGCCTGGGTGCGGGCGGTTCAAGGTTCCGGCCTAGGCGCCCTAGGCCTGGCCGGAATGAAGATGGGGTCCATCCCAGGCACCTTCAGCCTGGGGTGAGGTACTATTGAGGAGGCCTGGGACCCGGTGACTCCGACTGGGTCCCGCGAGGGTGGAGTCGCTCCAGGGCGCCCCTTGCGAGGGGGCCTGCATCTGAGGTGAGGAGGCTGGAGAGGTCACCCGTTCGAAGACCCGGTGTAGTGTCAACCCGGTGACGGATGGGCCTTCGGTAACTCCCTTGGAGGACATCTTCCCCTGATAGAGGCCGCAACGCAACGGAGGTATTCATGTCAAGACTCCTACAACCCTTGGTCATAGCACAGGGGGTGTGGGGACCCAGATCAGTATAGTGCCTCGACCTGCTCATCCCACCGTATCATGCCATCGCATTGCCTGTATGTGGAGATACGAAATAAACCAACAGTGGGACTGTGATCGGTGTATGGACTCTGTTAATGGGAGCAAAGGGTGGTTTCTGCACGATAGACTCGGTACATGCTCAGGACACACCGGCCCGAGGAAACATCAGGTATTGGCCTTCACCTCGCCCGCCGTTGCGGGGAGGACATGGGCCGTAGCGCACCTCACCCTGTCGCGTGACATACCCCTAGCTAAAGAGGACGGGGTGAGGGGGTGGCTACACTAATATCCTAAAGTAGTGTGCATGGACACATAGGATAACACTATCTAGCTTCAGCTTCTAGGAGAGCAGAAATAAATGCTAATAGCTTCTAGGAGTTTAAAAAAACGCAAGTGTGCATGGAGCCTAGTGTGATAAACAAAGCTCAATATTTTTAGTTTCGATTTTTCACAATGTTTATTGGCCATTTAGATGTTTTTCTGTATTACGTTGTGTTTTGTGTTTGTACGGATTACTAGGGATGCATTATTATAATCTATCCTCCTGAACCTTTATATTTTATGTGTGATCTCTACCTGTCTTTCAGGATCTTATGCTCACAGCCGACTGCATACTACAATCTTCTTTTCATAATTGGCTTCCATGAACCCTCTCACACTGCTGCCACTGATCTGCTGGTACAAATCCTCAGTGGCTCTGAGGAAAGCAATGCAACTTTGCAAGCAGCACCCCCTGACTTCAGTGCCAACGTGCTAACATCTGATACTCCAAGTCCGGGAAAAGATAGATCATAATGCAGAAGAGAGAAATGAGACACCATAGTTTATTAATGTAATCTTGTATACAAAATGTTGTGCAAAGTGACATATTCATTGTGTTTTCTCTCTCTCCGATATAAGTTTATGAGGTTCCATCAAATGTTTGAAGGCTTCATGTAGAGCTGTAGCAGCATCTGTAACTGGATGGGCTTGTAATCACAAGTGTGAGCTTGTCATTCCTACAAAAGTTTGCCATGGCATTCATGGATATTTATACAGCTTGCCTCTCCTGGCTGAGCTGCGGCATGCTCTTTGGCCAATAAACTCAGTGGCTGCCCAGGCCACAAAGCAGGCCACAAGGGCAAAACAGTGTAAAATAGTAGTTGTATTCTATCTGCAGGAAATATACAGTATGTGGCAGGACTACAGTTCCCATGAGGCATTGCAAGGCTGACAGTTACAAGCATGACTCCCAAAGGCAGAGGCATGATGGGACTTGTAGTTCTGCAACAGCTGGAGGGCCGCCAGTTTGAGACCCCTGCTCTATATGCTTAAAGGAAGTGTGTAATGTTTTTGTGTATATGTACAGCGAATATTTATTCTTTTTTTTATGTTTGTTTTAGGACTCAAAACACATTTAAAAACTTCTTAACTTCTTTAAAATTGTACAGTATTGCCTTTTAATATTTCAAAAATACTTTTCCTGCCAGCAGGTGGAGCTCGGGTTCTTTTTCACACATTTAGAAGGCTCATCTCAGCTGCTTTGTTGAAATAAAACCTGTTGTTTACAGTGCTAAAGTTCAAATTTACATACAGTTGTATGAAAAAGAGCAGTGAGGACATCCCTAAAGCAGCCTGCAAATTCTGCCATTACACCTGAATCTTGAGCCATTCTGACAGGCAGAGCTCCTGTTCTCCCCTGCAGCATGGTAGCTTGACTGATCCATCCCACCCTCCTCCACATATTCCTATTGGCTCTTTACTATGATGGTCTGCCTCACTGGCAGGTAGAAGAGAGGAGCAAACTTCAACAACACCAGGGAGTGCCAGAGGTCTACACATCAGAATGGCCTGACGTAGAGTCTTCTGCAAGTATATGTAAGCATCTTCACATGTAGGCAGGTTTATTATATGAAAGATTTTCTTTAAAGGGGTTGTAAAGGTTCTTTTTTATTTTCTAAATAGGTTCCTTTAAGCTAGTGCATTGTTGGTTCACTTACCTTTTCCTTTGATTTACCTTCTAAATGTTTTTTTTCTTTGTCTGAATTTCTCACTTCCTGTTTCTCCTCAGTAAACTTCACACCATCATCCGAGTGGTGTGGAGTCAGCCAGAACAGCTTACTGAACAGCTTACTGAGGAGGAACAGGAAGTGAGAAATTCAGACAAAGAAAACAAAGAAAAAAAATATTTAGAAGGGAAATCAAAGGAAAAGTTAAGTGAACCAACAATGCACTAGCTTAAAGGAACCTATTTAGAAAATAAAAAACAAACCTTTAAAACCCCTTTAAGTCTTATCCTCTGGTATTTCAAAAAGCTATCGGAGCAGCCTATATTGTCACCATTATGGTCAATGGCATGTGGTTTCAATTTTGGCTAAATTTCAAGTATCTACATTAGATGGAGCAGGCCACAGGTCAGCTGGAGAGATAACACTGGTCAAACGTCCATAAGCCCTAAAGGCTATCTATACATGGAGCAAGAACTATTACAATGCAATAATTTCACAGTGTATGGAGTATGAAACATCACATCAGAGAACCTCAGAAGAACATTGTCACACATTAATCTCCAGTATATTGGAGATTTTCATCAAATTACCCCGTGTCCTCTGTTAAATGTGCAGAGATAGTCTCGTACTGAATAGAGATAAGCCACTAGGGAAAGCTCTTCCAGTAGACACAAAGAAATAATGTGTATTTGAGGTGGGAAAAGGATCTTCTGAGGGTATGGTCATTTCATATATGACCAACTTAAGACTGCAACAAGCAGCAACATTTATACTTATACTGTATGTCTAAGCCCATGATCTGATTCCTTGATTTCTAGCATTCTCAAGACTACTACCATGCACATTCAAAGTTCTAATGCGGTGTCCAATAGTTTTTCTCACAAGGATTTTTGCATTCTTGTACAGCAAGAGGTTGTCTTCTCTGCAGTGTTCTTGTATTTCGCCTTGTAATCATCCAAGGCCAAAATAAGACACATTCTTTGATTTGTAGAACTGGTTACTACAACCATTCATGGGAAAAATTCCAATGATATGTGCAATTTTTATTTTTCAAAGATCTTTGCATTCCTGTGTAAGATCTTTACGTACAACAAGCAGTTTTCTCTTCCACAGAGTTTATAAATTGTTCCTGTATGATGTTTTGGTGGAAGGAATCTATAGATGGCTGACTGCACTGCGGTCAGAGCTCTGGAAGTCTCCAGGATCCCAGCGGATTGGTTTTCCCCCTCGTACTCGAGCCACTCTCACAAAGATACTGCAGAGACGGTGAAGCACAGAGCGGCGAAGGAGAATATACACCCAGGGATCTAGGATCTGGTTGCAGGAGGCTAGGCGTACAGTTAACAGCAGCCAGTTGGGACCAGGGAGAGGGGTACCAGTCTGTAACATCACCACAGAGACCTGCGGGTAGGAAGACATTGAGAGTATAAAGACACATGTAATGCAATCTAACACCTCATTAAAAAACATGTAAATGTACTTTTAAAGAAAACTATATGCTATAAATAAGGGAGTCGGGGAAGTGTTTTTTTTTTGTTTTTGTTTTTTTATTTTACTAGGTTTACTAGGTTTTTAGTAATTTGGAATGGTAATATTAAGCTCTTCCTTTTGCTCCACTTTTGTCGTAGACAAATTAAGCCCAACTCCAGCCAAAACGTTTTCTTTTAATTTTTACAGAGTGGGGAAAGGGAAAAGCACTTATCAGACTTTTATTATTCTCTGCTTTCCCATTGGGAAGATTTAGGGTGTTGTAAGGACAGGAAATAATTAGATATAATTCCAATGGGAATAGAGGCAAAGTACATTTGGTCTGTGGTTAAAACATCAGTAGGGTTTTTATTGCTTTCTTTTTCCTGTCCTCGTGACACCCGGCCACTCTCATTCTTGTCCTGGTGTCCTAAAGACAGGAAGAAAGGGAAATGTATCTAACTGGGACACAGGCAGCAATTAAAATCAGATTCTGATGCCGCGTACACACGACCGACCGTTTTTAATGTCATTGAAAAAAACGACGTTTTTCTCGACGTGATTCTTCTCAAGCCTGCCTTGCCTACACACTATCATGAAAAAAATGCTTGAGCAAAGCGCGAAATGTACGACGGCACTATAAAGGGGAAGTTCCATTCGGATGGCGCCACCCTTTGGGCTGCTTTTGCTGATCCTTGTGTTAGTAAAGTTTGGTGAGAGACGATTCGCGCTTTTCAGCCTTGTGCTCTTCAGTCCGTTACAGCGTGATGAATGTGCTATCTCCATTACGAATGCTAGTTTTACCAGAACGAGCGCTTCCCGTCTCATCACTTGCTTCTGAGCGTTTTTTTCATGTCGTTAAAGCCTACACATGGCCGTTTTTCATGACGTCGTGAGAAATGCTCTGGAGCCCACACACAATCGTTTTTAATGACCAAATTTAAAAATTTAATTTTTCTCGTCATGAAAAATGGTCGTGTTGAAAAAAAAAATGGTTTAGGTGGAGATGGACTTTGAGCTCCACAAAAGTTGTATCGAAGCTGTAATTCATTCAGATTCATCAGAAAAAATATAGATATTGAGAACTACACCCAACCTGAGACTTGAGATAGGATACTGTGCAAAATCCATACCTACTAAGTAAGACCAGATACTGAGAATTAGATCTTATATAGAGAACATGAGGCCGGATGATACTGTGTGTGCAGTATCCATATACAAAGAATAGGAACAGAATTAGACCCTGTGTACAGAACATTTAAACCGGTACTATGCATTCTCCATACATACAGAATAAGAACGGATACTGAAAATTATACTGAGTATACAGAAAACATGCATGTTATATCCAGCATGTATAACAACATTTTCAGTATGCAACATCTATATCAGCCTTTCTCAACCAGGGTTCTTTAAGAGGTTGCTAGAGTTTCCTGGATAATTAATTTCTTTCTCTTAGATAAGTAACCAATGACACCAATTGTTACCACTTTTTAGATATCTGTATTGACCACTATATCTTCCTAATGACCACCAATATATTCTTCGTCTTGATCATCAGAGTAATGGAATCCCTTACCGATGAGCACCAATGTAAGGTGAGATTTCTCCCACTGACTGCCAATATAAGGGGACCCTTCTCCGATCACCCCCAGTCTAACAGGACCCCTCTCGGCTGACCACCAAAGTAGGGGAGCTCTTCACTTACCATCAATGTAAGGTAACAGTATTTTTGCCCATTACTATTTGTTTATTTTCATTATTTTTACTGAAAAAATGTGTTATATAGAGCAGACCTGGGTGTGAAAAAGGTTATGTATGCCACATTCTTTATTTGGTCATGCCAACAGATATAGATCACTGAAGATATAGTAAATATTAGCTGGTGGTTCCCTAAAACCCAGAAGATAGTTTAAGGGTTCCTTCATTTTTTAAGGTTGAGAAAGACTAGTCTTTACTATATGTAAATGTTGTCAACCTTTTGAAACCCTAAACAAAACAGCAGAAAAGGACTGTCTTGCAAAATTAGGGTCACCTGGGAACTATGCAGGGATAAGAGCAGAGTCAGACCTCTAGTAATAGTAAATAAAATCATGAAAGATTAGTCCAGCCGTTCTCAGCCTTTTTACCCTAGGGGAACCCCTGAAATAGCTGTCATGCGTCAGGGAACCCCTGCTAATATTAATTCATTGGGCCTTGTTAGGAAAACAACCCTTACATTGGTGGTCAGTGGAAAGAATGCCCCCCCCCCCCCTTACAGACAGTTTTAAAATCATTTGTGCCTTGCTACTGGATCTGCTAAGTGGTGATGGACCTAGATCTATGAAGGCACCATCAGATGGCTAGCCACAGCTCAATGAACCCTGTTTTGAAAAAGGCTGGTTTGGTTCATTATGCAGGGTGACAGGGAGAGAGCCTCCATGATTTTTGGGTGAATTGACAATGCCAACTTTTAGTTAAAATACACACATACAACTTAATGAACTGACCCTGTATGTGACCTGCTATGGTCCGATGGCCAGTGCTAATGTATTAACAAATATTTTGGCCTTTTGTCTGCACTTAAAGTAAAACTCCAGCAAAAAACTTTTTGTTTATTTTTTTTAGATAGAACAAGGAATATTTAAAACTTTGGTCACAAATGTACTATATGTGGCCTTGTTAGGGAGATTTCCATAATTGCTTCCTAGCAAGGAGACAAACCAACAACACAATTTTTTTCTAGTAAAGCGAGGGAAGGTAGTGAAAGTGGATCTATCCAGCTCGAAGTGGGGCAAACCCCAGAATCATTATCGGCCAACATGTTGCCACTGTTGAAGGCCAAACCATTCACAATTACCTGCTGGAAAAAATATTACATCAACCTGTCCTATGTGATCAGTTAGTCAGTGTCCACTAATACCTTAAAGAGACAGATAGCGTGCTTTGGGATTCTTGTGTTTTCTTGGGATATCCTGTTTAACACTCACCTTCCTGCCCACAAGTGATGTTGTTTGGATAATAAATTCTTCAAACACCCGGATTCTTTAACCCATTATATGCCAAGAAACTCAGCATGAGATGAAATAGTACTTGGAAGCTTCCAAAGCAACATGCCCTTGAAAACTATTTTTGTGTGAACCTAAGGAGTGAGTTTGCTCGATCCCAGATTCAGTTTCTCAAAAAGGCGAAAGGATTCTTCCATTGTATCCAATGAAATTGTTCTGCCTTAGTTATATTAAAGACTGTGTATACTACCTAACTCAGTTGTCAGAACTGAAAAGAAGCTTTGCTGGTAGTCCTGTTGAAATGTTGAGTGTTTAGTCTATGTTTAAGACTATGTCCACTTGTAGGATTACCTAGTTATGAACCTCAAACCGTATTAATATGCATACGGCCCATGTACATGGATTGTGTTCTACTTTGTTGTTACTAAACAGTGTGATTTACTTCCACTCTTACATTCCCTTTGTGAGGAAATGGCATTTGATTGAATGTTGGAACCGTGCCCTGTTATGATGTTTTGTCACAGTGATCCTTTGATGAAGGAATGCCTCTTATGATTATGTTGGGAACATGAACTTCTGTACCATTGTCACTATCGTATGTTGATTGAAGGGATGTTATTTTGATGCACTACACTCAAAGAGACCGAAGAAATAGGCTCAGCCCACCTTACTGGACTGTGAACTGTATAACGTTAGGTTGCATTATTTTTTCTTTACTATGGGTCAGAATTATGTTCCTTATTTTAAGGCTTATGCTACTAAAATGAACTCAGATTTGTTAGTTTCTCTTAGAAGGTCTGATGTCTCCCCTTACCCTTCTGGACCTTCCAATAGTTCAGGGGTCGGTAATTAGTGACGCACAGTTCAGGGGTCAGTAATTTATGATGCACAGTTCAGGGGTTGGTGATTTGTGACCCACAGTTCAGGGATCAGTAATTTGTGATGCACAGTTAGGGGGTCAGTGATTTGTGACCCACAGTTCAGGAGTCAGTAATTTGTGATGCACAGTTCAGGGGTCAGTGATTTGTGACTCACAGTTTAGGGGTCACTAATTTGTGATGCACAGTTAGGGGGTCAGTGATTTGTGACCCACAGTTCAGGAGTCAGTAATTTGTGATGCACAGTTCAGGGGTCAGTAATTTGTGACCCACAGTTCAGGGGTCAGTAATTTGTGATGCACAGTTAGGGGGTCAGTGATTTGTGACCCACAGTTCAGGAGTCAGTACTTTGTGATACACAGTTCAGGGTCAGTAATTTGTGATACACAGTTCAGGGTAGGGTTGCACCGATACTAGTATCAGTATCGGTGCCGATACCAAGTATTTGCACAAGTATCGGTACTCGTGCAAATGCACCGATACATAAAACCGATACTTTCAGGCTCAGTTCTTTGAGCTGTCAGTGGGTCTACCCTGTTGACAGTTGAAGTGTTAAAGAAGTCCGGTAATTGGAGCTGTCAAAAAAAAGAAGCCGGCAATGTTTATTAACAACATTGCTCAGCCACTGAAACACTAAAATAAAAAGAAACCTTGTTTCTTTTTGTATCTTTCTGTTTCTTCATCTGCAGATCAAAGGGTTTAAACAAATGTTCCTCTGTTTAACCCCTTATTAACCCTTAATTTACTCTATCAGCCTTAATAACTCCCTATTCTCCTCCATTTAATTATTATTTTCCAGCTTTTTTTTGTTGTTCTCATCTATTTTATAAACGATAAACAATTAAAACTTTTTTTTTGTTTGCTTTGTTAGTGAATATTTTTACACATATATATTAACATATATTTACACATTTCACATTGAAAAAGCGCAAAATAAAAAAAAATCTATTTATTTCATTTGTAAATAACTTTTCAATGCTTTGTACCATTGCTGACAGCTGAAATGAAAACAAAACAGTTGCGGTAGGTATCAGTAATCGGTATAGACGAGTACTAAAAAAAAAGTATCGGTACTTGTACTCGTAAAAAAAATGGTATCGGTGCATCCCTAGTTCAGTTGAGGGGGCAGTAATTTGTGATGCACACTTCAGGGTTCAGTAGTTTGTGATGCAGAATTCAGGGGTGAGCAGTAAGTTATGCCGCAGAGTTCAGGGTTCAGAAATTTGTGACACAGAATTCAGGGGTCAGTATTAAGTGAAGCAGAGTTCAGGAGTCAGTAATTTGTGACACAAAGTTCAGAGTTCAGTAGTTTGTGACTCACAGTTCAGGGGTCAATAATCTGTGACACAGAGTTCATGGGTCAGTAGTTTGTGACAAACGGTTCAGGGGTCAGTAGTTTGTGATGCAGGGTTTAGGGGTCAAAATTTTGTGACAGAGAGTAATGAGGTCAGCAAAAATTGAAGCAGAGTTCAAAGTTTAGCACTGACAAATACAGAAATACTGTTGTATAAAAAAGATTATAGCTGACACCTGTTTCCAATTAGCAAACAAGAGAATTCCAACTGTGTAACCTGTAAGCTCAGAGGAGTGCATATGCAGCCCTTAGCCAGTCTTCTTCATTTGTTTCTGGCACTGGCCGAGAGAGGCAAAGGAGGGTCAACAATGGAAGCTGTGTGGGCACCTGACTTGTCCTTAGCAACTGATGATGTCATTGGTTGGTAGGACACATGCAACTGACCCACAGTGCTCGGAATACTATATTTGTACTCCAAGCACTGCAGGAACAGGGACAAGTAGCGACATGTGGCTGCCCACAAAAACAAAGTCTGATCCACCTGCTTGCATAAAAAGTTGGGGCAGCTTTCAAGCTTTTTTCTGGGGCACCCCTGGGGACCTTAGATGGCACCCCAGGGCCCCAGGACACCCCTGTTGTGAAAGGCTTCCTTGGAGGTGTGCAAGTGCCTCTCAGCGGTCTATTTATAAATGTTTTCACACAAGATTCACACAACTTTCACCCAAGGTTCATACCTTTTTCGATTTGTTCTCAGCTGGTAACATGTGTGAAGCCTGGGTGAACGTTGTGTGAATAATATTGTGTGAAAACATTTATAAATAGTTTTTATACAAGCTACTGTTGATTAGTTCCAGTAGACTTTGCCAAAGAGAATATGAGTTATAAATATTAATTAGTTTGCAAATCCCTTTTAATGGGTTGCGCTAGAGAACTAATACATATTTGTGGCTGTGACATTTCTAAACCTTCCAGAGGAGCTTTCTTTAAAAGCATATGTGTATTGTTTAAGCCTGCTTTAAGTCTGCATTTAGACTAAGGTGCTTTAGGCTGGATACTTAGGGGAAGTGGAGCTGAACTGTCCAAAAGAAGTGAAGCAAACCACAGGAACCTTCACAGTTAGTGATATTTAGGCCGTCTACAAGAACTTTGATGAACAATCACTGCATAACCCCTTGCTGTATGTACAGGGTGCCTGTACATGCTATTCCCCTATGAAGACAAAGACTATGCCTGGGTATAGGGGACGCTGACCCTGTGCCAAGCACTGTCCATGACAAGAAGGTTCTTTTCCCTACCACACACTTGCCAGAAGCATGCCAAAACGACATGGGGTCCCCTATTTAAAAGATTCCCTCACCCAAGATGGCAGCCAAAATCTCACAAGAGTTCAGTGTCCAATCAGGCTACTTTCCTCTCTCAAGACACTGTACGGAATCACTAAGCGATCAATTCCCTTATAAGACTCCCCTTACCATGCAATAATGGCATGAAGCCACCTACAGGTGGGGAGGCTTACTGCACCTGCTCACAGACCGGAACCCAGATTATTCAACCTACTGTATTCCGAGGACTTTTTCTGTAGCTGAAGAATACTGCTTGGGAGCTTCACAATGTCTTTTGAATGTAATCTGTTGAGAACCCTGGAGTGATAGTATATCATTTGTGTTTACATTGGCATTCAGAGGCGTCTTACATACTTCACTGGGGTGAAAGTGGAAGGTTCCTTTGGTGCACCAAAATACCATGACAGATCCAAATATATAAATACATCCTCTGACAGTGTGTTACAAGTCACATTCTTGGGAATCCAAGGACAACGTGTGGCTCCCAAAACACTGAGTAGAGAGACTCTGTTCTAGTAGAAAGGGAAGTTTGAATCAAATTGCTTTTCATAAATGTTTATGTATGAGAATAGAAGGAAAAGTAAGCCATAAACATCAAGAACATCTGAGAGAAGATGTGGAAACCAAAATAACTCCCATGGAATAGCACATGGGAAGATACCTTTGTTACAGGACTGTAACAAAGCCTGCGCACTCACTTGTAAGTACTTTGAAGTACAGCAATGGATTCTTTAAATAGAAGGTGTTGATGCATTATTAAAATTATAATATAGAGCACAATTAAAAAAAAAAAGATGTTAAATAAAATGAATAAAAAGGGGAAGTAGGAAAAGAAAGACATCTTGGTTTGTTAACTATCAAGATAGACATACAAGATAGTTAACAAACCAAGATGAAGAGAGAGACATGAATAACGCATAACACATACTTAAACATCAATACTGAGATCATTAGTATACAGACACATGGAGCTTTGGAAAGAATACAAAGATTATGGGCGCAATGGCAAAGTGAGTGTTAGAACAAGGACAAGAGAGAGTGATGGAAAAAACAAACAGAATGTTAGAATGAGTCTAGACAAGAGATCAGAATGAACACAAACTATCAGTACAATAGAGACAGCAAGCTGAAGCAGTCAGTATTAGACAGACAGAACAATTAGAGTATGTCCCAAAGGACATATATGAATGTGTAATGGGTTTCATGTGCAATAGAATCCAAAGTTCCAGCCATTTTCATATCCACATCATAGGAAATTGGAGAACAACGTGTGGCTCCCAAGCCAGTAGTTTGGAGCCGTGGCTCTCAACTGTACTGGAGAAAAGACAGTAGAAATATCATCATTACTTTTTATATATGACAGGACTTTGATGTAAGGGGGACTCCTCCTAAGGTGAACTCTGAAGTAAGGGAGTCTCTGATGTAAGGTGAACTCTGATGGTGATCCTGATGAAAGAGGGAAACTTAAGGTGGACTGTGATGTAAGGGGAGCTCTGATGGTACCCTGTTGTAAGAGGGTAGTCCTAAGGTGGATTCTTATAGGGACCCTGATGTAAGGGGGCTCTGATGGGAACCTTGAATGGGACTCTGATGTTATGATTGTTTTTCATTACTTTTTATATTTTACAGGACTCTGATGTTGGAGGTCTGATAAGGTGGACTCTGGTGTAAATGGGGCTCTGATGAGGACCCTAATGTAAGGGGGTACTTATGGGGACGCTGAAGTAAAGCCTGGTATACGCGGTCCGAATATCAGCAGGATCGGACGACATTTGGACCATGTGTATAGCTGTCCTTCCAACAGAAGCCGGTCTAAGGACGGGCTTTTGTCGAAGGGACATGCTGGAAAACCAGCATGTGATCAGCCCTTGCAGCCAATGGCTGCGAGTGATGATTATTGTGTTCTGGTGAGGGGACAGTCACACTGTCAGAACACAAAGGCACAGAAGGGGAGATCGCTGCACTAACACCGCTTAGTTAGTATAGCCCGCTGGGTTGAAAGAAAAAAAAAACTGAATGTGTGTACCAGGCATGGTGGACTCTGTTGTAAAGGGACCTCTGATGGGCACTCTAATGTAAGGGAGGCTCTGGTGGGAATTCTAATGTAAGAAGGGATTTTTAAGGTGGACTCTAATACAAGGTGAACTCTGATGGGGATTCTGATGTAACGAGGGATTCCTAAGGTTGACTTTGATACAGGTTCAACTCTGATACACCCTCTTTTGGGGGGAGGGGGTATGAGATATAACCCTCCTCGAACAGGATATTGCACTAAACCTGTAGGTAAACAATAAAACCAGAACCTTTGGTAAGTGGAAGAATATGTTTTATACTAAAGTTGGCAGTGCCTCCACCCAGGAGAGGGCCTCTGTGTACAGAGGGGATCCCCTTCTTGGGAAATTAACCAGTAATCTAATCAAAGTAATTGGGGGAAGAGACCAGCATTTAACATTAACTATAAGTATATACTAGATCAGCGGTTCTCAACTCCGGTCCTCGGGACCCACTAACAGGCCAGGTTTGCAAGATAACTGAACTGCATCACAGGTGAGATAGTTTTCTGCTCAGTGATTGCCGTACTCTAGTCGGCATCTCCCCCAAGGGAATACCTAAAACCTGGCCTGATAGTGGGTCCCGAGGACCGGAGTTGAGAACCACTGTACTAGATGCACACCAATATGAAAGTAATATGAGCTAGATAAAGATTATTAACAGTACATACATCTATACCTCCCGACTGTCCCTGATTTGGAGCAATGTCCCTCTGTCCCTCATTCCTCCTCATTTGTCCCTCATTTTGGTCTGATCTATATAGATGTATATAAAATGCACTTTTTATCTATCAAAAAGTGTTTCCCAGTGCTTTCATTTGATTTCTAAATTGCTGCATTGGTAAATTCCAAAAGCCAATATAAAGGAAAAGTAGTGGTAAAAATAGCACTTGTGGGTTTAACCAATCGTATTTTTTGTTCAGTTCTCCTTTAAGGGGGCGTGGCAAGGGGTGTGTCCTATGCCTGCATACTTTTGGTAATGGGTGTCCCTCATTCCCATCTCAGAAAGTTGGGAGGTATGCATACATCCAATGTACAAAGAGGTAATATCAGCAAAGCGCCCATCGGTAGTCCTGGTGGAATTGTGCACATATACCTGGGTATATATAGTTATTAATAAAGATAACTTTGCATGAATGTTGCAGCAAAGTTCAGTTGCAGGGGCCCCTGGGGATGATTGCAATGCGGTACCTTTCTTGGTGTTGGAGACCTGAAGACAATATCTGCAATGATGGGGAGATCTTTCAGCCGTTCAACCAGCCTGGAACACAGCTTCTCACCAGCAGGAACCATGGTGTGGAACTAGAACTCAGAGTTGGCCTATCTACTCTGTATCTTAGTCCTTAGCAGTTTCTTACCGAGAAAACAAATCATGCACAAAATTCCTTGCCAGCTTGTCAGAGCTCACTCAAGGCTGGATGGGAGAGCTGAGTGGTGCTTATGCACCTGATGATTTCTATGTGCTCTGCTTCATTTTGAGACATGAGTGACTAATTTTAAGCAGTTTTTCTGATTAAAGATTTAAATTACTGCACTTAGCTGCACCCTCTCTTTTTATTTTTATTTTCTAGTTGCTTCTAATCAGAGAGGCCTGGAGCGAGAGGATTGGAAAGGAGCTAGCAGAGGGCCGACATGACAGGAGTGATAAGGGAACAGCAAGGGTTAAAGAAAGTTAGTTCAGTAAAAGTGGGGATTAGTGGATTGGAGGAAAGATATTGGTAGGAGGGGTTTCGTTTATTTAAGGAGCAGGAGGGGTGACCCGGGAACACTGCAGGGGAATGTTGAGAGGAGAAGTTTCCCACCGCCCTCCATGTTTTTGTTTAATTTTCTCTTTATTTCAGGTGTGGTGCAGCAGGACATGTCATGGCAGCGGACAACTGGTGGTGGTGGTCTTTTTTTTTTCACAAGAAATGTGGTGGTGGTCTTTGATAGTGGCAACTATCCTATGAGATGGAAGTGTGGGGGAATCATCAGTGGTATGGGCCCCCTAGTGTGTGCAGTTAACACGGGTTAGCTGAGGATGGTAAGGGTGGCACTGTGGGTAACGGGTTGTCTCCGAGCTGATGTTATCACGGCTGGAGGCCTAGTATGGTAAAAGGACCGCAGTGAAGAAGTGGAACAGAGTTATGTTGGGTAGTGCTGTCAAAGACCACCGGGGGGAGCAACTGATATTTGAGGTTTTTGTTATGGTTAAAATGTTATTTATTTATTTAATATTTATGAATAAAAAGGCTGCCTATGGCCAGTTATACTCCAATTCAAGTGTGGTCTTGTTATTATAGGTAAGGTTAAGTGGGGGTTTAAGGTTGGAATATGATAAATGGTGGCAGTCAAGTTAAGGGGTGTACATCTTATCTACCCTGGTCATGTCATACAACTGCACCGCTACCTATCAAGTGGCTGTCAAACGTCTAACCTGGCTCTAGCCTATGCTCATTTTTGATCCCTAAGCTAAAACTAGTTATAGAATCTCAGACCAGAGGGGATAGGGTTAGCTAGATTAACAAGAGCTGCATATAAAGTCTATTGCAATAAACAGGTTCACCTACCAATATACTGGAAGGTGACCACTACACACACATATAGGGGGAGATTTACTAAAACTGGAGCACGCAGAATCTGGTGCAGCTGTGCATAGTAACCAATCAGCTTCTAACTTCAACTCGTTCAATTAAGCTAGAAAGTTAAAAACTAGACGCTGATTGATTACTATGCACAGCTTTACCAGAGTCTGTGTGCACCAGTTTTAGTAAATCTCCCCCATAGTAGCAGTGACCTAGCTATCTGGCAATGTGCATGTAAGATATTAACAATAAGACAGAGCCTTGCCTGTCACTAGGATTCAGATCAAGAAGTTATGGGCAGCTACAGTTAAACAACCAGAACACAGGAACAATTACCTAATAGTCTCTGCTTCTGGCCTGAATAAAACACAGCGGCAGCTCCTGTATGTGGACATGTGTTCTTAGCTCATCTTTCTCTTTCACCAGTTCCCTCTTCTAGGTATTCCAAGCCAGCCTGGCAGTGACAGGAAGTGTTAATACATAATTACATAATGAATATTATAGATATTATTTGATTTACGCATTGTAAATAAAAAAGTGATGGGCATTGGATCCCTACATGTGGATTCTGATGTGAGGGGGGACATCTAAGATAGACTGTGATGGAAGAGGAGATCTGATGGTGACCCTGATGTAAGGGGAACCAAACCTGAGGTGTAAAATACCTATGATCTATCTATGGGCACATATGTAATGAAAGATTGGATGATCTTTTCAAATTTTGATGAAGATACAATTTTCAGATATATTTGGGAGCTTTACATTTACTTCCTGCCCCATAGCCGAAATAGACAGGGAGAGGAAATCCCTTCAATTTAAGGAAATCCCCTAATTCCCCTCGGTCACCAGAACTAGTGTCCCCATTGGAAGATTATCCCTCTATTACTGTTCTGGGGACAACGTAATTTTTTTTTAGCACTACCCACACGTAGTTAGCTGACAGTCACTACAAGCACTTAAAAATGGATATGTTTAGCTCAACTGTGAATTAGTACCAGGAAATAGACACAAAATGATTTAGTGGTAAATGAACTCAATGTACTGGTACGGGTTAGAGTAAGTGATAGTAGAAGCATAAATGAGCATAAAGCCTGCCAGAAAATGTAATAACTGTGCCAAAGCAACTTCAAATAGAGTTCTGTATCACTAGACTGGGATTTAGGCCTCGTACACACGGCCGAGATTCTCGTTGAAAAAAACATGTCGTTTTTTTCGACGAGATTCTTGGACAAGAAACTTGTCCCGGCCGAGTGTACACACGCTCGTTTCAAAGAACCCGCGGTTCTTTGAAAGGAGTGTACGCGGTGACGTCATAGACTACGTCGAGCATGCGCTCGTCACATTCGATGCCGTCGCCGCCATCTTGGTCTACCCTACGTATGCCTAGGAAGCTACCGCGCATGCGTCAAATTCATTTCGAACATGCGCGGGCTTCCGGGAGGACAGGTAAGTGTACACACACTCACTTTTCTCGTCGAGAAACATGCCGAGGAGAATCTCGACGAGAAAATAGAGAGCAGGTTTTCTATTTTCTCGTCGAGGTTTCTTGTCGGTTTTCTCGACGAGAAACCCGATAGCAGCGTACACACGACCGATTTACTCGGCAAGACCTCTCTGCCAGCAAGTTTCTTGCTGGTTCTTGCCGAGAAAATCGGTCGTGTGTACGAGGCCTTACTCATGGCTCAACAAAGTCAGCAATAAACAGTGCAAATAAGCATCAACTGCAATGTGAATGATAATACTATAAATAGTCTAGAGTGCACTCCAGGAAAATACCAGGGATATGGTGCAATGCCCCCTGATAGGTACCTCGTTGTATAAGCAATAGGTAAAGGTCTCTGTGTAGCAGCTGTAAAGGGACAGTCTTTTGTCCTAACTCTTCAGCCAGCTAGCGTTAGGGCCCAGTTGAACCGCTGGCACACATTAGAATAGTCTCAGTCAAGCATGCAGGCAGCAATAAGGCTACTAGATGGCTGTATGGTCAGTTCCTAAATGGGTTAAGTCCCTCTAGCAGCAGCTAGAAAATCCACACAGCAGCAGCTTACCAGTACCGCCGATATTACAGCTCACCATCCAGTCACACACAGTGATTAGTCTGCTCTGCACCCAGGTGACTATTTCCCAAACTCAGTACACCAGATCCTGATCAGGACACCGATATGCAGCAGTGCTGGTGCACACTGCACAGCGATAGGCACTATCTGGTCTCCCTCACAGCAAGAAAATGCAGCTCTTTCCCCTCCGCCTGGAAACCTCCCTCTGGGAAATGCAGTTCAAAAGCTCTTGATTATAGTAGAGTTTCTCCTCAGGACTACAATTCCCACAGTGCAGTGCTTCCTGACTCAGTCTATTAAACTCTTCCTGCTCAGCAGCTCCCTCCCTTTGCTGATCTAGCTGTTAACCACTTCAGCACCACAGGACAGCAGCTACAGAGAGCAGCTGCAGCCAGTGTTTCTCTCACTCTCCATTCTTAGCCAAGAACCTGTTTGCATTTGGGATTTTCTTTTACTTTCACTTTTGATAGAAGTAAACAGAACAAATAGAGAAAGTGGATCTCCCTAACAGGGGCACATACAGCAATAAAAGCAGTGGTGATCAAAGACCAACAACAGAAATCTCTATGTGTTGAAAAATAAATGACATAAATGTTATTTGGGTACAGTGTTGCACGTGCAATTGTCAGTCAAAGTAAAACAGTGCAAAAAATGCCCTGGTCATGAAGGGGGGTCAATCTTTTGGAGGTCAAGTGGTTAAATAGGTTTATAGATTCTCTCGGGTATATATGCACAACTTCACCAAGACTCCTGTTGTGTTCATTTGCTAATGGCATATGTTTGTATAATGGATGAATGCGCTATTATTAATCTTTTTAGACTACAGCAAAATATAGTCTGGCCACACACAGGATCAGCAGACTGTAAAGCTAAGATAGTAAAAGATAAAGCGAATTGGCTTCAGCTCTGTTCTCCACCCATAGAAGAACCCCCGCCCCTCAACGCACTTCGCCCATGTGGGGCTTAATGCCTCTGTGATTAAGCCACACATGGGCAAATTGCAATGGGCGGTCCTCTATGGGGTGGAAAACCGAGTCAAAGCCAATGTTCATCATTTTTTACTATTTCAGCTTTGCGGTCTGTTCATCCTAAGGGGGGCCGGGCACCATTTTCTGTAGTCTTAGCTGAGCCTGACGAGCCTTACATCCCAACCAACACCAGCATACAGTGTCACTAGCCACAGGACTTACCTTCTGGAGCATTAAAGCAGTGCTGTTTTTTAGTTTAGTGTAGCCTACATTATTATTATTTTTTTATAAAGGGGGTTACTTACAAAAGGCAAATCCACTTTACAAGTGTAAACTACAAGTGCAAAGTGCACTTGAAATTACACTGAAAGTGCACTTGGAAGTGCAGTCGCTGTAGATCCGAGGGGAACATGCAAGGAAAATAAAAAACAGCATTTTAGCTTGCACATGATTGGATAATAAAATCAGCAGAGCTTCCCCTCATTTCAGATCTACCCCTCAGATTTACAGCGACTGCACTTCCAAGTGCACTTTCAGTGCAATTTCAAGTGCATTTTGTACTTGTAGTGCAAAGTGGATTTGCCTTTCTTTTTTTTTTTTACGATAGCCTATAGCTTATCTATATTCTGCACAGGAATCCCAATATGTTATATGGCAGTGGAATAGATAAGTAGCTGTAGAACTTTGGGCTTAGCAGAGGTTAGCGATGGCCTGCTTCATAGCCTCAGATTCCTCTGCTGTCCCCTTCCTATACTATCATATAGAACTACTGCTGATGTTTCCAGAGTTTCCCTTTCTCCCCCTGGATAGAGAACACGTTATCAGAATAAATCACTAAACTTCTGTTGAGTATGTGAAGAATGAGAAAACCCCGAAAGAAAGTTCAGGGATAAAAATTGAGAGAATTTTCAGTCTAGGAGGGAAGGGAGCACAGAGAGGACAAAGCAGAGCCCCTTCCACATTGAGGAAAAACAGACATACCGTCCGGACAGACAGCGGAATACCTGAACTGACCAAATTACAAAGTAAAGTTAGGTTTACAAGCGATCTGCGATGGATTACTTTTCAGAAGCGTTTGATGGCCAGTGAGAAGGTGATATGTTGCCTCCTCTCTGCCTGTTTTAACCCTGCGAATGTTTCGTCATCACGCTGCAATCGTGTGTATTGCACATGGTTGCAGGGTGGTTGCGGCACAGTTCCCTTCACTTGAACGGGTCATGTTTGCTGGTGGTACTGACCACTAAATGCAACAGGTGGGACCACTTCTGCTATGGTATGAGTACAACCCCATCCATCTGCCTTTTCAGGAGAGGGGGTTGGGGGGGGGGAGCAGCCTGTTTTTACTTCCCTCAACTGAAAGTGTAAATGAGCCCTAAATAAGTTAATGACCAGTGGGAACCAGTCTCTCTATATATTCCTCCATACATCAGTGTCAGTCTCTCTGTGTATTCCTCCATACATCAGTGTCAGCCTCTCTATATATTCCTCTGTACATCAGTGTCAGTCTCTCTATATATTCCTCCATACATCAGTGTCAGTCTCTCTGTGTATTCCTCCATACATCAGTGTCAGTCTCTCTATATATTCCTCCATACATCAGTGTCAGTCTCTCTGTGTATTCCTCCATACATCAGTGTCAGCCTCTCTATATATTCCTCTGTACATCAGTGTCAGTCTCTCTGTGTATTCCTCCATACATCAGTGTCAGCCTCTCTATATATTCCTCTGTACATCAGTGTCAGTCTCTCTATATATTCCTCCATACATCAGTGTCAGTCTCTCTGTGTATTCCTCCATACATCAGTGTCAGCCTCTCTATATATTCCTCCATACATCAGTGTCAGTCTCTCTATATATTCCTCCATACATCAGTGTCAGTCTCTCTATATATTCCTCCATACATCAGTGTCAGTCTCTCTGTGTATTCCTCCATACATCAGTGTCAGCCTCTCTATATATTCCTCTGTACATCAGTGTCAGTCTCTCTATATATTCCTCCATACATCAGTGTCAGTCTCTCTGTGTATTCCTCCATACATCAGTGTCAGTCTCTCTATATATTCCTCCATACATCAGTGTCAGTCTCTCTGTGTATTCCTCCATACATCAGTGTCAGTCTCTCTGTAGATTCCTCCATACATCAGTGTCAGTCTCTCAGTGTATTCCTTCATACATCAGTGTCAGTCTCTCTATATATTCCTCTGTACATCAGTGTCAGTCTCTCTATATATTCCTCCATACATCAGTGTCAGTCTCTCTATATATTCCTCCATACATCAGTGTCAGTCTCTCAGTGTATTCCTCCATACATCAGTGTCAGTCTCTCTGTGTATTCCTCCATACATCAGTGTCAGTCTCTCTATATATTCCTTCATACATCAGTGTCAGTCTCTCAGTGTATTCCTCCATACATCAGTGTCAGTCTCTCTGTGTATTCCTCCATACATCAGTGTCAGTCTCTCTATATATTCCTCTGTACATCAGTGTCAGTCTCTCTATATATTCCTCCATACATCAGTGTCAGTCTCTCTGTGTATTCCTCCATACATCAGTGTCAGTCTCTCTATATATTCCTCCATACATCAGTGTCAGTCTCTCTATATATTCCTCCATACATCAGTGTCAGTCTCTCTGTGTATTCCTCCATACATCAGTGTCAGTCTCTCTATATATTCCTCCATACATCAGTGTCAGTCTCTCTATATATTCCTCCATACATCAGTGTCAGTCTCTCTGTGTATTCCTCCATACATCAGTGTCAGTCTCTCTATATATTCCTTCATACATCAGTGTCAGCCTCTCTATATATTCCTCTGTACATCAGTGTCAGTCTCTCTATATATTCCTCCATACATCAGTGTCAGTCTCTCTGTGTATTCCTCCATACATCAGTGTCAGTCTCTCTATATATTCCTCCATACATCAGTGTCAGTCTCTCTATATATTCCTTCATACATCAGTGTCAGTCTCTCTATATATTCCTCCATACATCAGTGTCAGTCTCTCTATATATTCCTCCATACATCAGTGTCAGCCTCTCTATATATTCCTCTGTACATCAGTGTCAGTCTCTCTATATATTCCTCCATACATCAGTGTCAGTCTCTCTGTGTATTCCTCCATACATCAGTGTCAGTCTCTCTATATATTCCTCCATACATCAGTGTCAGTCTCTCTATATATTCCTCCATACATCAGTGTCAGTCTCTCTGTGTATTCCTCCATACATCAGTGTCAGTCTCTCTATATATTCCTCTGTACATCAGTGTCAGTCTCTCTATATATTCCTCCATACATCAGTGTCAGTCTCTCTGTGTATTCCTCCATACATCAGTGTCAGTCTCTCTATATATTCCTCCATACATCAGTGTCAGTCTCTCTATATATTCCTCCATACATCAGTGTCAGTCTCTCTGTGTATTCCTCCATACATCAGTGTCAGTCTCTCTATATATTCCTCCATACATCAGTGTCAGTCTCTCTATATATTCCTCCATACATCAGTGTCAGTCTCTCTGTGTATTCCTCCATACATCAGTGTCAGTCTCTCTGTGTATTCCTCCATACATCAGTGTCAGTCTCTCTATATATTTCTCCATACATCAGTGTCAGTCTCTCTATATATTCCTCTGTACATCAGTGTCAGTCTCTCTATATATTCCTCCATACATCAGTGTCAGTCTCTCTGTGTATTCCTCCATACATCAGTGTCAGTCTCTCTATATATTCCTCCATACATCAGTGTCAGTCTCTCTATATATTCCTCCATACATCAGTGTCAATCTCTCTATATATTCCTCCATACATCAGTGTCAGTCTCTCTATATATTTCTCCATACATAAGTATCAGTCTCTCTATATATTCCTCCATACATCAGTGTCAGTCTCTCTATATATTCCTCTGTACATCAGTGTCAGTGTCTCTATATATTCCTCCATACATCAGTGTCAGTCTCTCTATATATTCCTCTATACATCAGTGTCAGCCTCTCTATATATTCCTCTGTACATCAGTGTCAGTCTCTCTATATATTCCTCCATACATCAGTGTCAGTCTCTCTATATATTCCTCCATACATCAGTGTCAGTGTCTCTATATATTCCTCCATACATCAGTGTCAGTCTCTCAGTGTATTCCTCCATACATCAGTGTCAGTCTCTCTGTGTATTCCTCCATACATCAGTGTCAGTCTCTCTATATATTCCTCCATACATCAGTGTCAGTCTCTCTATATATTCCTCCATACATCAGTGTCAGTCTCTCTATATATTCCTCCATACATCAGTGTCAGTCTCTCAGTGTATTCCTCCATACATCAGTGTCAGTCTCTCTATATATTCCTCCATACATCAGTATCAGTCTCTCTATATATTCCTCCATACATCAGTGTCAGTCTCTCTATATATTTCTCCATACATAAGTGTCAGTCTCTCTATATATTCCTCCATACATCAGTGTCAGTCTCTCTATATATTCCTCCATACATCAGTGTCAGTCTCTCTGTGTATTCCTCCATACATCAGTGTCAGTCTCTCTATATATTCCTCCATACATCAGTGTCAGTCTCTCTATATATTCCTCTGTACATCAGTGTCAGTCTCTCTATATATTCCCCCATACATCAGTGTCAGTCTCTCTATATATTCCTCCATACATCAGTGTCAGTCTCTCAGTGTATTCCTCCATACATCAGTGTCAGTCTCTCTGTGTATTCCTCCATACATCAGTGTCAGTCTCTCTATATATTCCTCCATACATCAGTGTCAGTGTCTCTATATATTCCTCCATACATCAGTGTCAGTCTCTCAGTGTATTCCTCCATACATCAGTGTCAGTCTCTCTGTGTATTCCTCCATACATCAGTGTCAGTCTCTCTATATATTCCTCCATACATCAGTGTCAGTCTCTCTATATATTCCTCCATACATCAGTGTCAGTCTCTCTATATATTCCTCCATACATCGGTGTCAGTGTCAAGGTCACCTGTGGCCAGATGACAGATGCACACCGTAGGGGGACAGTAGTGCACCGCGAGGTAGTGAACCCTATGGCTGGCTTCTGTGGATAGGAAACTGGGTGGTTGTGGAAAGCGGGACCAGAGGAGCACAACCAGGATCCTAACGGAAGCGAGAGCCAAGATTCCCCAGGGCGCGGAGTCTAAGACCCAGCTGGTCTTCTCCAGGGCCTCTAGTGGTGAGGATGTTACGCTGCAGGCTGGGACCAGGTCGCGGCCCCTGGAGTTTCCTAGCTCACGCCCCGTAGGATAAGGGGAAGCAGCAGCACACGATAGAGAGAACCGAATAACAAGCCGAAGGTCAGGGGCCACAAGCAGACAAGGATAACGAAGAACGAGCCGAAGGTCAAGGGTCACGAGCAGACAGGGATGGTCGGGGACAAGCCAATAACGTAACAGAGAGACAGACGTAGCACACGGCAGGCAGGAACCCAAACACACAATGCCTAACAAACACGTTGATCAGCAAAGCAGGCTTGCAGTGCACAGGTTAATATAGTGTTCTGTGATAGGGCCTGGGGTGGAGTCAGGCTGGGAGGAGATTATAAAGGAAGCCAGGTGAAAGGGCTCAGGCCTCTAAGATGAACACATGGGAAGGAAGGTAAGCTGACAGACAAACACTACTGCATATCCATGACAGTACCCTCCCTCTTATGGGCCCTCCCCCGCCTGGGCCCAGGCTTAAAGGGAAATCTCTTATGAAACCTTCTCAACAGATGAGGTGCAGCGACATCAGATGCAGCGATCCAAGACGCCTCCTCAGGACCAAAACCTCTCCAATGCACAAGGTACTGAAGAATGCCTCTGCAGAGCCGAGAATCCAGAACTTGTCTAACCTCGTACTTAAGATTATCCTCAGAGACCGAAAACGAGGTAGGGAGATGACAAGAAGATCTATTGAGGACCAAAGGCTCTCTAGGAATAAGCAAGGGCATGAGAGGATCAACAGGATTCTGAGGAGGGTCCCCTAGACCCTTAAAGGGGAACTGGTCATCTTGCACAGGACCATCAGACTGGGCAGATGTCAGTGGAACCCTAAAGTCAGGTTGGTTAGAAGGTGACATGTCGCCGGCGTCAAACTGAATAGCTGAAGGACAAGCAGAATGTCCCGAACAAGAAAAAGTAGGAGGCTCACTGGGCATGGGCTGGACTGGCATAACTAGTACAGAGGCAGAGTGAATAGCTGAGTCAGGTGTAGCGACTACCTGAATCGCATCGCAAGACGTAGCGACTGCAGGACTTGTAGACAAGCTAGCCTGGCTGTGCGTCCAAGGGTGGTTAGGGACAGAGAAATATAAATGGTTATGCAACCTGGAATGAATGACCGGCTCAGATTCACAGGGGGCAACCTTGGGTAGGCAGGACGAGGAACAGGAGGGACCCCAAGCCAGGATCTGTCCAGTAGTCCAGTCCACATGAGGAGAATGGAGCTGTAACCATGGGAGACCCAAAATTATAGGCGTTGAGGCCTTGGGTAAGATAAGGAAGGATATCCACTCCTGGTGGAGTGTCCCTACTGACATCTTAACAGGGAGGGTCTGGAAGCGGATAGGTCCCCCTGGGAGAACAGTACCATCAATCGCCAAGACCACCAATGGTGTGGTGAGGGGCAAAAGAGTAAGTCTCATGGACGATGCGATTTCCCAGTCCATAAAATTACCAGCGGCTCCGGAATCCAGATATGCTGAGACCGAATGAGAAGAAGCACCAACATGAAGGAACACAGAAAGCAGAAGACGAGAAGGGGAAGGTGATATTTCTGGGTCCAATACTCCACTTTCCAGATGAAGTGGACCCGAACGTTTTTCTGGACAAAGAGAGCAAGTGTCACGAAAATGACCTTTGCCCCCACAGTAAAGACACAGACCAAGAGTTCTGCGCCTAGCACGTTCCTCGGGGGATAGCCTGGTCCGACCCAGCTGCATGAGTTCCTCAGCTGGTAGGAGATGCTCTACGGGTCGAAGAGAGGGGAGTTCAGGCTGACTAAGAACCAAGGAGTGCTGGCGTTGCTTTTCTAAGGTCCTCTCCTGAAAGCGAATATCGATCTGGTTACACAAGGAGATAACGCCGGCCAGATCAGTGGGGATGGTTCTTCCTGCTAATTCATCCTTCACTCTATCAGACAGGCCATGCAAAAAGGTTGCGACTAAGGCCTCATTGTTCCAGCTCAACTCAGCCGACAGTATGCGGAAATGAAGGGCATACTGTCCCACAGAAGCAGACTCTTGGCGGAGACGCAAAAGGGCGCTGGCCGCTGAAGAGACACGAGCCGGTTCTTCGAAGATATTCCGAAAAAGTTTCAAGAAGCCAGACAGGCTAGAAACCACTGGATCATTCAGTTCCCACAGAGGGGCTGCCCAGGCTAAAGCTTCACCAGAGAGGAGGGAAATGATATAGGCTACCTTAGCCCGATCAGACAGGAAGTTTTGGGGCTGGAGCTCAAAATGAATTGTGCATTGGCTAAGGAACCCCCTGCAAGCCTTGGAGTCCCCAGAGAAACGGGACGGAGCTGGCAGTTGTAGTGAGTGTGTGGCTGCGACTGGTGCAATAGGTGCAGCCGCTGGTTGTATTTGAGGTTGCGGATTCAGGGTTCCCAAGGAGGCCTGAAGCTGCTCAAAGCGAGAAGCCAGATCCTGGAGGAATCGCATCACCTGAGTCTGATTCGATTCCTGGGTTTCAAGTCTGCAAACTATGCCCTGCAACGGATCATCCGCGGGTAGCGGGATGTCAGCCGGGTTCATGGCTGATCAAACTGTCAAGGTCACCTGTGGCCAGGTGACAGATGCACACCGTAGGGGGACAGTAGTGCACCGCGAGGTAGTGAACCCTATGGCTGGCTTCTGCGGATAGGAAACTGGGTGGTTGTGGAAAGCGGGACCAGAGGAGCACAACCAGGATCCTAACGGAAGCGAGAGCCAAGATTCCCCAGGGCGCGGAGTCTAAGACCCAGCTGGTCTTCTCCAGGGCCTCTAGTGGTGAGGATGTTACGCTGCAGGCTGGGACCAGGTCGCGGCCCCTGGAGTTTCCTAGCTCACGCCCCGTAGGATAAGGGGAAGCAGCAGCACACGATAGAGAGAACCGAATAACAAGCCGAAGGTCAGGGGCCACAAGCAGACAAGGATAACGAAGAACGAGCCGAAGGTCAAGGGTCACGAGCAGACAGGGATGGTCGGGGACAAGCCAATAACGTAACAGAGAGACAGACGTAGCACACGGCAGGCAGGAACCCAAACACACAATGCCTAACAAACACGTTGATCAGCAAAGCAGGCTTGCAGTGCACAGGTTAATATAGTGTTCTGTGATAGGGCCTGGGGTGGAGTCAGGCTGGGAGGAGATTATAAAGGAAGCCAGGTGAAAGGGCTCAGGCCTCTAAGATGAACACATGGGAAGGAAGGTAAGCTGACAGACAAACACTACTGCATATCCATGACAGTCAGTCTCTCAGTGTATTCCTCCATACATCAGTGTCAGTCTCTCTATATATTCCTCCATACATCAGTATCAGTCTCTCTATATATTCCTCCATACATCAGTGTCAGTCTCTCTATATATTCCTCCATACATCAGTGTCAGTCTCTCTATATATTCCTCCATACATCAGTGTCAGTCTCTCTATATATTCCTCCATGCATCAGTGTCAGTCTCTCTATATATTCCTCCATACATCAGTGTCAGTCTCTCTATATATTCCTCCATACATCAGTGTCAGTCTCTCTATATATTCCTCCATACATCAGTGTCAGTCTCTCTATATATTCCTCTGTACATCAGTGTCAGTCTCTCTATATATTCCTCCATACATCAGTATCAGTCTCTCTATATATTCCTTCATACATCAGTGTCAGTCTCTCTATATATTCCTCCATACATCAGTGTCAGTCTCTCTATATATTCCTCTGTACATCAGTATCAGTCTCTCTATATATTCCTCCATACATCAGTGTCAGTCTCTCTATATATTCCTCCATACATCAGTGTCAGTCTCTCTATATATTCCTCCATACATCAGTGTCAGTCTCTCTATATATTCCTCCATACATCAGTGTCAGTCTCTCTATATATTCCTCCATACATCAGTGTCAGTCTCTCTATATATTCCTCCATACATCAGTGTCAGTCTCTCTATATATTCTTTCATACATCAGTATCAGTCTCTCTATATATTCCTCCATACATCAGTGTCAGTCTCTCTATATATTCCTCCATACATCAGTGTCAGTCTCTCTATATATTCCTCCATACATCAGTGTCAGTCTCTCTATATATTCCTCCATACATCAGTGTCAGTCTCTCTGTGTATTCCTCCATACATCAGTGTCAGTCTCTCTGTGTATTCCTCCATACATCAGTGTCAGTCTCTCTGTGTATTCCTCCATACATCAGTGTCAATCTCTCTATATATTCCTTCATACATCAGTGTCAGTCTCTCTATATATTCCTCTATACATCAGTGTCAGTCTCTCTATATATTCCTCTATACATCAGTGTCAGTCTCTCTATATATTCCTCCATACATCAGTGTCAGTCTCTCTATATATTCCTCCATACATCAGTGTCAGTCTCTCTATATATTCCTCCATACATCAGTGTCAGTCTCTCTGTGTATTCCTCCATACATCAGTGTCAGTCTCTCTGTGTATTCCTCCATACATCAGTGTCAGTCTCTCTGTGTATTCCTCTGTACATCAGTGTCAGTCTCTCTATATATTCCTCCATACATCAGTGTCAGTCTCTCTATATATTCCTCCATACATCAGTGTCAGTCTCTCAGTGTATTCCTCCATACATCAGTGTCAGTCTCTCTATATATTCCTCCATACATCAGTGTCAGTCTCTCTGTGTATTCCTCCATACATCAGTGTCAGTCTCTCTATATATTCCTCCATACATCAGTGTCAGTCTCTCTATATATTCCTCCATACATCAGTGTCAGTCTCTCTATATATTCCTCCATACATCAGTGTCAGTCTCTCTATATATTCCTCCATACATCAGTGTCAGTCTCTCTGTGTATTCCTCCATACATCAGTGTCAGTCTCTCTATATATTCCTCCATACATCAGTGTCAGTCTCTCTGTGTATTCCTCCATACATCAGTGTCAGTCTCTCTGTGTATTCCTCCATACATCAGTGTCAGTCTCTCTATATATTCCTCCATACATCAGTGTCAGTCTCTCTGTAGATTCCTCCATACATCAGTGTCAGTCTCTCTATATATTCCTCTGTACATCAGTGTCAGTCTCTCTATATATTCCTCCATACATCAGTGTCAGTCTCTCTATATATTCCTCTGTACATCAGTGTCAGTCTCTCTATATATTCCTCCATACATCAGTGTCAGTCTCTCTATATATTCCTCCATACATCAGTGTCAGTCTCTCTGTGTATTCCTCCATACATCAGTGTCAGTCTCTCTATATATTCCTCTATACATCAGTGTCAGCCTCTCTGTGTATTCCTCCATACATCAGTGTCAGTCTCTCTATATATTCCTCTAGACATCAGTGTCAGTCTCTCAGTGTATTCCTCCATACATCAGTGTCAGTCTCTCTGTGTATTCCTCCATACATCAGTGTCAGTCTCTCTATATATTCCTCCATACATCAGTATCAGTCTCTCTATTTATTCCTCCATACATCAGTGTCAGTCTCTCTATATATTCCTCCATACATCAGTGTCAGTCTCTCTATATATTCCTCCATACATCAGTGTCAGTCTCTCTATATATTCCTCCATACATCAGTGTCAGTCTCTGTGTGTATTCCTCCATACATCAGTGTCAGTCTCTCTGTGTATTCCTCCATACATCAGTGTCAGTCTCTCTATATATTCCTCCATACATCAGTGTCAGTCTCTCTATATATTCCTCCATACATCAGTGTCAGTCTCTCTCTATATCCCTCCATACATCAGTGTCAGTCTCTCTATATATTCCTTCATACATCTGTGTCAGTCTCTCTATATATTCCTCCATACATCAGTGTCAGTCTCTCTATATATCCCTCCATACATCAGTGTCAGTCTCTCTATATATTCCTTCATACATCAGTGTCAGTCTCTCTATATATTCCTCCATACATCAGTGTCAGTCTCTCTATATATTCCTCCATACATCAGTGTCAGTCTCTCTATATATTCCTCCATACATCAGTGTCAGTCTCTCTATATATTCCTCCATACATCAGTGTCAGTCTCTCTATATATTCCTCCATACATCAGTGTCAGTCTCTCTATATATTCCTCCATACATCAGTGTCAGTCTCTCTGTGCATTCCTCCATACATCAGTGTCAGTCTCTCTATATATTCCTCCATACATCAGTGTCAGTCTCTCTATATATTCCTCCATACATCAGTTTCAGTCTCTCTATATATTCCTCCATACATCAGTGTCAGTCTCTCTATATATTCCTCCATACATCAGTGTCAGTCTCTCTATATATTCCTCCATACATCAGTGTCAGTCTCTCTATATATTCCTCTGTACATCAGTGTCAGTCTCTCTATATATTCCTCCATACATCAGTGTCAGTCTCTCTGTGTATTCCTCCATACATCAGTGTCAGTCTCTCTATATATTCCTCCATACATCAGTGTCAGTCTCTCTATATATTCCTCCATACATCAGTGTCAGTCTCTCTATATATCCCTCCATACATCAGTGTCAGTCTCTCTATATATTCCTCCATACATCAGTGTCAGTCTCTCTATATATTCCTCCATACATCAGTATCAGTCTCTCTATATATTCCTCCATACATCAGTGTCAGTCTCTCTATATATTCCTCCATACATCAGTGTCAGTCTCTCTATATATTCCTCCATACATCAGTGTCAGTCTCTCTATATATTCCTCCATACATCAGTGTCAGTCTCTCTATATATTCCTCCATACATCAGTGTCAGTCTCTCTATATATTCCTTCATACATCAGTGTCAGTCTCTCTATATATTCCTCTATACATCAGTGTCAGTCTCTCAGTGTATTCCTCCATACATCAGTGTCAGTCTCTCTATATATTCCTCTATACATCAGTGTCAGTCTCTCTATATATTCCTCTATACATCAGTGTCAGTCTTTCTATATATTCCTCCATACATCAGTGTCAGTCTCTCTATATATTCCTCTATACATCAGTGTCAGTCTCTCTATATATTCCTCTATACATCAGTGTCAGTCTCTCTATATATTCCTCCATACATCAGTGTCAGTCTCTCTATATATTCCTCTATACATCAGTGTCAGTCTCTCTATATATTCCTCTATACATCAGTGTCAGTCTCTCAGTGTATTCCTCCATACATCAGTGTCAGTCTCTCTATATATTCCTCTATACATCAGTGTCAGTCTCTCTATATATTCCTCCATACATCAGTGTCAGTCTCTCTATATATTCCTCCATACATCAGTGTCAGTCTCTCTATATATTCCTCCATACATCAGTGCCAGTCTCTGTGTATTCCTCCATACATCAGTGTCAGTCTCTCTGTGTATTCCTCCATACATCAGTGTCAGTCTCTCTGTGTATTCCTCTGTACATCAGTGTCAGTCTCTCTATATATTCCTCCATACATCAGTGTCAGTGTCTCTATATATTCCTTCATACATCATTGCCAGTCTCTCTGTGTATTCCTCCATACATCAGTGTCAGTCTCTCTGTGTATTCCTCCATACATCAGTGTCAGTCTCTCAGTGTATTCCTCCATACATCAGTGTCAGTCTCTCTATATATTCCTCCATACATCAGTGTCAGTCTCTCTATATATTCCTTCATACATCAGTGTCAGTCTCTCTGTGTATTCCTCCATACATCAGTGTCAGTCTCTCTATATATTCCTCCATACATCAGTGTCAGTCTCTCTATATATTCCTCCATACATCAGTGTCAGTCTCTCTATATATTCCTCCATACATCAGTGTCAGTCTCTCTATATATTCCTCCATACATCAGTGTCAGTCTCTCTATATATTCCTCCATACATCAGTGTCAGTCTCTCTGTGTATTCCTCCATACATCAGTGTCAGTGTCTCTATATATTCCTCCATACATCAGTGTCAGTCTCTCTATATATTCCTCCATACATCAGTGTCAGTGTCTCTATATATTCCTTCATACATCAGTGTCAGTCTCTCTATATATTCCTCCATACATCAGTGTCAGTCTCTCTGTGTATTCCTCCATACATCAGTGTCAGTCTCTCTGTGTATTCCTCCATACATCAGTGTCAGTGTCTCTATATATTCCTCCATACATCAGTATCAGTCTCTCTATATATTCCTCCATACATCAGTGTCAATGTCTCTATATATTCATTCATACATCAGTGTCAGTCTCTCTGTGTATTCCTCCATACATCAGTGTCAGTCTCTCTGTGTATTCCTCCATACATCAGCGTCAGTGTCTCTATATATTCCTCCATACATCAGTGTCAGTCTCTCTATATATTCCTCCATACATCAGTGTCAGTGTCTCTATATATTCCTTCATACATCAGTGTCAGTCTCTCTATATATTCCTCCATACATCAGTGTCAGTCTCTCTGTGTATTCCTCCATACATCAGTGTCAGTCTCTCTATATATTCCTCCATACATCAGTGTCAGTCTCTCTGTGTATTCCTCCATACATCAGTGTCAGTGTCTCTATATATTCCTTCATACATCAGTGTCAGTCTCTCTATATATTCCTCCATACATCAGTATCAGTCTCTCTATATATTCCTCCATACATCAGTGTCAGTCTCTCTATATATTCCTCCATACATCAGTGTCAGTGTCTCTATATATTCCTTCATACATCAGTGTCAGTCTCTCTATATATTCCTCCATACATCAGTGTCAGTCTCTCTGTGTATTCCTCCATACATCAGTGTCAGTCTCTCTGTGTATTCCTCCATACATCAGTGTCAGTCTCTCTATATATTCCTCCATACATCAGTGTCAGTCTCTCTATATATTCCTCCATACATCAGTGTCAGTCTCTCTATATATTCCTCCATACATCGGTGTCAGTCTCTCAGTGTATTCCTCCATACATCAGTGTCAGTCTCTTTATATATTCCTCCATACATCAGTATCAGTCTCTCTATATATTCCTCCATACATCAGTGTCAGTCTCTCTATATATTCCTCCATACATCAGTGTCAGTCTCTCTATATATTCCTCCATATATCAGTGTCAGTCTCTCTATATATTCCTCCATGCATCAGTGTCAGTCTCTCTATATATTCCTCCATACATCAGTGTCAGTCTCTCTATATATTCCTCCATACATCAGTGTCAGTCTCTCTATATATTCCTCCATACATCAGTGTCAGTCTCTCTATATATTCCTCTGTACATCAGTGTCAGTCTCTCTATATATTCCTCCATACATCAGTATCAGTCTTTCTATATATTCCTTCATACATCAGTGTCAGTCTCTCTATATATTCCTCCATACATCAGTGTCAGTCTCTCTATATATTCCTCTGTACATCAGTATCAGTCTCTCTATATATTCCTCCATACATCAGTGTCAGTCTCTCTATATATTCCTCCATACATCAGTGTCAGTCTCTCTATATATTCCTCCATACATCAGTGTCAGTCTCTCTATATATTCCTCCATACATCAGTGTCAGTCTCTCTGTGTATTCCTCCATACATCAGTGTCAGTCTCTCTATATATTCCTCCATACATCAGTGTCAGTCTCTCTGTGTATTCCTCCATACATCAGTGTCAGTGTCTCTATATATTCCTTCATACATCAGTGTCAGTCTCTCTATATATTCCTCCATACATCAGTATCAGTCTCTCTATATATTCCTCCATACATCAGTGTCAGTCTCTCTATATATTCCTCCATACATCAGTGTCAGTGTCTCTATATATTCCTTCATACATCAGTGTCAGTCTCTCTATATATTCCTCCATACATCAGTGTCAGTCTCTCTATATATTCCTCCATACATCAGTGTCAGTCTCTCTGTGTATTCCTCCATACATCAGTGTCAGTCTCTCGATATATTCCTCCATACATCAGTGTCAGTCTCTCTATATATTCCTCCATACATCAGTGTCAGTCTCTCTATATATTCCTCCATACATCGGTGTCAGTCTCTCAGTGTATTCCTCCATACATCAGTGTCAGTCTCTCTATATATTCCTCCATACATCAGTATCAGTCTCTCTATATATTCCTCCATACATCAGTGTCAGTCTCTCTATATATTCCTCCATACATCAGTGTCAGTCTCTCTATATATTCCTCCATACATCAGTGTCAGTCTCTCTATATATTCCTCCATGCATCAGTGTCAGTCTCTCTATATATTCCTCCATACATCAGTGTCAGTCTCTCTATATATTCCTCCATACATCAGTGTCAGTCTCTCTATATATTCCTCCATACATCAGTGTCAGTCTCTCTATATATTCTTCCATACATCAGTGTCAGTCTCTCTATATATTCCTCTGTACATCAGTGTCAGTCTCTCTATATATTCCTCCATACATCAGTATCAGTCTCTCTATATATTCCTTCATACATCAGTGTCAGTCTCTCTATATATTCCTCTGTACATCAGTATCAGTCTCTCTATATATTCCTCCATACATCAGTGTCAGTCTCTCTATATATTCCTCCATACATCAGTGTCAGTCTCTCTATATATTCCTCCATACATCAGTGTCAGTCTCTCTATATATTCCTCCATACATCAGTGTCAGTCTCTCTATATATTCCTCCATACATCAGTGTCAGTCTCTCTATATATTCCTCCATACATCAGTGTCAGTCTCTCTATATATTCTTTCATACATCAGTATCAGTCTCTCTATATATTCCTCCATACATCAGTGTCAGTCTCTCTATATATTCCTCCATACATCAGTGTCAGTCTCTCTATATATTCCTCCATACATCAGTGTCAGTCTCTCTATATATTCCTCCATACATCAGTGTCAGTCTCTCTGTGTATTCCTCCATACATCAGTGTCAGTCTCTCTGTGTATTCCTCCATACATCAGTGTCAGTCTCTCTGTGTATTCCTCCATACATCAGTGTCAATCTCTCTATATATTCCTTCATACATCAGTGTCAGTCTCTCTATATATTCCTCTATACATCAGTGTCAGTCTCTCTATATATTCCTCTATACATCAGTGTCAGTCTCTCTATATATTCCTCCATACATCAGTGTCAGTCTCTCTATATATTCCTCCATACATCAGTGTCAGTCTCTCTATATATTCCTCCATACATCAGTGTCAGTCTCTCTGTGTATTCCTCCATACATCAGTGTCAGTCTCTCTGTGTATTCCTCCATACATCAGTGTCAGTCTCTCTGTGTATTCCTCTGTACATCAGTGTCAGTCTCTCTATATATTCCTCCATACATCAGTGTCAGTCTCTCTATATATTCCTCCATACATCAGTGTCAGTCTCTCAGTGTATTCCTCCATACATCAGTGTCAGTCTCTCTATATATTCCTCCATACATCAGTGTCAGTCTCTCTGTGTATTCCTCCATACATCAGTGTCAGTCTCTCTATATATTCCTCCATACATCAGTGTCAGTCTCTCTATATATTCCTCCATACATCAGTGTCAGTCTCTCTATATATTCCTCCATACATCAGTGTCAGTCTCTCTATATATTCCTCCATACATCAGTGTCAGTCTCTCTGTGTATTCCTCCATACATCAGTGTCAGTCTCTCTATATATTCCTCCATACATCAGTGTCAGTCTCTCTGTGTATTCCTCCATACATCAGTGTCAGTCTCTCTATATATTCCTCAATACATCAGTGTCAGTCTCTCTATATATTCCTCCATACATCAGTGTCAGTCTCTCTGTGTATTCCTCCATACATCAGTGTCAGTCTCTCTGTGTATTCCTCCATACATCAGTGTCAGTCTCTCTATATATTCCTCCATACATCAGTGTCAGTCTCTCTGTAGATTCCTCCATACATCAGTGTCAGTCTCTCTATATATTCCTCTGTACATCAGTGTCAGTCTCTCTATATATTCCTCCATACATCAGTGTCAGTCTCTCTATATATTCCTCTGTACATCAGTGTCAGTCTCTCTATATATTCCTCCATACATCAGTGTCAGTCTCTCTATATATTCCTCCATACATCAGTGTCAGTCTCTCTGTGTATTCCTCCATACATCAGTGTCAGTCTCTCTATATATTCCTCTATACATCAGTGTCAGCCTCTCTGTGTATTCCTCCATACATCAGTGTCAGTCTCTCTATATATTCCTCTAGACATCAGTGTCAGTCTCTCAGTGTATTCCTCCATACATCAGTGTCAGTCTCTCTGTGTATTCCTCCATACATCAGTGTCAGTCTCTCTATATATTCCTCCATACATCAGTATCAGTCTCTCTATTTATTCCTCCATACATCAGTGTCAGTCTCTCTATATATTCCTCCATACATCAGTGTCAGTCTCTCTATATATTCCTCCATACATCAGTGTCAGTCTCTCTATATATTCCTCCATACATCAGTGTCAGTCTCTGTGTGTATTCCTCCATACATCAGTGTCAGTCTCTCTGTGTATTCCTCCATACATCAGTGTCAGTCTCTCTATATATTCCTTCATACATCTGTGTCAGTCTCTCTATATATTCCTCCATACATCAGTGTCAGTCTCTCTATATATCCCTCCATACATCAGTGTCAGTCTCTCTATATATTCCTTCATACATCAGTGTCAGTCTCTCTATATATTCCTCCATACATCAGTGTCAGTCTCTCTATATATTCCTCCATACATCAGTGTCAGTCTCTCTATATATTCCTCCATACATCAGTGTCAGTCTCTCTATATATTCCTCCATACATCAGTGTCAGTCTCTCTATATATTCCTCCATACATCAGTGTCAGTCTCTCTATATATTCCTCCATACATCAGTGTCAGTCTCTCTGTGCATTCCTCCATACATCAGTGTCAGTCTCTCTATATATTCCTCCATACATCAGTGTCAGTCTCTCTATATATTCCTCCATACATCAGTGTCAGTCTCTCTATATATTCCTCCATACATCAGTGTCAGTCTCTCTATATATTCCTCCATACATCAGTGTCAGTCTCTCTATATATTCCTCCATACATCAGTGTCAGTCTCTCTATATATTCCTCTGTACATCAGTGCCAGTCTCTCTATATATTCCTCCATACATCAGTGTCAGTCTCTCTGTGTATTCCTCCATACATCAGTGTCAGTCTCTCTATATATTCCTCCATACATCAGTGTCAGTCTCTCTATATATTCCTCCATACATCAGTGTCAGTCTCTCTATATATCCCTCCATACATCAGTGTCAGTCTCTCTATATATTCCTCCATACATCAGTGTCAGTCTCTCTATATATTCCTCCATACATCAGTATCAGTCTCTCTATATATTCCTCCATACATCAGTGTCAGTCTCTCTATATATTCCTCCATACATCAGTGTCAGTCTCTCTATATATTCCTCCATACATCAGTGTCAGTCTCTTTATATATTCCTCCATACATCAGTGTCAGTCTCTCTATATATTCCTCCATACATCAGTGTCAGTCTCTCTATATATTCCTTCATACATCAGTGTCAGTCTCTCTATATATTCCTCTATACATCAGTGTCAGTCTCTCAGTGTATTCCTCCATACATCAGTGTCAGTCTCTCTATATATTCCTCTATACATCAGTGTCAGTCTCTCTATATATTCCTCCATACATCAGTGTCAGTCTCTCTATATATTCCTCCATACATCAGTGTCAGTCTCTCTATATATTCCTCCATACATCAGTGTCAGTCTCTCTATATATTCCTCCATACATCAGTGTCAGTCTCTCTATATATTCCTCCATACATCAGTGTCAGTCTCTCTATATATTCCTCTGTACATCAGTGTCAGTCTCTCTATATATTCCTCCATACATCAGTGTCAGTCTCTCTGTGTATTCCTCCATACATCAGTGTCAGTCTCTCTATATATTCCTCCATACATCAGTGTCAGTCTCTCTATATATTCCTCCATACATCAGTGTCAGTCTCTCTATATATCCCTCCATACATCAGTGTCAGTCTCTCTATATATTCCTCCATACATCAGTGTCAGTCTCTCTATATATTCCTCCATACATCAGTATCAGTCTCTCTATATATTCCTCCATACATCAGTGTCAGTCTCTCTATATATTCCTCCATACATCAGTGTCAGTCTCTCTATATATTCCTCCATACATCAGTGTCAGTCTCTCTATATATTCCTCCATACATCAGTGTCAGTCTCTCTATATATTCCTCCATACATCAGTGTCAGTCTCTCTATATATTCCTTCATACATCAGTGTCAGTCTCTCTATATATTCCTCTATACATCAGTGTCAGTCTCTCAGTGTATTCCTCCATACATCAGTGTCAGTCTTTCTATATATTCCTCCATACATCAGTGTCAGTCTCTCTATATATTCCTCTATACATCAGTGTCAGTCTCTCTATATATTCCTCTATACATCAGTGTCAGTCTCTCTATATATTCCTCTATACATCAGTGTCAGTCTCTCTATATATTCCTCTATACATCAGTGTCAGTCTCTCAGTGTATTCCTCCATACATCAGTGTCAGTCTCTCTATATATTCCTCTATACATCAGTGTCAGTCTCTCTATATATTCCTCCATACATCAGTGTCAGTCTCTCTATATATTCCTCCATACATCAGTGTCAGTCTCTCTATATATTCCTCCATACATCAGTGCCAGTCTCTGTGTATTCCTCCATACATCAGTGTCAGTCTCTCTGTGTATTCCTCCATACATCAGTGTCAGTCTCTCTGTGTATTCCTCTGTACATCAGTGTCAGTCTCTCTATATATTCCTCCATACATCAGTGTCAGTGTCTCTATATATTCCTTCATACATCATTGCCAGTCTCTCTGTGTATTCCTCCATACATCAGTGTCAGTCTCTCTGTGTATTCCTCCATACATCAGTGTCAGTCTCTCAGTGTATTCCTCCATACATCAGTGTCAGTCTCTCTATATATTCCTCCATACATCAGTGTCAGTCTCTCTATATATTCCTTCATACATCAGTGTCAGTCTCTCTGTGTATTCCTCCATACATCAGTGTCAGTCTCTCTATATATTCCTCCATACATCAGTGTCAGTCTCTCTATATATTCCTCCATACATCAGTGTCAGTCTCTCTATATATTCCTCCATACATCAGTGTCAGTCTCTCTATATATTCCTCCATACATCAGTGTCAGTCTCTCTATATATTCCTCCATACATCAGTGTCAGTCTCTCTGTGTATTCCTCCATACATCAGTGTCAGTGTCTCTATATATTCCTCCATACATCAGTGTCAGTCTCTCTATATATTCCTCCATACATCAGTGTCAGTGTCTCTATATATTCCTTCATACATCAGTGTCAGTCTCTCTATATATTCCTCCATACATCAGTGTCAGTCTCTCTGTGTATTCCTCCATACATCAGTGTCAGTCTCTCTGTGTATTCCTCCATACATCAGTGTCAGTGTCTCTATATATTCCTCCATACATCAGTATCAGTCTCTCTATATATTCCTCCATACATCAGTGTCAATGTCTCTATATATTCATTCATACATCAGTGTCAGTCTCTCTGTGTATTCCTCCATACATCAGTGTCAGTCTCTCTGTGTATTCCTCCATACATCAGTGTCAGTGTCTCTATATATTCCTCCATACATCAGTGTCAGTCTCTCTATATATTCCTCCATACATCAGTGTCAGTGTCTCTATATATTCCTTCATACATCAGTGTCAGTCTCTCTATATATTCCTCCATACATCAGTGTCAGTCTCTCTGTGTATTCCTCCATACATCAGTGTCAGTCTCTCTATATATTCCTCCATACATCAGTGTCAGTCTCTCTGTGTATTCCTCCATACATCAGTGTCAGTGTCTCTATATATTCCTTCATACATCAGTGTCAGTCTCTCTATATATTCCTCCATACATCAGTATCAGTCTCTCTATATATTCCTCCATACATCAGTGTCAGTCTCTCTATATATTCCTCCATACATCAGTGTCAGTCTCTCTGTGTATTCCTCCATACATCAGTGTCAGTCTCTCTATATATTCCTCAATGCATCAGTGTCAGTCTCTCTATATATTCCTCCATACATCAGTGTCAGTCTCTCTGTGTATTCCTCCATACATCAGTGTCAGTCTCTCTATATATTCTTCCATACATCAGTGTCAGTCTCTCTGTAGATTCCTCCATACATCAGTGTCAGTCTCTCTATATATTCCTCCATACATCAGTGTCAGTCTCTCTATATATTCCTCCATACATCAGTGTCAGTCTCTCTATATATTCCTCCATACATCAGTATCAGTCTCTCTATATATTCCTCCATACATCAGTGTCAGTCTCTCTATATATTCCTCCATACATCAGTGTCAGTCTCTCTATATATTCCTTCATACATCGGTGTCAGTCTCTCTATATATTCCTCCATACATCAGTGTCAGTGTCTCTATATATTCCTCCATACATCAGTGTCAGTCTCTCTGTGTATTCCTCCATACATCAGTGTCAGTCTCTCTATATATTCTTCCATACATCAGTGTCAGTCTCTCTGTAGATTCCTCCATACATCAGTGTCAGTCTCTCTATATATTCCTCCATACATCAGTGTCAGTCTCTCTATATATTCCTCCATACATCAGTGTCAGTCTCTCTATATATTCCTCCATACATCGGTGTCAGTCTCTCTATATATTCCTCCATACATCAGTGTCAGTCTCTCTATATATTCCTCCATACATCAGTGTCAGTCTCTCTATATATTCCTTCATACATCGGTGTCAGTCTCTCTATATATTCCTCCATACATCGGTGTCAGTCTCTCTATATATTCCTCTGTACATCAGTATCAGTCTCTCTATATATTCCTCCATACATCAGTGTCAGTCTCTCTATATATTCCTCCATACATCAGTGTCAGTCTCTCTATATATTCCTCCATACATCAGTGTCAGTCTCTCTATATATTCCTCCATACATCAGTGTCAGTCTCTGTGTATTCCTCCATACATCAGTGTCAGTCTCTCTGTGTATTCCTCCATACATCAGTGTCAGTCTCTCTATATATTCCTCAATGCATCAGTGTCAGTCTCTCTATATATTCCTCCATACATCAGTGTCAGTCTCTCTGTGTATTCCTCCATACATCAGTGTCAGTCTCTCTGTGTATTCCTCCATACATCAGTGTCAGTCTCTCTATATATTCTTCCATACATCAGTGTCAGTCTCTCTGTAGATTCCTCCATACATCAGTGTCAGTCTCTCTATATATTCCTCCATACATCAGTGTCAGTCTCTCTATATATTCCTCCATACATCAGTGTCAGTCTCTCTATATATTCCTCCATACATCAGTATCAGTCTCTCTATATATTCCTCCATACATCAGTGTCAGTCTCTCTATATATTCCTCCATACATCAGTGTCAGTCTCTCTATATATTCCTCCATACATCAGTGTCAGTCTCTCTATATATTCCTCCATACATCAGTGTCAGTCTCTTTATATATTCCTCCATACATCAGTGTCAGTCTCTCTATATATTCCTCCATAGATCAGTGTCAGTCTCTCTATATATTCCTCCATACATCAGTGTCAGTCTCTCTGTGTATTCCTCCATACATCAGTGTCAGTCTCTCTATATATTCCTCCATACATCAGTGTCAGTCTCTCTATATATTCCTCCATACATCAGTGCCAGTCTCTGTGTATTCCTCCATACATCAGTGTCAGTCTCTCTGTGTATTCCTCCATACATCAGTGTCAGTCTCTCTGTGTATTCCTCTGTACATCAGTGTCAGTCTCTCTATATATTCCTCCATACATCAGTGTCAGTGTCTCTATATATTCCTTCATACATCATTGCCAGTCTCTCTGTGTATTCCTCCATACATCAGTGTCAGTCTCTCTGTGTATTCCTCCATACATCAGTGTCAGTCTCTCAGTGTATTCCTCCATACATCAGTGTCAGTCTCTCTATATATTCCTCCATACATCAGTGTCAGTCTCTCTATATATTCCTTCATACATCAGTGTCAGTCTCTCTGTGTATTCCTCCATACATCAGTGTCAGTCTCTCTATATATTCCTCCATACATCAGTGTCAGTCTCTCTATATATTCCTCCATACATCAGTGTCAGTCTCTCTATATATTCCTCCATACATCAGTGTCAGTCTCTCTATATATTCCTCCATACATCAGTGTCAGTCTCTCTATATATTCCTCCATACATCAGTGTCAGTCTCTCTGTGTATTCCTCCATACATCAGTGTCAGTGTCTCTATATATTCCTCCATACATCAGTGTCAGTCTCTCTATATATTCCTCCATACATCAGTGTCAGTGTCTCTATATATTCCTTCATACATCAGTGTCAGTCTCTCTATATATTCCTCCATACATCAGTGTCAGTCTCTCTGTGTATTCCTCCATACATCAGTGTCAGTCTCTTTGTGTATTCCTCCATACATCAGTGTCAGTGTCTCTATATATTCCTCCATACATCAGTATCAGTCTCTCTATATATTCCTCCATACATCAGTGTCAATGTCTCTATATATTCATTCATACATCAGTGTCAGTCTCTCTGTGTATTCCTCCATACATCAGTGTCAGTCTCTCTGTGTATTCCTCCATACATCAGTGTCAGTGTCTCTATATATTCCTCCATACATCAGTGTCAGTGTCTCTATATATTCCTTCATACATCAGTGTCAGTCTCTCTATATATTCCTCCATACATCAGTGTCAGTCTCTCTGTGTATTCCTCCATACATCAGTGTCAGTCTCTCTATATATTCCTCCATACATCAGTGTCAGTCTCTCTGTGTATTCCTCCATACATCAGTGTCAGTGTCTCTATATATTCCTTCATACATCAGTGTCAGTCTCTCTATATATTCCTCCATACATCAGTGTCAGTGTCTCTATATATTCCTCCATACATCAGTATCAGTCTCTCTATATATTCCTCCATACATCAGTGTCAATGTCTCTATATATTCATTCATACATCAGTGTCAGTCTCTCTGTGTATTCCTCCATACATCAGTGTCAGTCTCTCTGTGTATTCCTCCATACATCAGTGTCAGTCTCTCTATATATTCCTCCATACATCAGTGTCAGTGTCTCTATATATTCCTTCATACATCAGTGTCAGTCTCTCTATATATTCCTCCATACATCAGTGTCAGTCTCTCTGTGTATTCCTCCATACATCAGTGTCAGTCTCTCTATATATTCCTCCATACATCAGTGTCAGTCTCTCTGTGTATTCCTCCATACATCAGTGTCAGTGTCTCTATATATTCCTTCATACATCAGTGTCAGTCTCTCTATATATTCCTCCATACATCAGTATCAGTCTCTCTATATATTCCTCCATACATCAGTGTCAGTCTCTCTATATATTCCTCCATACATCAGTGTCAGTCTCTCTGTGTATTCCTCCATACATCAGTGTCAGTCTCTCTATATATTCCTCAATGCATCAGTGTCAGTCTCTCTATATATTCCTCCATATATCAGTGTCAGTCTCTCTGTGTATTCCTCCATACATCAGTGTCAGTCTCTCTATATATTCTTCCATACATCAGTGTCAGTCTCTCTGTAGATTCCTCCATACATCAGTGTCAGTCTCTCTATATATTCCTCCATACATCAGTGTCAGTCTCTCTATATATTCCTCCATACATCAGTGTCAGTCTCTCTATATATTCCTCCATACATCAGTATCAGTCTCTCTATATATTCCTCCATACATCAGTGTCAGTCTCTCTATATATTCCTCCATACATCAGTGTCAGTCTCTCTATATATTCCTTCATACATCGGTGTCAGTCTCTCTATATATTCCTCCATACATCAGTGTCAGTCTCTCTATATATTCCTCTGTACATCAGTATCAGTCTCTCTATATATTCCTCCATACATCAGTGTCAGTCTCTCTATATATTCCTCCATACATCAGTGTCAGTCTCTCTATATATTCCTCCATACATCAGTGTCAGTCTCTCTATATATTCCTTCATACATCGGTGTCAGTCTCTCTATATATTCCTCCATACATCAGTGTCAGTCTCTCTATATATTCCTCCATACATCAGTGTCAGTCTCTCTATATATTCCTTCATACATCGGTGTCAGTCTCTCTATATATTCCTCCATACATCAGTGTCAGTCTCTCTATATATTCCTCTGTACATCAGTATCAGTCTCTCTATATATTCCTCCATACATCAGTGTCAGTCTCTCTATATATTCCTCCATACATCAGTGTCAGTCTCTCTATATATTCCTTCATACATCGGTGTCAGTCTCTCTATATATTCCTCCATACATCAGTGTCAGTCTCTCTATATATTCCTCCATACATCAGTGTCAGTCTCTCTATATATTCCTCCATACATCAGTGTCAGTCTCTCTATATATTCCTCCATACATCAGTGTCAGTCTCTCTATATATTCCTCCATACATCAGTGTCAGTCTCTGTGTATTCCTCCATACATCAGTGTCAGTCTCTCTGTGTATTCCTCCATACATCAGTGTCAGTCTCTCTATATATTCCTCAATGCATCAGTGTCAGTCTCTCTATATATTCCTCCATACATCAGTGTCAGTCTCTCTGTGTATTCCTCCATACATCAGTGTCAGTCTCTCTATATATTCTTCCATACATCAGTGTCAGTCTCTCTGTAGATTCCTCCATACATCAGTGTCAGTCTCTCTATATATTCCTCCATACATCAGTGTCAGTCTCTCTATATATTCCTCCATACATCAGTGTCAGTCTCTCTATATATTCCTCCATACATCAGTATCAGTCTCTCTATATATTCCTCCATACATCAGTGTCAGTCTCTCTATATATTCCTCCATACATCAGTGTCAGTCTCTCTATATATTCCTCCATACATCAGTGTCAGTCTCTCTATATATTCCTCCATACATCAGTGTCAGTCTCTCTATATATTCCTCTGTACATCAGTGTCAGTCTCTCTATATATTCCTCCATACATCAGTATCAGTCTCTCTATATATTCTTCCATACATCAGTGTCAGTCTCTCTATGTATTCCTCCATTCATCAGTGTCAGTCTCTCTGTATATTCTCACTGTTATCAGTTAGCATTGTTCTCTTCTCTCTCTGTGGACTATAGAACACTCACCTATATGTTATGGAGAAGAGGAGAGGTGGAAATGTTTAGTAGTCTTGCCCTGAGGAGACAACACTGCTTCTTCATATAGAGTCCAGTGAGGGAGCATTGTCACCATTGGACAGGAAATGTGTTACTGGCAGAAACACCCGGGACAAAAAAAGGAGAAAAATCCTGAAAAAAACCCCCTAATACAGTCACCATGTGTAAGAACTGGTAAGTGGCTATAGATTACATTTTTTTTCTGGTTCTAGATACACTTTAAATGACTTGCTAAAGCTTGGCTTGGGCAAAGAGATGGTTTTAATGACCACCTATCATACCGGAACTGCCTTTCTTTCTAGAAAAGTCAATGGGAGCGCCAAAGCAGCTTGACGTAGAAAGGCAATTGCAGGTCAAATGCATCTATGAAGGAAGTCAAAAGCATCTCAAACCGATCTGAAAAAGAAACGGAATGCACCTGAAAGTTTCCTGCATTTTCTCAACTACTACAAGTCCCCAAAGTGAGCCCTTGTTTGTTCTCATTACCACAGAAGTGGTTGTTTTTCTTTTTCAATGTTTCCTGCCAGACATAAATGTCATCAATAATCACACAGAAAGTGGTAATTGCCTGCTTTTCAAATCATCTCTAATCCCCTCCAGCAGGCATGGCAGATTTTCCTGTTTTCTTCCAGTAAAACCCATACTCATTAGAAGTGCTTTTCCCCTTTCTTGATAAAGTGTAGAAAATGATTGAACCTTTGTTGGATGGGCCAGATCAATGTGGGGCTTATGAATTTATTTTATGCAGTTTATTCTTTTTTAAATGACATGCAATTTTCCCAAAAGAATTTGTTAGGTTAGATTTTGGGTGTTGTAATTTTACTTTGTGGCACATTATAATTATATAGGTTCCATATCCATTGTTACAAATAAATACTCTTAGGAATCGTGAACTACAATCAATCAAATCACGACTATTTTAGAAGGAGAGTCAGACCGTATATAATGGAAAATAACCTACCAGCAGAGGGCTCCAGCACACACATGACACCAGAGTGATTGCCAAAAGCTGTACCATCATCTCCAAATCATGGGAACGGGCTCCCCGACGGTGTCTCCTGCGGTCCCCTCTGGATGTTCTCTTAATCCGAGCTCTCAGTAAAGTAACTCCAACTATCATGTTGCATATCAGAGCAGCAGCCAGGGATCCCAAACCTAATCCAGAAAACAGTAAGCAAAATCCGGGGGGCTCCTGCAAAAAGCACCAGGTTCCTGAAGGTTGTAACCCATACGTTCCATAACCAATAAATGGAAGAGTGGACACCAGAAGAGCTACTGCCCAGGTCAAGGCCAAGCTTATCCGTGCTCGGTTGTGAGTAACCATAATAGAATGCCAGAGAGGTCTTGTAAGTCCTAGGCAACGTTCACATGCCATGAGAAGGCCAAGAAAGAGTGGAGAAAGGCCAAAGAACACCATACAGCATCCGAGAAACTGACATCCAGCCATTGATATTCCTCCATGGGAGTAGAGCCACAGAACGAAGGATCCTGCGATGACATGTCCAGCCAAGTCTGTCAATAAAAGACCTGAGGCTAAGAGGAGGAACTGCGCTCTGGAACGTCGGAGGCGTCGAGAGTGGGAATATGCCCGAGCAAGGATCCAGAGACCAAGAGCATTGGATAATGCTCCTATTGCCATAGAGAGGGATGGAAGGAGTGGGGTAGATGATGTGGAACGAGATGGTGCGGTGGTATAGGAAGGAGAGGTTGGAGGCCAAGGAGAGATCATTGAGAAAAAAGAAGAGTTGGAATGTATAGGTGGGGACATTAGAGGGTGCGGCAGTAATTTTCAATATGTGCGGAGACTAACTTTCCAGGGGGGTGGATGTTGGACCAATTAGGAAGATAGGTGTAGAGATGTCATCAACCTTATGAACATGAGGATGAAGTTGGAGGAAAAGGAAAAAAAAACTAAGTTAAATTATTTTTTAATCATTAACAGCGACTTTTCTCAACACACAGGTATTACCACTAAAATCCACAAAAAACTATAATCCCAACGCTTATGCAAGTTTATTACTTTTTGCTACTCAAAGCGGAGTTCCACCCATTTTTGTGTTTATTAATAGTCAGCAGCTACAAAAAGTGTATCTGCTGACTTTTAATAAAACACACACCTGTCCCATGGTCCAGCGATGCGGCCGCCCAAAGCCTTGGTTCTCCCCCTTCCCTCCCCGCAGAGCCGGTATCACTACTGTGCTCACCCAGCTGTGACAGCTTGCGGCTTAACAGCCGGGTGCGCACTGCGCATGTGCGACTCGCGCTGCACGTCCTAAATGGACGGGCAATCTTCTGGGTCCTGTGACGTGTCCCAGAAGATTGCAGGGATGGATGGGCTGCCTAGGCGAACCAAGCAGAAGTGGGAGCTGGGTACCTGTGAGAACTAGGTACCTGCTTCCCCCCCCCCAAAAAAAAAATGACATGCCAAACGTGGCATGTCAGGGGGTCAGGATTCCTTAAAGCCGAAGTTCCACTTTTGGGTGGAACTCTGCTTTAAAGCTCAACTCCTCTCTTTGGGAAACCTGGCATACTATAATACAGGGGTCTCCAAACTGTCTAAGCAAAGGGACAGTTTATGGTCCTTCAGGCTTTAGGGGGGCCAGACTGTGGCCAGTAGCAGTAGAAAATGTCAAGGCATCAATGCCCCTTCAATGGTTTTAATGGAAGGAATAGTGCTCCATCATTGGTGTTAGTTGGTGGAATAGTGCCACAAGGGCAGATAAAGGCAAGTGAAGGGCCATGGTATAACATGTCAGAAAAATGACACATTTTGTAAAGAGCATTATCCACGTATGGCCATACAGGTTCTTCACACTGATACAAATCTAATGCGATCCACAATTCTTAGATTCGCATGTCATCTGAACATACATGGTTTTCCATGACGGCCATTCACGTCAATGCGGTACGATTTTCATCCAGGATAAAAAAAAGGGTCCTGTGCGAGTTTAGTGCGGGTGCAGAGGAAATTTAATCTCCAGCTATGCCCAGTCCTATGCCCAAATCGCATTAAATTTGCACCTGTCAAAACACAAATCACACTGTAAATTTGAACCAATTTGCACTGCATCAGTGGGAACGGAGCCTAATGCTGCGTACACACGATCGTTTTTAATGACGAGAAAAATTAAATTTTTTAAAATGGTCATTAAAAATTATCGTGTGTGGGCTTTCCAGCATTTTTCCAGACGAGAAAAACGCAGAGAATCACGACGAGAAAAATTGGAGCATGCTCTAATTTTTCACGTCGTTTTTTACATCGTCGTTTTTCTCGTCATGAAAAACGGCCGTGTGTAGGCTTTAACGACGTGAAAAAAAATGCGCATGCTCAGAATCAAGTATGAGACGGGAGCGCTCGTTCTGGTAAAACTAGCGTTCGTAATGGAGATGGCACATTCGTCACGCTGTAACGGACTTAAAAGCACAAGGCTGAAAAGCGCGAATTGTCTCTCAACAAACTTTACTAACATGAAGGGAGGCGCCATCTGAATGGAACTTCCCCTTTATAGTGCCGTCGTACGTGTTGTACGTCACTGCGCATTACTAAAACATTTTTTCCACAATAGTGTGTAGGCAAGGCAGGCTTGAGAGGAAACACGAAAAATCACGTCTAGAAAAATGCCGTTTTTTTCAATGACATTAAAAACGATCGTGTGTACGCGGCATTAGTGTCCAATGGAAACTATCTGTATAATGCTTTTTGTCTCTGGATATTTTTTAAAGTTATGAATCAAATTTTGCTATGGACACTGTTCAAAGATTGAAAGTGTTTGTTTGTTGTTTTTTGGAATAAAAAAATATGATTTAAATAAAATAAAAATAAAATAAAAGATCCAATGTATTACTTTTACCTATTTTATGGGACCCCAAAAGATGTAATTCCCCGGATAATCTGCAGATATGACCGTCTAGGTCTGGGACAATGATCACCTTCGATGTAGACACATCAAAAGCTACGCTTAGGTCACCATTACATAGATAACTGCTGTTAGTTGTGTATAAATGTTTAAATGTCCTTCATTATAACAAGGAACATGTGAACCAAAGTTTTAATGTGGCCACTGTTCAGAGATTCAGGCTGGGTTCACACTATCTTCGCATGCGGCTCCCAGCAGGGGTCCGGTGCGTCCCCGTTCACCGTTTCAGGGCCGATTTCAGCCCGAATTTTTGGCTGAATTCAGACCTGAAATGGATGCTAATTGGATGTACCCAGTGTGAACCCAGACTTAAAGGGCTAAAACATTTTTTTTTCAAAACTTTTTTTTTTTTATATAAAAATAAAAATAAAAATACAAAGTGCTACTTTTACCTTTTTAATTGGGCTCCAAAAGATGTAATTCCCTAAATAATATTCTGCATCTACAATCATCTAGGACCCTCTCCCCTCTGATAAAGACACAACAAAAGCTAAGCCTAAGATGACCATTACGTAAATAACTGCCTTAGTTATGTTTAAATTTCCTCTATGACAAAAAGGAAAATGTGAATATATCCCTCAGAAAACAATAGATCCTTCTACAGCCTGAAAAGACATTATGAAGCAAGTTATAAATACTCGATGATTATTTTCCTGTCATGCCTTACAATCCTAAAGATACTTAATGAAGCATATCATTAATTAATTGAATAATAAACACCCGCTCCAGACCTCATAAACTGCTTTAATTTATAAACATGTCAGATTTTTATCCTGTAACCCATCACATTTTGTGTATTATCCGGAAATGTCATATTTATCAAGATTGTTAGATTGTCCTTATGGGTTACAGTGTGTCACCTACCGTGGTTTTTTAAGTTTTCTTTTCAATTTGCCGGTAACACTTACCTTTTTTTGGGACGTCTCGGATCTCTGTTGGGTACGTCTTGTTCTTCCCTGAGTGACAATACTGGGGTGTGTCTGCTTTAGCCACAGTCCATGATGTATTTGTCGTATTTCACTTTCGCTGATTACAGAAAAGTCCTACCGTGTTCTTCTCCGTAACACGTGTGTCTTTCCTGTCAATGGTTTCTTGCCAAACACCCCCTACTTCTTCTTCTTCTTCTTCTTCTTCTTCTCCTTCTCCTTTTCCTTTTCCTTTTCCTTCTCCTTCTCCTTTTCCTTTTCCTTTTCCTTCTCCTTCTTCTCCTTCTCCTTCTTCTCCTTTTCCTTCTTCTCCTTCTCCTTCTTCTTCTTCTCCTCCTTCTCCTTCTTCTTCTCCTCCTTCTCCTTCTTCTTCTTCTTCTTCTCCTTCTCCTTCTCCTTCTTCTTCTTCTCCTTCTTTTTCTCCTTCTCCTTCTATCCCCTTGGTGTCTCCACTCAGTCCATTGTGTGTACTTGTATGTCCCTTGTCTGAGCTCCACTCTTCCTATCGCAGGCACGCTATCTTCTTGTGCTTCTCTCATCCTCCCCTGGATGGTGCCTCCTCCTCCTCCTCCTTCCACAAGGACCAGGAGAAGGGTGAGAGAATGGGGCGAGAAAAGACAGACAAAAGGAGGAAAAGTAGTGATGAGATGGGAGATAAGAAAGAACATATTAAAAGCTTTTTACTTAAATCTTAACTCCAAGCAAATATAAAAGTCACAAATCAGTGAAGCTCTCTATTAATTAACACATTATTAAATACATTTTTAAAGCAATTACTATAACTATCTGAAATGTACTGAGTATTAATCCCCTGTGCAGCATAGCCGAGACTTGGAGATTGGGAAGCTGCATAGTGCTCATGCACTAACAAGGAACATGCTGATAAGAGGAGAGAGCAAGTGATGGGCTTATAGGTCTGCAGCCTCTCTTTTCCGTCTAGGTACATTCTGGTGATGGGACAAGATCTGTAAAGCCCTGTACATACGGCCGGTTTTCCCCTCGGAAAAAAAACTTTGATTTTCCCGACGGGATTCCTGCCAAGCTTGACGGGATTCCTGCCAAGCTTGACGGGATTCCTGCCAAGCTTGACGGGATTCCTGCCAAGCTTGACGGGATTCCTGCCAAGCTTGCCTTGCATACTCACTGTCAATCCAAAATCCCGCCGGTCCAAACCGCGGTGACGTACATGTACGATGGCACTATAAAGGGGAAGTTCCATTCCAATGGCACCACCCTTTGGGCTGCTTTTGCTGATCTTGTGTTACCGCGTGTTAGTAAAAGTTTGGTGCGAGACGATTTACGCTTTTCAGTGTTCATGCTTTTCAGTCCGTTACAGCGTGACGAATGTGCTATCTCCGATACGAATGCTAGTTTTACCAGAACGAGCGCTCCCGTCTCATACTTGCGTGCATTTTTTTTGCCCTCGGAAAAGCATACACACGACCGGTTTTCTCGACGGGAAACAGTCCGACGGGAATCCTGACGGGAAAATAGAGAGCAGGTTCTCTATTTTTTTTCGGCAGTTTTCCGTTTGGGAAAACTGCTAGGGATTCCCGGCCAAAAGCTTTCCCGGCAGTTTTCCTGCCGGGAAAACCGGTCGTGTGTACGAGGCTTAAGTGTTACTTAGGCCCCTTTCACACGGAGGTCCGTTCAGGTCCGCCTGTCAGTTTTTTAGGCGGACCTGAAACGGATCCTCCATGTACCCCTATGGAGGCACGGATGTCAGCGGAGACATGTCCGCTGACATCCGCTCCGCTCCGCCAAAGTGTGACGGAGGAAAACCCTATTTTTCCTTCCGTCTGCGGAGCGGATCGGATGACAACGGACTCTACGGTCCGTCGTCATCCGATTCCCCATAGGGGAGAGCGGCGCTCTGACAGGGCGGTCCCTGCACAGTGTGCGGTGACCGCCCAGTCATCCGTCGGCTCAGCGGGGATCAACGGAGCGATCCCCGCTGAGCAAGCGGAGCTTCACGGGGCGGATCTGCACGGATCCGCCCCGTGTGAAAGGGGCCTAAGAGTCTAAATCCATTTTTTTTTTTTATTCTTATTTTAAAGGATAAGTACACTTTTTTTAGGTTTTGTAAAAAAATTGGAGATGGATTAAAACACCTGCCAGGTTTTTATTGCTGTTTGTGTCCCCATTAGGGAGATTCACCCTCCCTAATTGTCATGTTTAACCACTTCAGCCACGGACCATTTGGCTGCCCAAAGACCAGAGCACTTTTTGCGATTCAGCACTGTGTCGCTTTAACCTACAATTGCACGGTCATGCGACGTGGCTCCCAAACAAAATTGACATCCTTTTTTCCCCACAAATAGAGCTTTCTTTTGGTGGTATTTGATCACCTCTGCATTTTTTTTTTTTTTGCGCCATAAACAAAAAAAAAACAACAATTTTGAAAAAAAAAAAGCAATATTTTTTACTTTTTTGCTATAATAAATATCCCCAAAAAATATAGAAAAACATATTTTTTCCTCAGTTTAGGCCGATACGTATTCTTCTACATATTTTTGGTAAAAAAAATGGCAATAAGAGTTTATTGATTGGTTTGCGCAAAAGTTATAGCGTCTACAAAATAGGGGACAGTTTTATGGCATTTTTATTAATAATTTTTTTTTACTAGTAATGGCGGCGATCAGCAATTTTTATCATGACTGCGACATTATGGCAGACACATCGGACACTTTTGGCGCTATTTTGGGACCATTCACATTTATACAGCGATCAGTGCTATTAAAATGCACTGATTACTGTGTAAATGTGACTGGCAGTCAAGGGGTTAACCTGTAGGGGGCACTAAAGGGGTTATGTATGTCCTAGGGATGTGTTCTAACTGTAGGGGAGATGGTCTACGTGTGACACGACACTGATCACTGCTCCCAATCACAGGGAGCTCTGATCAGTGTCCTGTCACTAGGCAGAACGGGGAAATGCTTGTTTACATCAGCATTTCTCCGTTCCTCTCCATGCGACGATCGCGGGACTCGCAGTCACACTCACAGAGCTCACAGTGGGGGGCGCGCGTGCGCCCACAATTCCACGTCTTAAAGGGGACGTATTTATACGGCCATATGCCCAGCCGTGCCATTCTGCCGACGTATATCATCGTGCAGCGGTCGGCAAGAGGTTAAAGTGATACTAAAGTCTTTTTTTTTCGTTAAAAATAATAAACATGTTATACTTACCTGCTCTGTGCAGTTGGTTTTGCACAGAGTGGCCCTGATCCTCCTCTTCTCAGGTCCCTCTTCTGTGCTTCTGGCCCCTCCCTCCTGTTAAGTGCCCCCGACAGCAAGCAGCCTGTGTCCATTCAGCCACGGAGTCACAGCTCACCCCATCCCCTCTCTCTCCTCATTGGCTCACTGACTTTGATTGGCTCCCACTGCTGTCTCAGACAATGAGGAGGGGGAATCCTGGACAGCCAAGTCTCTCACGCAACATCGCTTGATCAAGATGGGGCTCAGGCGTTCGTTGCATTTGTATGGAACGATAGGCGGCCAAGACTTTCCCATGACATATTACACAGGGGTAAAAAAGGAGGAGGACTTGGATTACCGGACATTGCTCTATATTATAGAGCAATGTCACTGGTAAGGATTTTAAATTGGTGTCACGACTCCACGGGGAAAAGGTGGGTCGCATTAGAGCAGGAAATAGCAGGATGGAACCTAGCGGGGGCGCCATGGATCCCGAGCATATCTAGGGGTCTTGCAGAATGGACCTCTCCTCTGACATGGAACACTCTTAAGATATGGGATAAATTGAACAAAATGGGGGAGTACGCCCCCCAGGTCTCCCCCCTGATGCCACTGGCGGGATTTCCTTGATTCCCCCTGGGGGAGGAAGCTGGGTTTTTGGGATCATGGGGGAGTGATGGAAATAGGACATGTGGCAAATTTGCACCAGGAAGGGAGTTGATCCCTTTTTCAGAGTTGGTATCAAGGTGGGGGGAATACACCTATGGGCGAATGGAAATATCACCAATTGAGGTGTTTTTTTGCCAAGTTAAAACCATTACTAAGGCCTAGAAAGTCCCTTACCACGTTCGAGTCCCTATGTATTAGCATATCGGATGACAGACACTTATTGTCGCAAATGTATAGATTGGTCTTAGGGGACCAAAATACAACCGTTCCCTATTTTGTCAGGGAATGGAAGAGTGAGCTGAAAGACACGTTTTTTCCTCTGCGCAGGCGAGAAGACTTATTGATTTGGTACACTCTACCTCCATAAGTACACGAATACAAGAAATGTCATATAAATTTCTGGCAAGGTGGTATCGGACACCAGTTAAGATGGCACAGATGTTTCCAACTCTAGATGCTAAATGCTGGAGAGGATGTGGTCAAAAAGGGACGTATTTACATTTGTGGTGGGAGTGTCCCAAAATTAAAGTTTTTTTGGGACGCGATCATCCCATGGGTTATGAAATTAACTTTGGATCCCATCGAAGTAACACCACTATATTGTTTGTTCCATGGGACTACAAGATCCATTAAATCATACAAGAACAGTATTACTCACACTTACTGAATGCAGCTAAATTACTAATTCCTAGGCTATAGAAACAAACTCGAGGTCCTACCTTGCTGGAATGGAAGAGAGAAGTTAATTTAATTAAAGAGGCTGAGAAATGGATATATGTAGGGTGCATAGCCCCTTAATTACACATGGGTGAGAGTGTGATGGAATAGATATGGTTTATATCACGTGTAATAGAAGGGGGAAGATGGTTTAGTGAACATTGTAAGGTTTACTGGTCCATCCTTCTTTTTTTTTTGGGGGGGGGGGGGGTTTTGAAGGTCCAGCAATGGTGGGGATGGAGGGGGGAGGGGATGTAATTAAGGGGAGGGAGGTGGGGGGGGGAAGGGAGGAACATTTTTTTCACTATGGGACAGGAAGAGAAGGGAAATACCTCCCAATGGAACACAAATGGCAAAAAAATTGACAGGGATTATATAACACTCTCTTATACCGCGTACACACGATCGGTTTTTCTGATGAAAAAAGACCGATGGACTTTTTTCATCAGACAAACCAATCGTATATGGGCCCCATCGGTCTTTTTTCCATCGGTATAAAAAAATAGAACATGTTTTAAATTTCACCGATGGAAAAAAAAAACTATAGCAAATTCCGATCATCTGTGGGGAACTCCATCGGAGAAAAAACCCACGCATGCTCAGAATCAAGTCGACACATGCTCAGAAGCATTGAACTTCATTTTTCTCAGCTCCTCGGAGTATTTGACGTCACAGCGTTTGGGATGGTCGGATTTTTGACTGATGGTGTGCAGGCAAGACTGATGGAAGTCAGATTCATCGGATTTCCGATGGAAAAATCCATCGGATTTTATTTCATCGGAAATCCGATCGTGTGTACAGGGCATTACTCTATCCATATAATTAGTCCTAGTTGTAGAGGGAGAAAAATAACCAGGAAAAATGCCGGGCAAATCAGTCCTTGAAAGATCACCTCCACGTACTTTTTAAAATAAAATGTGCCCCCCCCAAGCAGGGTACAAAATTAAAAAGCAACTTAGGCTGCAATACCAACCTTCAATACAGAACTGTCCTTTGCTGTAATTCTTTTTCGCTACAAGATGTCCTCCTGGCTGAACAATCCCCAGTGTTATTCAAGCCTGAAGATACCGGAGATACTTTAAAGTGATTGTGAAGGTTCCACTTTTATTCGTTTTTTTTAATAACAAACATGTTATACTTACACTGCGCTCGAAACTCACCCAGTTGTGTGAGGTAGTGAATGAATATTCGCTTTTTTTCACACTAAATCTCCTCCCCGCCAATCAGGAAGCGGGTCTGAAACCTGTTTCTTGATTGGCCAAAATGTCAGGTGATCCTATTGGACGCCTAGCGCTTAGGAGGAAGAGAGTGGAGACGCTGAAGGAGCGGATACTGGAGCCGCTACTCGAACCTTGCTAGCCGTCATGCTGGAGGGGACACCAGAGCCACTGCTCGCACCTCGCCACCCGCCGTGCTGGAGGAGCGGACACCAGAGCCGCTGCTCGCACCTCACCACTTGCCGTGCTGGAGGATCGGACACTGGAACTGTTGTGTTACACTATGGGATTTTTCTTGCTCTGTGTCTTTAAGATCTGTCCCCTTCTTTCTAGCTGAACTCTCTCTCTCACCGTAGTTCTTTATATATCTCCTCCACTTCCTGATTCTGGTCATTACTCCTGTATTTCTTCCATGCTAAACATCTTACATGTGGCTTACAACTGCAACGTTTTTCTACCTATGAATATCCATCATTAAACGGAACATTCGAAAGGATTCATCGTCTGTCGTCCTAACTGTGAGTTTATTCATTGAGTTAAACTGCCTGTATCGATGCAAGGGATGAATATCAAACCAGCTTGAGTAAGGCCTACTTAAACCTGGAGATGAACTTTATCGCTTTGTAGTTGAGACAGAACAGTAGAAAAACGGAGTTTCACAGCCTAATTACAAGATTTCTGCATGTCAGTACTGAAACAGACAAGATTTACTGCCCTCATAGCAAGACAGAAGGGACAGAGCAGCACATGGCAGCCTGAGACAATCTGCACAGTGTCATATTTCAGCACACAGATCCTGCCTGCTTTCACAGTCAGTCTGCTATCATGAGTGACCAAGCTTCTGCATGTGAACTCACATCTACCTCCCCACAAGTTCCTGAAGAAACTGAGTTACCCAAACGCTCAGTTAAACCCACTTGGAAAGTAATGGAGAATTATGAAGCTTCAAGGACTGAATTGTCAAATAGCTTGGAATTAGTCTGGGAGAAAATCCTTGCTGAAGCCAATACAGTGTCTGTTGAACGTGAACCACTGACACTAGAGGGCGCCATTAAACAACTTTCTGCCTCATATGAGCTTTATCAGCTTACCAGCAGCAAATTCACTAATGTCTTGCAAAACATGAATACAGAAAGTGCGATGACACAATTAAAGCGCGTCAATGCTCTCAATATTGAAAGAGACAGTTTTATCCAGCAAACCAGATTAAAGGCAGAAGCAAAAATAAAGCTGTTACAGGACACTGCATCTCACAGATCTGTTTCCACCAGACGTTCTAAAAACTCGTCAAGATCCCATAGTTCAAGATACTCAACACTCAGTGAGCGACTTATTAATGCCCGCGCTGAAGTGGAAGCCAGCAAAGTGCAGGTGGCATATGCAGAAAAAAGAGCAGAGTTGGACGCTCAAAGGGCAGAGTTGGAAGCGCAGTCAGCACGTCAAAGGGCAGAGTTGGAAGTGCAGTCAGCACGTCAAAGAGCAACAATGGAAACCTTAAATGAACAGTGTAAACATGACGCAGCTATGGCAAAGCTAAGGGTCCTACAGCAAGCTATCAGTGCAGACGAAGGTGCAAGTGAGAAAGACAGCATTAACCTAAACATAGCAGATATGGAAGACCCCCTCAAACGCACTAAAGACTATGTCCTAAGCCACTGCAGTGCACACTCCATTGTCTCCAATGCTCCCGACTACATAGAGACTCCTTCACAGCTTCAAGTTAAAGAGGTTCCAGCAACTTCCTGCACTCAAAATCACTCCACTGCATTTCCTACCTGCCTACCTTGCCTGCCTTCATACGTCTCAGAGCATCAGCGCAAGCTTCAAGCAAGTCATCAATCTCCAGTCATCGGTACAGCCTTGAATCAACGTGCCATTGGAACAACTGACTTCAAGCAAGCAACTCACCTGGATGCATCTGCTGCACCATATTTCCCTGTGTCCTTTAACAACAATGTCAAAGATAATGCAATCAGCACCATACAGCCAACAGCATCTCACATAAAGGCGGAGACAACTGAGACAGAAGAGTTTGTGAGGTACATGCTTCGCAGAGAGCTCACAAAGACTGGTCTTACAAGTTTTGATGACCAACCTGAGAACTGCAGAAGTTGGAAATGTGCCTTCAGAACTACAATCAGCAATATTGGCATTACAGCTGATCAAGAATTGAATCTGCTGATCAAATGGCTTGGTCCTCTATCTGCTGCACGTGTTAAGCCATTAAGATCGGTTTTCATGGACAATCCTACTGCAGGCCTCACAGCTGCATGGGAGCGACTAGAGCAAAGTTATGGCAGTCCAGAAGCTATAGAAAATGCTTTGTTCATGCGTCTGGAAACTTTCCCAAAGATATCCGGTAAGGACAACAAGGAGTTCCAGAGACTGAGTGACCTTCTCCTTGAGCTTCAGCTAGCCAAGACAGACCCAAAACTACCTGGACTCAGTTACCTTGACACTCCAAGAGGGGTAAACCCAATTGTCTCCAAGCTCCCGTATGGTTTGCAAGAGAAATGGACTGCACTAGGGTCATCATACAAAAGAGAGAACAAGGTTTCCTTCCCTCCATTCTCTTTCTTCTGTGAATTCATCAGGGAAATTGCAGAGACCAAGAACGATCCAAGTTTTTCCTATGGTGAGTACAGTCTCTTCTCACCCTTTCCTAAGAGTACCAGTCTTCAGGGCAACTACAGAAACCAAAGAGGCCCAGTGTCCGTGAAAAAGACTGACATCCTTCCCACTCCTACCACAGTTCTAGCCACGAACAAACAGAGTAGGAAGATTGAAAACCCTAACAGAGAGTGTCCCATACACAAGAAGCCACACCCCCTCAATAAATGTATCGGCTTTAGGAAAAAGCCTCTGGAAGAGCGCAAGGAGCTTTTAAAGACATTTAGGGTATGTTTCAGGTGCTGTGCTTCTACAGAACATTTTGCAAGGGACTGTAATGTGTCCATCAAGTGCATAGAGTGTGGCTCTGAAGAACATGTGCAAGCCCTCCATCCTCTTGAGCCCAGCTCTGCACAACCTGCCAACACTCCTCCCAGGTTAACGCATGGCGGGGAGAATACAGACCAAGTGCCTAATTCTACCATCATTTCTTCATCCTGCACTGAAGTTTGTGGAGAAGACCGCTGTGGTAAGTCCTGTGCTAAGATATGCTTGGTGAACATATACCACAAGGATCAACCAGAAAAGTCTCTAAAGGCATATGCTATCTTAGACGATCAGAGCAATCGATCACTTGCAAAATCGGAATTGTTCAATCTATTTGAAATAAAAGGCGAAGCTCATCCTTACACCTTGGGTACCTGTAGTGGAAATATAGAGGTTTCTGGAAGAAGGGCTCATGGACTCATGGTATCTTCTCTCAAAGGTAACTTGCAATTACCCTTACCTACACTTGTTGAGTGCAATCAGATACCTGCTAACAGGGAAGAAATCCCTACTCCAGCTGCTGCTTTCCATCACCCTCACCTCAAGGTAATAGCAAATGAGATACCGCCGCTTGACAAAGATGCTCAGATCCTTCTTCTGTTAGGAAGAGACATTCTAAGAGTTCACAAGGTACACAGACAAGTCAGTGGACCCCCAGATGCCCCATTTGCCCAGCGCACGGATCTAGGGTGGGTCATCATAGGCAATGTCTGCATAGGCAAAATGAAAAGACCTACCAACATTTCGTCATTCAAGACAAATGTTCTGCCAAATGGCCGAAACACTTACTTTGAGCCATGCCCACATCACTACTGGGTGAAAGAGAAGATAGCCAGCCACGAATGGCAACATGGTATCTCAGGTGACACAAGCCCTTTCTCCTGCCATGATGGCGACTTCGGCTCTACAGTGTTTAAAGCAACCAGTGAAGATGACATACTGGCTCCTTCAATGGAAGACAAAGAATTCATCAAGGTAATGGACAATGAGTTCTTTCAAGATGACTCCAATAACTGGGTAGCACCCCTACCCTTTCGTCTCCCAAGAGAGAGATTGCCCAACAACTTACAGCAGGCCATCAGTAGATTCTCCTCCTTAAAGCGAAACTTAAGCAGGAAACCAGAGATGCAAAAGCACTTTGTGGACTTTATGCAAAATGTATTTGACAGAGATCATGCAGAGCCTGCTCCCCCCACTAAAGGAGGGAGAAGAATGCTGGTACCTTCCATCCTTTGGCGTGTATCACCCACGCAAACCAGACCAAATCAGAGTTGTCTTTGATTCCAGTGCTCAGCACGAAGGTGTTTCTCTTAACAACATGCTCCTTACGGGACCCAACTTGAACAACAGTCTAACAGGAGTCTTGATTCGTTTCAGACAAGAGCCTGTAGCAGTAATGGCCGACATTCAACAGATGTTTCACTGCTTCATCGTCAGAGAAGACAACAGAAACTACCTCAGGTTTCTATGGCACAAGGACAATGACCTCAACAAGGAAGTTATAGATTATCGCATGAAGGTACATGTCTTCGGTAACAGTCCTACCCCAGCAGTGGCAACTTATGGGCTAAGGAGAACAGCTCAGACTGGAGAAGTTGAATATGGATCTGATGCCCGTCAATTTGTTGAAAGAAACTTCTATGTTGATGACGCACTTAAGTCCTTTCCAACTGTTAAAGAAGCAATTGATCTTCTCACCAGAACAAAGGAGATGCTGTCTGTAGCAAACCTTAGACTGCACAAGATTATATCCAACAGCCAGGAACTTATGAATGCCTTTCACTCTGAGGACTATGCCACTAGTCTAAAAAACCTTGACTTAGGTACAGATGTGCCTCCTGTACAGCGAAGTCTGGGTTTGTTGTGGAACATCAAGCAAGACAAATTCACCTTCCAAGTGTCAACTTGTGACAAACCCTTCACTAAGAGAGGAGTCCTGTCCGTGGTGAATAGCATCTATGACCCACTGGGTTTCCTTGCTCCAGTTACCATTCAAGGTAAGATTTTACTAAGACAGTTGTCTACTGAGAACATAGACTGGGATACTCCCTTGCCTAGTGAGAATTAACACAAGTGGGAAAGGTGGAGATATTCTTTGAAGTCACTAGAAAAACTTCAGATTCCCCGTTGCTATGTTCCGGGTTCCATTTCAACTGCTAACCGGAGAGAGATTCATATTTTCTCTGATGCATCAGTTGAAGCTATTGCTGCAGTAGCCTATTTGAAGACCTCTGAACTGAATGGAGAATCACACTGTAGTTTTGTCCTTGGCAAGGCAAAACTCACACCCAAGCCTGCACATACCATACCAAGACTTGAACTTTGTGCAGCCGTGCTAGCAGTAGAAATTGCTGAGGTCATACGAAGTGAAATGGACACTAGAATTGATTCTTTCACCTTCTATACAGACAGTAAGGTAGTACTTGGTTACATAAACAACCAAACAAAACAATTTTATGTGTACGTCAGCAACAGGGTTGAACGTATCAAGAGATTCTCTCTACCAAGTCAATGGCATCACATTCCCACTGAACTCAACCCAGCTGACTGTGGAACCAGAGCCGTGTCACCTGCCGCTCTTCAGGACAGCTTATGGCTGTCACCTCCAAGGTTTCTGTGTGAGGACTCTTACTTACTCCCTATTGACACCACCTATGGGCTAGTAAACCCTGAAGATGATAAGGAAATAAGAACTGTGAACACCTCACTCCACACTTCTGTAAGTACAAAACAGAAGCTGCGGTCACACCGTTATGAGCATCAATGGAAGCAGGTGCAGCATCTAGCCAATGTGTTCTGGCATCACTGGAAGAAAAAGTATCTTCACCACCTTCAAGGTCGTAACAAATGGCAAGCATCTAAGCCGAATCTTAAGGTTGGAGACCTCATCCTTCTAAAAGACAAGGAAGTTTGTCGGAATGAGTGGCCTATGGGTCTTATTACTAAAGTTATGCCCAGCGACGATAACAAAGTCCGGAAGGTAGAAGTCAAGGTACCCAAGGGAGGATCGACACGAACCTTTAGTCGACCAATTACAGAGTTAGTACTCCTTTTGCCAGGTGAGTGACTTGTGCAAGGACTAGCCATGCTGTCGGCACGGCGGGGAGTACATTGCTGCCATCTACAGGTTCTACTCAAAACTTTGGAATTATTTGAAGACATCATACTGTGACTTTATGTTCTTCATCCTGTTGAACTTACGTTTATTATTTGCTTGTTGCATGTTTTTCATTACAGGTTCCAGGACATTCGTCAGTATTGGACTTTTTGAAAATATATATTTTAGTTTAAGGTTATGAAATCTAAAGATTTCAGACGGGGAGTGTTGTGTTACACTATGTGATTTTTCTTGCTCTGTGTCTTTAAGATCTGTCCGCTCTTTCTAGCTGAACTCTCTCTCTCACCGTAGTTCTTTATATATCTCCTCCACTTCCTGATTCTGGTCATTACTCCTGTATTTCTTCCATGCTAAACATCTTACATGTGGCTTACAACTGCAACGTTTTTCTACCTATGAATATCCATCATTAAACGGAACATTCAAAAGGATTCATCGTCTGTCGTCCTAACTGTGAGTTTATTCATTGAGTTAAACTGCCTGTATCGATGCAAGGGATGAATATCAAACCAGCTTGAGTAAGGCCTACTTAAACCTGGAGATGAACTTTATCGCTTTGTAGTTGAGACAGAACAGGAACCACTGCTCGCACCTCGCCACGCGCCGTGCTGGAGGGGACACCAGAGTAGGGTTGCCACCTCATTCCTTTAAACCCGAACACATATTAATTACACAGGTTCTGAGGCTGATTAAGGTGGTAATTAAACTCACTTGGTGCCTTATCTGCATTAAATCAGCCACATAATCTGTGTAATTCATATGTGTTCGGGTTTAAAGAGATGAGATGGCAACTCTACACCAGAGCCGCTGCCCGCAGCTTGCCACCTAGATGGGGCCCACCCACCATGCTGGAGGGGACACTGGAGCAGCTGCTCGCACCTCGCCACTCGCCGTGTTGGAGGAGCGGACACCGGAGCCACTGCTTGCACCTCGCCACTCGCCGTGCTGGAGGAGCGGACACTGGAGCCACTGCTTGCACCTCGCCACTCGCCGTGCTGGAGGAGCGGACACCGGAGCCACTGCTCGCATCTCGCCACACGCCGTGCTGGAGGGGACACCAGAGTAGGGTTGCCACCTCATTCTTTTAAACCCAAACACATATTAATTATACAGGTTCTGAGGCTGATTAAGGTGGTAATTAAACTCACTTGGTGCCTTATCTGCAATAAATCAGCCACATAACCGTTGTAATTCATATGTGTTCGGGTTTAAAGAGATGAGATGGCAACCCTACACCAGAGCCGCTGCCCGCACCTCGCTACCTAGATGGGGCCCACCTGTCGTGCTGGAGGGAACACTGGAGCATCTGCCCACATCCCACCACCTAGATGGGGTAAGGACCAACCGGCAGACAGTGGGGGGGTTCGCTAGTGCCGATCCGCCGGCCGCCGGTGGGGGAGGTTGGCAGTGCCGCACCGCCGGCCACCGGTGGGGGGGGTTGGCAGTGCCGCGCCGCCGGCACTGATGACAAAGTAGGTGATGCATACCTCCCAACCCGCACGGATTCTGCGTGACTACTCCCGCATAGACACCTTTTTCCCACAGTCCCACGATAAAGTAAGCGTTCCCGCACAGGAAAAGGAGCCAGAGGAGGCAGCACGGGAGGAGGAGACAAGACAATATCACCCCCTCCGCTTAACAACTTTAATGTCGGGCGACCGACGGCCTCCCCCTTATCAACTGTAATGTCGGGCGATCGACGACTACATCGGCGGCTATATGCCCGCTCAACAAGTTATTTATCCTTTAAAAAAGAAAACGCTGTCCCGCGGTAGCACCCCCCCCCCCCCCGCTCAACAACTTTCGTGACAGGTAAAAAAAAATTAGACTGAATGTCCCACGGTGGAATCTTTAAATGTTGGGAGGTTTGGGTGATGTGTTATGTGGTATGGTAAAGTACGTGAGGTAGTATAGGGGGGTGGGGGGTGAGGCAGTATGGTAAAGTAGATGTTTGGCTCCCATGCCCCACCTCACTAAGGCTCCTCCTCTCCTGGCATTTATATGGAAACTAACTCCACCCATTACATCACTTCCTGTAGAAAGCTTTTTCTAAAAGGGGACTTTACACCCAATTACATAATTTCCTATGACCACACTATTTTGGGACAGAGTGGCAGACTAGCTAACCACCCCTGCTTACACAGAGGTCTTTGGAGGAGCAAAGAGAGTTATTTCGATGATATCTTGAGATGAGGTTGATGATGTAGCTGGGAACAGAGTTGTGGATGGTCTTGTATGCTGTTAGTATTTTGAATTTTAGTTACTGGGCGAGCAGAAGCCAGTGCAGTGATTGGTAGAGAGGGGCAGCAGACTAACAGGGTGGTTAGTAAGGTGGATGAGTTTGGCAGAGGGAATTGTGATAGAATGAAGGCAGTCTGCATAGAGATAGGCCAAAGAACAGACAGTTGCATTAGTCAAAGCTGTTGGAGCATCCAAGTCATATACGAGAACACAGGGGCTGACTCAACACACCAGACTCAGCTACAAGTTTGGGTGAACTGGCCCTTTAAAATACAATTAGATGGCAATTATAAAATCTTGAATACAAATAAAGTGAATACATAACAAGTGTAGCACACAGACCCCACTCCTACCTGCATTAACTTTGGCTCCTCGCAGGAAGAGAGAGGCACACCGCACTAACAGCCCGTACCTTCCTATGTGAGGAGGCTGAGCGGTGTTGTTGTTGGGTCTTCCACGGTCAGAACATGAAAACCTCCAGAGCCTGATTCTCACCTCTATGTTGGGGATGAGACAAATCTTTGACTTCCCAGTAAAGTGAATGTCCACACCAGCTGAAACTCCAACTCAGAGTTTATTTTCTCTTAGCCAATAACACAGTCTCTGATAGAAAAAAGTTGGAGCAAGAAACAGAACAGTACAAGGTGTGGAGGAGGTCCAGGCACAAACGTTACAGATGTTTGCTCAGATTCTCAAGCAAGTTTAACTAGGCGCACACCTCTGCCACAGACTGTGAAGTTGGTCTCTGCCACAGACCTGGTGAAGCTGATCCCCTTCTGTAGATATGGCCCCTTTTTAGGAGAAGAGATCCCTCCGGAGAGTTACTGGGCCCCTACCGTCACCATGACACTGCACTGGGTCTTCGGAGAGTTCCTTTCCCGGCCTCCTCATCCCAGATATGGGTCCCCTCGCAAGGCGGCACCCTGAGAGTCCTCAATCCTCGGTGGACCCCAGCCGAAGGTGCTGGGCCCCAGGCCTCCGCTGCGGCCCCTGGGCTTACATACCCAGGGCAGACAGGAACAGCATGGTAGTACCTCACCCTGGGCTAAAGGTGCCCAGGATGGAACAGGAACACCCGCCCCTGGGCCTAAGGTGCCCAGGGCGGACAGGAACACACTCCCTGGGAGTAGGACTCCCGACGACCGAACGAGAACGACCCCAACAGGCAGCGTCTGCCCCTTTTATATCCTCTCCCAGCATGCCCAGCAGTTACACCACGCCCACTGTATGGCTGCTAAGAGGGGACACACAAGGCACAACACTGTATCAGCGGTTCAACCCTAGCCTACTATGGCAGCGCCACCTGTAGGCCACAGGGAACTGTACACCGATACTCTCCCTGTGAATAAAATGGTTGCAAAAACCCTGACAAATTAGCAAACTACCATTCAAACACTTCCCCTAAATTTAGCACCCCGCTACACAAGCATACAATCTGATTACCCAAAATACTTCATGTTTACATAGCGAAGAAAACCACTCCATCTCTAACCGGCTTCTCCACCCTCCACTCCACTCTACCTATCCCCTTGCCCCAAGAGACCCGATGTCTCCATCAAGTGACTCATTAAAGTGTTTCACCACATTAGTGTACTTATTTCTCTTACTGACATACAAATAATCTATCAGGGGCTGACTCAACCCACCAGGCTCCACGTTTGGGTGAACTGGCCCTCTAAAATAAATTACATGACAATTATAAAATCTTGAATACAAATAAAGTGAATACATAGAACATTCAAGAGTTAAGTCCAAGAGGTAAACAAGCATTCAATCTGATTACCCAAAATACTTCATGTTTACATAACGAAGAAAACCACTCCATCTCTAACCTGGGTTCTCCACCCTCCACTTCGCCCTACCTATCCCCTTCACTCCAAGAGACCTGATGTCTCTATCATGTGACTCATTAAAGTATTTCTCCTACTGACATACAAATGATCTATCACATAGTCCCCTTGTTGTTTGACTGAATCTTAGAAATAAGTTGAGTGACCTTCAGACTTTAAGAATTGGTTGTCCATCAGATTGGTGCATTGTGAGAATTATAATAATCTGAAGTTCACTTTTCAGTTTAATGGAATGGGGGGGGGGTGTTCTGTAGTCCAGCCAGGGAGAACTGACACAGCTGACAACACTGCTTGGGATTTCAGTTCAGCAGAGGCAACGTTGTCACTTCACTAAAGGAAGATAGGAGTGCACTGGATTCCTTGAAGATCAATAGGTATTTCACGTTTTAACTACTTGAGCCCAGGCTATTTTTTGCTATCCAGCACTGTGCTGTTTTAACTGTCGATTGCGCGGTCATGCAACGCTGTACCCAAATTAAATTTATATAATTTTTTCAATCAAATAGAGCTTTCTTTTGGTGGTATTTGATCAAAACTGGGTTTTTTATTTTTGCAAAATAAACGAAAAACTACTGATTATTTTGAAAAAAACATTTTTCTTTACTTTCTGCTGCAAAACATATCCAATAAAACAATTAAAAAAATCAAATTTCTTCATAAATGTTGGCCAAAATGTAGTCTGCTACATGTCTTTGATAAAAAAAAATCCCACTTATGCCCCGTACACACGATCGGGCTTTTGCCCGGCCAAATCACATCGGAATTCCATCGGAGAAAAATAGAACATGTTCTATATCTAAACTCTGATGGAATTTCCGATGAAAAAACTCAGATGGGGCTACACGTGGTAGGAATTTCCGATGGAAAAAGTCCGTCTGACTTTTTCCATCGGAAATTCCGATCGTGTGTACAAGGCATAAGTGTACAGTTGTGCTCAAAGTTTGCATACCCTGGCAGAAATTGTGAAATTTTGGTATTAATTCCAGTTTACATTCCAGGGTATGTAAACTTTTGATCAGGGTCATTTGGGTGATTTCTGTATTCATTATGATTTAAAAAGGATCCAAAAAACGATGTCATAATAAATGGCTTCATGTGGTCACTATCCTTAAATAAAACACAGTTTTTTGGCATTATCAGTCATATTTTCAATATAAATGCCCACATTTCACAATTTCTGCCAGGGTATGCAAACTTTTGAGCACAACTGTATATTGATTGGTTTGCGTGAAAGTTATAACACCTAATAACTATGGAATTATTATTTTTTATACTACTAATGGCGGTGATCAGCAATTTATAATGGGACTGCTATAGTGCGGCAGACAATCTAATACTAACTGATGCTGGGGGGAACTCACTAAGGGCCCTTACATACAGGCTGTCCGATCAGCTACACCTGTCAATTTTTCAGGCGATCCTGATCGGACCCACTAGTCTCGTCTATGGAGCGGCGGATGTCAGCGTATACATGTCAGCTGACACCTGCCGCCATCCGATCCGATCCAGACGGATGGTGGTCCTATTTTCTATCCATCTGGTGGATCAGATAGGATCAGATAAAAACAGACAGGCGGTCTATCCGATTTCCCCGTAGAGGAGAGCAGGACTGTGTCCGTGTCTGCTCTGCACAGAGTGGACAGGACCTGTCATCCGCCTGCTCAGCGAATATCAGCAGAGCCATCTGCCGCTGAGCACGTGGAATCGGCTGCATGGAGGCACCCGTGTGAAAGGGGCCTTACACTAATACAGTGATCAGTGATAATACTATACAACACCAATGACACTTGCTGGGAAGGTGTTAACATCAAGGGCGATCAAGGGGCTAAATGTGTGCCTAACGATGTGTAATGTGTGCTGCTTTTTACTACAGATCATTATGTTTCTTATCCCAGCTTTGCAGAGATAAGAAACAGAGATATTGTTCTCTCTGTACAGAGCTCTGTGTTGATTGTCCACACAGAGCTCTGGGCTGTGATTGGACACAGGTCCCGACCATAAATCATTGGCTGAGACTTGCTGACAGACTTCGGCTGTGCACAATCACAGCGGGTGTCAGTAGGGGTGCGCGCATGTGCGTGCCCTAAACACGGAAGGAGGCAGCTACATACGGGTAAGTCACTTTGCCTCTGCTGGCCATCCATCTGTAGTACTTTACCGGCCGGCAGTCCTCAAGTGGCTAAAGAAAACATAGGGGATTGTGGGTGTATTGCAGAGATGTACTGAAGCATTGTTTGTATTTTGCCCAGACATACTCTTTAACCACTTGCTTACTGGGCACATAAACCCCCTTCCTGCCCAGGCGAAATTTCAGCTTTCGGCACTGTCACGCTTTGAATGACAATTGCGCGGTCGTGCGACGTGGCTCCCAAACAAAATTGATGTCCTTTTTTCCCCACAAATAGAGCTTTCTTTTGGTGGTATTTGATCACCTCTGCGGTTTTATTTTTTGCACAATAAACAAAAAAAGAGCGACAATTTTGATAAAAAACACAATATTTTTAGATTTTTGCTATGATAAATATCCCAATTTTTTTCTCAGTTTAGGCCGATACGTATTCTTCTACATATTTTTGGTTAAAAAAAATCCCAATAAGCGTATAGTGATTGGTTTGCGCAAAAGTTATAGCGTCTACAAAATAGGGGATAGAATTCTGAATTTTTTTTTTATTATTTTTTTTTTTTACTAGTAATGGCGGCGATCTGCGATTTTTGTCAGGACTGCGATATTGCGGCGGACACAGCGGACACTTTTGACACATTTTTGGGACCATTTACATTTATACAGCGAACAGTGCTATAAAAATGCACTGATTACTGTATAAATGTGACTGGCAGGGAAGGGGTTAACACTAGGGGGCAAGGAAGGGGTTAAATGTTTTCCCTATGAGTGATTCTTACTGTGAGGGGAGGGGACTGACTGGGGGAGGTGACCGATGGTTGTCCCTATGTACAAGGGACACAGCATCGGTCTCCTCTCCCTGACAGGACGTGGATCTCTGTGTTTACACACACAGATCTATGTCCTTGTCTGTGTACCGGCCGGTCGCGGGTACCTGGCGGACATCGCGGCCGCCAGGCACGCGCATCGGCATCTCAGTGATGCGCCAGACATGCGCGTGTGCCACGGGCGACGCTTGCGCGCCCCTCAGTGGCCGGAGGAGCTGAGGCCGTATAATGACGGCCTCCCGCCATTTTAGAACCACTTTGCGGCCGTCATTTGTCGTATGGCGGGCGCAAAGTGGTTAACACTGAGGACAACAATTTGGTAAAACATTTTGTTGCATCATATGGTTCAGGTCTCTGTGGTTTGAGGTGACAGGGCTTAGCACTTCTGTAGCACTGGGGTCCTTGGTTTGAATCCCACCCAAAGCACGTCTGCATGAAATTTGTATGTTCATCCTGTGCTTGTGTGGTTTTCTCCCACACTCCAAAGACATGCTGGTAGGCCAACGGGTCCTACTACAGTGGGGAAAATAAGTATTTGATCCTCAGATTTTGTAAGTTTGCCCACTTACAAAGAGATGAAGGGTCTATAATTTTTATCATAGGTGTATTTTAAATGATAGAGACAGAATATCAACCAAAACTCCAGAAAAAACACAAAACAAATACTATGAATTAAGTTGCTGTTCAGTGAGTAAAATAAGTATTTGATCCCCAAGCAAAACATGACTTAGTACTTGGTGGAGGAACCCTTGTTGGCAAGCAGAGAGGTCAGACGTTTCTTGTAGTTGGTTTCCAGGTTTGCACACATCTCAGGAGGGATTTTAGTCCACTCTTCTTTACAGATCTTCTCTAAATTCTTATGCCGCGTACACACGACCGTTTTTCATGATGAGAAAAATGCAATTTTTTTATTTGGTCATTAAAAACGATCGTGTGTGGGCTCCAGAGCATTTTTCACGACGTGAAAAATGGGCATTAAAAATTTGGAACATGCTCTAATTTTTCTCGTCGTTTTTCACGTAGTTTTTCTCATCATGAAAGGCTTTAACAACGTGAAAAAAACGCGCATGCTCAGAAGCAAGTTATGAGACGGGAGCGCTCGTTCTGGTAAAACTAGCGTTCGTAATGGAGATAGCACATTCGTCACGCTGTAACGGACTGAAGAGCATGAGGCTGAAAAGCGCGAATCGTCTCTCACCAAACTTTACTAACACAAGGATCAGCAAAAGTAGCCCAAAGGGTGGCGCCATCCGAATGGAACTTCCCCTTTATAGTGCCGTCGTACATTTCGTACGTCACGCGCTTTGCTCGAGAATTTTTTTTCATGATCGTGTGTAGGCAAGGCAGGCTTGAGAAGAATCACGTCGAGAAAAATGTAGTTTTTTTCAATGACATTAAAAACGGTCGTGTGTACGCGGCATTAAGGTTTCTTGGCCGTCACTTGGCAACTCGAAGTTTCAGCTCCCTTCAAACATTTTCTATAGGATTAAGGTCTGAAGACTGACTAAGCCACTCCATGACCTTAATGTGCTTCTTCTTGAGCCACTCCATTGTTACTTTGGGGGTAGGTTCTGGGTCATTGTCATGCTGGAAAACCCATCCACAACCCATCTTCAGTGTTCTGGCTGAGAGAAGAAGGTTCTCATCCAAGATTTTACAATACATGGCCTCATCCATTGGCCCCTCAATGCGGCAAAGTTCGTCTTTACCTTTAGCAGAGAAACAGCCCCAAAGCATAATGTTTCCACCTCTGCGCTTGACTGTAGGGATGATGTTCTTAAACCGCGTACACACGATCGGAATTTCCGTCGGAAAAACCTTGGATGATTTTTCTGACGGAATTCCGCTCAAGCTTGACAAGCATACACACGGTCACACAAAAGCTCTCTGAAATTTCCACTGTCAAGAACGCGGTGACGTACAACACTATGACGAGCCGAGAAAATTAAGTTCAATGCTTCCGAGCATGCGTCGAATTGTTTACGAGCATGCGTAGGAATTTTGCGCGTCGGAATTGCTACAGACGATCGGAATTTCTGAAAGGAATTTTTTCCGTCGGAAAAATAGAGAACCTGCTCTCAATCTTTTCTTGGCGGAAATTCCAAAAGTCCGATGGAGCCTACACATGGTCGCAATTTCCGACAAAAAGCTCACATTGGACTTTTCTTGTCGGAATTTCCGATCGCGTGTATGCGGCATTAGGGTCATAGTCAGCATTTTTATTCCTTCAAACACGACGAATTGCGTTAATGCCAAAGAGCTTAATTGTGTTGATGAGAACCTTCTTCCCTCAGCCAGAACACTGAAGATGGGTCCGTGGATGGGTCTTTCAGCATGACAATGACCCAAAACATACCACCAAGGCAACAAAGGAGTGGCTCAAGAAGAAGCACATTAAGGTCATGGAGTGGCCTAGCCAATCCTATAGAAAATTTATGGAGGGAGCAGAAAGTTTGAGTTGCCAAAAAACCTTAAGGATTTAGAGAAGATCTGTAAAGAAGAGTGGACAAAAATCCCTCCTGAGATTTGTGCAAACCTGGAAACCAACTACAAGAAATGTCTGACCTCTCTGCTTGCCAACAAGGGTTCCTCCACCAAGTACTAAGTCATGTTTTGCTTGGGGATCAAATACTTATTTTACTCACTGAACAGCAACTCCATTTACAGTGACTCCCAGTGGCGGTGCGTCCATAGAGGGCGCCGGAGCGCCGCCCCCTCTCGCTCCCGCACCGCCACTGAAAGACAATATACAGATTCATGCATTGCATGAATCTGTGTATTGTCACCGCTGCCGCACTGCCTACTATACATATGGCCGGCCTCCTGGTGAGCGCCGGCCATATGAATTAGAGCGGTGGCCGGCGGTAAGTGTAACTTGGAAGTGCCTATCAGAGCCAGCGGCTCTGATAGGCTTTCCGAATACAGCTCTCACGCTGTATTCGGCTTCCAAAAACTCCTCCCAGGTACGCACGGGGGTGCGTTCCTTGGAGAAGACTGTGTGGAGGTTTCAGCCAATCAGGTTCACCGGATCTGGTTACCGGTAACCTGATTGGCTGAAGCGACATTGAGGGCGGGAGAACACATCGAGGACGGCGCGGACCGAGGAAGGTAAGTGCAGGGCTGGGGGGGGGGGGGGGGGACAGGCTGCATTTGGGGGACAAACTGGCTGAATATGGGGGGAACTGGCTGTATATGGGGGACAAACTGGCTGCATTTGGGGGGAACTGGCTGTATATGGGGGACAAACTGGCTGCATTTGTGGGGAACTGGCTGTATATGGGGGACAAACTGGCTGCATTTGGGGGGAACTGGCTGTATATGGGGGACAAACTGGCTGCATTTGGGGGGAACAGGCTGCATTTGGGGGGAACAGGCTGCATTTGGGGGACAAACTGGCTGAATATGGGGGGAACTGGCTGTATATGGGGGACAAACTGGCTGCATTTGGGGGGAACTGGCTGTATATGGGGGACAAACTGGCTGCATTTGGGGGGAACTGGCTGAATATGGGGGACAAACTGGCTGAATATGGGGGGAACTGGCTGAATATGGGGGACAAACTGGCTAAATATGGGGGGAACTGGCTGTATATGGGGGACAAACTGGCTGTATTTGGGGGGAACTGGCTGTATATGGGGGAAAAACTGGCTGTATATGGGGGACAAACTGGCTGCATTTGGGGGGAACTGGCTGAATATGGGGGACAAACTGGCTGCATTTGGGGGGAACTGGCTGTATATGGGGGACAAACTGGCTGAATATGGGGGAAACTGGCTGAATATGGGGGACAAACTGGCTGAATATGGGGGGAACTGGCTGTATATGGGGGACAAACTGGCTGCATTTGGGGGGAACTGGCTGTATATGGGGGACAAACTGGCTGTATATGGGGGACAAACTGGCTGCATTTGGGGGGAACTGGCTGAATATGGGGGACAAACTGGCTGCATTTGGGGGGAACTGGCTGTGTATATGGGGGACAAACTGGCTGAATATGGGGGGAACTGGCTGAATATGAGGGACAAACTGGCTGAATATGGGGGGAACTGGCTGTATATGGGGGACAAACTGGCTGCATTTGGGGGGAACTGGCTGTATATGGGGGCACACTGGCTATATATGGGGACAAACTGGCTGTATATGGGGGGCACACTGGCTGTATATATGGGGGCACACTGGTTATATATATATGGGGGACAAACTGGCTGCATTTGGGCGGAACTGGCTGTGTATGGGGGCACACTGGCTATATTTGGGGACAAACTGGCTGTATACGGGGGCACACTGGCTGTATATATGGGGGCACACTGGTTATATATATATGGGGGCACACTGGCTGTATATGGAAACAAACTGGCTGTATTTGAGGGGGCACACTGGTGGCGTTTGGGCACAGGGGCTGCGTTTAATGGGCACAGTGGCGGCAAGTTTTTTTTTTTTTTCAGTTTGTTTGCGCCCCCCCAAAAATTTTGAGCACCAGCCACCACTGGTGACTCCAATGAAGTCTATGGGGACAAAACCGCTCAAATCTGCCTGAAAAGTAGCTCATGTACTTTTATGAGTGACAGGCATCTTGCTACAGGCGACAAAATGCTCAAATGTGAACAGGGGCCATTGAAATGAATGGGACTTTGCTTGTTCAGTGTTTCTGAGCATCGAGCTGAAAAACGCTCAAGTGTGATTGGGGTCTAGTGTCACTAGCGACGTCTGTGTCAGTTAGTGACCCTCCCAGATAGTGTCTGTTAGTGCCACCCTATCACGGTCACACTGTAAGTCGCTGAACACTGCCGTTATAATATAGCGTCTATAGATGCGTAAATTCCAGTGTACATATCATAGTTTGTAGACGCTATAACTTTCGCACAAACCAATTATTATACACTTGTCGGGATCTTTTTTTTACCAAAGACATGTGGCATGTAGTTTTTTTTTTTTTTTTTTTAGTTAATATAATAAATAATAAAAACTCAGTGGTGACCAAATTCCACCAAAAGGAAGCTTTAGGGCCCTTTCACACACGTGTCCGTCTACGGGCTCCACTTTGCTCATCGGGGATCGCTCTGTCGATCCCCGCTGAGCAGGCAGATGACAGGTCTGTCTCCACACACTGTGCAGGGACCGACCTGTCAGAGCGCCACTCTCCCCTATGGGGGATCGGATGACGACGGACCGTAGAGCGGGTCGGATGTCAGCGGGCATGTCACCGCTGACATCCGTGGCTCCATAGAGGAGCACGGAGCGCCCGTTCAGGCGGACCTCAGCGGTCCGCCCGTGTGAAAGGGCCCTTGTTTGTGTAAGAAAAATTATATAAATTTAATTTGTGTACAGTGTTGCATGACTGTGCAATTGTCAGTTAAAGTAGCGCAGTGTTGAATAGCAAAGAATGGTCATGAATTGGATAAAACTTTCCAGAGGTCTAGTGGTCAATAAGGAGCTGCTTCCCCGAATACATATTTTCCGCCACTAGATGTCCTCAGTCTGAGGATCAGCATCATTTATACTACTTCCTCTAAACCAAGCTGTCTAGAACCCGCCCACAGCCTTTGACTGGACACTGATGTAGAAGCAGCACAGTGATGAGCTCATCTGCCTGTCACTCTGCTCTCTCCTCCTATTAGTATACTCATTGTCAGCACATGAACTGATTGTCTCCCATTCAATGCCTGCAATAAATGTGTATTTTTTATACCAGCAGTGTAAGAACCTGACATTGTATCAGCCTCTTCAATCCCTTGCACAACAGATCTGAGACTGAAGCCTCGTACACACGACCGAGTTTCTCGGCAAGAACCAGCAAGAAACTTGCTGGCAGAGATTTCTTGCCGAGAAATTCGTTCGTGTGTATGGTTTCTCGTCAAGAAAAGCGACAAGAATCTCAACGAGAAAATAGAGAACCTGCTCTCTATTTTCTCGTCGAGATTCTCGTCAGCCTGTTTCTCGACGAGAAAATTGTGTGTGTGTACACTTACCTTTTCGCTGGGAAGCCCACGCATGCTCAAAATGACTTAGACGCATGCGCGGTAGCTTCCTAGGCATAGGTAGGGTGAACCAAGATGGCGGCGACGGCATCGAATGTGACAAGCGCATGCTCATCGTATTCGATGACGTCACCGCGTACGCTCCATTCAAAGAACCGCGGGTTCTTTGAATCGAGCGTGTGTACACTCGGCCGGGACAAGTTTCTTGTCCAAGGATCTCGTCGTAAAAAACGACATGTTTTTAACGACGAGATTCTCGGCCGTGTGTACGAGGCTTGAGAATGAGAGAAGCAGAACAAGGAATAAATCAACTGTGCTGTAGTGCTCAAGGGGCAAGCTGATAGGAGGAGAGAGCATAGTGACAGAGAGGTGTGTGCATCAGTCTGCTGCTTCTTCTTTTGCTGTCTTAACAGAGGCTGAGTGAGGGACTATCCTGTAAGTGTAACTTAAAGTGTTATTAAACCCACAACAGTAAAATCAGTCTGTATATGCAGTAAAGCATGCTTGTTATACTCACTGTGGAACCTAAGGGGTTAACCCTCTGCATTATGTAAAAAGGCTGTTTGATCCTGTCTTCTCTGATCCTCCCCTTCTTCCACTGTCCCCAATCCATCTCCTGATAGAACAGAGGCTAGGGGACAAGCTACACATGCTCAGTTGGGTGTGTATTGCTAGAGAGTTTTGTTTTTTTCTTGGGAGAGTGCATGTGATCAGCACAGGGCCAATCAGCACTGTCCAGACAGAGGGTCAGGGGTCACTCAGCTTCATAGGACAGTCAGAAGAGAATGAAAACTCCTCCTACAAGCTTTAACCAGACACTGATACAAGTCAAAAGATTACTATATACTGCTGATGAGAAAAGATATTTATCAGTTTATATTTACTAAAATAATTGCATTTCCATGTTCGGTGTACTGTGGGAGACCAGATATATAGTGAATGCAGGTTCTGGGTTTAGTAACACTATAAAACCAAAAATATAATATAGCACAGCTTAGTAGTCTTAGTGGTGTGGTGGCTGCATTTGTTTTTGTTTTCTCTGGGCCATCCTGCAAATAACACATTTCCCCTCCCTGGGTGGCTACGTCACTCCTCCACTGTATCTGTGGAGGGAGCCATGGTTGTCACCTGAGGCTACTTCCCTGGAAAGGACTACAAACATGTCTGTATCTCGTCATCGCCATTAGATGGGGGGCAGGTCCACTGGTAGTTTACAAAAGAGAGCTAGGATGTAGTGGCGGCTAGTGCTGTAAACACACAAGACACCCATCGCCACAACCCCCCCCCCCCCCCCTCAGACGGTTGGTTGCTCACCCCCCCACCAGCCCTGCAGTTACACCATCTAGCAGCTTCGGCTCCTTCCTGCGTCTCCTCCTCCTCTGCAGCGGCTTTCCCCCGGCGGCTTTACCTGCGTCTCCGGCTTCACGGCGGCTTCGTCCTCAGCGGCTTCCCTCCTTCCTTTGTCGGTCAATGCGATTGCTTCTCCTCTCAGCCAATCAGGTCTCAGGACCCGCTTCCTGATAGGCCAAGAGGAAAATCAGGAAGACAATAGTGAATATTAATTTGCTATTGTCACACAACTGGGTGGGCTCAGGGCGCAGTGCTTTGCGCCCCGAGCCCACCCTTTTTTTAGGCCAATTAGAGCCTCTGGCTCTAATCATGTGCTTCTAAAAAAAAAAAAACATTGGAATCCATGCATCCGGCCCCCTGCATGTAGATTAGGGGCTGTACACATGGATTAGGGGGACTGCACCCCTGCTCCCCTAATGAACAGGCCACCTCTGCTAGGAAGGAAGACATTCTTCAGTGCAGCTTACAGGAATTGACAAGGACACGGCATTTCTGGCAAGATCAACAGGGATTTTCTGTACTTGCTGAAAATGTTCTTAGTGTTAAAAAAAATAAAAAAATACACATGGTTGTGGCGCAATAGTGTGGGCTTTTCAGGGTAAAATAGGCAATGAGTAAGCAACATAACACCTACCAGCTGCCTTTCAAACGCCCTCTGAAAAGAGATCCACCACAGATCACTCTTGAGAGGGTGATGCAAGTGTAAACGAACCTCAACAGTGAAGACAGTGATACAGAGGAACGTTCCATTAAAAATAATGTATTACTCAGGTCAGCAGCACTATAAACAGGTGTGAAACTGCACAGACAAAAACCAGGTGGAATGTTCTTTTTATCATGAGCAGATAGATGTCACTTTGATCATGGTGACGAAAAGCAGTGACATGTGAAAAACACGGATATTTTAAACAATATATTAATAATCCTCATATCCTTATGTGTTCTCTGCGCTATTTGCACCCTTATGAAAGATTATCTGTGGCGGGTAACCGACTTTTCGCAGGCATGTACATAGAGTAACACGTCTTTATAAAACATTATCGCATGCGTTTCCTTGTGCTTTTAATGCTCATTGTGGTGCACATTTGTTTTGTTAAAGCTGAACTCCGAGAAGGTATAAACAGCACAATTTATTGCAGCTCTGTAATAATGAATACATCATTAAATGTTTTTTTTTTAATTTTTTATGAAAGTGTAGCCCCCGTCCCCAGCGCTGTCAGCACAGGAGTGGCTGCATGGACCGCACTATTATTTCTGCTGCTTTCCCGCACTATCTCTGTCCCCCTCAGGTAGCCGCAGAACAGAGGAGCAGCTGTGGGGAGAGATAGAGAAAGGACCCCGATCAGTGCTGAGCTATGGAGAGACAGAGAGCTGGAGGGAAGTCCCGCCCACCACCAGGAGAATACAGAGGAAGGGGATATGGACTGCTGTGCATCCTGGGACAACAACAGCCTGCTGGGAGAAATTGAGACTTGTGGATGATATAGTCCCCAGACAGACTGAGTCTGTATATTAGATTGGCAATGGAGCAACACATTTCAGCATGACTGGGACTCTGAGGAGAGGAAAAGGAAGGTCTGTTCCCAGGTTTGGGGGAGATGTGGTGAGGTCTTTGTGGGAGACAGGTTGTGCTGCAGGGTGTAAGCAGAACCCTTTGTCATCACATCAGGGATGCAAAGAGGTGGTGTAGTTGGCATCTCCTGGTACATGAGGACGCCAAGGTTGCTGACTAGTGCCATTGCCTGATCATTGGAGAGAACACCACTGTCGCTTACTGGTACTGCCACCTGATCATTGGAGAGAACACCACTATCCCTTACTGGTGCTGCCACCTGATCATTGGAGAGAACACCACTATCCCTTACTGGTACTGCCACCTGATCATTGGAGAGAACACCACTATCCCTTACTGGTGCTGCCACCTGATCATTGGAGAGAACACCACTATCCCTTACTGGTACTGTCACCTGATCATTGGAGAGAACACCACTATCCCTTACTGGTGCTGCCACCTGATCATTGGAGAGAACACCACTATCCCTTACTGGTACTGTCACCTGATCATTGGAGAGAACACCACTATCCCTTACTGGTGCTGCCACCTGATCATTGGAGAGAACACCACTATCCCTTACTGGTGCTGCCACCTGATCATTGGAGAGAACACCACTATCCCTTACTGGTGCTGCCACCTGATCATTGGGGAGAACACCACTATCCATTACTGGTGCTGCCACCTGGTCATTGGAGAGAACACCACTATCCCTTACTGGTGCTGCCACCTGATCATTGGAGAGAACACCACTATCCCTTACTGGTGCTGCCACCTGATCATTGCGGAGAACACCACTATCCCTTACTGGTACTGTCACCTGATCATTGGGGAGAACACCACTATCCCTTACTGGTGCTGCCACCTGATCATTGGAGAGAACACCACTATCCCTTACTGGTGCTGCCACCTGATCATTGGAGAGAACACCACTATCCCTTACTGGTGCTGCCACCTGATCATTGGAGAGAACACCACTATCCCTTACTGGTACTGTCACCTGATCATTGGGGAGAACACCACTATCCCTTACTGGTGCTGCCACCTGATCATTGGAGAGAACACCACTATCCCTTACTGGTGCTGCCACCTGATCATTGGAGAGAACACCACTATCCCTTACTGGTGCTGCCACCTGATCATTGGAGAGAACACCACTATCCCTTACTGGTGCTGCCACCTGATCATTGGAGAGAACACCACTATCCCTTACTGGTGCTGCCACCTGATCATTGGAGAGAACACCACTATCCCTTACTGGTGCTGCCACCTGATCATTGGAGAGAACACCACTATCCCTTACTGGTGCTGCCACCTGATCATTGGAGAGAACACCACTATCCCTTACTGGTACTGTCACCTGATCATTGGAGAGAACACCACTATCCCTTACTGGTACTGCCACCTGATCATTGGAGAGAACACCACTATCGCTTACTGGTACTGCCACCTGATCATTGGGGAGAACACCACTATCCCTTACTGGTGCTGTCACCTGATCATTTAGGAGGACACCACTATCCCTTACTGGTACTGTCACCTGATCATTGGGGAGAACACCACTATCCCTTACTGGTGCTGCCACCTGATCATTGGAGAGAACACCACTATCCCTTACTGGTGCTGCCACCTGATCATTGGAGAGAACACCACTATCCCTTACTGGTGCTGCCACCTGATCATTGGAGAGAACACCACTATCCCTTACTGGTGCTGCCACCTGATCATTGGAGAGAACACCACTATCCCTTACTGGTGCTGCCACCTGATCATTGGAGAGAACACCACTATCCCTTACTGGTACTGTCACCTGATCATTGGAGAGAACACCACTATCCCTTACTGGTACTGTCACCTGATCATTTAGGAGGACACCACTATCCCTTACTGGTACTGTCACCTGATCATTGGGGAGAACACCACTATCCCTTACTGGTGCTGCCACCTGATCATTGGAGAGAACACCACTATCCCTTACTGGTGCTGCCACCTGATCATTGGAGAGAACACCACTATCCCTTACTGGTGCTGCCACCTGATCATTGGAGAGAACACCACTATCCCTTACTGGTGCTGCCACCTGATCATTGGAGAGAACACCACTATCCCTTACTGGTGCTGCCACCTGATCATTGGAGAGAACACCACTATCCCTTACTGGTGCTGCCACCTGATCATTGGAGAGAACACCACTATCCCTTACTGGTACTGTCACCTGATCATTGGAGAGAACACCACTATCCCTTACTGGTACTGTCACCTGATCATTGGGGAGAACACCACTATCCCTTACTGGTGCTGCCACCTGATCATTGGAGAGAACACCACTATCCCTTACTGGTACTGTAACCTGATCATTGGAGAGAACACCACTATCCCTTACTGGTACTGTCACCTGATCATTGGGGAGAACACCACTATCCCTTACTGGTGCTGCCACCTGATCATTGGGGAGAACACCACTATCCCTTACTGGTACTGTCACCTGATCATTGGAGAGAACACCACTATCCCTTTCTGGTACTGTCACCTGATCATTGGGGAGAACACCACTATCCCTTACTGGTGCTGCCACCTGATCATTGGAGAGAACACCACTATCCATTACTGGTGCTGCCACCTGATCATTGGAGAGAACACCACTATCCCTTACTGGTGCTGCCACCTGATCATTGGAGAGAACACCACTATCCCTTACTGGTACTGTCACCTGATCATTGGGGAGAACACCTCTATCCCTTACTGGTGCTGCCACCTGATCATTGGAGAGAACACCACTATCCCTTACTGGTACTGTCACCTGATCATTGGAGAGAACACCACTATCCCTTACTGGTACTGTCACCTGATCATTGGAGAGAACACCACTATCCCTTACTGGTGCTGCCACCTGATCATTGGAGAAAACACCACTATCCCTTACTGGTGCTGCCACCTGATCATTGGAGAGAACACCACTATCCCTTACTGGTACTGTCACCTGATCATTGGGGAGAACACCACTATCCCTTACTGGTGCTGCCACCTGATCATTGGAGAGAACACCACTATCCCTTACTGGTGCTGCCACCTGATCATTGGAGAGAACACCACTATCCCTTACTGGTACTGTCACCTGATCATTGGAGAGAACACCACTATCCCTTACTGGTACTGCCACCTGATCATTGGAGAGAACACCACTATCGCTTACTGGTACTGCCACCTGATCATTGGGGAGAACACCACTATCCCTTACTGGTGCTGCCACCTGATCATTGGGGAGAACACCACTATCCCTTACTGGTACTGTCACCTGATCATTGGAGAGAACACCACTATCCCTTACTGGTACTGTCACCTGATCATTGGGGAGAACACCACTATCCCTTACTGGTGCTGCCACCTGATCATTGGAGAGAACACCACTATCCATTACTGGTGCTGCCACCTGATCATTGGAGAGAACACCACTATCCCTTACTGGTGCTGCCACCTGATCATTGGAGAGAACACCACTATCCCTTACTGGTACTGTCACCTGATCATTGGAGAGAACACCACTATCCCTTACTGGTGCTGCCACCTGATCATTGGAGAGAACACCACTATCCCTTACTGGTACTGTCACCTGATCATTGGAGAGAACACCACTATCCCTTACTGGTACTGTCACCTGATCATTGGAGAGAACACCACTGTCCTTACTGGTACTGCCACCTGATCATTGGAGAGAACACCACTATCCCTTACTGGTACTGTCACCTGATCATTGGGGAGAACACCACTATCCCTTACTGGTGCTGCCACCTGATCATTGGAGAGAACACCACTATCCCTTACTGGTGCTGCCACCTGATCATTGGAGAGAACACCACTATCCCTTACTGGTACTGTCACCTGATCATTGGAGAGAACACCACTATCCCTTACTGGTACTGCCACCTGATCATTGGAGAGAACACCACTATCGCTTACTGGTGCTGCCACCTGATCATTGGAGAGAACACCACTATCCCTTACTGGTACTGTCACCTGATCATTGGGGAGAACACCACTATCCCTTACTGGTACTGTCACCTGATCATTGGGGAGAACACCACTATCCCTTACTGGTGCTGCCACCTGATCATTGGAGAGAACACCACTATCCCTTACTGGTACTGCCACCTGATCATTGGGGAGAACACCATTATCCCTTACTGGTGCTGCCACCTGATCATTGGGGAGAACACCACTATCCCTTACTGGTGCTGCCACCTGATCATTGGGGAGAACACCACTATCCCTTACTGGTACTGTCACCTGATCATTGGAGAGAACACCACTATCCCTTACTGGTACTGTCACCTGATCATTGGGGAGAACACCACTATCCCTTACTGGTGCTGCCACCTGATCATTGGAGAGAACACCACTATCCATTACTGGTGCTGCCACCTGATCATTGGAGAGAACACCACTATCCCTTACTGGTGCTGCCACCTGATCATTGGAGAGAACACCACTATCCCTTACTGGTACTGTCACCTGATCATTGGGGAGAACACCTCTATCCCTTACTGGTGCTGCCACCTGATCATTGGAGAGAACACCACTATCCCTTACTGGTACTGTCACCTGATCATTGGAGAGAACACCACTATCCCTTACTGGTACTGTCACCTGATCATTGGAGAGAACACCACTATCCCTTACTGGTGCTGCCACCTGATCATTGGAGAGAACACCACTATCCCTTACTGGTACTGTCACCTGATCATTGGAGAGAACACCACTATCCCTTACTGGTACTGTCACCTGATCATTGGAGAGAACACCACTATCCCTTACTGGTACTGTCACCTGATCATTGGAGAGAACACCACTATCCCTTACTGGTACTGTCACCTGATCATTGGGGAGAACACCACTATCCCTTACTGGTACTGTCACCTGATCATTGGGGAGAACACCACTATCCCTTACTGGTACTGTCACCTGATCATTGGAGAGAACACCACTATCCCTTACTGGTACTGTCACCTGATCATTGGGGAGAACACCACTATCCCTTACTGGTGCTGCCACCTGATCATTGGAGAGAACACCACTATCCCTTACTGGTGCTGCCACCTGATCATTGGAGAGAACACCACTATCCCTTACTGGTGCTGCCACCTGATCATTGCGGAGAACACCACTATCCCTTACTGGTGCTGCCACCTGATCATTGGAGAGAACACCACTATCCCTTACTGGTACTGTCACCTGATCATTGGGGAGAACACCACTATCCCTTACTGGTACTGTCACCTGATCATTGGGGAGAACACCACTATCCCTTACTGGTACTGTCACCTGATCATTGGAGAGAACACCACTATCCCTTACTGGTACTGTCACCTGATCATTGGGGAGAACACCACTATCCCTTACTGGTACTGTCACCTGATCATTGGGGAGAACACCACTATCCCTTACTGGTACTGTCACCTGATCATTGGAGAGAACACCACTATCGCTTAGGCCTCCTTACAAGAAAAGTGCGATGTGAGATTTTTGTCAGGAATTCTGACCGTGTGTATGCTCCATCACACTTTTTCTGTCAGTTTTCCTGCCAAGAAAAGATTCAGAGCAGGATCTCGATTTTCGTGACAGGAAAAATTCCTATCGCAAATCGCGTTCGTCTGTATGCAATTACGACGTGCAAAAAAACGAGCATGCTCAGAATCAAGCAGAAGACCCAAACTGCCTATTGAACTTCATTGATCTCGGCTCGTCATACGTGTTGTACATCACCGCGTTCTTGACGTTCGGAATATCAGCCAAGATTTGAGTGACCGTGTGTATGCAAGACAATTTTGAGCTGTTTTCCTGCTGAAAAAAAACACGGTTTTCCTGTCGGAAAAACTGATCGTGTGTACAGGGCATTACTGGTGCTGCCACCTGATCATTGGAGAGAACACCACTATCGCGTACTGGTGCTGCCACCTGATCATTGGGGAGAACATCCCTGAACATCCCTGTACTGGTGCTGCCATCTAATCATTGGGAAGGACACCACTGTTACTTACTGGTGCTGCCGCCTGCTCATTGGAGAGAACACCACTGTCACTTACTGGTGCTGCCATCTGATCATTGGAGAGGACACCACTGTTGCTTACTGGTGCTGCCACCAGATCATTGGGGAGGACACCACGGTCACTTACTGGTGCTGCCACCTGATCATTGGAGAGAACACCACTGTCACTTACTGGTGCTACCACCTGATCATTGGGAAGAACATCCCTGTCTCTTACTGGTGCTGCCACCTGATCATTGGGGAGGACACCACTGTCACTTACTGGTGCTACCACCTGATCATTGGAGAGAACACCACTGTTGCTTACTGGTGCTACCACCTGATCATTGGAGAGAACACCACTGTTGCTTACTGGTGCTGCCACCTGATCATTGGGGAGAACATCCCTGTCTCTTACTGGTGCTGCCACCTGATCATTGGAGAGAACACCACTGTCACTTACTGGTGCTGCCACCTGATCATTGGAGAGAACATCACTATCGCCTACTGGTGCTGCCACCTGATCATTGGGGAGGACACCACTGTCACTTACTGGTGCTGCCATCTGATCATTGGAGGGGACACCACTGTTGCTTACTGAAGCTGCCACCAGATCATTGAAGAGAACATCACTATCGCTTACTGGTGCTGCCACCAGATCATTGGGGAGGACACCACTGTCACTTACTGGTGCTACCACCTATACATTGGGGAGAACATCCCTGTCTCTTACTGGTGCTGCCACCTGATCATTGGAGAGAACACCACTGTCACTTACTGGTGCTACCACCTGATCATTGGAGAGAACACCACTGTTGCTTACTGGTGCTGCCACCTGATCATTGGGGAGAACATCCCTGTCTCTTACTGGTGCTGCCACCTGATCATTGGAGAGAACACCACTGTCACTTACTGGTGCTACCACCTCATCATTGGAGAGAACACCACTGTCACTTACTGGTGTTGCCACCTGATCATTGGGGAGAACATCCCTGTCTCTTACTGGTGCTGCCACCTGATCATTGGAGAGAACATCACTGTCGCTTACTGGTGCTGCCACCAGATCATTGAAGAGAACATCACTATCGCTTACTGGTGCTGCCACCTGATCATAGGGGAGGACACCACTGTCTCTTACTGGTGCTGCCACCTGATCATTGGAGAGAACTCCACTGTCTCTTACTGGTGCTGCCACCTGATCATTGGGGAGAACACCACTGTCTCTTACTGGTGCTGCCACCTGATCATTGGGGAGGACACCACTGTCTCTTACTGGTGCTGCCACCTGATCATTGGGGAGGACACCACTGTCTCTTACTGGTGCTGCCACCTGATCATTGGGGAGAACACCACTGTCTCTTACTGGTGCTGCCACCTGATCATTGGGGAGGACGCCACTGTCTCTTACTGGTGCTGCCACCTGATCATTGGGGAGAACGCCACTGTCTCTTACTGGTGCTGCCACCTGATCATTGGGGAGGACACTACTGTCTCTTACTGGTGCTGCCACCTGATCATTGGAGAGAACACCACTGTCACTTACTGGTGCTACCACCTGATCATTGGAGAGAACACCACTGTCACTTACTGGTGTTGCCACCTGATCATTGGGGAGAACATCCCTGTCTCTTACTGGTGCTGCCACCTGATCATTGGAGAGAACATCACTGTCACTTACTGGTGCTGCCACCAGATCATTGGAGAGAACACCATTGTCGCTTACTGGTGCTGCCACCTGATCATTGGGGAGGACACCACTGTCTCTTACTGGTGCTGCCACCTGATCATTGGAGAGAACACCACTGTCTCTTACTGGTGCTGCCACCTGATCATTGGGGAGGACACCACTGTCTCTTACTGGTGCTGCCACCTGATCATTGGGGAGAACACCACTGTCTCTTACTGGTGCTGCCACCTGATCATTGGGGAGGACGCCACTGTCTCTTACTGGTGCTGCCACCTGATCATTGGGGAGGACGCCACTGTCTCTTACTGGTGCTGCCACCTGATCATTGGGGAGAACACCACTGTCTCTTACTGGTGCTGCCACCTGATCATTGGGGAGGACACCACTGTCTCTTACTGGTGCTGCCACCTGATCATTGGAGAAAACACCACTGTCACTTACTGGTGCTACCACCTGATCATTGGGGAGAACATCCCTGTCACTTACTGGTGTTGCCACCTGATCATTGGGGAGAACATCCCTGTCTCTTACTGGTGCTGCCACCTGATCATTGGAGAGAACATCACTGTCACTTACTGGTGCTGCCACCAGATCATTGGAGAGAACACCATTGTCGCTTACTGGTGCTGCCACCAGATCATTGAAGAGAACATCACTATCGCTTACTGGTGCTGCCACCTGATCATTGGGGAGGACACCACTGTCTCTTACTGGTGCTGCCACCTGATCATTGGAGAGAACACCACTGTCTCTTACTGGTGCTGCCACCTGATCATTGGGGAGGACACCACTGTCTCTTACTGGTGCTGCACCTGATCATTGGGGAGAACACCACTGTCTCTTACTGGTGCTGCCACCTGATCATTGGGGAGGACGCCACTGTCTCTTACTGGTGCTGCCACCTGATCATTGGGGAGAACACCACTGTCTCTTACTGGTGCTGCCACCTGATCATTGGGGAGGACACCACTGTCTCTTACTGGTGCTGCCACCTGATCATTGGGGAGGACACCACTGTCACTTACTGGTGCTGCCACCTGATCATTGGAGAGGACACCACTGTCACTTACTGGTGCTGCCACCTGATCATTGGGGAGGACACCGCTGTCACTTACTGGTGCTGCCACCTGATCATTGGGGAGGACACCACTGTTGCTTACTGGTGCTGCTGCCTGATCATTGGAGAGAACACTGCTGCTGACTTCACTGAGCTGCCAAATGAGAACAAAGGGAGACCAGCGGTCACCCCAGGAATTGGTGAGAGGCTGCCAGCCACACTCCACTACCCCCCATTAAAGACTAGCAATTATTGATTGCTTTGGACACAGTGCAGGCACCTGCACTTAGGCTAGGAGGTACTTATCTAGAGCGTTCCTATGCTGGATCTGGGTCGCAATCTGCTGGCCAGCATTGAAAGTTGAAACATTGTCCCTTAGGCAGGACCATCCCCAGTATAGGGTTTAGGGGGCGATTCTCTATACCATTGGCTTGTTATCACCATTTTGTCATATCATATTTGCTACTCTTTTTTTACATATTTGTTTGAGGGGTTGTTGCCATCTTTCTCTGGTTACTGTATATATATATATATATTAATATAATAAATATCCCCTCTTGAGCCTGTGTGTGTTGGAGAGTGTGATGCTGCTTACAGAGGTGGGCTCTGTGATCAGGGGACCCAAGAACATAGTGGCTTCTTCAGGGGTAAGTGCCACACAGGTATTGTAAGTACTTTATTTTGTCCTGTTATCAGCTTCTTGCAGTCACTGCAGCAGAGATAAAGTGTGAGAGGAAGAAGCAGCACAAGAAGCCAATCAGATCATGTGTTGACAAGAAGCATGCTAATAGGAGAACAGAGCAGAGTGACAGAGAAATGAGCTCATCACTGTGCTGCTTCTCCTTTCATGGTTCAGTCACAGGCCTGGGCAGGTCCAGAACACCCTGGGCTCAAAGGACATGGGTTGAATGATACTGACCATTGCACTGAGTACATCTAGTGGCAGAAAAAACTGCCATGGAAATCTCCGGAATGAAAATGAATATTGCATCGAAAGTGGCTTTTGTTATTTTGTCCTTTAATGGGCTATTTATTTTTATCTTTTTATACTTGGCAGGAACTCTTTTGTAAAAATACTTACGGTACATTCCTTTTTAATGTTAATGTCCAAATTGAAGCAGAAATATCCAAGAAATATTAAGAAATTTTCTATGATGCAGATGTGTTGGAAAGCATAATGCACTTTTCCCATTCATTCAAATCAGTTGGTAAAATCAAAGTGTACAGTAAAAGGCTCCCTGCAAAGAAGACATGAAATATTTACCACTCATCTCTGGGGAAGAAGATAAACCTCTGGGAGATGATCCTGCAGAATCTCAGACTTGTGGTTGTGTTGACTTTCTGGTCTCCCAGAATGTGCTGTGGTTCCTCCTGCTGGCCCCTACATCACTACAAGGCACAGTGGTGACGTAGGGGCCTGTGGATCGTACCACTGAGTTAGGGGAGGACCAGGAATCTGGCACTCCTGCAAGTGTCAGATTCTACAAAAATACTTAATGTTCACTCCTGGAGAGATCAGTGGCACCAGCAGGATCAGAGGTGAATATTCCATGTTTTTTTTGCAGGGAGAACATTACTGTGCAGTTTTACTTGAGATCTTTATCTTTTAATCCTTGTCTGTGTTGCATTTTAAACTGGTGCAATGACCTGCCCCAGGTTTCCTCTTTTAGGGTGGCTCTCTTCTCCTGCAGCGTCCTATGGAGCCACCATTGCATGTAGGGACTAGAGATGTGTCTCCTACACTGTGTGCATCAATAGAAACACACATAATCTAGGATGGCAAGGCACTCCCCTGCTCCTCCATCCTCCTCCCCCTCCCTTATCCAAGCTTACAGACTGGTTGGAGACTTTACTGCCCATTATTAACTCTTTCCTGTGAAGAACGAAAGTTCAGGGAAGCAGTACTGAGAGAGCAGGTCAAATGTTATTCTTGAAACAGAATAGAGTTTAAAGAGAAGTGTGGGTTTAAAAAAAAAAAACAACATTTATACTCACCTATTTAAATGCAGCATTGATCCTATGCTACAGCTGTCTGCCGCCGGCTCCACACTAAGAACCAAGTGATCACAGACTGTTGATCACTCAGTTCTTGGATCTGCTGAGCACAGAGCAGTGACTGTCAGTCACCGGCTCTGTGCTCTGCCCCTTCAGCACTCACTGAAGCTCTGGGCTGGAGTTAGAGTTGCCACCCTTTCTTCAAGCCAAACCCGAACACTTTAGCGGCACAGGGCAAATTCTCTTTCGTAGTATACACTATAGGATTATAAAAGACCTGGGACATCTTTGGGTGCCTCGAGGAGAGTGGTAATGCAGCGTGCTGCAGCAAACAGGAGGTGTGGCCAAACTGCTGTTGCTGACATCATTGCGCCCACCCCCCCCCCCCCCAGTGCCCCATTGATGCCGAACCTGCCCCCAGACCCCGGCCTACAGCTCCCGGGTGCCAACAGATTTTTTGGTTGACTATCTCAGTTACTTGGGGAGCCACAACCCAGTCAAAAATAATGTGTCCGGGCTTCAGGCAGACTGAAACCCGGACACATAGTTCCAAACCTGGACTGTCCGGGTGAATCCTGGACAGGTGGCAACCCTAGCTGGAGAGGGGGTGGGAGCGGCTTGCCCAGGATCTCAGTGGCGCACTGAGAGGATGAGCCAGCTGACGATAGGCATCTGGGTGGATCCTAACATTATTGTTGGGATCCCTGCAAAGTTTGGAATTGCTCTGTGACGTTAACCAATAGCAGACTTTAACCCGCTTTTGGCCGAATCTGGATCACAGAAGTGCACCACAGGAGAACCATGACCAGAAGAGAATCAGTCCTACTTCTCTGTGAATCAGGAAAATACTTAATTGTGGCCACTAGATGGCGGTAATGGTTATAGGAAATATTTCCTATAATTATCAGCTCCTTCTAGTGCCCATAATGCAATATTTTACACATTTTAACTCTGTTCTGTGTGAAGAATAACACTCAACCCGGAAAAAGAGAAAATAGTTTAACCACTTCAATACCATGCACTTATACAGCTTCCTGCCCAAGCCAATTTTGAGCTTTCAGCGCTGTCGCAATTTGAATGACAATTGCGCGGTCATGCTACACTGTACCCAAACAAATTTTTTATCATTTTGTTCCCACAAATAGAGCTTTCTTTCGGTGGTATTTGATCGCCTCTGCGATTTTTATTTTTTGCACAACAAATAAAAAAAGAGCGAAAATTTTGAAAAAAACTAAGTTTTTCTTTGTTTCTGTTAATTTTTTTTGTAAATAAGTACCTTTTCTACTTCAATGACGGGCACTGATAAGGCGGCACTGAAGGGCACTGATAAGGCAACACTGATGGGCACCGATGAGGTGGCACTGATGGGCACTGATGATGGGCACTGATAGGCGGCACTGATATGTGGCACTGGTATGCGGCACTGATGGGCACTCATAGGTGGCAATGATTGGCACTCATAGGCGGCACTGATTGGCACTCATAGGCGGCACTGATGGGCACTTCTAGGCGGTACTGATGGGCACTTATGGGTGGCACTGATAGGTGGCACGGACGGGCACTGATAGGTGGGCACTTATGGGCACAGATGGGCATGGATGGGCACTGATAGGTGGCACTGATGGACACTAGTAGGTGGCACTGGTGACACTGATGCCCAGCAATGCCAGCCACCACACATTGTGGTCGTGCCATGATAGTGCCAGTCAGTGCCCATTTGTGGGCACTGATTGGCATATTTTTTTATGTTTTTTTTATATTTTTTTTATGGTTTACTACATGTGGATGGCCATGGGGGCCATCCACATGCTTGGGGCTTCCCTGGTGGTCCGGTGGGGCTTCCCTGGTGGTCTAGTGTGGGTATCCGAGGGGGGGCTGCACTGATAAACAATCAGCGCGAACCCCCTCTGTCAGGAGAGCCGCCGATCGGCTCTCCTCTACTCGCGTCTGTCAGACGCGAGTGAGGAAGAGCCGATCAACGGCTCTTCCTGTTTACATCCTGATCAGCCGTGATTCGACACGGCTGATCACATGGTAAAAAGCCTCCGCCGGAGGCTTCTTACCGAGATCAGTGTAGCGGTGTGTCAGACTGACACACCGCTCCACCGATCGCCGCGATGCACGCCCCCCCGGGCGCGCGGCGGCTGTTATCCTGCAGGACGTCATATGACGTCCAGTGTGGATAACAGAACCACTTCCCGGACGTCAATTTGCTATTGACTGGGCGGGAAGTGGTTAATAACATTTGATTTTGCCCCCATTTACAGAGGACAAATGTACATGCAGTTACACAGGATGATCAGCTCTGCAATTTACAAAGGCAGAGGCTGGTGTATTAGTTTTATCTCAAAAGGCACATTACCTAATAAACAGAGATCTTTCATCCATTAATGATGCATGATTGGATGCTTGGCTCTTCTCCAAGCGCTGTGGCTTTCATCCAGTTTGCATAGTTTTTCTATCATGTGGTTTCCCAGACAGAATTTTGATGATATTTACATGATATTTAACTTTTATCTCCTGATTGCAGACTAATAGACTTGTTCCAGGTTCACAGCCAATTGCCAATGTGAGAAATCCTTAGGGCTTTACAGTGAACCTGTGCTTTTCCAATGAGGAGCAATAGGTTCACTTCAAGTATATGTAAACCCTAACGCCTAGTACACACGATCGGTTTTCCCGGCAGTAAAAAGTCTGCCGGGAAAACCGAGGGGGAAAACCAAGAACCTGCTCGGCAGTGTTACCAACCCCCCGAAGTGAAATTTACTAGCAGAACGACAACATTTACAAACGCCACCGCTTCTTTTTTTTTACTGACAAAAAAACATGGAATTTACTGGCAGATCAACATTCTTTACTGACACTGCAAAAAAAGTACCTAAAATGACTGTTTTTAGTGCTAAACAGTGCAAATATCAATTGTGACAGCAGGCAGATAAAATCACCAGGTTGCATCCAGGATGGGAGGTATATATGTCCTAGATTAAGGCTTTATGCCAATTTATACCACTAGGGGGAGTGCTGGGAAGAGTTAATGAGCCCAGCTGAAGTAAGAGGGCTCATTAGGGCCTCTACAAGAACTCCCAGCATGCTAAGGGAGATGCTCCAACCTGGAACCAGATCTGTGTGGATAGTCTGGGGAGTGTGATCTCTGTGCGGCGAGCCAAAGCCTGTGTGGTTATTGCTAAGAACTTCTAAAAGCAGGGAGCTAGGGACTGGGACAGCACAAGGCTGTACCCAGTTGTTAGTTAGGGACACCAACGTGTGTAGTGAGCGGTCAAGTTGACCAGGATTTCTTTTCCTGTTTCTTTTGTTTTTGCTGTATTTTTTTTGTCTGTATATAGTGCAAATAAAACCACACCCTTTTGTTTTCTCCTACCACTGTCTGCTGTGCCTGTTTTTGTGTGGTGAACCCATCCAGGGGGTCACACACACCCGCTGCTGAGCTAACCCCCTCACACAATATTTGAACTATAAACATGTAGCGGACCCCCCAATAATTGGGGGGTCGCTATGTTTAAATTTAGAGGGTAGCCTGAGCTAATAGTTGGGCTCAGGCTGTTGAACTCTTCAAACTGGCTTCTGCTCTGAGGTAATGTTGCCTGGCAGTACAGTTCCCTGTGGCCTGTGGGTGGCACTATCGCCCCAGGTTCAGGCCGAACCACAGGTAGCGTTGCAACGCCATTGGGTGTCCTCTCTCGGCGGCTGTGCAGTGGGTGTGGTCTACCCGCTGTGCATGCTGGGAGAGGATACATAAGGGGCAGACGCCATTATTCGGGGAGCAGTTCGCGCCTCTCGGCCCTCCAGGCCAGGGTTGCGTGTGGGTACCAGCCCCTAGCACCTTTAGCCTAGGGTTGCCACCTCACCCCCTCAAAACCGAACACATATGAATTACACAGGTTCTGTGGCTGATTAAGGTGGTAATTAAACTCACTTGGTGCCTTATCTGCATTAAATTAGCCTCAGAACCTGTGTAATTCATATGTGTTCGGGTTTAAAGGGATGAGGTGGCAACTCTAATTTAGCCTGAGGCTGCATCGCTGTAAGTAGGCCCAGCACCTTTAGCTGAGGTCTACACCCGAAGAGGAATCCCAGGGTACCCAAGTGAGGGGTGACTCGCTCTGAAGGAGAGGCAACCAGGGAAGGATCTACCCAAGGGGATCGGTGAAGGAAGTCACTGTCTCGGGAGAGGCCTGGTTACCTATCAGAGGGAAAGACTCCATAATCCGCCACAAGCCTTGTAATGTGCCCCATTGGCACCTAAGGTAGGGTGACCAGACATCCCCGATTTCCGGGGAAAGTCCCCGGATTGAGGACACTGTCCCCGGAGCCAGTCTGTCCCCGTATTTGTCCCTGGATTGCAGTGGCATGGGGGGGCGGGCATCTGGTACTCTCGCCCCTGGTGCAACATGCAACATTTAGAGGGGGTGCAAAATCATTACTGTGCCCCCCTCCAAGTGTGCTGTCTTGCCCCCCTCCCCCGCCCAGGGACTCCTGTGTCCCCCATGATCCCTCTGGTGCAGGTGGCCTTTGTGAGAGCGGCGAAGAGGAGGGGTGGTGGTGCAGAGCGTACAGCCGCTATTGTAGAAGCTCTTTGCAGGGGATACTGAGGAGAGGCTGGGTGTCAGGAACAGTACCTGGTGCTGGGGAGAGCCTTGCTCTGATGGATTATCATGGAGGCCATGGAGAGCTGAGCAAAATCAACCGATCTACACTCTTTATATAAAGGGGGGGGGTGTGAGTAGTGCAGGAATCAGGTGGGTCAGTGTAGTGGTCAGTGTAGGAATCAGGTAGGTTAGTGCAGTGGTCAGGTAGATCATTGTAGGAATGAGGTAGGTCAGTGTAGTGGTCAGTATTGGAATCAGGTAGGTCAGTGTAGTGGTCAGTATTTGAATCAGGTAGGTCAGTGTAGTGGTCAGTGTAGGAATCAGGTAGGTTAGTGCAGTGGTCAGGTAGATCATTGTAGGAATGAGGTAGGTCAGTGTAGTGGTCAGTATTTGGAATCAGGTAGGTCAGTGTAGTGGTCAGTGTAGGAATCAGGTAGGTCAGTGTAGTGGTCAGTATTGGAATCAGGTAGGTTAGTGCAGTGGTCAGGTAAATCAAGTTGGTCAGTACTACTGTACTAGTGGAAGCGACTCAGGGAGTGCTAAAAGTCTAACCCACGCTACACCAATGACTGTATATATAATTTGAGGAATTATAAAATAGTTTTCCATTTGCCAATAAAAAAAAAAAATATGTCCCCGGATTTCATTTTAAAAATCTGGCCACCTTAACCTAAGGACTTAGATATTACAAGTGCTGGGAAGTTCAAGATTAGGAGGCTGGCTCTTGATCGTATCCCTAGGAAATTACAAGTGAATGTTCCATGCTCCACACCGGCTGCTAGAACCATGAGAGGGGACTATCCGGGTGAGCAAATCCCACTCAGGCCTGAGTGGCGATAATTGTTAGTTAGATGCCGCATGCCTGAACCTACCTCCCTGTTCATTTTTCTCTATCTCCAACTTTCCTGTCAAGTTATCAAGCAAGCAAAATAAACCTTTCTTTATTGGGTTTAATACTGTCTGGACAATGGCCTTCTTGAAATAAAGAGACAGAATACACTCTTCCCTACACTCTAGGGAAGAGAACCAACGGAAGGAGGTAACTCGCTGCAGGACCCAAATTAGACAACACCGCTCACCCTCTTTATCAAGGAGGACACTGGGCATGTGGCATGGTGTGTCTCACCTGCTAGCGGAGGTAAGCAAGGAAGGGATCTGTGTGCTACAAACACATAGCTAATACTATTATCAATATGTTTAAGTTAAACAAAAGTAAAAAAACATATATTTCTCAATTTACATGAAGGTTAGTTCCCTCTTACATCAGAGTCTGCAGGATGCCCCCTTACAGTGCAAGGGAACTCTTATGTAAAGAGGAACGCTGCAGATCATGATGTAAGGGGGAACTCTGTTGTGGAGGGGGGCTCTGGTGAATAGAGACCACCTTTCGCAGAGTGAATACACTAGGGTAAAGGGGGGTTACTAATATAAGGGGGGAACCTTTATATCAGTGCCCCCTTACATTATTGTATTCACTCCCCTCCTTAGATCAGTGACCACCCCCTCAGACTGGCCTGGCGGCGCTGTCACTGACCTCCTCTCAGGTGCCCCCTGCAGGGCTCAGTCAGACGGCTCCAGCTTGGCGGCTCTGGTTTTAATGTATAGTCTCCTCTCCACAGTCCACACATGTCTGTCTCTTCCCGTAACCCCAATCCCGGTGGCGCTCCCACTCTTGACTCCTTTCTAGGATCCCCCTCAGAGACTGCAGACATGATAAAAGACAGGAGATGGTCAGAGGCTGCGGACACGATACAGGAGGTGGATAGAGGCTGCGGACATACTGCAGGAGGTGGACAGAGGCTGCGGACATACTGCAGGAGGTGGACAGAGGCTGCGGACATACTGCAGGAGGTGGACAGAGGCTGCGGACATACTACAGGAGATGGACAGAGGCTGCGGACATACTGCAGGAGGTGGACAGAGGCTGTGGACATACTGCAGGAGGTGGACAGAGGCTGCGGACATACTGCAGGAGGTGGAGACAGAGGCTGCGGACATACTGCAGGAGGGAGACAGAGGCTGCGGACATACTGCAGGAGGTGGACAGAGGCTGCGAACATACTGCAGGAGGTGGAGACAGAGGCTGCGGACATACTGCAGGAGGTGGAGACAGAGGCTGCGGACATACTGCAGGAGGTGGAGACAGAGGCTGCGGACATACTGCAGGAGGTGGAGACAGAGGCTGCGGACATACTGCAGGAGGTGGACAGAGGCTGCGGATATACTGCAGAAGGTGGACAGAGCCTGGGAATATGATAGTGTCCTCACACCCCCTCACAGTAGCCTCCTCCTCTGTCCACCATCATATTACTTCTCCACATCATCAGTATGCTGTATCCTCCTCCTGTGCCCCTTTCACCTCTCCACAGGTCAAAGGGACACAGGAGAAGGACACAGCATACTGATGATGTGGAGAAGTAATGTGATGGTGGACAGACACATCAGTCTCTGTCCCTCCCCTGCATGCCACGGGCTCCCAGCGATGTCCTCCTCTCACTTTGATATCCCCCCACAGTTTTAATCTCCTCCTCCTCCTCCTCCTCACTGCTCGGCTCCTCTGCCTATGGCGAGTGCACTGCACGAGCCACGGACCAGCGACCGCCATGGTGTCTCGACTCCCGATCGTCTATTCGAAAATGGCGCCGGGCGGCGCCATTACGTTACTGCGCATGCGCCACCCGGCGAAGCGCTTACGAGCTTTCCCGAGCCCGGCCGGCTTGGGATCGGCGCATGCGCAGTTGCATGGTCGGCTAGCGGCCATCTTTTTTACGGGCACCAGATGCCTGTAACGGACTTTTACGGGCACCCTGAAAAGGGGGTTAAATTTACGGGCTGCTAGTAAATCTACGGACGGTTGGCAACACTGCTGCTCGGTAGCTTTTTCCCCCTAAACATGGCCGGGTTACCCAGCAGGAAAACTGCCATGAGAACTTTGGTCGGGAAAACCCGGCCGTGTGTATGCTCCACCGCAGTGTTTCCCATAGGAAAACTGCCAGCTTAAAAACCGCCGGGAATCCCGGCGGGAAAAAAGAGAACATGTTCTCATTTTTCCCGCCGGGATTTCCGGCGGTTTTCCTGTCAGGAAAACTGCGATGTAGCATACACACGGCCGGGATTCCCGGCCAAAAGCTCTCCTGGCAGTTTTCCTGCCAGGAAAACCGGTCGTGTGTACGAGGCATAAGGCTGCATATTCGAGCTTTTGTTCAAGCATTTGTATAGGTGTTTTTATGCATTTTCCAAGGGTTTTTGAGCTTTGTTTTTTTTATTAGCCAATAGGGAAAAATATCATCTGTTCCATCATTTTTGTTACGTTTTTTAGCTTTTCATGCACTTTTATTATTTATTTATTATTTTTTTAAACTTTTTTTGAAGGGGTTAGGGGTTAAAGGTGATGGTTAGGGTTTAATTTATTTCTTTATTAATAATATTATTTATTTACTTGTTATATATTTTTTTAGGTTAGGGTTAGAATTAGGGGTTAGTATTAGGATTAAGAGTTAGAGATTGGCGTTATTATTAGGGGTAATATTAGGGTTAGGGGTTGGGGCTAGGGTTATTTTATTTATGTACAGTATCTCCCAAAAGTGAGTACACCCCTCAGATTTGGAAGAAGTCACCAGTGGCAACCTGTGAAGCTCTGGTGAACTCCATGCCCAGGGGGGTTAAGGCAGTGCTGGGAAATAATGGCGGCCACACAAAATATTGACACTTTTGGGCCAAATTTGGACATTTTCACTTAGGGGTGTACTCCCCTTTGTTTCCAGCGGTTTAGACATTAATGGCTGTGTGTTGAGTTATTTTGAGGGGACAGAAAATTTACACTGTTATACAAGCTGTACACTCACTACTTTACATTGTAGCAAAGTGTCATTTCTCAGTGTTGTCACCCGAAAAAATATAATAAAAAAACTACAATAATGTGAGGGGCATACTTGCTTTTGTGAGATACTGTATTTGTATTAATATTTATTACTTATTTTGTTTTTATTTGTGATTATTATTTATTTATGTATTTCATTTATTTATTAATTATCATTTATTTTTCTCCTACAGCGTTTTGGAGCTTCGTGCTTCAGGCTATAAAATGCTGACGTGTGAATGGGGCCTGACAACGAACGATGAACGTCTCTTATTGGTTACCTTTTAGCTTGGTAAATATGCCATCGAAAGTGTTTTTATATCAATAAGTGCAAAAAAACTGTTGAATCTGTTACAGGTTAGAGCTGTCCGACAGTATGTCCTTATGTTATTTTAGGGAGTCAAATTAGTCCTCCCAGTTCTTATCTTGATTAGTCTGTATGTTGTAGATAAGGAAAGATTTGATTTATTTAGCGAAAGAAAACTGGGCAGGGCTGACACCACTCAGTCCACAGCAATGCTGTGGAATTAGGAGGTAAGTGCATTTTTGTCAGATCAATTACTAATGTTCTGTGTATGCTGGCCCCTTTAAGGGATAGAATATAAAGAAAAGGACTCTCTCTCTCTCTCTCTCTCTCTCTCTCTCTCTCTCTCTCTCTATATATATATATATATACAGTTAGGTCCAATTATATTTGGACACAGGCACAATTTTATTTTTTTCAGGTATTTACCAAAACATATTCAAAGTTATAGCTATAGTTATATAATGGATATAGGTACACTCTCAGGTTTAATTTGAGGGTATGTACATCCAAATCGGAGGAAGGGTTTAGGAATTACAGCTCTTAAGAATAGCCACCCCCCTTTTTCAAGGGACCAAAAGTAATTGGACAATTGAATCAAAAGCTGTTTCATGGCCAGGTGTGAGCTACTTCTTCGTTATTTCTTCATCAAATAAGCAGGTAAAAGGTCTGGAGTGTGGTATTTGCATTTGGAATCTATTTCTGTGAACCTACATAATGCGTTCAAATGAGCTGTCCATGCAAGTGAAACAAGCCATTGTAAGGCTTCAAAAATGAACAGATCCAATAGAGAGATAGCAGCAACATTAGGAGTGGCCAAATCAACAGTTTGGTACATTCTCGGGAAAGAAGAACGCACTGGTGAGCTCAGCAACATAAAAAAAAACCTGGACATCCACGGAAGACAACATTGGTGGATGATCGCAAGATCCTCTCTATGGTAAAGAAAAACCCATTCACAACATCCAGACAAGTGAAGGACACTCTCCAGGAGGTGGGCGTATCATTGTCAAAGTCTACAATCAAGAGAAGACTTCACAGGAGCAAATAAAAAGGATGCACACCATGCACCACCATGCACCACAAGGTGCAAACCATTCATAAGCCTGAAGAATAGTAAAGCCAGATTAGACTTTGCCCAAAAAACATCTAAAAAAGCCAGACCAGTTCTGGAAAAGCATTCTTTGGATGGATGAAACTAAGATTAATCTGTAACAGAATGACGAGAAGAAAAAAGTGTGGAGAAGGCTTGGAACAGCTCATGATCCAAAGCACACAACCTCATCTGTAAAACATGGTGGAGGCAGTGTGAGGGCATGGGCATGCATGGCTTCCAATGGCACTAGGTCATAAGTGTTTATTGATGATTTGACAGAAGACAAAAACACCCGGATGAATTCTGCAGTGTTTAGAGATATAGTGTCAGCCCAGATTAAGCCAAATGCAGCAAAGTTGATTGGGCGGCGCTTCACAGTACAGATGGACAATGATCCAAAACACACTGCAAAAGCAACCTAGGAGCTTTTGAAGGAAAAGAAGGGGAATATTCTGCAATGGCTGAGTCAATCACCTGATCTCAACCTAATTGAGCATGCATTCACTTGCTGAAGGCAAAACTAAAGGCAGAAAGACCCACAAACAAAGAAAACCAAAGACAGCTGCAGTTAGAGCCTGGCAAAGCATCAGAAAGGAGGAAACCCAGTCTTTGGTAATTTCCATGGGTTCCAGACTTCAGGCAGTCATTGCCAGTAAAGGATTCCCAACAAAATATTAAAAATGAACATTTTATGTATTATTGTAGATTTTTCCAATTACATTTGAGCCCCTGAAAGTAGGGGGACTGTGTATAAAAATGGTTGCAGTTCCTAAAATATGTACTTGATATTTATGTTCAACCTATTGAATTTAAGCTGAAAGTCTGCACTTCAAATTCATTTGGATTGTTTAATTTTCATTTTATTCTGGTGGCATACAGAGCCAAAAGTATTACAATTTTGTCTGTGCCCTTACAGCCTACGAAAGATGGTGCAGTCAGGCGGGGGGAACTAAGGGGTGGAATCACAGTAATCTACCAGTTTCTTGCCAACCCAACGGACAAATCCTTTTACATGACAGCCTGGGAAGATGAACTTCAGATTCACTGGGATATCGAAAAGTGGCAGAGGGTCCACTCCAGATCTTATACCGGTTTAATAAATATCTCCCTTATAGAGGCTAACCTCAAGGTAATGTCTAGATGGTATTATACTCCTGCGAAGCTGGCTTCCATATTCCCAACAGCGGATTCCCTATGCTTCCAAGAATGCCACCTTCGGGGTACCATGTCCCACATATGGTGGGAATGCCCTTGCATTAGGCAATTTTGGGAAAAGATCTTTAACATGATCTACAAAATCACTGACTGCCTACTCCCTAGAACCCCAACCATAGCCCTCTTGAACGACGACTTGCCTAAGACTCACAAACACACCCGTAAATTTATTCTCTTCATCCTGACTGGTGCCAAAATATCTATTGCTAAAGCTTGGAAGCAATCCAGGGTCTCCCTTGCAGCTGCCACTCGCAAAATCTCATGGATTATGACCCAAGAAAAATTTGCCAGCATATTAACAGACTCCACATCTAAATTTGAAGCTATTTAGGAACCCTGGGCGCATTACGTCGGGATCACCATTACTACGATCCCCCAGGATCCCAATTCCTCTTCAATTCTATCCAAGTGATTGGCCCCCTATCCCCCTCCCCTCACCTCCTTCTTTTTTTCTCACCTTTCCCTTTTCTTTCTACCCTTCAGATGAATTAATCCTGTTCAAACTATTATTACCTAATTCGGTTAACTAGGTTCTACAGGACCTTTACCTTTGTCGGTCTTACTATCTGTTACAGACCCATCCGGCTATTCGCAGGGAGTGAGGGAGCACCCCCAGGGCACAGTATGCTCCCGTTAGGGGTGCCTCCTGGGGGCCTCCCCTCTTTTCCAGCCTTCCTCCGTTCCTCAAATTTAGCAGCGAGAGAACCAAAATATGAAATTGTTAGCTAGACTGTTCCATTTTGTAACTTGGCTTTATATTGTACAAGATGTGCCATATGAATTTGTATTTCGAGATTTTCTTATGTCTCAACTTTGAGATCATTTTAATAAAAATTTTTTATAGAAAAGTGTGCCTGTGTCCAAATATATATGGACCTAACTGTATATATATATATTTTTTTATATTGCCTCGCAAGCGCTCTAAGGGTTCTTTCACACTGTGTCGCTCTGCTTCGATCTGCAGGGATCTGTGAGCACACCTTTGCACACCTTTTCTTCGGTGCACCTGAAATGTCTTTAGTTGATTTGAACTGAGAGTTCAATTGGCCTTTAAATAAACCAGAGTGCTTTGCTTTCCTGGCTCTTATATGACATATTGTATTCTCTGACTACAGGTGCACTTTAATGATTTTCTTGCCTCCGGTTTCCTCTGTCTTTTTATCTTCCTGGTTGTCTCTGTTCTGTCTGGCAGAGATTCTTGTTTATCATGAATTCTGGCCTTTTGTGAGATATCAAACATAGCCTCCACCCCCCATCCTCTGACAGACACACTGCTGTACGCAGAGGGTGCCTCTCCTAATAAGGCATTGTGTTCTGGATATTCCCCAATTCTGGGACCCTGGAAAACCTCATTCTTTGCAGCATTCTCAAAGCCCCAACAGCAGCGACAAAGACGTGTGGACTGTGTCAAGGTTAAGCTGGAACAACAGGACAGAGGAGTCAGCACATGGCTTACGGGAATAGCGCAATGCAGTGAGCAATGTCATAATTAATATTTGTACTCTTGAGGTGTTTAACAGGAATGCAGCGTGACTATTGTGGTAACTGGTCAGGGTAGTTTAGAGGTGTTCAACAGCAGATGGTTTTGCCGCAGCAATTAAACTGGAGTTATGAAAAGCATAATTTCCACTTAAGCTGACCACATAACATAACCCCACGGCATTATCAGCAAAAACAGGCCTTTCTGTCTTTTTCTGAAAATATAATTCAAAAGAGAAGTATGGGATTCATTAAAATTTTTTTATTATACTCTTCTAGGTGGATGCTGCATTGGTCAAATGCTTTATCTGTCCCTTGCCGGCTCTTAGAAGGAGGACTGAGCGATCAAAGAACACTGATCACTCAGCTCTTGGTCTTCAGCCTGCAGAGAGCTAGTGACTGTCAGTCATCAGCTCTCTGCTCTGCCCCTCCAGTGCTCACTGCAGTGCTGGGCTGTGGAGGAGGCAGGAGCGGCTTGCTCAGGCTCTCAACAGCACTCCAAGAGGCTGAGACAGCTGCTAGTCCAGGCATCTAAATAGATCACAAGCATATGGTTGGGACTGGCTCTGTGACCTCCTGTGACCTGCCGATAGCAGGTCACAGGAGTGCAGAACAAGCTGTACTCCTACACTATATTACTATCCACAGACATAGCAATAACAGTCATTGACATTCAATACATCTCTGCGATTAAGCTCTGATTGGGTGAAATAAGTTAGCAGGGGTGGTACTAGGGCGGAGACTGTCATTATAGCCTTGCTCCACAAGACGAGACATTTCAATCCCTGGAATTGCAATGGATCTCCTTGAATCACACTTACATTTCTCAGCAACCTCTCTACCTATTATTTGGCCTATTACAATACAGGGGGTGGGGAATCTCATTTACATTTCTTAGAACCTCTCTACTTATTATTTGACCTATTATGTTACAGGGGGTGGGGAATCTCACTTACATTTCTCAGCAACCTCTCTACTTATTATTTGGCCTATTACATTACAGGGGGCGGGGAATCTCACTTACATTTCTCAGCAACCTCTCTACTTATTATTTGGCCTATTACGTTACACAGGGAGGGGAATCTCACTTACATTTCTCAGCAACCTCTCTACTTATTATTTGGCTTATTATGTTACAGGGGTTGGGGAATCTCACTTACATTTCTTAGAACCTCTCTACTTATTATTTGGCCTATTACGTTACAGGGGTTGGGGAATCTCACTTACATTTCTTAGAACCTCTCTACTTATTATTTGGCTTATTATGTTACAGGGGATGGGGAATCTCACTTACATTTCTTAGAACCTCTCTACTTATTATTGGGCCCATTACATTACAGGGGTCGGGGAATCTCGTCACACTTTTTACCTCTACAAATCAACAAATTCAGAACAACCCTTTGAAGTCAAAGCAATCACAGACTTGAGGTCAATGGGCTAACAGTCAAGATACCCATACTTGACTGAAGTGCAGGCTTCAGTAAACAAAGCAGGTATGTACCAGTAATGGGATCCATTGCAATTCCAGGGATTGAATTGTCTCGTCTTGTGGAGGAAGGCTGTAATGACAGTCTCCGCCCTAGGACCACCCCTGCTAACGCATTTCACCCAATCAGAGCCTAATCGCAGAGATGTATTGACTGTCAATGACTGTTATTGCTATGTCTGTGGATAGTTCTTACAATAATCACTTGTGATTTATCCAGTGTGTGGCAACCTTTCCTTTTTATTAAAGTTTATGCATTTGAATCAATAAGGCGATTGAAGAAATAATACATCCAAACTTGTATTTTTTAAATAAGGTTTATTTCTGAGCCAGACGTTTTTTTACTTATCTAAAATAGACAAATATTTATGTAATATGTTAGTTGGGTATATAATAATCATCAGTAAATCATAGAGAATATTGATTATTTTAATATACTGTATGAACTTCAACTAAAGGCATAAGCCAGTAATTTAATTGCTTGTGCAAAAATAAATGAGAATAATGTGGGCCATGCTGTTTATGTATGTATGTAATAGCCTACTTTTAATTTTGGTGATGTACTAAGGTAGAACATCAACATTAGCAAAAATGTATCAGGAAAAACATTATCTAAAAACAAATTTATAGGTACATATTAAATAAAAACACCTCTCAGTCTAAGCATTTAATATTACCCGGCCACATTCACCTTTCCGCTGCAGCATTTCCACCTGTTCAAGCTCTGACACCAGAGGTTAGACAGGAATAATGTCATGGCTCCCCCTACATTAAAGTGTTTGAGCCTGGTCATTGGTCACTTAGGGGAGGTCATGTGTTCCCCCGTAGTCAGAAGTCCTGCATCAAGGGAGCTAGGGTGGGCTATGTGCAGACACTATCACTTTGTCCTGAATGGGCAACTTAACGGTGGGGTAGATTTACTAAAACTGGAAAATGCAAAATCTGGTGCAGCTCTTCATAAAAACCAATCAGCTTCCAGGTTTTAGGCCTGGTTCACACTGGTGCGACAAACACTCCGACATTGGGAGCTCATGTCGCATGACGTGTGAAAATCAATGTTTCCCTATGGGAGCCGTCTTAACTGGTCCGACACATGTCGGTCCGACTTTGAAAATGCTCCCTGTACTACTTTGGTCCGACTTTGATCCGACTTCAGCCCATTGACTATCATTGAAGTCGGATCAAAGTCGGACCGCTGTCTTGCATGATCTGACTTTGGCATGCGACTTGTGCTCTGCTGATCTTGAGGGGGAACTCCACGCCAAATTTTAAATAAAAAACCGGCATGGGTTCCCCCTCCAAGAGCCCTTCAGTCTGGTATGGGTTTTAAGGGTAACCCCTACGCCGAAAAAACGGCGTGGGGGTTCCCCCAAAATCCATACCAGACCCTTATCCGAGCATGCAGCCTGGCAGGTCAGGAAAGGGGGTGGGGAGGAGCGAGCGCCCCCCCCTCCTGAACCGTACCAGGCCGCATGCCCTCAACATGGGGGTGGGTGCTTTGGGGCAGGGGGCGCCCTGCGGCCCCCCCACACCAAAGAACCCTGTCCCCATGTTGATGAGGACAAGGGCCTTTTCCCAACAACCCTGACCGTTGGTTGACGGGGTCTGCGGGCGGGGGCTTATCGGAATCCGGGAGCCCCCTTTAATAAGGGGGCTCCCAATTCCCAGCCCCCACCCTATGTGAATGAATATGGGGTACATCGTACCCCTACCCATTCACCTGGGGGAAAAGTGTCAATAAAAAAAACACTAGACAGCTTTTTAAAGTAATTTATTAGGCAGCTCCGGGGGTCTTCTACTGACTTCGGGGGGTCTTCTTCCGACTTCGGGGGTCTCTTCCGACTCTCCGGTGACCACGCCCCATGCCTATATAAATCATTGCGCACCACGCGTACGGCATTACAGCGGGAGACCTCGTTGTATCAACATCTCAAGAAGAGAAGAGGGAAGAAGGCGATGGGGAAGACCAGGCCACCGCTAGCAAAAGAGCTGGCAGAAGATAGCGGAGGTGCCCGGCAGAAGGCAGAAAGCACCGGAGAGCGGGAGAAGAACCGGAGAGCGCAAAGAAGGCACCGGAGAGTCGGAAGAAGGCCCCCGAAGTCGGAAGAAGACCCCCGAAGTCGGTAGAAGACCCCCGTAGCTGTCTAATAAATTACTTTAAAAAGCTGTCTAGTGTGTTTTTTTATTGACACTTTTCCCCCAGGTGAACGGGTAGGGGTACGATGTACCCCATACTCATTCACATAGGGTGGGGGGCCGGGATCTAGGAGCCCCCTTATTAAAGGGGGCTCCCGGATTCCGATAAGCCCCCTGCCCCAAAGCACCCACCCCCATGTTGAGGGCATGCGGCCTGGTATGGTTCAGGAGGGGGGGGGGGGCGCTCGCTCGTCCCCACCCCCTTTCATTTATTTTTGCACAAGCAATTAAATTACTGGCTTATTTATGCCTTTAGTAAAAGTTCATACAGTATATTAAAATAATCAATATTCTCAATGATTTGGCGTGGAGTTCCCCCTCAAGATTCATACCAAACACAGTGCCTGGTGTTGGCGGGGATCCAAGTCGGATCCCCATTCATTGAAAGTCGGACGTCTGTCGGCTTCAAGTCGCTGGGCAAAGTCGGATACAAAGTAGGACGGCTGTTGTGTCGCACCAGTGTGAACCCGGCCTGATTGTCAAAGCTTAATTAAACAAGCTGAAGTTAGAAGCTGATTGGCTACCATGCACAGCTGCACCAGAGTTTGCACTTTCCAGTTTTAGTAAATCATCCTTAGTGTCTCTTTAAAAACATGGACCCTGGGGCTATTATGCCATTGATATCTGAACTAGGAAAGCACAGGGCTCCACTTCCATTATATTGTCCTTTTGTGGGCTATACAGCTAGGCTGATGTAAAACTAGTGACTCTGCTACACAGTGGCGGTGCGTCCATAGACGGCGCAGGAGCGCCGCCCCCTCTCTCCTGCACCCATCAATCAACAATAGATAGATTCATGCAATGCATAAATCTATCTATTGTCACCGCTGCCGCCCTCTATTCAGGTATCCGGCCCCTTGTCGGGCGCCGGGCATCTGAATTACAGCGGTGGGGGTGTTTTGGAAGTGCCTGATTAGAGCCCTCGGCTCTAATAGGCTTCCTGATTAGAGCCTGTGGGCTCTAGTAGGCTTCCAAATTGTTAAACAGCGGGCGCACTGCTGTGCATTCGCTGTTCACACAGTGTTGTGTTAGGGAATCAAATAAATTGCTTCCCTAACACTGACCCGCCTCTCAGCCAATCAGGTGCACTGGGTCTGGTTACCTGTCTCCTGATTGGCTTAAGCGACAGGCGCTGTGATTGGACACCTATTAGGCGTCCAATCATAGCAGAGATGACATGAAGAGGACAGGAGAAGACATTGAGGACTTGGAGGGAGCGTGGAGGACAGCGCTGACCCGAGACAGGTTATTTCCCGGCGGGGGGACACTGGCAGCATTTGATGGGGCAAACTGGCGGCTTTTGATGGGGCAAACTGGCTGTGTTTGATGGGGCAAACTGGCTGTGTTTGATGGGGCAAACTGGCTGCGTTTGATGGGGCAAACTGGCTGCGTTTGATGGGGCACAGTGGTGGCGTTTGATGGGGCAAACTGGCTGTGTTTGATGGGGCACAGTAGCTGCATTTGATGGGGCACAGTGGCTGCGTTTGATGGGGCACAGTGGCTGCGTTTGATGGGCACAGTGGCTGCGTTTGATGGCACAGTGGCGGTGATTGATGGGCACAGTGGCTGCGTTTGATGGCACAGTGGCAGCAATTGATGGGCACAGTATCTGCATTTGATGGGCACAGTGAGCCTGCAATTGATGTTTTTTTTTTTTTCAGTTTGTTTGCACCCCCCAAAAATTTTGAGCACCAGCCGCTACTGCTGCTAAAAGTGATCATGCAACTAGCGATTTGTTAAAACTGCCAGTAGAAAGATCGCTAAGAAGATGCCTGTCCTCATGGAATTCTTCCCTCTGTAGCTGACGCAGCGAGATGTCCATCCTATTGCTATTGATTAAGATGCAGCAGCATTCAGGGCAGCAACAGAGCGATACCTTGCTGCATCTAGCTCCAGAGGGAGCGAATTCATAGGGACCCACAAGCAGCCTTTTTAGTGATCTTGCTGCTGGCGATTTGTCTTTAGCAGCAGAATACACTGTCTGACATCAGCTTAAAGTGGTTGTAAACCCTTACTCATGTAGCGGCACGCCCTCACACTCCCCTCTTTCTCTCTCATCTTTCTGTTGTCTAGGGGTATCTTAGAGGGGAGGGAGCGGGGACACTACGCCTGGCTTCCACCACAGATGTTAGTGCGGTATAAGCAACAGTTCTGTATTACCTTCGGGTCTGTGCTGTGCACCTGGATCCTCCCTCCAAGAGTCACCGCAAACCATGTTCGTTAGAAATGAGCTCCACACCATTAAAGTTCAACACTCCTTTATTCTCCTTGTCTGAACACAAACAGTTGAACTCCCTTGATAGAACAGAACAGAAAAGGAGGCGTGGGTGCGAACAGGCCCAGACACAATGTAAGCTGCCACTTCCCTTCCTAGAAGTGTATCCCGGTCTCCGCACAAGGGTAGATTTCCTTCCAGGCCGTCTCCGACAAGAGACTCACCTGTCACCGGCAATATGCTGCACTGGGTCTTCAAATGAGGAGCTCCCCCCGGTCCATTGCGCCTTCCGGATTCGGGTACCCGTTCCCTGGGTACCCTAGGATCTCCTTCCCTCGCGGAACTCCGGACCTCCATCCAAGTACCTCACCCCAGGCCAAAGGTGCTCTTTGGAGGAGAGTGGAGGAAAGAACTTGTGTCTGGGCCTATTCGCACCCACACCTCCTTTTCTGTTCTATAGCCAAGGGAGTCCATGTTATGTGCTGAATAAAGGAGTGTTGGACTTTAACGGTGTGGGGCTCAGTTTCTGGCAGACGAGGTTCTCGGAGACTCTTGGAGGGAGGATCCGATGCACAACACAGGCCCGAAGGTAAAGAAAGGCATTGCCGATACCACTTATACACCTGTGGTGGAAGCCAGGCGTAGCGCACCCTCTCCCTCCCCTATCATACCCCTAGACCAGAGACATTGTGAGCAGAACTTTAATGGAGGGGATGGGAAGAGGGGAGGAACTGCCCGCTACAATACATTTACGTTTTTGGTTGTAACATCACAAAATGTGGAAAATTTCAAGAAGTATGAATACTTTTTCAAGGCACGGTATATCCAGTGAAGTAACTAGCCTCAGGTGATACATAGAGATGAAACAAATCCTCCTGCATAGGTTGTACCTGTTTATCTGCAGTCTTCTCTTCTCTACATCCTTTTAAAGTGCAGAATATACACAGGATCTCTCAGCTCAAAAAGCAGGGGGTGGAGAGCTAAAATTACATCAGTGAGAAACAGCTGATTGGAGGAAATGGACACACCCCCTTCACACAGGAACAGAGCTGAAGCTTTCAATCATAGGCTTCATAATTCACAATCATGGGTGTCCTTCCCTGTCACCATTATTCTCTTGGTGTCAGGAAAACTGGTCAGAAGGGAATCATGCTTATAGCAGAGTAACGAGGCAGCAGACAGAAATAACACTTAGGGCTCTGGATTCAGACAAGTGCACACTATAGAGGACTATGCTTTGTTCATATTTAATGTCTGAGGTTTACAACCACTTTAACCCCTTGGTGCCTGCAATACGCAAATATGCAGCCTCTCACCACCTGGTCCTTAGCGCAGAGGGGGCGCAAATTTGCGTAAATTGCCCCCAATACACCTGTGCCGAGAGTGCACGTGCTGCACGCTCCCGTCACAGTTACTGTCGCCTTACCAAAAGCTCCCGATCGCTCCCTTAGGTTGTGTAACCCCAGACATAACCTATTTTATGCAGAATCAAAAACAATACCGGTAATTTAAAAAAATACAGACGTTTTTTTCCTATACTATCACCTTTACAAAATCGGACGAGCGGTGCAGAAGCTGGGGCGAGTGACATCCAAGGTTGATGCACATATGTGCATGTTATCCCTTTCCTACCAAGGTGACTATCCATGGGTCAGGCTGGCTGTAGATCTGGGAGCATATTGGTAGGATTACTGCAAACTGTATGCATACTGAGCATGTTTGAGTCACTGGTATTGTCATGCTGGGGAATGTGGCTGACTGGCTGTGCAGTGTGGGGGATGCGTTGCTGGAGGTGTTGTATTTATGTGGTGGGGGGCAGTGGCGGTGTGTCCATAGAGGGCGCCGGAGCGCCGCCCCCTCTCGCTCCTGCACCGCCACTGAAAGACAATACACAGATTCATGCATTGCATCAATCTTTGTATTGTCGCCGCTGCCGCCCACTATTCAGATGGCCGGCCTCCTGGTGAGCGCCGGCCATCTGAATTAGAGCGGTGGCCGGCGGTAGGTGTGTTTTGGAAGTGTCTATCAGAGCCAGCGACTCTGATAGGCTTTCCGATTACAGCCCTCAGGCTGTAATCAGCTCCCAAATAGTTCACCAAGGGACGCACGGGGGGTGCGTTCCTTGGTGAACACTGACACGCATCTCAGCCAATCAGGTTCACCGGATCTGGTTACCGGTAACCTGATTGGTTGAAGCGACATCGAGGGCGGGACTTGGGAGAAGACATAGAGGGAGAATGGCTGACCCGAGAAAGGTAAGTGCTGGGGGACTGGGGGAAGCAATCTGGCAGTTTTTGAGGGGGCAAACTGGCAGCAATTGATGGGCACAGTGGTGACAATTGATTGCACAGTGGCTGCGTTTGATGGCATGGCACAGTGGCTGTGTTTTATGGCATGGCACAGTGGCAACAATTGATGGCACAGTGGCGACAATTGATGGGCACAGTGGCGACAATTGATTGCACAGTGGCTGTGTTTGATGGCATGGCACAGTGGCTGTGTTTGATGGCATAGCACAGTGGCTGCGTTTGATGGCATGGCACAGTGGCGACAATTGATGGGCACAGTGGCGACAATTGATGGCACAGTGGCGACAATTGATGGGCACAGTGGTGAAAATTGATTGCACAGTGGCTGCATTTGATGGCATGGCACTGTGGCTGCGTTTGATGGCATGGCACAGTGGCTGCGTTTGATGGCACAGTGGCTGCATTTGATGGCACAGTGGCGGCAATTGATGGGCACAGTGGCGACAATTGATGGGCACAGTGGCGACAATTGATGGCACAGTGGCTGCGTTTGATGGCATGGCACAGTGGCGACAATTGATGGCACAGTGGCGACAATTGCTGGGCACAGTGGCTGCGTTTTATGGCACAGTGGCGACAATTGCTGGGCACAGTGTTGACAATTGATGGGCGCAGTGGCAACAATTAATGGGCACAGTGGCTGCGTTTTGGACACAGTGAGGCTGCAATTGATGTTTTTTTTTTTTGTTTGTTTGTTTGCGCCCCCCCAAAAATTTGGAGCACCAGCCGCCACTGGTGAGGGGGTGTGTGTATATGAATATATTGTGGATTGTAGGTGTGAGGGGGTATGGGGTTGGTATCCGTGGGTTCTGTGGATGCTGGCTGTGGATTGTGTCTGTGCGGTTAGTGGGTCTGCGTTGTGGTTGATTGGTGCGGTTGCTGCTGCGGTGTGGTGACGCTGGTGCATCTGCATCAGTAGGTCGCTGTGTATGAATGTGGTTCTGCATGGGTTGATTGTAGGCTGGTTGGGTGGATGTTGCTGTGTGTGTGTTGGTGTGGATATTGGTATATGTATGTTCTTGTGTCTGGACCGCCTTGGACACTGGTTTGGTACACCTAAGGTTTATGCATGGCATACGTAGGCGTGTACGCTTCCATAGTTGTTCCTTGGGTTTTGGCTGCCCATTGAATCTTTTAGTAAATATACATTGATTATATGCTGATTTAAGCCATTATAGACCATTAGAATATATGATGATGTATTTCCTGCATCTTAGTACATAATTTTGGTATTGTAGGTATTTTACCGGGTGACGTTTGCCCTTTGCTTTGGCCACGGTCCGATGTCCACCAGACTAGATCAATAGCTCTGACACTATTGACCATTTGCCAGATGATGGTTTGATTCTCCTTGCGATGCTGTTGGCCACACACACAGTTAATATTTTGTAATTGGTGAGCACCTATGTTAATGTTATCATATTATACATGTATTTTGAGAAATGTGAAAAAAAGGAATTGAAAACGATATAAATGTGATTATAATGATGTTTTCTGTAGTCTGATTGACAAATCTAGATGCATGTAGAGTTGCCCAGAAGAAGAAGACTCATGGTTCTGCGAAATGCGTTGGATAACTCCATGCACCAGCATCCTTCAAGTCTTAATAGGATCTAAGTACAGTAAAACCTTGGATTGCGAGCATAATTCGTTCCGGAAGCATGCTTGTAATCCAAAGCACATGTATATCAAAGCAAATTTTCCCATAAGAAATAATGGAAACTCAAATGATTCGTTCCACAACCATTTATTCATAAGTCATTCAGTTTATTGTCCATATAAAAAGATTATAGCAATGTGATAAGTTGTGTAACCATAAAATGTCCATCCACAAATGGCAGCTTTCCCAAGAGGATTGGAAGCAAAATCCAGCAGGAGCTACAGAGTATAAAAGAGAAGAGAGGCGCCTCCAAGTGTAGCAATATGGTTACATTTAATGAAGGTACAACATTTAGCAACTCACATGATTGAGGCTTAAAAGAGGCACATCTAAGTACGCAAGGATCCGGGGTAAAGCGATCCACATAGACTGTCCTCCTCACCGCCGGCTCTCACCGCTATCAGTCTGCAATCATGACCGTGAAGACTACCCTGCAGTAGAGCGATCTGAAAGCGAGGCTTGAACCGCTCGTGCAAGGGGCGAAATCAATGGCGGTGAGGAGAATGGTTTATGTGGACAGCTTTACCCCGGATGCCGGCATACTTAGATGTACCTCTTTTAATCATCAACCATGTGAGTTTCTAAATGTTGTACCTTCATTAAATGTAACCATATTGCGACACTAATGCGGCGTACACACGATCGTTTTTCATGGCATTTTTTAAACCGACGTTTTTCTCGTAGTTTTTTTTCATGTTTCCTCTCAAGCCTGTCTTGCGTACACACGATCATTTTAAAAAACGTTCAAGCAAAGCGCAGTGACGTAAAACACGTACAACGGCACTATAAAGGGGAAGTTCCGTTCGGGTGGCGCCACCCTTCATGTTAGTAAAGTTTGTTGAGTGACGATTCGCGCTTTTCAGCCTCGTGCTTTTCAGTCCGTTACAGCGTGACGAATGTGCTATCTCCATTACGAACGCTAGTTTTACCAGAACGAGCGCTCCTGTCTCATACTTGATTCTGAGCATGCGCGTTTTTTTTCACCTCGTAAAAGCATACACACTACCGTTTTTCACGTCGTTAAATAAAACGACATGAAAAACGATGTGAAAAAATAGAGCATGTTCGAAATTTTTAATGGCCGTTTTTCACGTCGTTAAAAATGCTCTGGAGCATACACACGATCGGTTTTAATGCCCATTTTTAAAAATGGCATTTTTAACGGCATGAAAAACGATCGTGTGTATGCGGCATAAGAGGCGCCTCTCTTTTATTTTATACTCAGTTATGACATGATGCTACTCTTATATCAAGACATCGCTTGTATATCAAGTCAAAATTTGTTAAAAAATTTAGCTTGTCATGCAAAACGCTCTCAAACCAAGTTACTCTCAAACCAAGGTTTTACTGTATTGTTATTGGCAATCGCTCACATGCGGCCTAGTGTCAATTTTTATGTTCTTTATGTAATCTGTAATAAAATGATTTTTTTTTACCACTATATTCCTGTGTGCTTACCTCAGTGACAACTTCACATCCTCTAAAGTCCCATTACCCTATGGGAGAGTCGGTTTTCCTAATTCTTTTCCTATAATTAAATAATGTTATTCATTTCTAATTTGGGTACTTCAGCTTCATTCTAAACATATTTAAATTGGAACTTCACTCTCCCAATCAACATGGACTATTAATCCTCATGCTGATAGCATTAATAAATAGATAGGAAAGTATATCATATTTACTTGTGTTAAACATTTTTTTACACATATTCAGTCACTTCCTGGTTTCTGACCTAGGCATATGATGTCATACATCCCAGGAGTCTTTAGGAGAAGAGGAGGAGTTTTCTCAGCTAAGCACACTCTCCTGTCTGCATGCCTGAACTAAGAGCAGATGGATTCCATGAAGTAAATGCTACATGAATCATCTGCCCTTACTCAAGATGGCAGTAAGAAACTATTTCATGAAAAATAGGCTGTAGAGCCATTAAGTAGTGGATGTGTATGGATTCTTTTTGAAAAATAAGAACATCACTCAGTGTCACTTTAAGGTTTATGATCCCTGGGATGTCATACATCCCAGGAGTCTTTAGGACGAGAAGCTGAGTTTTCTCAGCTAAGCACACCCTCCTGCCTGCATGCCTGAGCTAAGAGTAGATGGATTCTAGGAAGTAAATGCTACATGAATCACCTGCCCATACTTAAGACGGCCATAGCCAGAAATGATAGGGGGGTGTTTTTCTAAGTGATTTCTCAACAAAATAAAGCATGGAGACATGGATAGGTGGGTGAGATTGCATTGAGTATTAAAAATGAATCAAATAGTGTTTTTGGTTTGTGGTGTTTAGATACAGTGAAGATAAATCTGCACATACTAGCATACTTTATGAGACTAATTGTTGCTACATGGAGGGAAATAAATGGAAGTAATTATTAAACCTATTTTTAACCTACTTACTATTTTTTCTCTGGAAAATATATTATACTTGTCATTCCCATTTTCCTCCCATGGGCTAAACACAAGATCCATTCTTCATATAGTTGTATCTGGTTTCAGGCCATCACTGATCATTTATATTAGTGGTTGTATAAAATGATAATAAACTCTGGTTTATTACAATTATACAGTGAGGGAAAAAAGTATTTGATCCCCTGCTGATTTTGTACATTTGCCCACTAAGAAATGATCAGTCTATAATTGTAATGGTCGGTTTATTTTAACAGTGAGAGACAAAATAACAACAAAAAAATACAGAAAAACGCATTTCAAAAAAGTTATAAATTGATGTGCATTTTAATGAGTGAAATAAGTATTTGACCCCATGACTTGGTACTTGGTGGCAAAACCCTTGTTGGCAATTGGAGGTCAGACGTTTCTTGTAGTTGGCCACCAGGTTTGCACACATCTCAGAAGAGATTTTGTTCCACTCCTCTTTGCAGATCCTCTCCAAATCTTTTTGAGGCTGATATTTGGTAACTCGAACTTTCAGCTCCCTCCACATAATTTCTTTGTGATTAAGGTCTGGAGACTGGTTAGGCCACTCAAGGACCCTAATGTGCTTCTTCTTGAGCCACTCCTTTGTTGTCTAGGCTGTGTGTTTTGGGTCATCGTCAAGCTGGAATGCCCATCCATGACCCATTTTCAATGCCCTGGTAGAGGGAAGGAGGTTCTCACCGAAGATATGACCCCGTCCATCGTCCCTTTGATACAGTGAAGTTGTCCTGTCCCCTTAGCAGAAAAACACCCCCAAAGCATAATATTTCCACCTCAATGTTTGATGGTGGGAATGGTGTTCTTGGGGTCATAGGCAGGATTCCTCCTCCTCCAAACACGGCGAGTTGATGCCAAAGAGTTTGATTTTGGTGTCTTCTGACCACAACACTTTCACCCAGTTCTCCTCTGAATCATTCAGATGTTCATTTCAAACTTCAGACAGGACTGTACATGTGCTTTCTTGAGCAGAGGGACCTTGCGGGCGCTGCAGGATTTCAGTCCTTCATGGCGTAGTGTGTTACCAATTGTTCTCTTGGCGCCTATGGTCCCAGCTGCCTTGAGATCATTGACAAGATTCTCCCGTGTAGTTCTGGGCTGATTCCACACCGTTCTCATGATCACTGAAACTCCACGAGATGAGATCTTGCATGGAGCCCCAGACCGAGGGAGATTGAAAATTATTTTGTGTTTCTTCCATTTGCAAATAATCGCACCAACTGTTGTCACCCTCTCACCAAGCTGCTTGGCGATGGTCTTGCAGCCCATTCCAGCCTTGTGTAGATCTACAATCTTGTCCCTGACATCCTTGGACAGGACTTTGGTCTTGGACTCTTGGCCATGGTGGAGAGATTAGAATCTGATTGAGTAGACTATAATAGACTACAGGTGTCTATTATACAGGTAACAAACTGAGATTAGGAGCACTCCCTTTAAGAGAGTGCTCCTAAACTCAGCTCGTTACCTGTATTGTATAGAAGACACTTGGGAGACAGAAATATTGCTGATAGGGGATCAAATACTTATTTCAATTATTAAAATGCAAATCAATTTATAACTTTTTTGAAATGTGTTTTTTTGGATATTTTTGTTATTCTGTCTCTCACTGTTAAAATAAACCTACCATTAAAATTATAGACTGATCATTTCTTTATCAGTGGGAAAACGTACAAAATCAACGGGGGAGCAAATACCGTATTTATCGGCGTATAACACGCACCGGCGTATAACACGCACCCCAAGTTTAGGAGGGAATTTTAGGGAAAAAAACTTTTAGGAGGGAAGTTTTAGGAGAAAAATAACTTACATTTAAATGCAGCCTTATCAGTGTCCATTGCAGCCTTGCCCCAGTGTCCATTTCAGCCTTGCCACAGAGTCCATTTCAGCCTTGTCACAGTGCCGGAATTTAAAATTGGCGCCGAGACTGGGCGGAGCGGGGCGAACGCTGCCGAGAATGCAGGGACTGGGCAGAGCGGGGCGAACACCGCCGAGAATGCAGGGACTGGGCGGAGCCGAGATACACATAGCCGAGTGTACTTGGCTATACTCCGATAAATACGGTACTTTTTTCCCTCACCGTATTCTATTTAAGTATTCTTAACTCAAAAACGTACCTTTGTTTTACCTTGGCGCCTCCTCCAAATTCCCTTTTGTTTTGTTTTGTTTGTACTCCATGGTCCCACTGTATGGAACGAAGCCACCATTTCTTACTTGCTTTTGGGATGGACTATGGGATTTGTAGTGTGCATAGAGCAGTGGACAGTGCTTGTTCCCAACAAACAGAAGTGAAGGGGGAAAACAGAGGTTCTGGGGCTCAAGAAAATGGAAGCAAGGAGGTAGAAAAACGCAGTAAGAAACTATTTCATGAAAAATAGGTTGTAAAGCCATTAAGTAGTGGATGTGTATGGATTTGTTTTGAAAAATAAGAACATCACTCAGTGTCACTTTAAGGTCTATGATCCCTGGGATCAAACATGCTGACTAGGGATGAGCCGAACACCCCCCGGTTTCATTCGCACCAGAACCTGCGAACGGACCGAAAGTTTGCGCAAACTTTAGAACCCTCTTAAAGTGTATGGGAGTCGAAAGTTCTAAATCAAAAGTGCTAATTATGAAGGCTAATATGTAAGTTATTGTCCTATTGACCCGGGTCTTGCCCCAGGGTACATGTATCAATGCAAAAAAAAGTTTTAAAAATGCCAGTTTTTTCGGGAGCAGTGATTTTAACCACTTAACGACCGCCCACCGCCGATTTACGTCGGCAGAATGGCACGGACAGGCAGAATCACGTAGATCTACGTGATCGCCTTTGTGCAGTTGGGGGGTCCATCCGGACCCCCCTTCACTGCAGTGAGCGGCCGTTAAGTGTTCGGGAGCGATCAGGCATGAGGGGGCGGCCGCTCGATTCCGCCCCCCCCTCGCGATCGCTCCCGGCCAATGAAAATGCTTCCTCCGCCATGTGATGTAAACACAGGCTGGAGGAAGTGATGTCATCTCCCTCGCCGCGGTCTTTTCGTTCCCGGCGCCGAGGAGAGAAGACAGAGGTTAGTGCTCCAACAGTCCACTGACACGTAGGTACACATAGGCACACAAATCACCCCCCAGTCACCCCCAGATCACCCCCCAGGTCACCCCAAAGCCCCCAATCACAGTGTCACTGATTGCAGTGATCATTTATTTTACTGATCACTGCATTTAGTGTCATCTGTGATTGTAAAAAGTTGCAGGGCAGTTAGGATTAGGCCCCTTTAGGTCCAGGGTAGCCCCCTAACCCCCCCCTAATAAAGGTTTAACCCCTTGATCACCCCCCAGGTAACCCTTTCACCCCCTAACTTCAGCGTCACTAAGCGATTGTTTTTCCGATCGCTGTATTCGTGTCGCTGGTGTTTTAGATAGGCAGTTATTTTTTTTTAGGTTCGCCGCAGGTTTTTATTAGTGTCAGGTACCCCCATATATTATTTTAACCCCCTGATTGCCCCTAGAGTTAACCCTTTCACCAGTGATCGCCGTATAAGCGTCACTGGTGTCACTGGTTAGCCAGTAAGTTATCTAGTTATTTAGGTAACCCGTCAGGTTTTTATATAGCGTCGGGTACCCCCATATTTAACCTAATAAAGGTTTTAACCCCCTGATTGCCCCTAGTTAACCCTTTCACCAGTGATCACCATATAAAGGTTACAGGTGACGCTGGTTGATTAGTTTGCCTTTTATAGCATCAGGGCACCCGCCGTATATAACCCAATAAAGGTTTAACCCCCCTGATCGCCCGGCGGGTGAGATCAATTAGGTTTTAGCGCCAGAGAGGGTCTGCGTCGCCCCAGGCAGTGTTAGGTTAGGTTAGTGCCAGTAACGCTAACACCCACGCGCAAAGCATACACCCCCCTTAGTGGTATAGTATCTGATCAGATCTATACTAGCATCCCCAGCGGTTTAGGGTTCCCAAAAACGCAGTGTTAGCGGGATCAGCCCGTTTAGCCCCTCCGCCCAGCCCAGCCCAGCCCAGCCCACCCAAGTGCAGTATCGATCGATCACTGTCACTTACCAAACACAACACACATAACTGCAGCGTTCGCAGAGACAGGCCTGATCCCTGCGATCGCTAACAGTTTTTTTGTAGCGTTTGATATATTTGCTGACGACAGTCAGGTGCTTTTTTTCCTGTGAATCTTACTAGTGTACCCCTAAATTTAGAGCCCAAAATGGCAATACGAAGGTACACTAGTAAAGAGGCCTACGAGATTCTGAGCATGACAGATAGTGAAGAGGAGGTCACGTATCTGTCAGATTCAGGCTCAGAATATCTTCCCGTAGAAGACAGTGACGTCAGCGGCCCCACGTCAGATAGCTCTGACGACGAAGTTGAGGTCCCTGCTAAGGTCAGGTGTACCCGATCCCGATCTTCTGAGGTTGTTGAGGAGCAAGAACCGCAGGTCTCTCGTATCATGGAGCAGAGTAGTACTAGCGCCGCTATTCCTTCTGGTGAACTGGCAAGCACCAGCGGCCTAGTACAGCCTGGACGTACATCCAGCACTGCAGTAACACTTGGTGACGTGGCGAGTCCCATAAGTGCAGTTCAAGCTGGCGAGGTGGCAAGCACAAGTAGTGTCCCGCTGCCACCAAGAAGACAAAGGCAGGCCCGTCGTGCCCATACTGCCCTTCCTGCAGAATTCGCCTATCCTGATTGGGTCCCCACCACTTCTGCAGAACCCGTACTTCCCCCATTCACTGCCCAACCCGGTATTCAGGTGGAAACAGCTGATTTTATTCCAATTGATTTTTATTCGCTGTTTTTCACGGAAGATCTCTATAGATCTATTGTGGACCAGAGTAATTTATATGCTGGTCAATTTATCGCCGCTAACCCCCAGTTGCCTAAAATTGCCAGAAATTGGAAACCAATTACGGTTTCCGAATTTAAGACCTTTCTGGGCCTTTCCCTCAACATGGGCACACATAAATTTCCGTCATTGCGTGCTTATTGGTCCACGCACCCAATTGACCACATGCCCGTGTTCTCTGCCTCCATGTCCAGGGCACGATACGAGCAGATTTTGCGGTTCATGCACTTCAACGACAATGAACTTTGTCGTCCACGTGGGGACCCTGAATACGACCGGCTCTATAAAATTCGGCCCCTCATAAACCACTTCAACGAACGTTTTGCAGCCTTGTTTACTCCCGATCAAGTTGTCTGCGTTGATGAGTCCCTGATTAAATTTTCTGGCCGCTTGTCTTTCAAGCAGTACCTTCCCAGCAAGCGTGCCAGATACGGGGTCAAGCTCTACAAGTTCTGTGACAGGGCAACAGGCTATGTAGTGAACTTTACGGTTTATGAGGGAAAAGACAGTCAGATTGAGTCGGTCAACTGCCCGGATTACATAGGGAGCGCTGGCAAGATAGTGTGGAACTTGGTGTCACCCTTATTCGGAAAGGGGTACCACTTGTATGTGGACAATTATTACACGAGCGTGCCACTGTTTAGTCACTTGTTTGATCATCAGATTGGAGCATGTGGCACCGTGCGACCTAATCGCCGGGGCTTTCCCCAGCGGCTTGTAGATGCCCGTCTTAGGCTGGGGGAGAGAGCCTGCTTGAAGTGTAATAACTTGCTCGCTATGAAGTGGAGGGACAATAAGAATGTTTTCCTTCTTACCTCCCTTCACGCAGACACGACAGTCCAAATTTGTACGGCGACTGGTGTTGTGGAGAAACCCCTCTGTGTCCACGAATATAACCAAAATATGGGAGGGGTGGACCTCAACGACCAGTTGATGGCGCCGTATCTAATTGACCGTAAGGCGAGACGCTGATACAAAAAAGTGTCTCTATCATTATTCCAATTGGCTTTGCTGAACGCTCATGTGCTATACAGAGCTTCAGGCGGGACGTTATCTCTTCTAAAATTCCAGAATGAGATAGTCACAGAACTCCTGTATCCAGGCGGTTCTGCACCTCACCATCCCCAACCAAATGCAGTAAGCCGGCTGCATGAGAGGCATTATTCGTATGTCCTCCCGAGTACCCCTACCCAAAGCCACCCCCAAAAAAGATGTCGTGTCTGTAGCAAGCGCGGATTTAGGCGTGACACCCGGAGTTTTTGTCCACTCTGTCCTGACAAGCCTGGTCTTTGCCAAGGTGAATGTTTTGAACGCTACCACTCAAAAGTGAAGTTTTAGCGTAGGGTACAGCATTTCACAGACAAGGACACACTTACACAGGGTCTCCCAAGATGCCATTACATTTTGAGAGACCCGAACCATTACAGTTGTAAAGTTACAAAAAAAAGTGTAAAAAAGAAAAAAAAAAACGTAAAAAACAAAACACAAAAAAAATATAAAATAAAAAAACCAAAAATAGTTGTCGTTTTATTGTTCTCTCTCTCTCTATTTTCTCTCTATTGTTCTGCTCTTTTTTACTGTATTCTATTCTGCAATGTTTTATCATGCTTGCGTTTCAGGTATGTAATTTTTTGTTTTCAGGTGCGCCATTCAACTGCAGCGCGGAATTATTTATCTTGACAGCAACAGCGTTTGCTCCCACGATACATAAAGCCGTGACTCCAGTGCTGTAGGAGGTGATTTCACCACCACAGTTAAAAAAAAGAGCATATATGCCGAAGCATGGGGGCAGCAGGGGCGGAGGAGCGATTTTGCTCCTAATGCCGCGTACATACGGTCGAAATTCCGACGGAGGCCTGCCCGTGGAAAATTCCGACCGTGTGTACGCGGCATAACTTTTTTGCGGGAGGATGCCCCCATGCTTCGGCATATATATATTTTAGGCACAGGTTGCGTTAAAACATTTTTTTATTTTTTACTAGGTTTTGTTTTGGTATTTGCTTTGCAGGTATGGCATGGTAAGGTCTTACTGTTGTACTGTAATGTTACTTTGTTTTAATGTTAACCACCATTTGCTTAGCAGGTACGCCATTCAGTTGCAGCGCGGATCTATTTATCTTGACAGCAACAGCGTTTGCTCCCACGATACATAAAGCCGTGACTCCAACGCTGTAGGAGGTGATTTCACCACCACAGTTAAAAAAAAGAGCATATATGCCGAAGCATGGGGGCAGCAGGGGCGGAGGAGCGATTTTGCTCCTAATGCCGCGTACATACGGTCGAAATTCCGACGGAGGCCTGCCCGTGGAAAATTACGACCGTGTGTACGCGGCATAACTTTTTTGCGGGAGGATGCCCCCATGCTTCGGCATATATATATTTTAGGCACAGGTTGCGTTAAAACATTTTTTTATTTTTTACTAGGTTTTGTTTTGGTATTTGCTTTGCAGGTATGGCATGGTAAGGTCTTACTGTTGTACTGTAATGTTACTTTGTTTTAATGTTAACCACCATTTGCTTAGCAGGTACACCATTCAGTTGCATCGCGGATTTATTTATCTTGACAGCAACAGCGTTTGCTCCCACGATACATAAAGCCGTGACTCCAACGCTGTAGGAGGTGATTTCACCACCACAGTTAAAAAAAAGAGCATATATGCCGAAGCATGGGGGCAGCAGGGGCGGAGGAGCGATTTTGCTCCTAATGCCGCGTATATACGGTCGAAATTCCAACGGAGGCTTGCCCGTGGAAAAGTCCGACCGTGTGTACGCGGCATAACCTTTTATGCCGCGTACATACGGTCGAAATTCCGACGAAGGCTTGACCGTGTGTACGCGGCATAACTTTTTTGCGGGAGGATGCCCCCATGCTTCGGCATATATGCCCATCATTAGAAGTGGGTGGATGAAGGGAGGTATTCTAATGGTGGGCATACCCACCAATCAATCTCTTTTTTTCGTTCAGCCAATAGGCTGTATGAAAAAAAAGATTACAATACATGTCCAACAAGGACCAGCAACGTACTGGTATGTTGCTGGACTTTGAATGTTTATACCAGAATGATGCCTGCGGGTTTAGGTATCATCTTGGTATCATTCTTTTCAGCCAGCGGCCGGCTTTCATGTAAAAGCAATTCTAGCAGATAATTAGCCTCTAGACTGCTTTTACAAGCAGTGGGAGGGAATGTCCCCCCCCCCCGGATATAAAAAGCGCCATTGGGAAATTGGGAAAGCATTTTATCACACCGATCTTGGTGTGGTCAGATGCTTTGAGGGCAGAGGAAAGATCTAGGGTCTAACCCCCCAATTTTTTTCAAAAAAAGAGTACCTGTCACTACCTATTGCTATCATAGGGGATATTTACATTCCCTGAGATAACGATAAAAATGGTAAAAAAATAAAATATGGAAGGCACAGTTTAAAAATAAAATAAAAAAGCCAAATAAATAATAAAAAAAAAAAAAAAAAAAAAAGCACCGCTGTCCCCCCCTGCTCTTGCGCAAAGGCGAACGCAAGCGTCGGTCTAGCGTCATATGTAAACAGCAATTGCATCATGCATGTGAGGTATCACCGCGAAGGTCAGATCGAGGGCAGTCATTTTAGCAGTAGACCTCCTCTGTAAATCTAACGTGGTAACCTGTAAAGGCTTTTAAATGCTTTTAAAAATGAATGTAGTTTGTCGCCGCTGCGCGTTTGTGCGCAATTTTAAAGCATGTCGTGTTTGGTATCCATGTACTCGGCCTATGATCATCTTTTTTATTTCATCAAACATTTGGGCAATATAGTGTTTTTTAGTGCATTAAAAATAAAAAAAGTGTGTTTTTCCCCCAAAAAATGCGTTTGAAAAATCGCTGCGCAAATACTGTGTGGAAAAAAAAATGCAACACCCACTATTTTAATCTGTAGGGCCTTTGCTTTAAAAAAATATATAATGTTTGGGGGTTCAACATAATTTTCTTGCAAAAAAATTTTTTTTTTCATGTAAACAAAAAGTGTCAGAAAGGGCTTTGTCTTCAAGTGGTTAGAAGAGTGGATGATGTGTGACATAAGCTTCCTAATGTTGTGCATAAAATGCCAGGACAGTTCAAAACCCCCCCAAATGACCCCATTTTGTAAAGTAGACACCTCAAGCTATTTGCTGAGAGGCATGTTGAGCCCATTGAATATTTTTTTTTTTGTCCCAAGTGATTGAATAATGACCAAAAAAAAAAAAAAATGTACAAAAAGTTGTCACTAAATTATATATTGCTCAAACATGCCATGGGCATATGTGGAATTACACCCCAAAATACATTCTGTTGCTTCTCCTGAGTACGGGGATACCACATGTGTGGGACTTTTTGGGAGCCTAGTCGCGTACGGGACCCCAAAAACCAAGCACCGCCTTCAGGATTTCTATGGGTGTAAATTTTTGATTTCACTCCTCACTGCCTATCACAGTTTCGGAGGCCATGGAATGCCCAGATGGCACAAAACCCCCCCAAATGACCCCATTTTGGAAAGTAGACACCCCAAGCTATTTGCTGAGAGGTATGTTGAGTATTTTGCAGATCTCGCTTTTTGTCACAAAGTTTTGAAAATGTAAAAAAAGAAAAAAAAAAGAAAAAAAATGTCTTTCTTAATTTTCAAAAACAAATGAGAGCTGTAAAATACTCACCATGCCTCTCAGCAAATAGCTTGGGGTGTCTACTTTCCAAAATGGGGTCATTTCTGGGGGTTTTGGGCTATTTTGACATTTTATGGCCTTCAAAACTGTGATAGGTAGTGAGGAGTGAAATCAAAAATTTATGCCCTTAGAAACCTTTAAGGCGGTGCTTGGTTTTTGGGGTCCCGTACGCGGCTAGGCTCCCAAAAAGTCCCACACATGTGGTATCCCCGTACTCAGGAGAAGCAGCAGAATGTATTTTGGGGTGTAATTTCACATATAACCATGGCATGTGTGAGCAATATATCATTTAGTGACAACTTTTTGTACATTTTTTTTTCTTTTTGTCATTATTCAATCATTTGGGACAAAAAAAAAATATTCAATGGGCTCAACATGCCTCTCAGCAAATAGCTTGGGGTGTCTACTTTCCAAAATGGGGTCATTTGGGGGGGTTTTGTGCCATCTTGGCATTTTATGGCCTTCAAAACTGTGATAGGTAGTGAGGAGCGAAATCAAAAATTTATGCCCTTAGAAACCTTGAAGGCGGTGCTTGGTTTTTGGGGTCCCGTACGCGGCTAGGCTCCCAAAAAGTCCCACACATGTGGTATCCCCGTACTCAGGAGAAGCAGCAGAATGTATTTTGGGGTGTAATTTCACATATGCCCATGGCATGTGTGAGCAATATATCATTTAGTGACAACTTTGTGCAAAAAAAAAAAAGTTTGTCATATTCCCGCAACCTGTGGCAAAATATAAAATATTCCATGGACTCAACATGCCTCTCAGCAAATAGCTTGGGGTGTCTACTTTCCAAAATGGGGTAATTTGGGGGGGTTTTGTGCTATTTTGGCATTTTATGGCCTTCGAAACTGTGATAGGTAGTGAGGAGTGAAATCAAAAATTTACGCCCTTAGAAATCCTGAAGGCGGTGCTTGGTTTTTGGGGCCCTGTACGCGGCTAGGCTCCCAAAAAGTCCCACACATGTGGTATCCCCGTACTCAGGAAAAGCAGCAGAATGTATTTTGGGGTGCAATTCCACATATAACCATGGCATGTGTGAGCAATATATCATTTAGTGACAACTTTTTGTACATTTTTTTTTTTCTTTTTGTCATTATTCAATCATTTGGGACAAAAAAAAAATATTCAATGGGGTCAACATGCCTCTCAGCAAATAGCTTGGGGTGTCTACTTTCCAAAATGGGGTCATTTGGGGGGGTTTTGTGCCATCTTGGCATTTTATGGCCTTCAAAACTGTGATAGGTAGTGAGGAGTGAAATCAAAAATTTATGCCCTTAGAAACCTTGAAGGCGGTGCTTGGTTTTTGGGGTCCCGTACGCGGCTAGGCTCCCAAAAAGTCCCACACATGTGGTATCCCCGTACTCAGGAGAAGCAGCAGAATGTATTTTGGGGTGTAATTTCACATATGCCCATGGCATGTGTGAGCAATATATCATTTAGTGACAACTTTGTGCAAAAAAAAAAAAGTTTGTCATATTCCCGCAACCTGTGGCAAAATATAAAATATTCCATGGACTCAACATGCCTCTCAGCAAATAGCTTGGGGTGTCTACTTTCCAAAATGGGGTAATTTGGGGGGGTTTTGTGCTATTTTGGCATTTTATGGCCTTCGAAACTGTGATAGGTAGTGAGGAGTGAAATCAAAAATTTACGCCCTTAGAAATCCTGAAGGCGGTGCTTGGTTTTTGGGGCCCTGTACGCGGCTAGGCTCCCAAAAAGTCCCACACATGTGGTATTCCCGTACTCAGGAAAAGCAGCAGAATGTATTTTGGGGTGCAATTCCACATATAACCATGGCATGTGTGAGCAATATATCATTTAGTGACAACTTTTTGTACATTTTTTTTTTCTTTTTGTCATTATTCAATCATTTGGGACAAAAAAAAATATTCAATGGGGTCAACATGCCTCTCAGCAAATAGCTTGGGGTGTCTACTTTCCAAAATGGGGTCATTTGGGGGGGTTTTGTGCCATCTTGGCATTTTATGGCCTTCAAAACTGTGATAGGTAGTGAGGAGTGAAATCAAAAATTTATGCCCTTAGAAACCTTGAAGGCGGTGCTTGGTTTTTGGGGTCCCGTACGCGGCTAGGCTCCCAAAAAGTCCCACACATGTGGTATCCCCGTACTCAGGAGAAGCAGCAGAATGTATTTTGGGGTGTAATTTCACATATGCCCATGGCATGTGTGAGCAATATATCATTTAGTGACAACTTTGTGCAAAAAAAAAAAAGTTTGTCATATTCCCGCAACTTGTGGCAAAATATAAAATATTCCATGGACTGAACATGCCTCTCAGCAAACAGCTTGGGGTGTCTACTTTCCAAAATGGGGTCATTTGGGGGGTTTTGTGCTATTTTGGCATTTTATGGCCTTCGAAACTGTGATAGGTAGTGAGGAGTGAAATCAAAAATTTGCGTCCTTAGAAATCCTGAAGGCGGTGCTTGGTTTCCGGGGTCCCATGCGTGGCTAGGCTCCTAAAAAGTCCCACACATGTGGTATCCCCGTACTCAGGAGAAGCAGCAGAATGTATTTTGGGGTGCAATTCCACATATAACCATGGCATGTGTGAGCAATATATCATTTAGTGACAACTTTTTGTAATTTTTTTTTTTTTTTTTGTCATTATTCAATCACTTGGGACAAAAAAATAAATATTCAATGGGCTCAACATGCCTCTCAGCAATTTCCTTGGGGTGTCTACTTTCCAAAATGGGGTCATTTGGGGGGGTTTTGTACTGCCCTGCCATTTTAGCACCTCAAGAAATGAGATAGGCAGTCATAAATTTAAAGCTGTGTAAATTTCAGAAAATGTACCCTAGTTTGTAAACGCTATAACTTTTGCGCAAACCAATAAATATACGCTTATTGACATTTTTTTTACTAAAGACATGTGGCTGAATACATTTTGGCCTAAATGTATGACTAAAATTGAGTTTATTCGATTTTTCTTATAACAAAAAGTAGAAAATATAAATTTTTTTCAAAATTTTCGGTCTTTTTCTGTTTATATCGCAAAAAATAAAAATCGCAGAGGCAATCAAATACCATTAAAAGAAAGCTCTATTTGTGGGAAGAAAAGGACGCAAATTTCATTTGGGTACAACATTGCATGTCCGCACAATTTACAGTTAAAGCAGCGCAGTGCCGAATCCCAAAAACAGGCCTGGTCCTAATGGCCCGAAATGGTCCGGGGCTTAAGTGGTTAATGATGCTTAAAGTGAAAAAAAAGTGAAATATAAAAAAAAGTGAAATATTCCTTTAAATATCGTACCTGGGGGGTGTCTAAAGTATGCCTGGGAAGTGGCATGTGTTTCCCGTGTTTAGAACTGTCCCTGCACAAAATGACATTTCTAAAGGAAAAAAAGTCATTTAAAACTGCTTGCGGCTTTAATGTAATGTCTGGTCCCGGCAATATGGATGAAAATCATTGAGAAAAATGGCATAGCTACCCCATCACCCCCCCCCCCCCCCACCCCAGCCCATTACCAGCCCCTTTGAGTATTGTATGGATATTAAGGGGAACCCCACACCCAAATTAAAAAAAGGAAAGGTGTGGGGCCCCCAGGCCCTATATACTCTGAACAGCAGTATACAGGCGGTGCAAACAAGACAGGGACTGTAGGTTTGTTGTTACATAGATACTTTTTGTAATTTTGAACTGGTACATTTTTAAAGTGTAGCTCCAGACAAAAAATCTATTTTTAAGCTTTTTGGAGAACCTAGGGAAGGGTTATCACACCTGTAACATTTGTTTTGCTGTCTGTGCAGTGTGTACCTGTTCAGAACATTTCACCTCACTTTCCGTCCCAATGACAAATGTTTTTTGAAAATTTGGGGTTTTTATTGAAACAAGGATTGGTGATAAAGCATCAGTAGAGAGGAGACACTTTTTTTCCAGATTAACACTTACAGGAGAGAATTTGCCTTCCTAGGGGTAGATTTCCTCTCACTTCCTGTTGTCTCATTCCGTTTGCAAGTAGGAGTCGTTTGTAAGTTGGATGTTTGAAAGTAGGGGCCTGCCGTATATACTCTGCAGAAATTTGGCCCTCAGGTGTTTGTGTTGCCACAATACTGTAAGCCCTCACAGTTACTCTTGGTGGGCGCTGGAACACCCTGCTGTGAACTATTATATCAAGAATTGTAATTACATGCCATTGTTGAACAGTGGTAGGAAAAATTGGGCCTTTGGTGGTGGTGGTGGTGTTGCCACAACACTGTAAGTCCTCACAGGTACTCTTGGTGGGCGCAGGAATGGGCCCAGCTGTGAAATATTAGATTGAGAATTGTAATTACATGCCCCTGTTGACTGTGCAAAGGACACTAAAGCAAAATACTGCAGCTCCCTGCCTGTATTTGTATCAGAACACCAGCAATTGTATTGAGGTAAGCTTTTGGTGCACACTGTGCAAAGGACACTAAAGCAAAATACTGCAGCTCCCTGCCTGTATTTGTATCAGAACACCAGCAATTGTATTGAGGTAAGCTTTTGGTGCACACTGTGCAAAGGACACTAAAGAAAAATACTGCAGCTCCCTGCCTGTATTTGTATCAGAACACCAGCAATTGTATTGAGGTAAGCTTTTGGTGCACACTGTGCAAAGGACACTAAAGAAAAATACTGCAGCTCCCTGCCTGTATTTGTATCAGAACACCAGCAATTGTATTCAGGTAAGCTTTTGGTGCACACTGTGCAAAAGGACACAGTACACTAAGTAAAAAACTGCAGCTAGCACAATCACCTGCCTGCCTGTCAGTATAGAGAATAACAGGAACGGATCTAGCTAAACTGAATACAGTGTGTAAATATATATACAACACCTAGGATGCATATATATCCTCTACACACTGTAACTGCAGCTAACTGACTCGCCTGCCTGCTTACCTAACTCAAATCAAATTACACTGTCTCTCTCTCTGTCTCTTTCCTTTAACAAACGCCAATACACTACACAAGGCCGCCAGGCCGGCGGCCTTATATAGTGTGGGGCGTGTACCTACTCCTCTGAGCCATGATTGGCCAAAGCCACCCTGGCTTTGGCCAATTACAGTTCTCTGTACCTACGGCGCTGTGATTGGCCAAGCATGCGGGTCATAGTCATCAGCCAGCAATGCACTGCGATGCCGCAGTGAATTATGGGCCGTGACGCGCCACTCGAATTTGGCCCATAATGTTTGAAATTCGACGAACGGTAGAACAGCCGATGTTCGAGTCGAACATGAGTTCGACTCGAACTCGAAGCTCATCCCTAATGCTAACCATAATAACATAAAATATTCTTTCTTTCTTAGTTTTGCATATGTTCATTTCCTGCCTTTAGATGGTTTTACATGCATGTTTGTGCATTTAAATGGATTAACGGAATTCTATTATAGTCAATAAGGAGGGAGACATGAGGGCGCTCTGGTGAGGCTGGGCATCTGGTCCTTAGTAGCAGTGGAGCAATGGCACAGAAGGCAGCACTTTGTAGAGAAGAAGCAGCTCTGGAGGGTCATAAAGGAAAGAGAAAGGCGTCTCTATGTGCAGTGGTTAAAAGATTTATTACAGGCACAATGGGATAAAAAACACAAGATAGTAAGAGGTCATAGGCATATAATAATGTATCCCTGTCTACTCCAATCATTCACTAAAATTCTAGGACTGCTCCTCAACTCTGGTCTCATGTTAGCTTATCCTTGATTAACTGGAATACATCTACAGTTTCTTGGTTGGGCTCTATTTTCTACAATACGTAAAAAAAAAAAAAAAAATTTGTCCAGAATATTGTACTTTCCAAACCCAGTATTAAAATCGCTATATAATTTTATACTTGATATAGTCCTACAAAAAGTAAAACATCTCTAGACAAGCAATGCATTTGTCTAAAAGATTTGGGGGACTTTCCTATTAAATCGTTTGTTACCCCAACACTTCATATTCCTGATATGTACCTGTTGTACCATGTACTTGTATGAAAAAGTATCCTGTTCTCTTTGTGTTACTTCCTTTGTGTGAAATCCCTGGTGTTCCTGATAGTCCCCTTGCTTTCCTATTAAAAGCTGACCACACTAAGCAGGAGAGTACACTGTTGTCAGTTCTCTAGTTATGCTGGGAACTCGACCTGCTCTCCTCCAATGATCAGACTTTTCCTGACACGCCCCCACTACACAGACATTTACTGGGAAGATCAGTGTACTGTCGCTTCTCCTACCCCCAGCTCTTATGCAGCTGAGAACAGAGGGAATGTGATCACTTATAAAAAAAAGGTGAAAAAATGTAGTTCTAATGTTTTTTTTTATATCTATACAAAAATGTTTTGCCTTCCATTTCTGTTTTAAACTGAATGGGTTGTTTTACAAGATGATCGTTTACAATCTCTTTAAGTACTAATGGTTCCTTGTGGATGTGGATATTCCTGCCTATTACTCCATCAATTCCAAATCCCTCGAATCCAAACTTTCCTTACTACTATGGAGAAAATTTCAAATGAAGATCAAACTACCAGTAATCTCCTCCACTGAAAAAATTCCTATCTCTGACCTTAATCCTGGAATGGAAACAATAACAAAAGTTGTGACTTTCTAAAAAATTTACTCATTTTCAATCCTAAATGTTAGGGGACAATGTCATCTCTCAGGACTAATATCAGTCCAAATATAACCTTCTATGCTGGGAAATGGTCAAATCTGCATATCTAATCCACTTTTTAAGGTTTCTCAGGAGTGGGAGATGGAGATCTATATCCAGATGTCCATAGCAAGATTATATTATTGTTGTAAGAGGATAAGGGAAGTTCCAAAACTGTGATGACTGACACTCTATTACTCCTGGATGTACTTTGTGCCATTGAGATGGAAACTTAATCTACCACATTCTTGCTTCAGAGGCTGTAATTAACCAGGATTTTTAGCTGATATATGGTGGACGTGTCCAATTGTGTCTGTCTTCCTGCAGCTAATTAATTTCCTTTCCCAGCCTGTAACCATTTGTACGTAGTAAACATTACCTAACCTAAAAGATTTTGTAGTAGTATTCCAGAGCGTCACGTTGAAGTTAGACTGGAATCATAGTTGCATTTTAATGATTTCATAGGAGTTAGAGAAACGAGGTGGGATGGGGAGAATTGTAATGGACTATCTCGGTACTGATACAAAACAATATTTTTTGGTATAAAAATTAGTTTATTACACACAAAATCTAATAACATACAAAAACAAACAATTTCAATAAAATAACCACTATTAAAGTGGAGATAGACAGGTCTTTTCTCAACTAGTTTCGCGGAATGGAACCGCTTCTTCAGGAGGAGATGTCTATGAAACAAATATAAAAAAAAAAAAAGGGTAAATACAGTATGATACAATTGATACAAACATAATAACACAGCACATAATGTTATGTAGAGATCCGTTCACCCAAACGGTAAAGACCGACTATGCGAACAGGCCTCTCGAAGTGCGGGTTAACTGACCCTGTGACGTCAGACGCCGCCGATTGGCGGTGTGTCTGGGTCGGCGAGCTCATATAACGGGTCTTCACGAACCCGTTGGTGAGCAGCCGTAGCAGCCGTAGCAGGGGCCTTGCTACGGGCGGCAGATTACAGGTAAATCACCACTGTGGGATGCAACGTCTCTTCATAATAACCTCCCTATGCTGTTTACCTCATGGGCTGACAAGCTGCTGATTCCTCCCACAGATATCCTCACCACACAGTGCTTTTGTGACTGGCTAGTCACTAGCACTGGTGTACTGACAGTGACTCCTTGTACTCCTCAAGTCTTACAGTTTGGAGCTTTCTAATGCTACTGCCTGGTCCGCTCCCCTCCATCTTATAGCTCCTGGTTTATAGCAATCACTTTATTTCCCCTCTCTTTTGACTGGTGTAACTGGTGAGTTACATATCTTCTCAATGTGTGGCTTCCTATATAGGTGAAGGGTGTCTGCGTTTCTCCCCCCCTCCCCCCATCCTTTCTTTCCCCCTCCCAACACTACCCTTTTCCCCAGCCCTCCCCCTTCCCGCCCCCCTTTTCCCCCTTGCCTTTCTCCCTCCCACATTTTTTCCTTCCCCTTTCCCTTCCCCCGCCTATTCCCTCCCCTTCCCTCCTCCCCCCCTTTATTCTGTTCCCCCCCTCTTCCCTCTCCCTTACTATATGTCTCTCTCCCTTTCTCATTTCCCCCCCTTCTGTCACCCTATCACCCCCCGGTGATCCACCTAAAGACATTACCACGGTCTGGGAATTATACTGGTTTAATTAGAATTAATCCTTGGTATGTTTCATAAGCTGTATTTTCTTAATCAGATTGTGTCACGTACAATCCCCCTTGTCCGCCGCGGGGGGAACCTTTTCGAGTGGCCTGTTCACATAGTCAGTCTTTACCGTTTGGGTGAGCGGATCTCTACATAACATTATGTGCTGTGTTATTATGTTCGTATCAATTGTATTATACTGTATTTACTCTGTATCTTATTGTAATATTTGTTTCATAGACAACTCCTCCTGAAGAAGCAATTCTATTCTGCAAAACTAGTTAAGGAAAGACCTGTCTATCTCCACTTCAATAGTGGTTATTTTATTGAAATTGTTCGTTTTTGTATGTTATTATATTTTATGTGTATTAAACTCATTTTTATACCAAAAAATATTGTTTTGTATCAGTACCGAGATAGTCCATTACAATTCACTGGGGTGGGTGTTTGTTCAGCTTCAGCAATTGCCCTCATATCCCCATCTTGCTCTCGTTTTTCTATATCAATTTGGATGATGGTACTATATTATGGTTCATTATATTATTTTATGTGAGGCTATATTCAAAACCTTTGCAAATTCATAGGAGTTGTGGATTTGATGGCTAGAACAGAACAGAATTCTTTAACTGCGAAAAAAAAAAGGTACACAAAGACACACACTGTGCCTTGAAAAAGTATTTATACCCCTTGTAATTTTCCACATTTTGTCATGTTACAACCAAAAACGTAAATGTCTTTTTTGGGGATTTTATGTGATAGACCAACACAAAGTGGCACATAATTGTGAAGTGGAAGGAAAATGATAAATAGCTTTCCAAACATTTTACAAATAAATATCTGAAACGTGTGGCATGCATTTGTATTCAGCCACCTTTACTTTGATACCCCTAACTAAAATCTAGTGGAACCAATTGCCTTCAGAAGTCACCTAATTAATAAGTCTACCTGTAAAGAATGTATATGAAATGGGGAAAGTGGCGCTACCTATGAACTGAGGAGTGATCTAGCAGGTGAACGTGCTCAAATTAGTAACACCCGAGACTGGGCCACTGGTTAGGATATCCCAGGTTAACTAATATAGTTAACCCTATCTAGGATGCCGAATGCTTTCAGCAGTATTCCACTGGCATATATCACACATAGCAAACCTTAAATTATCCTAACTTAACCCTAAGAGGTTAATAAAGTGACTAAACTCCTGTAGTGAGCAATGTGCAAAAAATCAGATATCATACGTATTTTAAAAAGCAAACCAGAGAAGGCTTAATCTTATAGAATTCATAAATTAAAAAAATTATTAAAATTCAAGTGAAAATAATTTTTCTATATGGTCCAAAAATCCTCAGATGATCGTGCTCAAATTAGTGACACCAGTGGGTGTCCTAGATAAACAATAAAAGGGTTAAATGTACTCCTATAATGAGCACTGTACCAAAAAAAGCATAATATCATACGTGATTATAAAGAGACATATACAGACAAAAATTCATATAAATTTCATAAAAAATTAAATTAAATTAAATATAAAGTTCACGTAGAAAAATAGTCCAAAGGTGTATCACACAATATTTCTGTGACAGGTGCAAAATTTCCAAAGTGACTTGTGCTCACTGTAGTTGCAGAAGAAATCAGGTGACTCTTGTGCTCGCCCTTTTGGGTCCCCACTCACCAGCTCCTATTACCCCTACAGGAGTAGATCACGTAAAAGGATGTGCGGCTAGCTCCCAGCTCGGTCACTCCTATGGCTCAACCTCGAGACCTCCAGGCTTTCAAATGGCACTCTCTGCTATCAAAGGATCACTGGTTAAAAGCAGTCAGTGGTATCCTCCTGTATGGTCCCAGTAATGGATACTCATATGAAAAAGAGATGGGCTCCCATAGGGTATTTCCAAAAACTATTTTTATTTAAAATCCTTTAAAAACAATCTGACATTCCAGGGTGGTAGCCGTCACCCGAAACAACGCTATAAAAGCAGTAAAAAAACACAGGCAAACGAGTGTTCTAGGCTGGTATAGGCAGCGTGCCCAAACCTCGCAACTCGGAAGTGACGTTTTTTCGTAGCTCCTACTTACGCGTTTCATCATTGACGTCATCTGAGGCAGTGCCATCTTACTACACCCCACGTCTTATATGGATATACATGTCCACCTGTGTTTAACTTAATCTCAGTAGAAATACAGCTGTTCTGTGAAGCCCTAATAGGATTGTTAGAGAACCTTAGTGAACAAACAGCATCATGAAGTCCAAGGAACACACCAGACATGTCAGGGATAAAGTCGTGGAGAAGTTTAAAGCAGGGTTAGGTTATAAATCAATCCATCATCTGAAAAAGGAAAAAATGGCACAACTGCAAACCTACCAAAACATGGCTGTCCACCTAAATTGACAGGCCGGACAAGGAGAGCATTAATCAGAGAAGCAGCCAAGAGGCCCATGGTAACTCTGGAGGAGCTGCAGAGATCCACAGCTCAGGGGGGAGAATCTGTCCACAGGACAACTATTAGTCGTGCACTTCATAAATCTGCCCTTCATGGAAGAGTGGCAAAAAGAAAGCCATTGTTGTAAGAAAGCCATAAGAAGTCTCTTTTGCAGTTTGCAAGAAGCCGTGTGGGGGACACAGCAAACATGTGGAAGAAGGTTTGGTCAGATGAGACCAAAATTTTACTTTTTGGTCTAAAGGCAAAACGCTATCTGTGGTGGAGAACTAACATTGCACATCACCCTGAACACACCATCCCCACTGTGAAACATGGTGGTGGCAGTATTATGTTGTGGGGATCCTTCAGCAGGGACAGGGAATCTGGTCAGAGTTGATGGGAAGATGGATGGAGACAAATGCAGAGAAATCTTAGAAGAAAACCTGTTATGCCCTGTATACACGACCGGTTTTCCCGTCGGATAAAAAAAACGATGGTTTTCCAGACAGAATTCTTGTCAAGCCTGCCTTGCATACACACAGTCACGCAAAAGTCCGGTGAGCTTTTGACTGCCAAGAACGGGGCGACGTAAAAGACTACGACAAGCCGAGAAAATTAAGTTCTATGCTTCTGAGCACGCGTCGATTTGTTTCCAAGCATGCATGTTTTTTTGCAGTCGGAAAAGCATACAGACGAACGGTTTTCCCGTTCGGATTTTTGGCCTGACGGGAAAAAAGAGATCCTGCTCTCCTTTTTTTCCGGCAGTTTTCCATTTGGAAAAACTGCGATGGAGCATACACACGGCCGGGATTCCTGACGAAAAGCTCTAATGGCAGTTTTTCCGACCGGAAAACCGATCATGTGTACGAGGCTTTAGAGTCTGTAAAAGACTTGAGACTGAGACGGAGGTTCACCTTCCAGCAGGACAACGACCCGAAACATACAGCCAAAGCCACAATGGAATGGTTAAGATCAAAGCATATTCATGTATTAGAATGGCCCAGTCAATGTCCAGACCTAAATCCAATTGAGAATCTGAGCCAAGACTTGAAAATTGATGTTCACAGACGCTCTCCATCCAATCTGACAGAGTTTGAGCTGTTTTTCAAAGAAGAATGGGCAACAATGTCACTCTCTAGATGTGCAAAGCTGATAGAGACATCCCCAAAAAGACTTGCAGCTGTAATTGCAGTGAAAGGAGGTTCTACAAAGTATTGATTAAGGGGCTGATCTCAAATGTACGCCACACTTTTCAGCTATTTATTTGTAAAACATTTTGAAAACCATTTATCATTTTCCTTCCACTTCACAATTATGTGCCACTTTGTGTTGGTCTATTACATAAAATCCCAATAAAATACATTTGCGTTTTGGTTGTAACAGAGATTTGATGAAACCTCAATGGCACCAAGTATATTCTTTGTAGGTTTTTTAATTGAATTCTCAGTGGTCATCTTAGGCTCCAAGAGACATTTATTGTATTTATACTAGCTATATACTATACTATATTTAGTACTAGCTATATACTATACTATATTTAGTACTAGCTATATACTATACTATATTTAGTACTAGCTATATACTATACTATATTTAGACATTTATAGTATTCTTGACAAGCCTCGCATAATAATTTTCCCACACGTGGATCAACTCAACTTATATCCAAAGTGGCCTGGATTTATACAGCAAAAAAGGGAGGCTGTTTGTTGAGATAATGATGAATACTATTAAAACATAATTGATGCTGTTGGGAATGGCAAGGTTGAGCTGTGTGAAAACAACTGGTTATGCTGAATTAAATATAGCTTCAATGTAGAGCTAAACTCTGCCAAATTAGCTTTATAGAATTCACCCTGGAATATTGACGTAATCCCCGGCACTATGTTGTCGTTTTGTAACAACTCAAAAATATACATGGCTATTTCAGATGTAGGTTGGTATCAGGCTCGATTCACACCTATGCATGTTGCTTTTGAGCGTTTCTGCAGTGCTTTTTTGCGGTGCTTGCTGCGTTTTTCGACACGCATTTTTACTGTAATTTGCGGGTTTTTTTTACTCTGTATATAGCTGGTTGCTAAGGAGGGGGCCGGGAAGCCGGCCGCCTCGTCCTTAACAACCGATGAGGCATCAGTTGTCAGCGGGCTTCCCACTGAATGTAAAAAAAAAAGAATTGCCGGCTAAAAAAAAAAAAAGAAAAATTAGAAAAAAAAGGCCCTTGGGTCTAGTATGGATTCGAAGGGGACCCCCCCACACCAAAAAAAAATAAAAATAGAGTGGGGTCCCCCCAAAATCCATACCAGACCCTTATCTGAGCATGCAGCCCGGCAGGTCAGGAAAGGGAGGGGACAAGCGAGCGCCCCCCCCTCCTAAACCATACCAAGCCGCATGCACTCAACATGGGGGGATGGGTGCTTTGGGGCAGAGGGGGCTCTGCGCCCCCTCACCTCAAAGCACCTTGCCCCCATGTTGATGGGGACAAGGGCCTCTTCCCGACAACCCTTGCCCGGTGGTTGTTGGGGTCTGCGGGCGGGGGGCTTATCGGAATCTGGAAGCCCCCTTTAACAAGGGGGCCCCCAGATCCCGTCCCCCTATGTGAATGAGTATGGGGTACATTGTACCGCATACCCATTCACTAAAAAAAGTAGTGTAGTGTTAATAAATACAGTAATCAGTTTTTGACAAGTCTTTTATTAAAAATCTTCTTCTCCGTTTCTTCCTCCATCTTCTCCCGCATCTTCATCTTTCGGTCTTCTCCACCCCCTGCTTCTTCTTCCGCTGTTCTTCTGTCTTCTTTGTCTGGTGTTCTTCTTCCTCTGCCGCCGCTCCCCCTCCGATGCTGCGTCCCGCTGATCTGTCGGCGCTGATGTCCTGCATTACTTAAATAATGGCGGGGGCATGGCAATCGTATTACATCATCCGGTGGCCACGCCCCCTTGTGATGTCATGGACCCATCATGCCCTGGGTGGTGACGTCACAAGAGGGCATGGCCTCCGGATGACGCAATCCGATTGCCACACCCCCGCCGTTATTTAAGTAATGCAGGACATCAGCGCCGATGTGGTTCTTACTCATGGCCTTTTACCAATATCTGAATAAATCTCTTGAAGCGCAACAGAAGGCATTTACATGCCACTACCATCTTAAATACAACAAAGTCAATTCTTTATTTTTAGTGTAGCAGGTCAACAATTCTAATCATATCTTAATGAACCTGTGGTTACCTGTGTACTCGGAACTCTGGTTTACAGCACCATCAATTTATTCCAACCAGCATTCAGCCGTTTCAAACTTTGAAACACCACCAGGGCAAGTTATAAAAAACATGGCTCTACAGTACATGTGTCAAACACAAGGCCCGTGGGCCGAATCCAGCCGCCAGGCCATTTCATGTGGTCCTTGCACCTCTCCTGCAGCTGTGGCACCACTCTAGGCTCCGCCCCCACCTTGTCTCAGTAGTCAGCAGCAGTGAAGACAGAACCTCTCTGGCAGATCCTGCAGCTCTCTGTGCAGCCGCAGAGAGGCTAGTCTCTCCCCCTCCATCTTAGCAGTTGGCAGCAGAGAATTCCTACTACAGATCCTGCGCCTTTGTGCACCCCTCCTCTTCGCCTCCCCTGATCTCAGCATTCAGCAGCAGACTCAAGCCCTCCTCTGGTCCTCCTCCAGACCTTGCACTTTCTGCTTCCTGACAGAAGCACAAGATAAGGGGATGCACTGATGTGAGGGTGAGTGACTCTTGACTTCTGGTGGGGGGCTCTTGGCACCAGATGTAAGGGGGGGGGGGATTGGGTGCTCTGGACATCTAGTCTTAAGCCTCCTACACACGATCAGATTTTCGGACGACCGTTCATCCGTTTTTTGTTGCATGCTAGTCTCAAGTCGAAAGTGAAGATGTTACTCACTATACCAAAATTTTCGTACGACAGAATACAACTTCAGAAGTGATGTAGTGTGTTAAATAGTTCCGTATGTATTCTTTCGTTTCTGAGCATGCTTAGTCTTGCTCTTATGATTTTTTTCATACAAAAACCATACTAATTAACCACTTCAGCCCCAGAAGGTTTTACCCCCTTCCTAACCAGAGCACTTTTTACAATTTGGCACTGCGACTCTTTAACTGACAATTGCGCGGTCGTGAAACGCTGTACCAAAACAAAATTTGCGTCCTTTTTTTCCCACAAATATGCTTTCTTTTGGTGGTATTTGATCACCTCTGCGGTTTCTATTTTTTGCGCTATAAACAAAAAAAAGCGTCAATTTTGGAAAAAAATATATATTTTTTACTTTTTGCTATAATAAATATCCCCTAAAGTTTTTTTAAAAAACACATTTATATATATATATATATATATTCTTCTACATATTTTTGGTAAAAAAAAATAATTGCAGTAAGCGTATATTGATTGGTTTGCGCAAAATTTATAGCGTCTGCAAACTATGGGAACGATTTTTGGCATTTTTATTATTATTTTTTTTACTAGTAATGGCGGTGATCGGCCACAATGCGACGGACAGATCGGAGACTTTTGGCACTTTTTTGGGACCATTGGCATTTATGCAGCGATCAGTGCTATAAAAATGCAGTGATTACTGTGTAAATGTCACTGGCAGGGAAGGGGTTAACACTAGGGGGCGATCAAGGGGTTAAATATGTGTTCCCTCTGCATGTTCTAACCGTGTGGGGATGTGAGTGACTAGGACAGAAGCCCTATCGGTTTTCCTACTTCGTAGGAAGAAACGATAGGGCTCCTCTCCTCTGACAGCACAGGGATTTGTGTGTTTACACACACACACACACACAAATCCCCGTGCTGGCACTCGTTCACGCGATTGCACGTGGCCGGCGGTGATCTTGCCTGCCGGCCACGCGCATCGGGCGCGCGTGCCCTCTGGTGGCCGAAAACAGGTAGAACGTACCCGTACAGGATTTCGAAAAACTGGAATCGGCTGTCGAAAGCATCATACCAACTATCCGAAAATCAAAAGATCGTTCGGACGAAAATTTTCTCCCAATTTTAGTATTGTGTGTACGGGCCTTAACGGATACAACCGGCCCTTTGAGGGCAAATATTAATGCTGATACGGCCTGTCATGAAATTGAGTTTGACACCCCTGCTCTACGGAATGGGGCTAACAAAGTACCAAAATAAAATACACGGCCAAGCTTGTGGACATCAGCCACCTATATAAGATTGTTAGACAACCCATTGTCATTACTATGGAGTTGTCCCCTCCTCTTCCCCAACCTTAGTGGCTTTAACAGCCTGGGAATGGTTTCCTAAAGATTTTGGAGTGTGTATGAGGGAACATGTGTCCATTGGGCCAAAGGAGAAATTGTGAGGTGAAGTAGAGATATTGGATGAAAAGACCTGGCTCATAATTTCAATCCAGTTCATCATAAAACGTTTAATAAGATGGAGGTCAGTCGCCGAGTTCCTCCACACCAACCATGTTATTATGGAGCTGGCTTTGTGCAGAAAAGAAAAGGGCCTGTAAGCCCTCAATTATTTAAAATGGATTTGCAAGTTGTAGCACTAACATTACCCTTCCGTGGAAATACCTGAAATCAAAAACCTGGAGGGGTGTCCTCATACTTTTTGGCCAGGTAATGTAGCATAGCTGGTCCGTCTACGGAGCGGAGAGCCCAAGGGAGAGAAAAGCCTTCCACTAAAGCACTATGAAATAAAATGCAATGGATTGACTTCTTCAAACAGGAGACGTTCGTCATCGAAAAATATGGCATGTTATGTAAGAGAGAGGCTGGCTGCGCAGTAACAGCAAAGCGGGGCGTGCGGACAAGGCAGTGGCAGATCACAGTGATAAATGCATGTTGATGGCAGGAATCGCAGAGGCCGCTGGCTGTACACAGAGTAACAATAACAGCCTTTGATGATTCAAGGCCTCTCGCTTTATGACGTGCTGCGCCTCTGAGCGCAGCACCGTGTCAATGACACAGTAGGTGACCCTGGTCTTACAGCTAAGTCCTTCTGCTGGAGATTTGACAAAGTGCAGGCGCCGCCCGCAGGGGAAGGGTTAATGGAGCAATGTTCTGCAGGTCTCTGGGGATTTGAGGGCTCTCACTGTTTAGGGAACTGCTAATCTTCTCACAGAGGCTGCGGATAAATTCCCACACATAACAACACGTCCCTAAATGCATACATATATAGAGGTATGCAGACACAAACCAGAATGTGGAATGGATTCGCAGAAGAGCCAACATTAATCCTGTGTGGTGTCGTTTTTTTCAATGACGCACCCCATAGGTTTGCTATATATATATATATATATATATATATATATATCCCCCGTACATCCAGTCAGAAGACATCACTGGTTGGCCACAGTCACCAAATGGTTTCTATCTGTCTATACATATCGCTCACACGCTTGGCTCCTTCCTGTAATGATGGGTGGTAATAGCCTGCGAGTGATTACTGTTTACAGATGGCTCCTTCGGGATATGAATTAATAATGAAGGCAGATCTTAGCAAACTGTGTGCGAATACCAGCTCCCTATAGATAGGGAAGGATCTGCATCCAAAATAAAGAAGCACAGACCTGGGGACATCCGGGCAGGGGGAGGAACTCCGCTCAAATGTGTTATAGGACCCCAATTATTACATTCAGGTTTGTAGAGTAAAGCAGGGAGGAGAGCAATATAACATGGTGGTGATCTGCATTCAAAGAGACAGAGTCCAAAATCCAGCAGACGCTTCCGTGTTTCTGCTGTGCTACATGACTACATTGCATAGGAAGGACACAGTTTCAGAAATCTGTGTCAGTGCATCGCCTCCTACCCACCCTAATAGTAAGTAAATGTTTCCATGCTGACAGCGATTCTGAGCACTCTGTCTCCTATATGCAGGGGCATGTCAGACCTCTGCAGAGAGACTACTGCTTCCCTACAGAGAGCAAGGGCCCTTCTTAACAGCATGTTAGCAAGGAACTGTGAGGGGGAAAAACGTATTTGATCCCCTGCTGATTTTGTACGTTTGCCCACTCACAAAGAAATGATCAGTCTATAATTTTTATAGAAAAGACTGGACGGCCGCACTCCTATGCAATTTCTTTATTCAAGTGTTAGATATAAAAAGGTGAACTACAGGTATCAGTTTACATGTTTCACACCAAGGTCGGGTGCTTACTCGAGCTATGCGTAAGCACCCTACCTTGGTGTGAAACATGTAAGCCGATACCTGTAGTTCACCTTTTATATCTAACACTTGAATAAAGAAATTGCAAAGGAGTGCGGCCGTCCAGCCTTCTTTTCTTCTAAGTATCTGTTTGCATACAGGACTCGCACCCTCCATGTGGGATAGAGGCTTTTTTAGCAGCAGGGCAAGAGAAACTGCCTTAGAGCGATGTACATCTATACATTTTAATGGTTGGTTTATTTTATTAGTGACAGACAGAATAACAAAAAAAATCCATAAAAAACACATTTCAAAAAAGTTATAAATTGATTTGCATTTTGAGTGAAATAAGTATTTTTCCCCTTTCGCAAAACATGACTTAGTACTTGGTGGCAAAACCCTTGTTGGCAATTGGAGGTCAGACGTTTCTTGTAGTTGGCCACCAGGTTTGCACACATCTCAGGAGGGATTTTGTTTCACTCTTTGGAGATCCTCTCCAAGTCATTAAGGTTTCGAGGCTGACAATTGGTAACTCGAACCTTCAGGTCCCTCCACATATTTTCTATGGGGTTAAGTTCTGGAGACTGGCTAGGCCACTCCAGGACCTTAATGTGCTTCTTCTTGAGCCACTCCTATGTTGCCTTGGCATGCTGGAATACCCATTCACGACCAATTTTCAATGCCCTGGCTGGGGGAGGGAGGTTCTTACCCAAGACTTGACGGTACATGGGCCCCATCCATCGTCCCCTTGATGTGGGGAAGTTGTCCTGTCCCCTTAGCAGAAGAACACCCCCAAAGCATAATGTTTCCACCTCCATGTTTGACGGTGGAGATAGTGTTCATGGGGTCACAGGCAGCATGCCTCCCCCTCCAAACAAGGCAAGTTGAGTTGATGCCAAATAGCTTGATTTTTGGTCTCATCCGACCACGAAACTTCCACCCAGTTCTCTGAATCATTCAGATGTTCATTAGCAAACTTCAGGTGGACCTGCACATGTGCTTTCTTGAGCAGGGAGACCTTGCGGGCTCTGTAGGATTTCAGTCCCTCACGACGTAGTGTGTTACCAATTGTTTTCTTGGTGACTATGGTCCCAGCTGCCTTGAGATCATTGACAAGATTCTCCTGTGTAGTTCTGGGATGATTCCTCACCGTTCTCATGATGATTGAAACTCCACGAGGTGGGATCTTGCATGGAGCCCCAGACCGAGAGAGATTGACAGTTATTTTGTGTTTATTCCAATTGCGAATAATCACACCAACTGTTGTCACCCTCTCAACAAGCTGCTTGGCGATTGTCTTAATGTAGCCCATTCCAGCCTTGTGTTGGTCTACAATCTTGTCTCTGACACCCTTGGACAGTTTTGGTCTTGGCCACGGTGGAGATTGGAATCTGATTGATTGCTTCTGTGGAGAGGTGGTTTTTACAAAAGGTAACAAGCAAAGATTAGGATCACTCCCTTTAAGAGAGTGCTCCTAATCTCAGCTCGTTACCTGTATAGAAGACACCTGGGAGACACAAATCTTGCAGATTGATAGGGGGGGATCAAATAAGTATTTCACTCATTAAATTCAAATTAAATTTAGAACTTTTTTGAAATGTGTTTTTCTGGATTTTTTTGTTCTTATTCTGTCTCTCACTGTTAAAATAAACCTAGCAATAAAATTATAGGCTTATCATTTCTTTGTCGGAGGGCAAACATACAAAATCAGCAGCGGATCAAATACTTTTGCACTATAATAAAGAAAGAGCGACAATTTTGAAAAAAATAAAATAATAATTTTTACTTTTTGCTATAGAAAATATCCCAAACAAAAAAGTAAAACTTTTTTTTGTCATCTATTTAGGCCAGTATGTATTATTCTACATATTTTTGGTAAAAAAATAAATAAAAAATAATCGCAATAAGCGAATGGTTTGCGCAAAAGTTATAGCGTCTACAAAATAGGGGAAAGAATAATGGCATTTTTATTATTATTTTTACTAGTAATGGGGGTGATCAGCGATTTTTTTAATCGGGACTGCAAACTGGGTCCCCCTCAATTTGGAGTCCACTCCCTTGGACCTGTATAGCACCCTGCAGGAAAGCACCTTGGTCAGAACAAACACTGCACAAGGTTCCATTACGCAGGGTCCAGCGCCGTAAGGCTGTATTACAGGCAAACCTCGAGGAATCTTCTCTCCCATCCAATGAGGCTCAGATACCATCCCATTTTGGCTGACAGCTTTAATCGAATGGATCAGATTGAAGTCAATGATTCTAAATAGAACTGTCCAGACCTCCAAGTGTGCTCCAAGATCACATGTATCACATCAGTGACCACCACCTTACATACACTGGCGAAAAAACTGAGGTACTTCCTGTGTAGGAGGGGTTAAATAAGGGAGGACTTCCTGTTTGATTGATCTGCCAGTGTCCATTCACCTATAGGACGCATAAAACCCACAATAATTATTATGGCTGCTCTGTGTCCCGTGATGTACGATAAAATAAATATTGTTTTGTTTTTTTAAATGTTCGATCTTTTTTAATTGATATTGCAGAAAATAAAAAACCCAGGAGGTAAATCAAATACCACCAAAAGAAAGCTCTAAATGGCATGGTCATAAAGGGGGTAAAATCTGCTGGAGGTCAAGTGGATTAATAATAATGGAATAAAACAATCATATCCAGAAAATAAATGCTGACAGTAAAAATTGTAGTGCTTTCTCGCATTTAGTGAGTTGTGGAGAGGTCCTATCCTGCAGTGGGAAGAATGCTCCTTACATTGGTGGTCGGCGGTAAATGCCCCCTTATGCATTCCTAAAAAGATCATTGTGGTCAATGGTAGCATATCTTAGAAGCAGAAATTGCTTATTGCTCAAGAAGAAAGGAGAAAGACTTATGAAAGGTTGTGCAAAGCAAGCAGCCATCAGGAACCTTTGCATAGGATCATGAATACCCTGGGAGAGCCAAAGCTTAAATGCTAACTTCCGGTCTGGATGATCAGCTTTAGTCAACCCCTCTCTCCCAAGCTTCACAAGCCAATCACTGCGATAGTCATTCTCCCTGACCAATAGAAGGAACTCTGTTATCCTGGAGTGGGAAAGTCATTGACAACCATCCACATTTGGAGATCTAACAGCACTTTGCTCTTCTTTATTTGCCAACTCGTTACTGGTCAGTATCTCAATGTAGAGAGCACCCAGGCAAATAGCATTTTCAGAGGGTGGTGTGCGTGCGCGCATTACTTTCAGGGCCTGTTTCTTTTTAAGTTGGTATTTTCCCACTTACCCTCTATGATTCCCAGGGTGTTCAGGAAGAGGTACCTGCAGCCATTTCCAAATCCCAAGGCCTGGGTTCACACTTGTTCGGTTCCAGCTGCAGGTCCACACCCATTCCCACAGCCGCAGCCACTTGCACAGAAAACGCAGGAGATGTGTGCAGGTGTCTCTAATACTAATGACGCCTGCATACACTGGAAATCACAGCAGTCGCTTCCTGCACTGCACTTGCGGTTTCCCTGCGGGCTGCGATTTAAAAATCAGAGCAGGCACCTTTTCCCTGCGTTTTCCGGAGGCACAGCAGCCCATTCAAATGAATAGGCTGCCCTGCCCACACAAAACATGGCTCGCAGAGCAGCATCAGTGTGTACCAGGCCTAACAGGAGTTTACTTTCAGTCAGTCAACCAAGCCATAAAAAAACAAACAACCAAACGATACACACAGTCTACAAAAGAAAGACTTCTCTAACCACTGTAATTCCCTTTAAGGAGACAAAACATAATTCACCAAAAACAGCGTTGTGTATAAAATCTTTTAATAACCTTAGTTACTGTTCTCTATTACAGTCAGGATAGGGTACACAGAAAAACAAACAGATCAAGTTAACAAAACTTAGCTAGGTCACTGACCTTTTTCAGTCCTCTGTGTTAACCAGAGACATGTGAACTATTATTGCAACATCATTCCCCACCACAGGGTGGCGCTAAAGACCAAAATCTCATCAAAGAAAGGGCCTGTAACATATTTTATTAAGTGTTAAAAAACATCCTCTTGTAGGAAGGAAATATTGGTTTATATTATACTATACATTTTCACTGAGCTGACATACAGGAATCCTATGAGATGTCCTCTTAAGAAAGGGAATTCCTTCTTACTCTCATTAGCTTAGTTAAATCACATTTCACTAGATAATCTCTGAATCCATCGACCTCAATGACATTCATTCATTCATTCATCCATCCATGGCGAGAGGAATCCAAGGAATGTAGTGGAGTAGAGAATTACTTGAAGTTGTGCAGCTATGTGCATGGGGTTTTATTGTCCACACAAGGAGCTGACCCCAGTGTACAGCAGAAGAAATCCTCAGCCCTGCAATGGGGAGATGCTGGCCGATGTGATCTGAAAACCCAGGTTTGCTAGCAAATCACCAATAACAGCCATGATTTAAGAAAGTCACCCATTGGCAATTCAGTGCCAGGCTCCTGCTCTTCCTTCAGACATCCTTAGTATAAGGACTTCTCCACTTCAGAAGTGTGAGGAGCAGTTCTGGTGTAAGACCTAAAGGCAGAGCGAGCAGAACGAAATTCAAGCAGGGCAGGATCTCCAGGAAAGTCTACAGTGGTTTTAGCCCTTGTGACATCATCCCAGCCCAGTGCTGTAATTACAGGAGCATCTCCTGATACTGGGTAGTGGGAAATGGATGGGGCAGCAGCAGATTAATCCCCTTTAGGGGAGATTAAGGAGTTAAAGTAGTTTAGCATCGTCCAGCCTTGGCATCACCTATGGCTCCCCAAACATCAAATACAAACTCGTCTGGAAAGGCAAAGTCCCCTAGTGTGCGGTCCAGTGCCTTTGAGAAGTCATCGGGGTTCGATTTGTCGATGCCCAACTCCACCATGGTGCCAGCTGTGTAAAACAAGAGAGAGACAATGTCAACATTCAACCAATACATATTTTCTACCCTGCCTGCATTCATAGGAATACTTGGAAGAGGAGAAGGAGATAAGGGTGTGGTGTTTGTTGAATGTAACCATGTTTCATGTTACACGGTAAATATGGGTGTAATATGAAACATGATCTGAAAGCTGAACTAAGCCTTTAAACTGACCAGCCAAACTGTGCAATGCTGGTATGCATTAGTTTCCTTAACCACTTAAGCCCCGGACCATTTCGGGCCATTAGGACCAGGCCTGTTTTTGGGATTCGGCACTGCGCTGCTTTAACTGTAAATTGTGCGGACATGCAATGTTGTACCCAAATGAAATTTGCGTCCTTTTCTTCCCACAAATAGAGCTTTCTTTTAATGGTATTTGATTGCCTCTGCGATTTTTATTTTTTGCGATATAAACAGAAAAAGACCGAAAATTTTGAAAAAAAATGATATTTTCTACTTTTTGTTATAAGAAAAATCGAATAAACTCAATTTTAGTCATACATTTAGGCCAAAATGTATTCAGCCACATGTCTTTAGTAAAAAAAATGTCAATAAGCGTATATTTATTGGTTTGCGCAAAAGTTATAGCGTTTACAAACTAGGGTACATTTTCTGAAATTTACACAGCTTTAAATTTATGACTGCCTATCTCATTTCTTGAGGTGCTAAAATGGCAGGGCAGTACAAAACCCCCCCAAATGACCCCATTTTGGAAAGTAGACACCCCAAGGAAATTGCTGAGAGGCATGTTGAGCCCATTAAATATTTTTTTTTTTTTGTCCCAAGTGATTGAATAATGACAAAAAAAAAAAAAAAAAATTACAAAAAGTTGTCACTAAATGATATATTGCTCACACATGCCATGGTTATATGTGGAATTGCACCCCAAAATACATTTTTCTGCTTCTCCTGAGTACGGGGATACCACATGTGTGGGACTTTTTAGGAGCCTAGCCGCGTACGGGACCCCAAAAACCAAGCACCGCCTTCAAGGTTTCTAAGGGCATAAATTTTTGATTTCACTCCTCACTACCTATCACAGTTTTGAAGGCCATAAAATGCCAAGATGGCACAAAACCCCCCCAAATGACCCCATTTTGGAAAGTAGACACCCCAAGCTATTTGCTGAGAGGCATGTTGACCCCATTGAATATTTTTTTTTTTGTCCCAAATGATTGAATAATGACAAAAAGAAAAAAAAAAAAATGTACAAAAAGTTGTCACTAAATGATATATTGCTCACACATGCCATGGTTATATGTGGAATTGCACCCCAAAATACATTCTGCTGCTTTTCCTGAGTACGGGGATACCACATGTGTGGGACTTTTTGGGAGCCTAGCCGCGTACGGGACCCCGAAAACCAAGCACTGCGAACGCTGCAGTTATGTGTGTTGTGTTTGGTAAGTGACAGTGATCGATCGATACTGCACTTGGGTGGGCTGGGCGGAGGGGCTAAACGCAGGCGCTAGCAGGTATCTGGGCTGATCCCGCTAACACTGCGTTTTTGGGAACCCTAAACCGCTGGGGATGCTAGTATAGATCTGATCAGATACTATACCACTAAGGGGGGTGTATGCTTTGCGCGTGGGTGTTAGCGTTACTGGCACTAACCTAACACTGCCTGGGGCGACGCAGACCCTCTCTGGTGCTAAAACCTAATTGATCTCACCCGCCGGGCGATCAGGGGGGTTAAACCTTTATTGGGTTATATACGGCGGGTGCCCTGATGCTATAAAAAGCAAACTAATCAACCAGCGTCACCCGTAACCTTTATATGGTGATCACTGGTGAAAGGGTTAACTAGGGGCAATCGGGGTTAAAACCTTTATTAGGTTAAATATGGGGGTACCTGACACTATATAAAAACCTGACGGGTAACCTAAATAACTAAATAACTTACTGGCTAACCAGTGACACCAGTGACGCTTATACGGCGATCACTGGTGAAAGGGTTAACTCTAGGGGCAATCAGGGGGTTAAAATAATATATGGGGGTACCTGACACTAATAAAAACCTGCGGCGAACCTAAAAAAAAAATAACTGCCTATCTAAAACACCAGCGACACGAATACAGCGATCGGAAAAACAATCGCTTAGTGACGCTGAAGTTAGGGGGTGAAAGGGTTACCTGGGGGGTGATCAAGGGTTTAAACCTTTATTAGGGGGGGGTTAGGGGGCTACCCTGGACCTAAAGGGGCCTAATCCTAACTGCCCTGCAACTTTTTACAATCACAGATGACACTAAATGCAGTGATCAGTAAAATAAATGATCACTGCAATCAGTGACACTGTGATTGGGGGCTTTGGGGTGACCTGGGGGGTGATCTGGGGGTGACTGGGGGGTGATTTGTGTGCCTATGTGTACCTACGTGTCAGTGGACTGTTGGTGCACTAACCTGCTTCTTCTCTGCTCGGCGCCGGGAACGAAAAGACCGCGGCGAGGGAGATGACATCACTTCCTCCAGCCTGTGTTTACATCACATGGCGGAGGAAGCATTTTCATTGGCCGGGAGCGATCGCGAGGGGGGGGGCGGAATCGAGCGCCCCCCCCCCCCCCTCATGCCTGATCGCTCCCGAACACTTAACGGCCGCTCACTGCAGTGAAGGGGGGTCCGGATGGACCCCCCAACTGCACAAAGGCGATCACGTAGATCTACGTGATTCTGCCTGTCGGTGCCATTCTGCCGACGTAAATCGGCGGTGGGCGGTCGTTAAGTGGTTAAGCCTGGGTTCACACTCCTGGGATCTCAGGGATCGCATGTGATTCGCACTCGCACTGCAGATCACATGCGATCTTTGAGCAATGCGAGTTCAGCCATACAGTTGCATGGCTGAACTCGCATTGGATTCGCACAGAAAATAGTGCAGGGACTTGTTTTTCCAGGCACTAGAATCAGATCGCATGGGTGTTCTCACCTCTGCAATCTGATTCCTGTGCGAGTTCACAGTTCGCACTGCTATCTGTGAACTAAACTGGGGGTGTCAAAGTTAATGACACCCTTTGTTAACGACACCCGCAGCGGTTCGCACAAGACAGTGTGAACTGCCTGTGGGAGAGGAGCGATGCGGTAACTGATGCTGGAATTGCGCTGGTTCCTGCATTTTGCTGATGCATATTGTAAGTGTCTTTCTGCTATAATAAAGAAGCATTTTTTTAATATAATACTACATTAATGGCATTGCCTCCTCTCTAATCCCTTTTGCGGAGTGCATCCCACTTAGATGTTTGGAGAGTAAAAACTGGAGTTGAGGCCAGAGTGAGTAGTGCTGCGGGGCAACAAGGCGGTTCATAATATCTTTAGGGGACTAACTACATGGTAAGGCGTCTGGTTAACCCTTTTGTGGATTGATCTGGTGGCACTTTTCTCTCTCTTTGGTGGTACGAAGTTATATGTTCACTCCATCTTCTTATTATTATTATTATTATTATTATTATTATTATTATTATTATGAAGGGTTTATATAGCGCCAACAGTTTACGCAGTGCTTTACAACAACATGGAGGCAGTTAGAATACAAATCAGTACAGGAGGAATCAGAGGTCCCTGCTCGTTAGAGCTTACAATCTAGAAGGGAGGGTCAAGTAGAACAAAAAAGGTAATAGCTGTGGGGGATGAGGTGATGGAGAAAATGAAAATACAGTTGTTAGGTGTGGGTAGGGTAGGCATCTCTGAAGACAAAAGTTTTCAGGGATCGTCTAAAAGCTAACAGAGTAGGAGATAAAATCGGACAGATTGGGGCAAGGCGTTCCATAGGATTGGAGAGGCTCTGGAGAAGTCCTGGAGGCGAGCATGGGAGGAGGCGACGAGGGAGCGAGAGAGCAGGAGGTCTTAAGAGGAAAGAAGAGAACAATAGGTTGGTATTTAGAGACTAGGCTAGTGATATAGATGGGGGCTAAACTGTGGATGGCTTTGTAAGAAGTTGTTAGTATTTTGAATTTAATTTGTTGGGTGAACAGAAGTCAGTGGAGAGATTGGCAGAGAGGATTAGGAAGTTGGTCACATTCTGGGATCTTTCTTTATAAATTTGGAGTTATATGAAATTTAGACTATTTATGTTTCTATTCACTTTATTACGAACACAAGTTAAAAGTATTGGAGATTTCATGAATGGGGGATTGTTACCAATTTATTTTTAATCAATTCATTTTTTCATCAATTGCACTTCATGAATTTTGGATCTTTATTAATGAGGAATTTGATGTCAATTTAGTTATTCCATCGATATACATTTTTTTTTGTATACACACACACACACACACACACACACACACACACACACACACACACACACACACACACACACACACACACACACACACACACACATATACATACATACATACATATCTATATATATATATATACACACACACGCACGCACAGCTCGACAATTCCAGGTCGCTATGGCGACCAGAAACCGCGTCCTGGCGCCTGGCCTTACGCCAGCCTACTCACCACCGGCACTCCCATTACCGTCACGTACACTGTTAAAGTCTGCCATCTGCCCCTGATGCCCAACACTTTATGCCTGACCAGCAGAGCACCCTGCAGACTAACAGTGGAGTGCCAAGTGCTGGATGCTCTGTACGATACTGCACCCACAGCACAAGAAGTCTGAAAGCCACGCTACTTGTCAGGTGGAGTTATCTCCACCTGAGAGGTGAACGTCAGTACTGGCCCGCTCCTCTAGGATGATGTTATTCCCAGGCCAGGGAGAGACAGAAGTGTGGCGTGCTGACTGCGCACTCTTTGCAATACTGCACAAGAAGCCTGAAAGCCGTACCAATTATCAGGCTGAGTTATCTCCACCCAATAGGTGAAAGTCCATTCTGGCCCACCCCTCAAAGATGGCCAGGGAGAAAGAGCGACGTGGCGTGGGAGTGGATTGTATTGGATTTAAAGTAGATAAAAGTAGTTTCTATGTTTACTGTTTCATGCAAAAATGCTCAGTTGGTGTTTATGGGTGGACACATTTCCTGCAAAAGACTTAAAGTCATATATAACCTAGAGTTCTGTTTTGTTCCCAATAAAGCCCTGGGCAGACTGAGCAAGATGCTAAAACTGCAGCATTTAGGATTATTTTGGGGATGCAGCTAAACATATCATGCCTCTGAAACAAACCCAAATGGTCTAAATTTTAGGAAAAGTTTGGCATTTGTGCCCTGGGCACAAAATGACCACTGCAGCAAAGTTTCTCTCTTCCGCTCCACACCCCAGCACCCCCATGCACCCTCGGCCCCCTCCTCCAGCAGACCAGCCACGACGTGCAGAAAAGTTCCCCCAAACTCCCCTCTCCCTTAGCACCAGCCAATTCATGTGTACCCTGGGCCACCCCTCCTCCTTTCCGCCAGTCCCCGCGTGTGGCACTGGAGAAAAGCAAGGTGGTGAGCAGAGTCCAGTCCACATAGCATGCCACACACAACACACTCGCATCAAAAACTTCAGCCCCAACAACCACAAGTGTCAAATCCCCACACCTAGAGGGCCCTAAAAAAGGGACCCGCATCCCCTGAAACCACCCGGGGAGAAAGCTGCCCCACCCAGCAGCATGCCCGGGTCCTGTCCAGAATACAGCGGGGGGGGGGGGGCTGTAGGAGAAGGCGCCGGATGTGGCGTAGGTTGCCGCGGTGACCTATGCCCGGAAGTGGGAGCAAATACCGGGTTTAACACAGGTATCTTCTCCCTCCTACCCCCTGAAAGGTGCCAAATGTGACACCGGAGGGGGGGGGGGGGGTGGGATGATTCCAAAAAGCGGAAGTTCCATCTTTGGGTGGAACTCCGCTTTAAGATCGCAGCACTGAGGACCAAAGACGGTCCCCTCTGTGGATGACCGCGCTGGATCCTGAAACAGGCAAGCGTCTGTTTATTAAAAGTCAGCCGCTACAGCTTTTCTATCTGCTGACTTTTAATTCTTTCATACAGATTATACTGGTATGTAGTAAAAAAAAACAAAAAAACAAACAAACAATCTGTGTAAATTTCTTCCCCTCCTTTCCCACACATACTATGATTTTGCCAATCACACTAATTTTCTTCTGTGGTATGGGCAGAGTAATATTTCCCTGTGAGGACTGCGATCCAGCCTGAGTCCAGAGCCAATCGCTCTCACAAAGAGCACCCTGTGGTCAAAAACAGGGAAAGTTTGCTAAAGTAGCCTTAGTATCTTCCATTCTCACCAAGTTCACTGTCTCTGATTCCCATATAGCTTTCCAGCAGGTCGTCCACTTTCTGGATGGCTTTCTCCTCAATGACAGACACCTGGACAGCAATAAAGAAGAATGGACAAGATGTCAACAGAAAAGAAACATCCAGTTTTTTCCCCCAAATGTTACTCCGCTGCTCCTGATATACACACCCCAACTGTTACTTTTCACATCTCTTGCTCTGTACACACAAGAGCGATCCCCTGCAGATTTTGTACGTTTACTCACTTACAAAGAAATGAAGGGTCTATTATTTTTATCATAGGTGTATTTTATACAAAAATCCAGAAAAAACGCATGATACAAATGTTATAAATTGAGTTGCAGTTCAGTGAGTAAAATACAGTAAGTATTTGATCCCCAAAAGAAATATGACTTAGTACTTGGTGGAGAAACCCTTGTTGGCAAGCACAGAGGCAAGACATTTCTTGCAGTTGGTTACCAAGTTTGCACAAATCTCAGGAGGGATTTTGGTCCACTCTTCACAGAACTTCTCTAAATTCTTAAGGTTTCTTGGCTGTCTCTTGGCAACTTGAAGTTTCAGCTCCCTCCATAAATTTTCTATAAGATTAAGGTCTGGAGACTGACTAGGCCACTCGATGACCTTAATATGCTTCTTCTTGAGCCACTCCTTTGTTGCCATGGCGGTATGTTTTGGGTCATTGTCATACAGGAAGACCCATCCACGGACCCATCTTCAGTGTTCTGGCTGAGTGAAGGTGGTCCAAGATTTTACAATACATGGGCCTGTCCATTGGCCCCTCAATTCAACAAAGAACCTTTAGTAGAGAAACAGCCCCAAAGCATAATGTTTCCACCTCCATGCTTGACTGTAGGGATGGTGTTCTTATGCCGCGTACACGCGATCGATTTTCTCGACGGTGAAAACACCGTCGAGAAAGAAGACGGGAAAAACGAGGGAACGGCTTGGTTCCCTACACACGGCCGTATTTCCCGACATTTTTTTTCTTGGTTGAGAAAAACGACCGTGTGTAGGCTCCGTGGCAGTGTTTCCCTATGGGAAAACTGCCGCGGAAAAAAATGACGGGAATCACGACGAGAAAAATTAGAGCATGTTCTAATTTTTCTCGTCGTGATTATTGGCGTTCTTCCCGTCGGGAAAAATGATAAAAAGCCCACACACGGACGTTTTTCTTGTTAAAAAAAAATGTAATTTTTCCCGACGGGAAAAATGATCTTGTGTACGCGGCATTAGGGTCATAGTCAGAATTTGTCTTCCTCCAAAACATGGGGAGTCAAGTTAATGCCAAAAAACTAAAATTTTAGTCTTATCTGACCACAGCACTTTCTCTCAATCCTTCTCGGAATCATTTAGATGTTCATTGGCAAACTTCAGATGGGCCGGTACATGTGCCTTCTTGAGGAGGGGGACCTTGCAGGCGCTGCAGGATTTCAATCCATTGTTTTGGCAACCGGTTTGTTTGGCACCTGTGGTCCCAACTGCCTTGAGATCATTCACAAGCTCCTCCCGTGTAGTTCTGGGCTGATCCCTCACTTTTCTCATGATCATCCTTACCCCATGAGGCAAAATCTTGTACGGCGCTCCAGACCAAGGACAATTGATGGTTATTTTGTATTTCTACCATTTGCGAATAATCGCTCCAACAGTTGTCTCCTTCTCACCAAGCTTCTTGCTGATGGTCTTGTAACCCATTCCTGCAGGTCTACACAATCTTGTCCCCGACATCCTTTGAGAGCTGTTTGGTCTTGCCCACGATAGTGGGTTTGAATGGAAGAAAGATTCTGTGCACAGGTGTCTTTTATACACAATGAGTTGCCGTTGGGAGCACATTCTTAAATTAATAGGACTAATCTGTGTACCACATGAGCACATATTGTAGCCGGTCTGTGGGAGCCAGAAATATTGTTGGTTGGTAGGGGATCAAATACTTATTTTTCTCACTGAACTGCAACGCAATTTATAACATTTGTATCGTGTTTTTTTTCTTTTATTATTTAAAATACACCCATGATAAAAATGATAGACCCTTCATTTCTTTGTAAGTGGGCAAACTTACAAAATCTGCAGGAGATCAAATAATTATTTTCCCCACTGTACAAATACATACAATGCATCTCAGACATCATATACTGAAGTCCTTTGAGGGTGCTCCCTCCCAAGTCACTGCACTACCCCAATACCACTGTTATTCAATGCCAATATTCCTTTAAGAGATGCTTTGTAAACAAGGAGTACTCCAAACCAGCATCTTGTGTAAATGTACCTTGCTCCCATCAAGTCTGAAACCCAGCACATTCCCAAAACGCTTAAACAAAATACAACCCCAGTTCCAAAAAAGTTGTGTATAGCCGTGTAAAAAAAAAAAAAGAAAGAATGCAACGATTTGAAGATCTCATAAACCCACGTGTTATTCACAATAGAAGATAAAAAAAAAATATCAAAATGTCTGAGAAAATGTTAACAAAGCCCTACCTCTTTTAAAGACTACATATGCCAGTAGAAGGGTTCCGGCAAAATCTGAAAAAGTGTAGGGAACATCTACTGCATCCGAGTGAGAGCGGTCTTTCTTTGAATATGCGATTCAATCGTTTATCAATACCATAAAACTGCATGTAGTGCTTCAGGTTTATAATTTGGGGATCTGTAAAGAGTTTACTGTATATCTGGATGCCATAGTCGGGTACATTTAATTCTATTATGAAAAAAAAAAAAAAAATTCAAAACAAAAATAAAACTGAGAAAATGAACCATTTCAAAAAAAAAAAAAAAAAAGAAGGTAATTTAGAAATTGATGGCAGCAACAAGTCTCAAAAAGTTGGGACAGGGCAAGAAAAAGCTGGCAAAGTAAGTGGTACTAACAAGGAAGAGCTGGAAAATAATTTGCAGCTAATTAGGTGGAGGGAGCTGGGCAGAGGTTCAGAAATCTGTAAAAAGCTGCATCTCAAAATTGTCGACACTTTCAGAATAATGTTCCTCAATGTAAAATTGCTAAGACTTTAAATATATCATCATCTACAGTACATAATATCATCAAAACATTCATAGAATCTGGAGAAATCTCTGTGCGCAAGGGACAAGGCTATAATGCAATATTGAATGCCTGTGATCTTCGGTCCCTCAGACGACACTGCATTAAAAACGGTGTAACGGCACCCCAAATACGAAAGGGGGGAACGCCGTTTAGATCTCTTCCCTCTCCTAGACACAAATTCACTGCCGATCCTCCACAGCCAGACGACCACTTCCCATAGGAATTAATCCTTCTGAAAGAACGAGACGCACTCTGTATCTTTCCAAGGATAGACTCACTTTATTGCCAAAAACATTGAAACCTTTATACACATCCAATACTGCATTAATCTAAAATGAACAATGGTCCAGCTCCACCCACAACATAACAAGACCCAATACACATTTGACAGTAGGCTAGCTTTTGCCTCCCACTACCCATCTCTTAGAAGGCAAAAGCTAATCCCTTTATGTTTAAATAACTATGCATGACCTTTATATTCACCAGACTGTCTGTTACTTTACAATGCACACAAGGACAGACTTAATTTCCCCAATCCACATGTCTTTTAGAAGCTGGGATTAGCATTACACTAGGCAGACAGGTGATTATGGCTGAACACCTCAGTATCTCTCAATTAACCTGTTGAGTGCAGAATCAGTAAATAGTCCTTTACAGATATCCTTGGGAATATGGTGGATAAATATTACAGACCCATTTTAGGTAGTCCAAGATATATTTCTTAATGTCCATTATTTCCTGGCTCACCCTGTGTCCAAAGTGACTCCCCTGTCACAAACGGGCATGATTCCGTGATGAACATCACTACATGGGCTCAGGAATACTTCCAGAAATCACTGTGTTAACACAGTTTGACGTTCAATTAAAAAACTCATGGTAAACCTCTACCATGCAAAGAAGAAGCCATATCTGAACACGATTTAAAAAAGGCCGATGTCTACCAGACCACAAAATTTAGGCTAGCACAAAGGAGATGGATATTTGTGTTTGGGGATAAGAATAGGACCCTAAAGGAGTGCGACTCATACCGCCCGATCCCATTGAAGAATGTTTACCGACAGTCTACTGACTGGAATAGTACCAGCTGATTGATTTTTCTCCAATGTAGCACCAATATTTAAAAAAAAAAAGTCCCAAGATACATCCCTGGGAATTACAGACCAGTTAGCCTAACATCAATTGTATGCAAGCTCTTGGAAGGGATGATAAGGGACTATATACAAGATTTTAGTAATGACAACGGTATCATTAGCAGTAATCAGCATGGATTCATAAAGAATCGTTCTTGCCAAACCAATCTATTAACCTTCTATGAGGAGGTGAGCTGCCATCTAGATAAAGGAAGGCCCGTAGACGTGGTGTATCTGGATTTTGCAAAAGAATTTGATACAGTTCCCCATAAACTTTTATTGTACAAAATAATGTCCATTGGCATGGACCATAGGGTGAGTACATGGATTGAAAACTGGCTACAGGAGTGAGTTCAGAGGGTAGTGATAAATGGGGAATACTCAGAATAGTCAGGGGTGAAAGGTAGGGTACCCCTGGGTTCTGTCCTGGGACCAATCCTATTTAATTTATTCATAAATGACCTGGAGGATGGGATAAACAGCTCAATCTCTGTATTTGCGGATAATAAGCTAAGCAGGGCAATAATTTCTCCGCAGGATGTGGAAACCTTGCAAGAAGATCTGAACAAATTAATGGGGTGGGCATCTACATGGCAAATGAGGTTTAATGTCTAAAAATGTAAAATGCATTTGGGTGGCAAAAATATGAACGCAATCTACTCACTTGGGGGGAAACCTCTGGGGGAATCTATGATGGAAAAGGACCTGGGGGTCCTAGTAGATGACAGGCTCAGCAATAGCATGCAATGCCAAGCTGCTAGCAAAGAAAACTGAATATTGGCATGCATTAAAAATGTAATTAACTCCAGAGATAAAACGATAATTCTCCCACTCTACAAGACTCTGGTCCGGCCGCACCTGGAGTATGCTGTCCAGTTCTGGGCACCAGTCCTCAGGAGGTATGTGCTGGACCTGGAGAGAGTCCAGATAGGGGCAACACAATTAATAAAGGGACTGGAGGATATTAGTTATGAGGAAAGGTTTAGGAGCACTGAACTTGTTCTCTCTGGAGAAGAGACGCTTGGGAGGGGATATGATTTCAATGTACAAATACCGTACTGGTGACCCCACAATAGGGATAACACTTTTTTGCGTAAGGAAATTTAATAAGACATGCGACCATTCACTAAAATGAGAAGAAAAGCGGCTTAACCTTAAACTGCGTAGAGGGTTCTTTACTGTAAGAGCAGTGAAGGTGTGGAATTCCCTTCCACAGGTGGTCTAAGCAGGGAGCATCGGTAATTTCAAAAAACTATTAGATAAGCACCTGAACCACCACAACATACAGGGATATACATTGCAATACTGACAAAAAAACAAACAAAAAAAAAAAAACACACACATAGGTTAAACTTGATGGACTTGTGTCTTTTTTCAAACTCGCCTACTATGTAATATGGGCACAAAGATATTAGCTAAGATTCTGTCAGGGAGACTTCAAACGGTCCTGCTAAAACTTATTAATGCGGATCAAACGGAATTTATCTTGGGTACATGTGCCCAGATGAATGTCAGGAGACTCTTTGTAAACCTTCAAGCTCAGCATGACAACTCCAGGGCAAGGATAGTGGCCACCTTAGATACTAAGAGGGCATTTGATTAGGTGGAATTGGCTTATTTATTCCATCTATTGGAATCCTATGGGTTTGGCCCTTCTTTATCTCCTGGGTGAGACTACTGTACACTGAACCGATGGTGAGACTAAGGGATTATTTCAGAGCCCTTTCCTATTTTTCGTGGGACTAGGCAGGGGTGCCCACTGTCGCCCCTCTCGTTTGCCCTAGCCATACAGCCCCTCGCTGCTAGGTTGCGGACAAGTAATACCTTTTCTGGCCTTCGGGTGGGGCAGTTGGAGGAACGCGTCTCCTTATACGCAAATAAAATTTTATTGTACCTGCAGGACCCGGGTCCCTCACTTTCGGTGGCCTACGGGTTGAGCCAAGAATTCGGGGACTACTCTGGTTTTCGTATTAACTGGGCTAAGTCATCCCTCTTTCCTATTAATGAAAGAGTGACGTTTCCGAACATTGCCCCATTCCATTATCTGGTTCTTTCAAATATTTGGGCATCCTAGTGCAGCTCCTCAATTCTACGTTTTTGGAGGTCAATTTGACACCGATCATAGGAGCTTTTCGTGAGAAGGTATATAAATGGCAGACTCTACCACTCACGGTGATGGGTCAAATAGGATTTTTAAAACAGCTTACCTGTAAAATCCTTTTCTTGGAGTACATCACGGGACACAGAGCGGCATAGTCATTACTATGTGGGTTATATAGAATTACCTTCAGGTGCTGGCACTGGCAACTTCCAAAACAGGAAGTACCCTCCCCTATATAAGCCCCTCCCATCTGGGAGTACCTCAGTTTTGTAGCAAAGCAATACGTGTCCCCAAGAGAGGGGTGGGAGCTCTGTGTCCCGTGATGTACTCCAAGAAAAGAATTTTACAGGTAAGCCGTTTTAAAAATCCTATTTTCTTGTTCATACATCACGGGACACAGAGCGGCATAGTCATTACTATGTGGGACGTCCCAAAGCAATGCCAAATGAGGGGGGGGGGGGGATACACCATACATAAGCTGGGCGCCATCAGGCATGAGGATCTTTTGCGGCCTGCAACACACTGCGCCCAAAGGCGACATCCTCCTGACTTCTAACGTCCACCTGGTAGAACCTAGTAAACGTGTGTACTGAAGACCATGTTGCGGCCTTACAAATTTGAGCCAGGGAGGCCTGGTGATGCACTGCCCATGAAGTTCCAACTGCTCTCGTGGAGTGCGCCCTAACTTTGAACGGAGGCGGTCTACTTCTCAAGCCATAGGCTTGTATTATGACCTGTCGAATCCACTTGGCTAAAGTAGATTTTGATGCTGCCTGACCCTTTCTGGGGCCTTCCGGCAGAATAAACAAAGTATCCGTTCTACGAATCTTAGCAGTGGCTTTTAGATAAGTTTTAACTGCTCTTACTACATCCAAAGAATGCAATAACTTTTCCTCTACCGGGCTTGGTTTGGGGAAAAAAGAAGGAAGAACCACATCCTGGTTCAAGTGAAACCTCGATACCACCTTAGGAAGAAAGGCTGGGTGAGGGCGTAATACTACTCTGTCCTTATGAATAACCAGATATGGCTCCTTACAGGACATGGCGGCTAATTCCGACACTCTTCTAGCCGAGCATATGGCTACTAAAAATATTAATTTTCTGGTGAGTAGAACCAAGGAAATGTGCCACAAAGGTTCAAACGGCTGCTTCTGCAGAACCGACAGAACCAAATTTAGATCCCATGGGCATATGGGAGCTTTAATCGGTGGAATAATACGAGTCACCCCTTGCATAAAGGATTTGACAAGTGAATGCATAGCCAGGGGCCTTTGAAATAGTATTGATAAGGCCGAAACCTGGCCCTTGATAGTACTTAAGGCAAACTTCCTGTCTACAGCCCACTGTAGGAAGTCCAGAATTCTGCCTATAACGTACTTACGTGGATGCCATTTTCTGGCCTCGCACCAAGTGATGTACGCCTTCCAAACTCTATAGTAGATCTGCCTGGATACAGGCTTCCTGGCATTGATTATAGTTGATACCACAGAGTTAGAGAGACCTCTCTTCTTTAGGATGTGGGATTCAATAGCCAGGCCGTTAAACTTAGAGTTAGTAAGGAAGGGTGGTATATCGGTCCTTGCGAAAGCAGGTCCGGACGACGTGGAAGGGTCCAAGGACTCCCCACAGACATTTTGATGATCTCCGCGTACCAGGCCCTTCGGGGCCACGCTGGAGCCACCAGGATCACCGGCTTCTTTTCCAACCTGACTCTGCGAAGGAGTCGAGGCAACAATTGTAGCGGAGGGAATGCATATATCAGTCTGAACTGATCCCAAGGGAACACCAGAGCATCCGAGCCGCAAGCGAGGGGATCCCTTGTCCGGGAGACAAATCTGTCCACCTTTGCGTTGAATCTGGATGCTAGCAGATCTACATCCGGTGTTCCCCACCGCTGACATATTGCTCGGAAGACCTCGGGATGAAGGGACCATTCCCCTGGGCATAACTGTTGGCGACTCAGAAAGTCCGCCTTCCAATTCTCCACCCCTGGAATGAAGACAGCTGATATACATGGGACATGCTTTTCTGCCCATTCCAGGATGTGACTTGCTTCCCTCTGGGCTGCACAACTCCTGGTGCCTCCCTGATGATTGATATATGCCACTGCTGTGGCATTGTCTGATTGAATTCTGACAGGGGACCCTTGGAGTCTGGATGTCCAGGCTACTAGGGCATACCGGGCTGCTCGTATCTCTAAGAGATTGATGGGCAGGGTTTTTACTACATTTGACCATCTGCCCTGGAGAGACCATTGCTCCAGTACTGCCCCCCAGCCTATAAGGCTGGCATCTGTAGTGACCACCTTCCAGGATATCGGACTGAAGGGTTTTCCCTTCTGGAGATTCTGGGGGATCAACCACCAGCAGAGACTCTTCCGAACGGAAGGGGACAAAGCCATCGGGAAGTCTAGAGCCTGAATTTTTCCGTTCCAGGCTGACAATATGGCCCTCTGTAAATTCCTTGAGTGGAATTGGGCGTATGGCACAGCTTCGAATGATGCTACCATCTTTCCTAGCAGCCTCATGCACAGGCGTATGGACGGCTGTCTTTTTGCACAAAGCAGACGGACCAAGCCCCTCAAAGAGGATACCTTGTCTAGAGGTAAGAAAATCTTCCTCTGGTCTGAATCCAGCCGTAGCCCTAGATATACCAGGTTTTTCACTGGCTGTAGGGCTGACTTGTCCAGGTTGATGACCCAACTGTGAGATTCTAGATACTTGATTGTATCGACAATTACCACTTCTAGCTTGGCAACTGAGTGGTCCATCAACAACAGGTCGTCTAGGTATGCCATTATCGTTACACCTCGTGTTCTTAGATCGGCCAACAGTGGGGCCAGAATTTTTGTGAACACTCGTGGTGCTGTGGCCAGACCGAATGGTAAGGCTCTGAACTGAAAATGGCGCCCTTCTACTGCAAAGCGTAGAAATTTTTGATGACCTGGAAAGATGGGAACATGCAAGTAAGCATCTTTGATGTCGATCGAGGCTAACCATTCCTCCCCCTGTAGGGCAGCGGTGACCGATCGGATCGACTCCATCCGGAAAGACCGGACGTTTAGAAATTTGTTTAGACTCTTTAGGTCCAATATGGGTCTTATGTCCCCGTTTGGTTTCGGGACTGTGAAAAGGTTTGAGTAGAAACCCAACCCCCACTCTTCCATAGGAACCTCCATAATTACTCCTTGGAGCAATAGTTGTTCTAACGCCAATAGGAGAGACCCTCTTTTCAGAGGGTCTCTTGGCATGCCTGACCACATAAAATGGGAAGGAGGAGACTCTTTTAACTCCAACTTGTATCCCAGAGTTACTGCGGAGAGCACCCATCTGTCTTTGATCGTCTCCCGCCAGGTCTCTGCGAACAACTGAAGTCTTCCCCCCACCCGTTTGAGTGGGGGCAGCCCTTCATAGGCTTGACTTGGAGGCTGGTTTAGTACCCCTTCGGATCCAGGGTTTCTTATTACCCTGTGACTGTCCCTGATTTTTACCCCCTGAGTTTGACCGAGGAGGCCGTCGGAACTGCTTAGTAGCAGACGTCGCAGGGATAGGAGAGGTAGTCCTCTTAAAAGATGGACCCCTAGACCTCTTCTTACTCGGTAAGAGAGTACTTTTACCACTGGAAATCTTCTGGATATACTTATCCAGGTCTTCGCCAAAAAGGCGTTCCCCATGAAATGGGAAGCTAACTAAGAGCTTCTTACAGGGAGCTTCAGCAGACCAGTTCTTGAGCCACAGAAGCCTACGCATATGTACCAAAGACAGCGTGAGGCGGGAGGCCTGATGGATAGAATCCTTGATGGCGTCAACCGCAAAGCATAATGCTCTAGGCAGATCAGCCAGAGCCTGGGCCTGCTGGTCTGGCAAATCCCTCAGGACCATTTTCATCTGATCCTTTAAAGCTTGGCAGACCCCAATAGCTGCCACTGCTGGCTGTGTAACAGCCCCTGCTGTGGAAAAAACAGATTTTAATAAAGATTCCAATTTTTTATCTACTGGATCTTTGAACATTTGAACATTATCTACTGGGCATGTCAGTGATTTGTTCACAGAAGAGATGGCTGCATCCACCGTAGGAACATTCCATCTCTGGGTGAACTTTTCCTCCATGGGATAGATCACCGGAAATTTCTTAGGCGGAACAAATAGTTTATCAGGATGTTCCCAGTCCTGGTATACAAGTCCTTCCAATAATGGATGTATTGTAAAGGAGCAATTAACCTGGGGAGCTTTTAGCGACCCCAATGAGGAGACAGCAGTAGTTGATGGTTCAACAAGAGGCATTTTAAATGCAGATCGAACCATGTCAGTTAGGGTCTGGACCCACAATCTTTCAGTCTGTGATGCTGAAAATGGTTCATCTACTGTCGATTCCTCAAAAACAGAGTTAACCTCCTCCTGATCCCCTTCAGGTAGGTCGGTCCCTTCCTGGGACTGTTGCTCTGCCAACAGGCACTCTAATGGAGGTGATGGAGATCTAGCGCGCTTTCTTTCCTGTAGAGAAGAAGCGATCAATGCTGCCAATCTCTGCTCCAATCCCTCCAGAGTTGAGGCAAAAACCATATCTGTTATATATGCAGGAGCAGGTGGACTGAGGACAGCCGCAGTACCTGGCACTCCCGGGGGTTCCTTATGGGTATTAACCTCTGATTTCTCAGGGGAGGAGGGTGCAGATGACTGCTCCAGATCCTCAGAGCCCTATGGAGACCCCCTACACTTCCTGAGAGGTATATCTCGGAGTTTTTTAGGCGGCATATTCCTTAGTTCAAAGCTGAGGTATTCCAGCTGCAATACACCCCTTTACTGAAATAGTCTAATGCAATTTGCTGCTATGTACATCAGTGGGTGTCTACTAATGCGTCTTTCTGGGGATGCCTGTATCAACCGCCCGCTGTAAGCCCCTATACCATGCTACCAGCTCCTTTTCATGCTCTGTGTCCATAGCAAGCAGCGTGGACTGAGTCCTTTTATCTTGCTGGGACGCCCGCACATGCGCAGAAGCGCTGGGCGCACAGAGCGCGTCATCCGCCAGGCTCCGCCCCCTTTTTTGAAGCTAAATCTATAAAAAGAAAGCGTGTGTGCGCACGCGCGCGCGTGCGTGTGTGCGCGCGCGTGCACGTGTGCGCTCTTGGCGCCCTGTAGGGAGAGGAGCCAGGGTCCCTGTTTCACCAGGACTCGGGAATGGAAGGAAACTACTTGGCAGCATGACAGAGGAATGCAGCTTCCCTGATAGAGAGCTCACTCATCTGCCTGGACTTTCACCATGGAAGGAATAGTCCCAAGAAAAAAAGACGTTCCACAGCGGCCTCTAGTGGACAAACACAGGTACCGCACTTTTGTTTTTTTGTTTTTGTTTTTTAAAACCTCCTTTATGAAAAACATTTCCAGGTTTACAGTTTTTAAAACTTCCTTTATGAAAATACATTTCTAGGATTTCTTAGGCATATACAGCTATTAGCGGGAATACCTTTAGGTAACAGGCAGAAAGACATATTAGGCTTGGGGGTCCCCTCAATAGAACCAAGTTCCTGAGGGGCCCCCACTTACCTTTTCCCCGCCGCAGGACTTTGTTTGGTCCACAGAAGCCCAAACTTCACCTCTCACGGCAGGCATTGTACTAGACCTTCAGGGACCGGGTTCTCAAGGATTCCACTCCCCTGGACCTGTATAGCACCCTGCACAGATAGCCTCTTGGTTTTGGGTATGACCAGAGCTCTGGATCCCAGGGTCCAGCCCTCCTAAGAGAGGCATTACAGGCAAAACCCTGCTCTTCTCTGCAAGGCCCGGGTACCGACCGTTTAGCTATGAAGCTTTTTTGGTCAGATCCGGAATAGCTTGCTAAGGCCCAGAGAACCTGTACACAAGCCCAGATGAATACATGTTAACCTTGGCCAACACCTTAGACACTGGCAAAAAACTGAGGTACTCCCGGATGGGAGGGGCTTATATAGGGGAGGGTACTTCCTGTTTTGGAAGTTGCCAGTGCCAGCACCTGAAGGTAATTCTATATAACCCACATAGTAATGACTATGCCGCTCTGTGTCCCGTGATGTATGAACAAGAAAAATGTATTCAAAAGTATTTTTCTCCCTAAATTTTTGTACATTCTTTCAAACTCCCGTCTTTGTGTTGAAGCAAGTCTTAAAAGGGCATAGACTCCAGTGTGGTGGGTTTCTTGTGGGGATCTTGCTCGCCTAGAGTGTCTATAGCTGTATTGAATTTTCCCATTAATGTGGGGGGGGGGGGAATCCCTTAGATTCCCAATGCAACTACGTTGCTGGAAGCTGCGGTGGCCACTTCCCAGGAGACCCTTTTAAATATGGTTTATAGGAGAGGTGTCTCGGGTAGGAGGGAGGGCTCTGTTATGGCACTTCCTGGTAGGATTTTTCATATATGTTCCCAGCCGGCGGGTGATACGCCTTTAAGGCTCTCTCCATATAGTCCGCTATGGTGCCTGATGGAGTACTTTAAACTAGGAGGATGGCTATGTGTGGGGCTAATTTGGGGTAAAGTACCTACATATATACCAGAAAGGTAAGCTAAGCTACGCACCTTTGAACAACTAAAGGGACCAGTTTGGGATACTCAGGACCTGGCGCTTCAGATACGCTCAAATGCATCATGCGGCAGTAGAGCAGTTCGGTAGTGGAGAGGTTAAGGTTCAAAATACCTCTCTGGAGACTACTCTGTTAGACCCCGATTCAGCCAAGAGACATTTCCAGATATTATCTGGCGGTGGGGCCTGGGGATCCTGGTTTGATAGGTAGGACAAGGTCTAGATGGATGGCTTTTGCACCAGAGTTGTCAGAAGAGCTGTGGCAGGAGGTCCTTGATACTTATCTTACCTCTGTCATATCCTCGACTGATAGGATGATTCAGCTTATGTACCTCCATCAGATGCATTATACACTGGTTAGATTATTTTGGATGTGTAAGAGAGATTCTACAACTTGTCACAAATGCCTGGGGGCGGAAGGGACTTTTCTTCACATGGTGTGGGAGTGTACCAAGATAAGGCCTCTATGGTGACTGAATTTATAGCTGACAAATTTGACCTTCCCAATATATGCTCCCCCTTGCGTTGCCTCTTGGGAATTTTTGACCAAGAGGAATGGATGTGTATACCAAAATTATTCCTTAGGATTCTCTATTTTTGGGTACAGAAGCCCATAGCAAGGAGGTGGATATATACGAAACAACTGACGTTAGGGATGTGGTTGAAGGTAGTAAATGCTGACATTCTTCTATATCGTATGAGGTAAAAGGCCCGGGGTTCCCCCAAGAAGTTTGGGAAGGTGTGGTTTCAATGGGTGGACTCGAAAGTTACGCTGATGGTGGTTAAGGGGTGAGGAGACACTGCATGATCACCGTCTGTTTTTTTGATAGGCCCTAACTGAAGTTTAGGGTTAAAAGTACTGCACACTGTTATAAAGGATAGGGTTTTGGAGCAACATACTCCATCTGCAATTGGCCAGGGTTTTATGTATATAGCGGAGTCAAGCAAGGGGACGGTGAGTGAGCTCCTTGTTTTCTCTGGGTTTTAGGGGTCTTGGTGAGAGGGGAATTTTGATAATATCCTATTAGAATTGCTGGGGTAAATTGTCTTGCTGGTTCAGAATTAAAAATAAAAAAATAAACTAAACTAAACAACAGATTTCTTGGACATAGGACTCGAATTGAAAACGGATGAACAGGCAGGATTTTTAACGCAGGAGAGATATGCTTCAACTCTTCTGCAATAAAATTACCTGCCTGCTTGTCTGCCCCTGTACAATGAGCTGCGCACGCACAGTTCACTGTAGAAATTTGGCAATGTCGAAGCCGACAGAACTCCCGTGCATGCGTGGGAGTGGCATCATCCTTGCCCAGCCAATGAAAGTGGATGGCGTTTGATACCCAGAATCTGGCTGTTTGAAGAAGTCAGCAGCTGGCAGGGAGCTCCAGGATGTCACATCACTGGAGCCAAGGCGAGTATAGTTCTGTTTTAAAAAAAAAGAAGGGATGCTACACTGTGGTAAAACATGGCCATGTTCCAACGTTTTTGTGACGAGTTGTTGCCATCAATTGCAAAATTACCTTTTTTCTTGAAATAGTACATTTTCTTAGATAAAACATTTGATATAGTTTATTTTTTCTATTGAGAATAAAATATGGGTTTATGAGATTGGCATTTGTTTTTTGGAATTGGGGTTGTAGTACTTTCACAATAATAATTTCACTATTTGCACCTAGATTCTTCATCATACTCCCTCTAATCTACGCTACCAGCTCTCTTACCAGTTCCTCCACAGTGGGTGGCCCTTTGGCTCTGAGACGTAAGGTTCCCTTTCCCGATGATATTCCGGAACTGTTAGCAGAGGAGCTGGATCGCTGGCCAATCATATCTGGAAGACAATAAATCACAGAACATGTTGGATCTGTGTACACCAAAGCCTAGTGATAATCCTTCTACTGGCACTGTAATTACACCCAATCAATTTATGGCTCTCGAATTGCAAATGAATGTCACATTTACAGTTTCTAGAGAGGAGGAGGAGGAGGAAGAGGGGGAGGGAGGAGGAGGAAGAGGGGGAGGGAGGAGGAGGAAGAGGGGGAGGGAGGAGGAGGAAGAGGGGGAGGGAGGAGGAGGAAGAGGGGGAGGGAGGAGGAGGAAGAGGGGGAGGGAGGAGGAGGAAGAGGGGGGAGGGAGGAGGAGGAAGAGGGGGGAGGGAGGAGGAGGAAGAGGGGGGAGGGAGGAGGAGGAAGAGGGGGGAGGGAGGAGGAGGAAGAGGGGGGAGAGAGGAGGAGGAAGAGGGGGGAGGGAGGAGGAGGAAGGAAGAGGGGGGAGGGAGGAGGAGGAAGGAAGAGGGGGGAGGGAGGAGGGAGGAAGAGGAGGAGGGAGGAAGAGGGAGAGGGAGGAGGAGGGGGAGGGAGGAAAAGGGAAAGGAGGGAGGAGGAGGCAAAAAAACAGGGAAAGGAGGGGAGCGAGAGGAGGCAAAAAAACAGGGAAAGGAGGGGAGCGAGAGGAGGCAAAAAAACAGGGAAAGGAGGGGAGCGAGAGGAGGCAAAAAAAACAGGGAAAGGAGGGGAGCGAGAGGAGGCAAAAAAACAGGGAAAGGAGGGGAGCGAGAGGAGGCAAAAAAAACAGGGAAAGGAGGGGAGCGAGAGGAGGCAAAAAAACAGGGAAAGGAGGGGAGCGAGAGGAGGCAAAAAAACAGGGAAAGGAGGGGAGCGAGAGGAGGCAAAAAAACAGGGAAAGGAGGGGAGCGAGAGAGAAGGCAAAAAAACAGGGAAAGGAGGAGCGAGAGAGAAGGCGAAAAAACAGGGAAAGGAGGAGCGAGAACGAAAAAATGGAAAGGAGGAGCGAGAACGAAAAAATGGAAAGGAGGAGCGAGTGCAAAACATCCGTTTAAAAATGTAAACATTAACAAAAGTGGTCTTGCAGCCATTATAGCTTGCCATTAAAGTGGTTTTCCGGGTAAAAAAATTAAAATTAAAAGCCAGCAGCTACACATACTGCAGCTGCGGGCTTTTAACCACTTAAAGTGGATGTAAACCCAATTTTTTTATTTTTTGCTGTCACAATGTTGAGTATAAGATTTCCTATCATTTGTGCCCGGTCTTGCCACAAAAAGAGTTAAGCCAGCTCAGAGAAATCCTCTTTTATCGTTTAGTGAGATAAAACGGACAAACAGAGTTACCTTTGTCCGTTCCGCCCCCTTGCTTTGAGTGACAGATTATTTACATATCTTGTGCACTAGCTTTAGACAGGCATTATTTTTAATTCCCACCCCCACTCCTTTTCTGAAGTCATGTGGTTACTTTTCTGGATTTTGACTGGATGTTAGTGATCATAGCAGAAGGAATACACAGGAGAAACTGCATGTTGACAAAGGGATTGTAGAGGTGGGCGGGGAGTCTACTAACATCACGACTTCACCCACCGAGCTCCAGACAACAGATCCACCCACAGAATCTGCAGTTTTTCAGGTCTCATAACAGGCAGAGGGGAGACATTTGACAGATAAGGATACATGCAGGAGGCATCTATATCCTTATAGATCAGCACTATGGCAGTAGTTTAGAAAGGATGAGAGTGGGTTTACATCCACTTTAAGCCCCGGATCCAAAAAATATATATATAAAAAAAAACGTTTTCCTCAGTTTAGGCCGATACGTATTCTTCTACATATCTTTGGTTAAAAAAAAAAAAATTATCGCAATCGGCGTTTATTGATTGGTTTGCGCAAAAGTTATAGCGTTTACAAAATAGGGGATAGTTTTATGGCATTTTTATAATTTTTTTTTTTTTTACTAGTAATGGCGGCGATCAGCGATTTTTTTCGTGACTGCGACATTATAGCGGACACATCGGACACTTTTGACACATTTTTGGGACTAGTGTCATTTTCACAGCGATCAGTGCTATAAAAATGCACTGGTTACCGTAAAAATTACACTGGCAGTGAAGGGGTTAAGTGTGCCTAAGGGAGTGATTACTACTATGTGGGGGCGTAGCTATGAGTGACACATCACCGATCTCCGCTCTGATTACACAGTCAGTAGGCGAGTGGGGAGATATGTTTACACTAACATCTCCCCACTCCATCCCTCCGTGAGACGATCGCGGGGATCCCCGCAGTCGGACTCACGGGGATGGCGGCAGGGTCGCGAGCGTGCCGCCAGAGGCGCGCGACCACACGGCAGGCAGTTACAGGTAGGCGATTGTGCCCGTACGATCCATTCTGCCAACGTATATATGCTGTGGGCGGTCGTCAAGTGGTTAATAAATGGAGACTTACCTATCCTGCAGTCCCTCGATGTCGGCACCGCAGCTGATGTTTCCATCAGCTGTCGGGTGCTGCCGCCTCCATTGCGGGTATGGGAACCCGGCAGTGTAGCCTTTCGGCTTCACGCCGGGAACCATACTGCGCATGCACGAGGCCCCGCTCCTCTCTCCTATTAGCCCGGCGGCCGGGGGAGGAGGAATTCCCGCGGTGACGCCGCAGCCGGACTCCCGGAAGTGGGAAAGGATACCTGTCAAAGACAGGTATCCTGTCCCCCCTCCCCCCGAAAGGTGCAAATTGTGGCACCGGAGGGGGGGAGGAATCCGATGAGCGGAAGTTCCACTTTAGGGTGGAGCTCCGCTTTAAGCATGAAGGAACAACAGGGAAGAGAATGGCGACCTTTACTCCTCTTGGAAGGATTTAAAAAAAAAATTGGACTGTGGCTGTGGGAATTTTGTACCCATTCAGTCAAAAGAGCATTTGTGAGGACAGGTACAGATAATGAATGAGAAGACCTGGCTCACAATTGGCATTTCAACTCATCATAGCTTAGCAGGATTGAGATCAGGAGCTCTGTGCAGACCATTTGAGTCCCTCCACACCAAACTCATCAACCAGTGTATTTATGGAGCTGGCATTGTGTAGGTAGGGAAATATCATGCTGAAACAGAAAAGGGCATTCCTAAAAAGAATGCCACAAGCTTGGAAGCGCACGTTTGTCCTAAATGTCTTTGTGTGCTGTAGCATCATCAGTACACTTCACTAGAAATACCTCAACTCAGTCCATTTGGAAGTGGGTCCTCATACTTGGGGCCATATAGGTATGTGTGACAGTGTTTGCACAAATATTTGGCGTTTAATGTATGTAGCCCATCTGAGAAAAGCAGGACTGCAGTGAATCTTTAGTCCAGTGAATACTTTAAAGCAAAAACATTCTCAAATCCATAGTTCCTCTTATACACAAACAATACGGGTTCTGGCTCCTATAGACCGTCTCCACTCTCCATTAAAAGATATGAAAAGATAACAGCTGCACACCAATCTTGGCTCTTTTTGCTGTATTTATTGATTGTCAGCAAAGTGATTGCAAACATGTCTTCACCCAAAACCACCCTTCCTTGATGCCTTTTACCACTCCTGGCTTGCTCACAGAGATAAGTCCCTTGCCCTATCCTTGTGAGCATGCCAGGGGTGGTGAAAAGCATCAAGGAAGGGAGGTTTTTGGGTGGAGATATGTTGTATGGAGTAGCTTTGCCGACAATCAATACATACAGCAAAGAGAGCTAAGATCTGAGTGCAGCTGTTTTCATATCAAGTGGATACCTTGGTAGATTAAAGTGGATGTAAACCCCAATTTTTTTTTTTTTTGAGGTCACAATGTAGAGAATAAGATTTCCTATCATTTGTGCCAGGTCTTGCCACACAGAGTTAATCCAGCTCTGAGCAATCCTTCTTTATTGTTCAGTAAAATAAAAAATGGACAAACAGAGAAGAGCCTTTGTCCATTCCGCCCCCTTGCTTTGAGTGACAGGTTATTTACATATCTCGTGCACTAGCTTTAGACATGCACATCCTGTGTAAAAAGTTCACAATGCACATCCCCCACCCCTCTCCTCTCCTCTCCTCTCCTCTCCTCTCCTCTCCCTTCCAGCTCTCCCAGGATTGGCTGTCTTTCCTGTGTTTTGACTGGATGCTTCTCGTCAAGGGGTGTGATCCACAGATCAGTGTGACGAGGAAATGTATGCTGCAGTGAACAGCCAGCAGAATATACATAGACAAGTGATTAGGGGAGATGTATTTAGTCAGAACTGGGCAGAGTAGAAGCTCCAGTGATATTATTCTTGTTATATTGCAGTGTGGTGTGTGTGAGGCCGCCTGATCACAGATTCCTTTCCATCACCAGGATGTGTTATATGGGGGAGGGGTGGATTTCTCACTTTTTATACTTGCACCCAGTAAGGCTGAATGAGCTTAGGGCTGGTTCACATTAGTGTGCTGTGCGAGATCGCGATGTCCGTGCAGTGCGATTTCAGCCATTTAGTTAGTATGGCTGATATCGCACCGCAATTTGGACCAAACACGCACAAGACCCTTTTTTTGGTCCGCATCAGAATCGCATAGGTGTTCACCACCTATGCGATCCGATTTCACGTCCGAACTGTCAGTTCGCAGTGCGATATGCGAGCTGAAATGGGGGTGTCGTTAACATTGTATGACACTCCCCAGCAGTTGGCATATGGCAGCGTGAACTGCTGTGCGAGTCGGGTGCGATGTGGGAAACCGCAGTGGATTCGCAGGGTTCCCGAATCGCACCAGTGTGAACCCAGCCTCAAAGCATAAAGCCTACAAATGTCACCTGACAGCTCCCACCAAGGCTGGGTTCACACTGGTGCGATTCGGTAACCCTGCGAATCCACTGCGGGTTCCCACATCGCACCCGACTCGCACGACAGTTCACACTGCCATATGCAAACTGCTGAGGAGTGTCATACAATGGTAACGACACCCCCATTTCAGCTCGCATATCGCACTGCAAACGGACAGTTTGGACATCGGATTGCATAGGTGTGAACACACATGCGATTCTGGTGCTGACCAAAAAAAGGGTCCTGTGCGTGTTTGGTCCGAATGTGATGCGATTTCAGCCATACAGTTTGTATGGCTGAAATCCCATCGCACAGACATTGCATGTGATCAGAACAGCAATGTGGTGCGAATCACAGGAAAGCAGAGTGTACAGTGGTGGGTAGTATGTGCAGGATGGCGTCAGGATAGTGGACAGTGTCAGATTATTTTATTTTACAAATTAAAAAAATAAAAAAAAAATTAAGTTTTTTTGGGACCAGTGGATTTTTTTTATTTTTATAAATTTTTACAATTCTAATTTTTTTAATAATTTAATAACTTATTTTTGTACTGTTGATGGGAGGGTGGGATTTTATTTTTTAAATATATTTTTTCACAGTGCTTTTGGGAAAGGGGATGGGGGGGATGGGGCAGTGGTCGGTGTCAGTAGGGCAATGGTCGGTGTCAGTGGATGGTAGTGGTCGGTGTCGGTGGATGGTAGTGGTCGGTGGATGGTAGTGGTCAGTGGATGGTAGTGGTCAGTGGATGGTAGTGGTCAGTGGATGGTAGTGGTCAGTGGATGGTAGTGGTCAGTGGATGGTAGTGGTCAGTGGATGGTAGTGGTCAGTGGATGGTAGTGGTCAGTGGATGGTAGTGGTCAGTGGATGGTAGTGGTCAGTGGATGGTAGTGGTCAGTGGATGGTAGTGGTCAGTGGATGGTAGTGGTCAGTGGATGGTAGTGGTCAGTGGATGGTAGTGGTCAGTGGATGGTAGTGGTCAGTGGATGGTAGTGGTCAGTGGATGGTAGTGGTCAGTGGATGGTAGTGGTCAGTGGATGGTAGTGGTCAGTGGATGGTAGTGGTCAGTGGATGGTAGTGGTCAGTGGATGGTAGTGGTCAGTGGATGGTAGTGGTCAGTGGATGGTAGTGGTCAGTGGATGGTAGTGGTCAGTGGATGGTAGTGGTCAGTGGATGGTAGTGGGCTCTGGGCCGTGTCGGTATGGGGGGGGGGGGGTTGTGGGGTCAGTTTTTTTTTTTTTTTCAATTTCATTTTTTTACAATTTTGGAATATTTTTTTTGATCAGCCCAGTTGGGGGCGTTGGTGACATGTCAGGGGTCTAAACAGAGACCCCTGACATCTCCCATTTGAGACAGAGAAAGAGACAGAGAAAGAGACAGAGGACATAGATTCCCCACTCCCTTTCTCACACAGAAGATGAATGGAGAGAAGACAGCGGCTCCACTCCATTCATAAACTGACAGCGGGCAGATGAGGAGGGGGCCAAAGAAGAAGGGGGGCGCTGGAGGAGGCAGACATGGAGGACAGTCGGGGATGATCGGTGCAGCAGGGACAGCTGTGAACACCGCGATCCCCCATACATGGCTTTTCAGGTGAAAGCCGCGGGAGGGAGAGAAGGAGAAGTGGCTGATGAAAACCATGTATGGGGGGGATCGCGGCGTTCACAGCTGTCCCTGCTGCACCGATCATCCCGACCGTCACTGGACATACACGTGTGCAGAAGTGACAGGGGCCGTGAGCGCGCTCTGCTTCTTCACAGAACGCGCTCTGTCACCCCTGCACATGCACGCCAGTCTCAACAGGCGCGAGGCTCGTCCTCGCAATGCTGGCTGGCGTGGGAGTGTAGTGGTGGGCGGAGGAGTCCTGTGACGTCACGACTCCGCCCTCTGAGCGCCGGGAAAAAAAATGCCCAGATTCGGCAATTTTGCGGGGCTTCTGACGGGTGAGGGGGTGACATTTTTAATATATGGATACATGCAGGAGTGATGTCTAGCATTCTAGATTACAACAGTATTAATGAATTAAATTTGATGACAGTGGGTTTACATCCACTTTAAGTAGATCAATACCACTGATTAATATTCATAAGGTAAAATTGATTAACAAAGATCAATACCGTTTTATAATTAAAGTATAACTGAAGGCAAATCTTTTATTTTTATTTTGGACAGAGTGGAGATGGATTAAAACACCTGGTCAGTTTTTATTGCGGTCTGTGCCCCATTAGGGAGATTCACCCTCTCTATTTGTCCTGTTCACCTAGATCATGGAAAGTAAAAGAAAATCCTACATTTTGAGTTGTCCCTAGAAAAGTAATAGAGGGGAAATCTTCCAATGGGGACACTAGTTCTGGTGACCTGGAAGTTCCCAAGGAATTCCCTTAGTTTTGAGGGATTTCCCCTCACTTCCTGTTTTGGCTATTGGACAGGAAGTGAAGGGAAATCTCCCCAATGTGACACTGCGATCATCTCTATGATCGTCGGAGGCCCGGGCGCGATGTGATGACGTCACGCCCGGCTCCTCAAATGTAAACAAAGCCGCCATTGCGGCTATAAGTATGAGATCAGTGAATTTTTTTTCACAATCTCATGCTTTCCAGCCTGGAGGAGAGATGCGGGGTCTTATTGACCACGCATCTCTCCATAAAGAGGACCTGTCACACACATTCCTATTACAAGGGATGTTTACATTCCTTGTAATAGGAATAAAAGTGATCAAAAAAAAAAAGTGTAAAAAAAAAAAAAGTAAAAAATAATTTTTATTTTTTTTAAAAACGCCCGTCCCCAATAGCTCGCGCTTAGAAGCGAACACACACGTAAGTCCCGCCCGCATATGTAAACGCCGTTCAAACCACATATGTGAGGTATCGCCGCGTGCGTTAGAGCATGTGCAACAATTCTGGCACTAGACCTCCTCTGTAACTCTAACCTGGTAACCTGTAAAAAATTTCAAAGCATCGCCTATGGAGATTTTTAAGTACCGAAGTTTGGCTCCATTCCATGAGTGTGCGCAATTTTTAAGCATGACATGTTAGGTATCTTTTTACTTGGCGTAACATAAGCTTTCATATTTTACAAAAAAATTGGGCTAGCTTTACTGTTTTGTTATTTTTTAATTTATTAAACCATTTTTTTCCCCCCAAAAAGCTTTTGAAAAATTATTGCGCAAATACCGTGCAAGATAAAAAGTTGCAACGACTGTCATTTTATTCCCTAGGGTGTCTGCTAAAAAAAAACATATATAATGTTTGGGGGTTCTGAGTAATTTTCTAGCAAAAGAATGATGATTTGTACATGTAGGAGAGAAGTGCCAGAATAGGCCCGGTATTGAAGTGGTATAAAAAGCCCTGTATGGAAGTGGTTAATATGCAACACGTCTCAATGTATTTGCTTAAAAAAAAAAAACAAAAAAAAAAAACACATACAAATAAATAAAAGAGTGAGCCAGTTAGCTGCCTAAATGTAGTAAGGTACACTTCTGCCTAGTAGACACGATCAGAAAACTGTACGAAAAATACCGTACACAGCTTTCGAGAGACGATCACGGCAGGTCATCCGAAATTATCTGAAGAGACAAACCTTTCAATTTTTCTCGTACGATATTAGAATATGCGATTTTCATTTAATCAGTACAGTATTTGTCCGGAAAAAATGAGAAGAGCAAGACTACGCATGCTCAAAAACGAAAAGAATACATTACAATACAACGCATTAAATCACTTCCGAAGTTGTATTCTGTCATACGAGAATTTTCACGAGTTACCTAACCTCTGCATTTTAAATACGAAAATAGCATGAAGAAAAAAAAAAATGGGGGTGGGATGGACGCTCATTTGTCCGCTATTCTCATTGTGTGTACGAGGCTTATAGTGGATGTGAACCCACTCTCATCCTTTCTAAACTACTGCCATAGTGCTGATCTATAAGGATATCCTCCTGCATGTATCCTTACCTGTCAAATGTCTCCCCTCCGTGTGTTCTAAGAACTGAAAAACTGCAGATTCTGTGGGTGGGTCTGTTGTCTGGAGCTCGGTGGGTGGCGTCGTGATGTCAGTAGACTCCCCGCCCACCTCTACACTCCCTTTGTCAACATGCATTTTCTCCTGGGTATTCCTTCTGTTATAATCACTAACATCCAGAAAAGTATCCACATGACTTCAGAAAAGGAGTGGGGGTGGGAATTAAAAAATAATGCTTGTCTAAAGCTAGTGCACGAGATATGTAAATAACCTGTCACTCAAAGCAAGGGGGCGGAACGGACAAAGGTTTTTCTCTGTTTGTCTGTTTTATCTCACTGAACAATAAAAGAGGATTGCTCAGAGCTGGATTAACTCTTTGTGGCAAGACCTGGCACAAATGATAGGAAATCTTATACTCTACATTGTGACAGTAAAAAAATAAAATAACATTTTTGGGTTTACATCCACTTTAAAGCACTACAGTTCAACCCATGTGCTGCTTTGGTAGCTTTATCTGGGTACTTTGCTCTCCAAGTTTGATGGGTGTAGCTGATCACCAATAAAATAACTTTTGTAGTTACCAAAGGCCTTCCTGGGTTCACAAAGCTTTAGCGTGAAGGCCTTCCCTCGAGTCAACTCTTTCAAGGTCCGGGCTACTTCAAAATGACGACTACCAATCAAATTCTTCTCATTGATAGATTCAATCATGTCCCCCACATTAATAAGCTGCATGCGGTGTATAATACTGCCTTCTTTAATACGCTGTGGATGACAAGATAAACACTCATTAGACAAAGTTCAAGAAACTAGAAATGTGAAGATCAACATACTAAGAAGAGCACCTTGATGAAGGCGTAACCGGCACCGTTGTCAGTGATTGTGAGACCCAGTGATTCTTCAGATTTATAAACCTCAAGCTCCTTCTTTTGTCCTCGTATGTGAGCAAAGATGAAGTCCTCAAGTCCTATCTGACCGCCTAGAAGTTTATCCATGTCCAGACGGTGAGTGTTCAGGGTACAAAACATCACCTGTTGAAGATGGTACATTGGTTTAGTTAAAGAATTTAGAAACTCAGTACCAGTGTTGACAGGCTTTGTCGATGGCATCAGTTTGGGATGCTTGCGAGATCATTCAGACTTCATGTCAGGTGCCTATGACCTGCAGTTGACTTCATTCTGACCTGCATTTGAAATGATTCAAGCAGGTTTTGCAATCCCATACAAGTCTGAAGCGAAAAAAAGCCTGTCAACGTCGGCCCTTATGACATTGTGTTTAGAGTGCTTAGAATTCATGTTATATACCCACTTCGGCTCTCACACCTATTCACCCTTCTGGACCAGAGCAATTTTATAATTTCTGCTATGAGCCTGTTTATTCGGCGATAATTTTGTTGTTACTTAAAATAAACAGCATAATACATATTCTGTCTTTAAGGACAAACAAGGCTGTCTTTTCATGAATATTTTCCTGCAACAATGATTTTTTTTTTTTTATAAAAATAAACAAAAGGCATTTTGATTTTTTGAGCAGTGTTAGTTAAAAAAAAAAAAAAGTGTTACTGCACATAAAAAGTGGGCATTTTATTCTGTCATTTGTCCTGTTTAAAACACTGAAGTTGTGATTTTGATACAAAGCATCGCAAAATTATTTACAAATTAAGTAAAGCAGGTTTTTTCAATTTTGTGCTTTCAGTGTGGTATATGTAAAAAGGTGTAAAAATATTAACAAAGCAAACAAAAACAAAAAAAAAAAAAAGTTAAAATACTAGTTAAAAAAATTGAAAAAAGAACGAACGACCAGCAACATTATAATTGAATGGAGAAGTAGAATAAGGAATTAAAGCGGAGCTCCACTCTAAAGTGAAAGAACTTCCGCTCATCGAAATACTCCCCCTCCTCTGGTGCCACAATTAGCACCTTTCAGGGGGGAGGGGGGGTGCAGATACAAGTATTTGCACCCACTTCCGAGCATGGATATCCCCAGAATTCCCCCCCCCCCCCAGTGAAGTAGCGCGGCGCGACTCATGCATGCACAGTAGGGAACAGGGCAGTGAAGCTGCAGCACTTAACTTCCCGATTCCCTCACCGCGGATGGCGGCACCCGAGAGACGAGCGATTGCTCGTCTTCTACTGCCGACATTGTGGGCACTCTGGACAGGTAAGTGTTCATTTATTAAAAGTCAGCAGCTGCAGTATATGTAGCTGCTGTCTTTTAATATTTTTTTTTAAGGTGGAGCTCCACTTTAACCACTTGCCATCCGGGCCAATTCTGGCACTTCGCCCCTACATGTAAAAATCATAATTAGGCCCCGGGCCCTATAGAAACAGCACAATCATATATGGTAAATATCTCCTAAACCGTGCAGGTTTAGGAAATATTTCCAGTATCTACAGGTAAGCCTTATTATAGGCTTACCTGTAGGGAAAAGTGGTCCGTTAGACCCCTTTCACACTGAGCTGCCCATAGCGTCGGCGGTAAAACGCTAATTTTTACCGCCGACGCTATGGGCGGATTTGTGGCATTTCGGCCGCTAGCGGGGCGCTTTTAACCCCCACTAGCGGCCGAGAAAGGGTTAAACCCTCCCGCAATGCACTGCTGAAACACACCGCTCCTTCACCACTCCAAAGATGAAACTAGCAGGACTTTTTTTTACCGTCCTGCTAGCGCAACGCTCCAGTGTGAAAGCCCTCGGGCTTTCACACTGGAGACAATGGAGCAGCTGTTTGAGGGCGGATTGCAGGTCGCTGTTTTTAGCGCTATAGCGCCTGCAATACGCCCTCAGTGTGAAAGGGGTCTAAGGGTTTACAACCACTTTAACTGACTTCATCTGCAGATTGAAGTTCATATCATGATCTGGAGATGAACAGAAAGATACAAAAATAAACAATGTTTCATTGTAGCTTTCTGTAATAGCAGAGGAGCAATGTTGTTGATAAACATTGCCACACTGCTTTTTTGACAACTCCTGCTGTCGGGACCTTCTCTGTGTACTTGGCAATGCAGTTGTGATCAGAATTGCTGTGCACTGTGAAAGGGGGATCCTGGCAGCAAGGCAGAAGGACTGGACATACTAGACGTGCCCTGTGTACAATGATGACCTATTTTGGGGCATGTCTAGAGCACCAGAGATTGCAACTGGATAATACAAAAAAAAAAAAAAAAAAAGTGAACAGGGAACCATAATTCCAGCTATATCTACAGAAGATCATCTATGTAGTTACTCCAGAAGGAAAAGATCTAAATGTTTAGGTTTCTAAGGTCTACAAAAATAGCAGTTACAATGGATCCTATAGCTAGTCTGACAGCTGTAAAAACACCATGTCCTGACACCACCAGACCATAAGGTCCAATGTACAACCATGAGCCTTGTAGTTACTGGTACTTTCTAGTAGCCCCCCTGTTTCTAGACCTTAATGGTAGCCCTAAAAAACTTCTCCGATTTTCTCCCTATTGGTGTGTAAATATACCATTGAAAGTGGTTTTTACATTTATAAAATTGACTGAACAAAACACATTTTGATCCTCCCAAAGATCTTGTGAGCTGATAACTTCCTATGCACTCTGCCTGTGCTGTATTTTTATCAGTTACATATCCCTGTGGACTAAAGGCCTGTTCACAAAATAGCACAGTGACCCGTGTTTTTCTGCACTGGTAGCACACCAGTCACCGCTAGGGCACATAGAAAACAAAAGGTTTTCTATGTGCCACGTTCAAACTGCAGTGCAGCTCAGAGGTCCGGTACAGTGAGCTGCAATATAGTGCAGACATGCTGCATTTTATTGCAGTGCACAGGAAAAAAACTGCATAGTGTGCAGTGATGTGAATAAGGTGTCACTTTGTGCATTTCAAATAAAGTTGACAAAAAAATAAAAAGGGATGTGCTGAAAACATACATTACACAGCCCCCTACCATCCCCTCACTGCAGCTGATGCAGACAGCTGTCTGGTTTAGTGTCCTCTCCTCTCAGTGTTTAAAGAAGGGGAGAGGAGAAGGTGTTCTGTAGTCCTGTCCTAGGGCGACAACATTGCTCTTCTATAGATACAGTACCGTGAGTGAATGTTGTCACCCTAGGACAGGAAGTGAGTTACCGTCAGGATCATCAGGTGAAAGTAAAGTAAAGAAAAAAAAAAAAAACTCCAAAAAAGGAAACTATGGGCTCGTTCACACATGCATCAATACCCTTTAAGTGGCATTTATACAGGGTTTTCAAAACCTCATAACCACCCTTCAATGCCTGCCATGAATATTACAATGGGCACCACACAGTGCAGTACACACAGAAGCGATAGCATTGTGTGGTGTTAAAAATTAAAGTGACATTAAAATGCAATTTTTAAAAACAAAAAAGGTCATACTTACCTGCTCTGTGCAATAGTTTTGAGCAGAGCGGCCCGATCCTTCTCTTCTCGGGTCCCCAGCCGGCGCTCCTGGCCCCTCCCTCCTGCCATCTCTGCGTGTCCCATTCATACACAGAGCCGCGGCTCAGCCCCGTCCCCTTTCTCCTCACTGGCTGTGATTGGCTCCCGCTATTGTCTGAGCCAATGAGCAGGGGGAGTCACCGGAGAGCCGCTGCTGTAGTGCACATTGCTGGATCGCGATGGGGCTCAGGTAAGAATTAGGGGGGACTTCTGCACCCAGAATTTTTTTTTTTACCTTCATGCATAAAGGTAAAAAACCTTGACCCTTTACAACCACTTTAACCCCAAGAGGTTTTACCCCCTTAATGACCAGGCTATTTTTTGCGATACGGCACTGTGTTATTTTAACTGACAATTGCGCAGTCGTGTATGGGGCTGAGCTGCGGCTATGTATTTCCCCATCATAGGCTTAATTTATATGCAGAGATACCAAAAGCTTTAATCACCCAAAGCGTTTATAGTTGGACCATTAATATCAGTGTCACCCTTGAGGCGGCAGCTAGAGAATCCAGAATGATGAAACTACAGCTGGAGACACGGTGCCGGGAGTCTGCTGTCAGCTATGGAACAATTAAAGTTATTGCGAGCAACGTGAACTTCTTACTGCATGAGAACAGGTATTATACACAACATAACCGACGTTCCATCCCATAAACACAGGTGATTGAACGATTACAATCACTACACCCACACAGACAGCATCTTATAATCTGTTAAAGGAACTGGCACCATTTACTATACACCATCATCAATCAGTTCTTATTTTAGCATCATTCTGGAAGCTTGCCACATTATTAGAATGCACAGAAAATGCTCTGTCAGATATTTAAAACACCCCGAGGTTTACTTATCCAACTCCTTAAAAAATCAAAAATGTCCCCCCCCCCCCCGCCCAATTTAGATCCATGCCGTACTAATGATCCGGTCAATGTCGAGAACTCACCAACAGCATCACTATCCAGTATCATTCACACAACGCAGGTGACCTGCGTTAAAGCAGAACTAAACTGCATCGGAGCACCACAAACTAAAAACGTATTTTCATTTCATTTTTAATATTTAAAGCAAACTCCCCCATCTATCCATAGTTTCAAGCCTTATTTTGTTGAGAAATCAGTATGAAAAACACCCCCTAGCATATCTAACCACGGCCATCTTGAGTAAGGGCAGATGATTCATGTAGTATTTATGTCCTGAAATGCATTCGCCCCTAGCTCAGGCATGAGGATGTGCCTAGCTGAGAAAGACCCTCCTTCAGATGAAAGTAAGAAAATATGCTCAAGAGGACACCTGGGATGTATGACATCATTTGGGCCTAGGCCAGAAACCAGGAAGTAACTTAGGAAATGTAATGTAATCTGCACAGATCAATGCAGAATCACTGCTAGGGAACATAGAAATCATCTTCTATGTGCCCTGTACACACCACAACGCTTCATTCTTCTGCTACACACTGAACCCCACTTCCTGTCACAGCACCACAGCTCCCCTGTTGTGCATAGGAATGAATGAAACATGCAGGTAAAGAGCAACTGCACGCTCAACCGGTCATTGAGGGAGCAACACACAAAAAGAGGTAAGAGCTTTCACTGCCCTACTGTACCCTGCATAGCGATCCTGTTGCTGGCAACTTTCTGTTAGTGTCAGAACCCGCAGCGTAACAAGAGGCCTTGCATAAAACCAGGTAAATATGTTCCTATATGTGTATTCAACCGTACTCATTGGATCATATTGATTAATGTATAACCAAATGAACCATTGATGAAGAGTTCCACTTTATTTTGTTATAATAAAGTTTAAACTGTATGTTTCGTGGGATGTTTTTTCTGCTCGCTTTTCTACTGATATTATTATGCTGATTAAGTGTATTTTGCAAGCACGGAATGTGACCTTGCGGTTGCACCTGCAGTGTGCTGATTTCGTTACAGTGGGCTGCTTTCTGCCTTTGGCAAGACGCCCGAATCACAGTGATAAAACCCCAAGACAAATAATAAAGAATGGTATTCATGCATAACCATACTCTGTGTTGGCATCATTGAATATACAGCCGGCTAGAGTTACTTCCACAGGTCCGACCCAGCTCGAGCAGAACCAGAACCTCTCATTTGTACAAAAATAATATGCAACATGCGTTTGCAAAATGTGACAATTAAAGTGTTTGTTCACCAATGCCAGAAATCTGCCAAGCAAAATAGGCGAGTTGGAAGCTCTGGTGCAAGAGGAGAACTAGGATCCAATTGGTATTGCTGAATCTTGGCTTCGTTCTTCACATGACTGGGCTATTAATATTCCTGGCTATGCTCTCTTTCGGAAAGACAGGGTAAAACAGAGGGGGGGTGGTGTCTGTCTCTATGTGAGAAGTGATCTCAAAGCAAGGGGGAAAGAGGACCTGGTTGATGGAGAGTGTGATGAGTCTGAAGCATTATGGGTGGAACTGTACATGGTTGTGCGTACTGCAAAGGGTACTAAAAAGGGGAAAGGGTTTTTTTTGTTGGCACTTTATATGAAGCTATAGCCTGGTAAGGCCATGTGCTTCCATCCCTGTCAATGTAAAAAAAAAACGGGACACAGAGCGGCATAGTCATTACTATGTGGGTTATATAGTTTACCTTCAGGTGCTGGCACTGGCAACTTCCAAACCGGAAGTACCCTCCCCTATATAAGCCCCTCCCATCCGGGAGCACCTCAGTTTTGTAGCAAAGCAATAAGTGTCCCAAAAAGAGGGGTGGGAGCTCTGTGTCCCGTGATGTACTCCAAGAAAAGGATTTTACAGGTAAGCTGTTATAAAAATCCTATTTTCTTTCTCGTACATCACGGGACACAGAGCGGCATAGTCATTACTATGTGGGATGTCCTAAAGCAATGCCCAATGAGGGGGGGGGATACACCATACATAAGCTGAGCGCTATCAGACATGAGGATCTTTTGCGGCCTGCAACACACTGCGCCCAAAGGCGACATCCTCCTGACTTCTAACGTCCACCTGGTAGAACCTAGTAAACGTGTGAACTGAAGACCATGTTGCGGCCTTACAGATTTGAGCCAGGGAGGCCTGGTGATGCACTGCCCATAAAGTTCCAACTGCTCTCGTGGAGTGCGCCCTAACGTTGAACGGAGGCGGTCTCCTTCTCAAGCCATAGGCTTGCATAATGACCTGTCGCATCCACTTGGCTAACGTAGATTTTGACGCTGCCTGACCCTTTCTGGGGCCTTCCGGCAGAATAAACAAAGTATCCATTCTGCGAATCTGAGCAGTGGCTTTTAGATAAGCTTTAACTGCTCTTACTACATCCAAAGAATGTAATAATTTTTCCTCTACTGAACTAGGTTTGGGGAAAAAAGAAGGAAGAACCACATCTTGGTTCAAATGAAACCTCGATACCACCTTAGGAAGAAAGGCTGGATGAGGACGTAACACTACTCTGTCCTTATGGATAACCAGATATGGCTCCCTACAGGACATAGCGGCTAATTCCGACACTCTTTTAGCCGAACAAATGGCTACTAGAAAAATCAATTTCCTGGTGAGAAGAACCAGGGAAATATGCTGTAATGGTTCAAATGGTTGTTTCTGTAGAACCGACAGAACCAGGTTTAAGTCCCATGGACATATGGGAATATTAACCGGAGGGCTAATACGCATCACTCCTTGTATAAAGGCTTTGACTAGTGAATGCGAAGCCAAGGGCCTCTGAAAAAATATTGACAAGGCCGAAATCTGACCCTTGATAGTACTCAAGGCAAGCTTCCTATCTACAGCCCACTGTAGGAAGTCCAGAATCCTACCTATTACGTACTTACGTGGATGCCATTTCTTGGCCTCACACCAGGCGATGTACGCCTTCCAGATTCTATAGTAGATCTGCCTGGATACCGGCTTCCTGGCATTGATCATGGTAGATACCACAGGATTAGAGAGACCTCTCTTTTTTAGAATGTGGGCTTCAATAGCCAGGCCGTCAAAACTAGGGCTGGTAAGGAAGGGTGGTATATCGGTCCTTGCGAAAGCAGGTCCGGACGATGTGGGAGGGTCCAAGGACTCCCCACAGACATTTTTACAATCTCCGCGTACCATGCTCTTCGGGGCCACGCTGGAGCCACCAGAATCACTGGTTTCTTTTCTACCCTGATTCTGCGGAGTAATCGAGGTAACAATTGTGGCGGTGGGAATGCATATATCAGCTTGAACTGATCCCAAGGGAACACTAGGGCATCCGAGCCGCAAGCTAGGGGATCCCTTGTCCAAGAGACAAACCTGTCCACCTTTGCGTTGAATCTGGATGCTAGCAGATCTACATCCGGTGTTCCCCACCGCTGACATATTGTCCGGAAAACCTCGGGGTGAAGGGACCATTCCCCTGGGCATAATTGTTGGCGACTTAGAAAGGCCGCCTTCCAATTCTCCACTCCTGGAATGAATACCGCGGATATGGCTGGGACATATCTTTCTGCCCATTTCAGGATGCAATTTACTTCCCTCTGGGCTGCACGACTCCTGGTGCCACCCTGATGATTGATATATGCCACTGCCGTGGCATTGTCCGATTGAATTCTGACAGGGGACCCTTGGAGTTTGGATGTCCATGCTACTAGGGCATACCGGGCTGCTCGTATCTCTAAGAGATTGATGGGCAGGGCCTTTTCTGCATCCGACCATCTGCCCTGGAGAGACCATTGCTCCAGTACTGCTCCCCAGCCTATAAGGCTGGCATCTGTAGTGACCACCTTCCAAGAAATCGGACTGAAGGATTTCCCTTTTTCCAGATTCTGGGGAACCAACCACCAACGGAGGCTTTTGCGAACGGAAGGGGACAAGGACATTGGTAAGTCTAGGGCCTGAACTCTTTTGTTCCAGGCTGACAGCATAGCCCTTTGCAAATTCCTTGAATGGATCGGACCGTAGGGTACTGCTTCGAATGACGCCACCATTTTGAGGCAAGAAAATTTTTCTCTGGTCTGAATCCAGCCTTAGCCCCAAGTATTCCAGACTTTTGACTGGTTTTAGGGCTGACTTGTCTCGGTTGATAATCCAACCGTGATATTCCAGATACTCGATTGTCTCGTGAACAACCACTTCTAGTTTTTCCACTGAGCGGTCTATCAGCAACAAGTCGTCTAGATATGCCATTATCGTTACACCTCGTGTTCTTAGATTGGCCAATAATGGGGCCAGAATTTTTGTGAACACTCGTGGTGCTGTGGCCAGACCGAAGGGTAAGGCTCTGAACTGAAAATGGCGCCCTTCTACTGCAAAGCGTAGAAATTTTTGGTAGACTGGAAAGATGGGAATGTGCAAATAAGCATCTTTGATGTCGATCGAGGCTAACCATTCCTCCCCTTGTAGGGCAGTGGCCACCGATCGGATCGACTCCATCCGGAAAGTCCTGATATGTAGGAATTTGTTTAGCCCTTTTAGATTTAATATGGGCCTCACGTCCCCGTTTGGCTTCGGGACTGTAAAGAGGTTTGAGTAAAACCCGAACCCCCATTCTTCCAGGGGAACCTCTATAATTACTGCTTGGAGCAATAATTGTTCTAGTGCCAACAGGAGGGATCCTCTCTTCTGGGGATCCCTTGGCACGTTTGACCTTATAAAATGGGAAGGAGGGGAGTCTTTTAACTCCAATTTGTATCCCAGATTTACTGCGGAGAGCACCCATCTGTCTCTGATCGTGTCCCGCCAGGTCTCTGCAAACAACTGAAGTCTTCCCCCCACCCGATTGAGTGGGGGCAACCCTTCATGCATTTGACTTTGGGGGAGGTTTTGTACCTCTCCTGACCCAGGGTTTCTTGTTACCCTGCAATTGTCCCTGATTTTTACCCCTGGGATTTGACCGAGGAGGCCGTCGGAACTGTTTCACAGCCGATGTCCTAGGGACTGGAGAAGCAGGCCTCTTAAAAGAGGGACATCTAACTCTGTTTTTAACCGGCAAGAGTGTACTTTTACCGCTGGAAATTTTCTGGATATATTTGTCCAGGTCTTCCCCGAATAAGCGTTCACCATGAAATGGGAAGCTGACCAGCAATTTTTTACAGGGAGCTTCAGCAGACCAGTTTTTGAGCCACAGAAGCCTGCGCATATGTACTACAGACAGCGTAAGGTGGGAGGCCTGATGGATTGAATCCTTTATAGCGTCAACCGCAAAGCATAAGGCTCTAGGTAGATCAGCTAGGGCAAGAGCCTGCTGATCTGGCAAGTCCCTTAAGACCTGTTTCAACTGATCCTTCACTGCTTGGCAGACCCCAATAGCTGCCACTGCTGGTTGTGTCACCAAGCCTGCTGTAGCAAAAGCAGATTTTAATAAGGACTCCAATTTTTTATCTATTGGGTCCTTGAACATTTGGACATTATCTACTGGACATGTCAGTGATTTATTCACACAAGAGATGGCTGCGTCCACTGTAGGGACCTTCCATTTTTTGATGAACTTATCCTCCATGGGATAGACCACCTGAAATCTCTTGGGAGGAGTAAATATTTTATCAGGATGTTCCCAATCCTGGTAAATGAGCCCTTCCAGTAAAGGATGGATTGGAAAGGAACAAACAGTCTGGGGGGCTTTTAGCGACCCCAACGAGGAGACAGAAGTGGATGATGGTTCCGCAAGAGGCATTTTAAATGCTGATCGGACCATGTTAGTCAGGGACTGAACCCATAAATCTTTCAGCATGTGATGCTGAGAATGGTTCTTCCACTGTTGATTCCTCTACAACAGAATCAACCTCGCCCTGATCCCCTTCAGGTAGGTCGATCCCTGTATGGGACTGTTGCTCCGCTAACAGGTACTCTGAGGGAGGAGACGGAGATCGGGCACGCTTTCCCTCTGACAGGGAAGCAGCGATCAATGTTGTCAATCTCTCTTCCAACCCTCCCAGAGCTTAGGAAAAAACCTCCTCTGTTACATACACAGGAGCAGGTGAACTGAGGATAGCCACAGTACCAGGTACTCCTGAGGGTGCTCTACGGTCACTAACCTCTGATTTTTCAGGGGAGATTGGTGCAGCCGAAGCATGCCCAAGATCCTCAGAGCCCGATGGAGACCCCCTATGGTTCCTGGGATTCTTAGTCCCGGAGTTTTTAGACGGCATATTCCTAAGCCCAAAGCTGAGGTATTCCAGCCGAAATACACCACTTACTGACAATAGTCTAGCACAAATGCTGCTATATAAACAGTTGGTGTCTACCAATGTGCCTTTCTATGGGGATGCCTGCATCAACCGCTTGCTGTATGCCTTTCTTTAAATGTTGCCAGCTCTGTTTCTGCACCATAGCCAGCTCACAACACATAATTGTGCCTTTTAACATGCTGGGACGCCCGCACATGCGCAGAAGCGCTGCGGCGCGCACAGAGCGTCATCCACCAAGCTCCGCCCCCTTTTCCACTCACCTCTATATAGAGAGGCGCGTGCAGTTTCCCACAAGAGAACTCACCATCTGCCTGGACTTGCTCTGATGAAAAGAAAAAAAGTCCACATGACAAGAAACGTTTCACAGCGGCCTCTAGTGGATTAACACAGGTACCGCAGTCTATATATATAATATATATATAATTTATATTATATATTTTTTTTTTTTCTTGACCGCTATTAAAATTATTACATTTTTTAGTAGTTACAGGCATGCTCAGATATTTAGCGGGAATACCGTTAGGTAACAGACAGAAAGACATATTAGGCTTGGGGGTCCCCTCAATAGAACCAAGTTCCTGAGGGGCCCCCACTTACCTTTTCCCCGCCGCAGGACTCTGTTTGGTCCACAGAAGCCCAAACTTCACCTATCACGGCAGGCATTGTAATTAAACCTTCAGGGACCGGGTTCCCAAGGATTCCACTCCCCTGGACCTGTATAGCACCCTGCACAGAAAACATCTTGGTCGTGGGTATGACCAGAGCTCTGGATCCCAGGGTCCAGCTCTCCTAAGAGAAGCATTACAGGCAAAACCTTGCTCTTCTCTGCAAGGCCCGGGTACCGACCGTTTAGCTATGAAGCTTTTTTGGTCGGATCCGGAATAGCTTACTGAGGCCCAAAAGAACCTGTACGCAAGCTCAGTGAAAAACACATGTTACTTCTTGGCCAACACCTTAGACACTGGCAAAAAAACTGAGGTGCTCCCGGATGGGAGGGGCTTATATAGGGGAGGGTACTTCCGGTTTGGAAGTTGCCAGTGCCAGCACCTGAAGGTAAACTATATAACCCACATAGTAATGACTATGCCGCTCTGTGTCCCGTGATGTACGAGAAAGAAAGGACTTTATATGAAGCACGTGGTTGCAAAAGAATAACTTGATGAATATAAGAACTACAAAAGGTTGTCATTGGAGTTTGTTCTAGACCTTCCAGTGTTAGTGAGGAGGTGGAGACTCAGCTCCTCGCAAAGATGGAAAGGGCTGCAAGGGCTGGGACAGGGATAATAATGGGGGATTTTAACTACCCGGAAATTGACTGGAGTAATGGCACTGCTGGGACAGTAAAAGGGAAAACATTTTTAAACCTATTACAAGACAATTTTATGGTCCAGTTTATTGAGGCCCTGAGTAGGAATGAAGCTCTGCTGGACCTGGTAATCTCAAACCATGCAGAGCTTATTACCAATATTCATATAAAAGAGCATCTGGATAGCAGTGACCATAACATGATTTAATTTAAAGGGATAAAAAAAAAAAAGAAAAAAAAAAAAAAAAACACACGTCATACTTGCCTCCACTCCGGTTACCTTGTGGGCGCGCTCCCGTGTGATACACTCGGCGGCCATAGCCGCCAAGTGTATGACTCAGCCCCGCCCCGCGTCATTGATTTGATTGACAGCAGCGGGAGCCAATGGCTGTGCTGCCATCAATCATCCAAAGAAGAGCCGACAAAAGCTGGGGGAAAGCAACGCGGGATCGCGCCCACGGAGATTCGGGGCTCAGGTAAGTAAAAAACGGGGGCTCGGGGGGGCCGGTGACTGCAAGGTGTTTTTTCACCTTAATGCATAGGATGCATTAAGGTGAAAAAACACAAAGGTTTACAACCCCTTTAATGTTAGCTGTAAGCAACAAAACACATACAGGCAGGATAAAACCACTTAACTTTAAGAGAGCAAATTTTCCAAGGATGAGGGCTGCTCTCCAGGACTTATGCCGCGTACACACGAACGTTTTTAATGTCATTGAAAAAAAACTGCATTTTTCTTGAGGTGATTTTTCGTGTTTTCTCTCAAGCCTGCCTTGCCTACACACTATCGTGGAAAAAAATGTTCGAGTAAAGCACGGTGACGTACAACACGTACGACGGCACTATAAAGGGGAAGTTCCATTCGGATGGCGCCTCCCTTCATGTTAGTAAAGTTTGTTGAGCGACGATTCGCGCTTTTCAGCCTCGTGCTTTTCAGTCCGTTACAGCGTGACGAATGTGCTATCTCCATTACGAACGCTAGTTTTACCAGAACAAGCGCTCCCGTCTCATAGTTGATTCTGAGCATGCGCATTTTTTTTCACGTCGTTAAAGCCCACACACGGCCGTTTGTCCTGACGAGAAAAACGACGATGTAAAAAACGACGTGAAGAATTAAAGCATGTTCCAATTTTTCTTGTCGCGATTCTCTGCGTTTTTCTCATCGGGAAAAATGCTGGAAAGCCCACACACGATCATTTTTAATGGCCATTTTGAAAAAAAAAAAAATTCTCGTCATTAAAAACGGTCGTCTGTACGCGGCATGAGACTGGGAGGGAATATTGGCATCGATAAAAACACAGAACAGAAATGGGTATTCTTCAAAAAAGACTGGTTTGTGAACTCACTGCAAAGTATATTCCCATGGGCAATAAAAGTTTAAAAGGCTAAAAAAAAACAAAAAAAAAAAAAACCTATGCGACTCACGGCAAAAATTAAAAAAGCTATAAAACAATAAGAAAAGAGAAGAGCTTTTAAAAAATATAAAAAATGATCAAACACTAGTGTCATTTAAATGTTACAAAGAATATAACAGAATATGTAAAAAGAGAATCAAGGATGCAAAAATTCAAAAGGAACGACAGATTGCAAAAGATAGTAGGACAATTCCCCAAAAATTCTTTAACTATATTAATAGTAAAAAAAGGTCAAGTCTGAGCATGTAGGCCCTTTACAAAATAATCTAGAGTGGGTGACTGGGGACAAAGAAAAGGCAAAATTTATTAAATGCTTTCTTCAGCTCTGTGTATACAATGGAACATGGGGGAGATCATGTCCATAATGGGGGTGGTAGTGACACAGCCCCAAATCCACTTTGGCTCAAAAGTTATGGTCCAGAAACATTTAGACAGAATAAAGGTGGATAAAGCACCTGGACCAGATGGCATACACCCACGGATAGGGCTGGGCGATTTTCCCCCCAAAAAAATCTGCGTTTTTTAAAATAAAAAACTCGATTTACGATTCGATTTTTTTTTTTATTATATTAATTGAAGTGCATCAACAAACAAAATTGCAAAGGCAAACCCTTTCTCTAACTGCAAAGTCAGTGTGCAACAAAGATTGTTAAACATCCAAATTATTAATACTGTATTTGGATTTAGCTAATAAAACAACAAAAAATCCTGAGGTTACTCTTAGTTGAATTGAACTGTGCCCGTGTCTCACTGTGCCCGTGTCTCACTGTGCCCGTGCTTCACTCACTGTGCCCATACCTGATGCAGATTTTCATTGGATATGGATTTTACTGCTACACCGGCGGCCATTCCAGTATTCAAAAGCCGCGCCTCCTCCTCGTCTGTGATAGGCGGAACACTCAATTTCCCAGCATTCAGTGTTCCGCCTATCATGGACATCCGCTCATCCTCATAACACAGACGAGGATGAGAGGATGTCCGTGATAGGCTGAACACTGCCTGCTGTGAAATTGAGTGTTCCGCCCATCACAGACGAGGACTCGGGAGGCGCGGCTTTTGAACACTGCAATGGCCGCCGTCTGTCTGCATGACACGCTGATCAGGTAGGCAGACGGCGGCTAGCTAGTTAGTGTTACATTACATCTACTCGCGGCGGCTTCGACGAGTAGATGTAATTGGGGTAACGCCGTCCAGTGCCATTCCGGATACGCCCCCTGCAGCCCTGCTACGGAAACTTTGAAGGAAAAAAATAAAATAAATTTTTTTTTTTTTTTTTAAATCTAAAAAAAAAAAAAAAAAAAAAATCGATTTACTTCAAATCTGAATCGATTTGAACTCAAAACTCGATTCAAGATTAAAATCGATTTTTTTCCCAGCCCTACCCATGGATCCTAAAAGAAATGAGCTCTGTCATTTCAAGGCCATTATTTCTAATATTTAGGGACTCGTTAATGACTGGAATGGTACCACTGGATTGGCGCAGGGCCAATGTGGTGCCTATATTTAAAAAAGGGAAAATAGTCTTTACCAAGTAACTATAGACCTGTTAGTCTAAACTTCTATAGTTGGGAAGATACTGGAGAGATTAATAAAAGACCACATAGATGAGTTCTTGCTGGGAAAAAATATTTTAAGCAACAGACAGCATGGATTCATGAAAGACAGAAGTTGTCAGACAAACCTAATTTCTTTTTATGAAGAGGTAAATAAGACCTTGGACAGAGGGGTGGCGGTGGACGTGGTATACTTGGATTTTGCAAAAGCGTTCGATACAGTTCCCCACACCTGGCTCATGTGTAAGGTAAAGTCTACAGGATTGGAAATATCAGTTTGGAAATGGATAGAAAACTGGTTAAAAGACAGAATTCAGAGAGTAGTGGTTAATGATTCTTACTCTGAATGGTGTAAGGTTATCAGTGGTGTACCCCAAGGTTCAGTGCTGGGACCCTTACTTTCTAATATCTTTATAAAATGATATTGGCTCTGGAATCAAAAGTAACATTTCTGTCTTTGCAGATGACACCAAGCTATGCAGTGGAATAACGTCCTTACAGGATGTCTCCAATTTACAAGCCGACCTCAATGCTCTATCTAACTGGGCGACTATGTGGCAGATGAGGTTTAATGTTGATAAATGTAGGTTATGCACTTGGTGGCTAAGAATATGAATGCATCATACATACTAGGGGGAGTACAATGGGGGGGGATCCACAGTGGAGAAGGATCTGGGGGTTTTGGTAGATCATAAGCTCAATAATGGCATGCAATGCCAAGCTGCGGTTTCCAAAGCGAGCAAAGTCCTTTCTTGTATTAAGAGAGGTATGGTCTCCAGAGAGAGAGATATCATTTTGCCCCTGTTCAAATCATTAGTAAGACCTCATCTGGAATATGCAGTTCAGTTTTGGGCCCCAGTTCTCAAAAAGGATATTGGGGAACTGGAGAAAGTGCAGAGAAGGGCAACCAAACTGATAAGAGGCATGGAGGAGCTCAGCTATGAGGAAAGATTAGAGGAACTGAATTTATTCTCTCTTGAGAAGAGGAGATTAAGGGGGGATATGATCAACATGTACGAATATATAAGGGGTCCATATAGTGAACTTGGTGTTGAGTTATTCACTTTAAGGTCATCACAGAGGACAAGGGGGCACTCTTTATGTCTAGAGGAAAAAAAGATTTAATCTCCAAATACGGAAAGGTTTCTTTACAGTAATGCCGCGTACACACGATCATTATTCACGGCGGTTAAAAAACCGCCGTGAATAATGTCATTAACCACTTAAGCCCCGGACCATTTGGTAGCTAAAGGACCAGAGGTGAATTCAGAATTTTGCACTGCGCTGCTTTAACTGTAAATTGTGCGGACATGCAATGTTGTACCCAAACGAAATTTGCGTCCTTTTCTTCCCACAAATAGAGCTTTCTTTTAACGGTATTTGATTGCCTCTGCGATTTTTATTTTTTGCGATATAAAACGGAAAAAGACCGAAAATTTTGAAAAAAAAATGATATTTTCTACTTTTTGTTATAAGAAAAATCGAATAAACTCAATTGTAGTCATACATTTAGGCCAAAATGTATTCAGCCACATGTTTTTAGTAAAAAAAATGTCAATAAGCGTATATTTATTGGTTTGCGCAAAAGTTAGAGTTTACAACCTAGGGTACATTTTCTGAAATTTACACAGCTTTAAATTTATGACTGCCTATCTCATTTCTTGAGGTGCTAAAATGACAGGGCAGTACAAAACCCCCCGCCAAATGACCCCATTTTGGAAAGTAGACACCCCAAGGAAATTGCTGAGAGGCATGTTGAGCCCATTGAATTTTTTATTTTTTTGTCCCAAGTGATTGAATAATGACTAAAAAAAAAAAAAAAAAAAAAAAAAAATTACAAAAAGTTGTCACTAAATGATATATTGCTCACACATGCCATGGTTATATGTGGAATTTCACCCCAAAATACATTTTGCTGCTTCTCCTGAGTACGGGGATACCACATGTGTGGGACTTTTTAGGAGCCTAGCCGCGTACGGGCCCCCGGAAACCAAGCACCGCCTTCAGGATTTCTAAGGGCGCAAATTTTTGATTTCACTCCTCACTACCTATCACAGTTTCGAAGGCCATAAAATGCCAAATTAGCACAAAACCCCCCCAAATGACCCCATTTTAGAAAGTAGACACCCAAAGAAAATTGCTGAGAGGCCTGTTGAGCCCATTGAATATATTTTTTTTTGTCCCAAGTGATTGAATAATGACAAAAAAAAAAAAAAAAAAATAATTACAAAAAGTTGTCACTAAATGATATATTGCTCACACATGCCATGGTTATATGTGGAATTGCACCCCAAAATACATTTTTCTGCTTCTCCTGAGTACGGGGATACCACATGTGTGGGACTTTTTAGGAGCCTAGCCGCGTACGGGCCCCCGAAAACCAAGCACCGCCTTCAGGATTTCTAGGCACAAATTTTTGATTTCACTCCTCACTACCTATCACAGTTTCGAAGGCCATAAAATGCCAAAATCGCACAAAACCCCCCAAATGACCCCATTTTGGAATATAGACACCCCAAGCTATTTGCTGAGAGGAATGGCGAGTATTTTACAGCTCTCATTTGTTTTTGAAAATGAAGAAAGAAAAAAAATAAATAAATAAATATATATATATATATATATATATATATTTTTTTTTTTCAATTTTCAAAACTTTGTGACAAAAAGCGAGATCTGCAAAATACTCACAATACCTCTCAGCAAATAGCTTGGGGTGTCTACTTTCCAAAATGGGGTCATTTGGGGGGGTTTTGTGCCATCTGGGCATTCCATGGCCTCCGAAACTGTGATAGGCAGTGAGAAGTGAAATCAAAAATTTACACCCTTAGAAAGCCTGAAGGCGGTGATTGGTTTTTGGGGTCCCGTACGTGGCTAGGCTCCCAAAAAGTCTCACACATGTGGTATCCCCGTACTCAGGAGAAGCAACAGAATGTATTTTGGGGTGTAATTCCACATATGCCCATGGCATGTTTGAGCAATATATCATTTAGTGACAACTTTGTGCAAAAAATAAAAAATAAATTGTCGTTTTTCCGCAACTTGTGTCAACATATAAAATATTCCATGGACTCGACATGCCTCTCAGTATATAGCTTGGGGTGTCTACTTTCCAAAATGGGGTCATTTGGGGGGGTTTTGAACTGTTCTGGCATTTTATACACAACATTAGGAAGCGTACATCCACTCTTCTAACCACTTGAAGACAAAGCCCTTTTTGACACTTTTTGTTTACATGAAAACATTTTTTTTTTTGCACGAAAATGTTGAACCCCCAAACATTATATATATTTTTAAAGCAAAGGCCCTACAGATTAAAATGGTGGGTGTTGCATTTTTTTTTTCTACACAGTATTTGCGCAGCGATTTTTCAAACGCATTTTTTGGGTTAAAAAATACAATTTTTAATTTTAATGCACTAAAACACACTATATTGCCCAAATGTTTGATGAAATAAAAAAGATGATCTTAGGCCGAGTACATAGATACCAAACACGACATGCTTTAAAATTTCGCACAAACGCGCATTGGCGACAAACTACATACATTTTTAAAAGCCTTTAAAAGCCTTTACAGGTTACCCCAGTAGATTTACAGAGGAGGTCTACTGCTAAAATGATTGCCCTCGATCTGACCTTCGCGGTGATACCTCACATGCATGGTGCAATTGCTGTTTACATATGACGCCAGACCGACGCTTGCGTTCGCCATTGGGCAAGAGCAGGGCAGGACAGGGGTGCTTTTTTTTTTTTTTTTTTATTTTATTTTTAAATTGTTCCTTCCAAGTATTTTTTTTTTTTTTTATCATTTTTATCGTTATCTCAGGGAATGTAAATATCCCCTATGATAGCAATAGGTAGTGACAGGTACTCTTTTTTTGAAAAAACTGGGGTCTTCTAGACCCTAGATTTTTCCTCTGCCCTCAAAGCATCTGACCACACCAAGATCGGTGTGATAAAATGCTTTCCCAATTTTCCAATGGCGCTTTTTATATCCGGGGGGGGGGCATTGCCTCCCACTGCTTGTAAAAGCAGTCCAGAGGCTAATTAGCCACTAGGATTGCTTTTACATGAAAGCCGGCCGCAGGCTGAAAAGAATGATACCAAGATGATACCTAAACCCGCAGGCATCATTCTGGTATAAACATTCAAAGTCCAGCAACATACCAGTACGTTGCTGGTCCTTGTTGGACATGTATTGTAATCTTTTTATTTCATGCAGCCAGTTGGCTGAACGAAAAAAGAGATTGATCGGTGGGTATGCCCACCATTAGAATACCGCCCTTCATCCACCCACTTCCAATGATGGGCATACACGCACCATTTATATATGCCGAAGCATGGGGGCATCCTCCCGCAAAAAAGTTATGCCGCACACACATGGTCGGACTTTTCCACGGGCAAGCCTCCGTCGGAATTTCGACCGTATGTACGCGGCATTAGGAGCAAAATCGCTCCTCCGCCCCTGCTGCCCCAATGCTTCGGCATATTTGCTTTTTTTTTTAAACTGTGGTGGTGAAATCACCACCTACAGCACTGGAGTCGCAGGGATCAGGCCTGTCTCTGCGAACGCTGCAGTTATGTGTGTTGTGTTTTGCAAGTGACAGTGATCGATCGATACTGCACTTGGGTGGCCTGGGCTGGACGGAGGGGCAAAACGCAGGTGCCAGCAGGTATCTGGGCTGATCCCGCTAACACTGCGTTTTTGGAAACCCTAAACTGCTGGGGACGCTAGTATAGATCTGATCAGATCAGATATTGATCTGTTCAGATACTATACCACTAAGGGGGGTGTATGCTTCACGCGTGGGTGTTAGCGTTACTGGCACTAACCTGACGCTGCCTGGGGTGTGACGCAGACCCTCTCTGACGCTAAAACCTAATTGATATCACCCGCCGGGCGATCAGGGGGTTAAACCTTTATTGGGTTATATATACGGCGGGGGCCCTGACACTATAAAAAGCAAACTAACTAACCAGCGTCACCCGTAACACTTATATGGTGATCACTGGTGAAAGGGTTAACTAGGGGCAATCAGGGGGTTAAAACCTTTATTAGATAATATATGGGGGTACCTGACGCTATAAAAACCTGCGGCGAACCTAAAAAAAAATTACCAGCTACCGATCTGCATCACTGACACTAAGACAGCGTTTAGAAAAACGATCGCTTAGCGACAGTGGTGATGGGGGTGAAAGGGTTACCTGGGGGGCGATCAAGGGGGTTAAACCTTTATTAGATAATATATTGGGGTACCTGACGCTATAAAAACATGCGGCGAACCTAAAAAAAATTACTGGCTACGATCTGCATCACCGACACTAAGACAGCGTTTAGAAAAACAATTGCTTAGCGACAGTGGTGATAGGGGGTGAAAGGGTTACCTGGGGGGCGATCAAGGGGGTTAAACCTTTATTAGATAATATATTGGGGTACCTGACGCTATAAAAACCTGCGGCGAACCTAAAAAAATGTACCGGCTACCGATCTGCATCACAGACACTAAGACAGCGTTTAGAAAAACGATCGCTTAGTGACAGTGGTGATAGGGGGTGAAAGGGGGTGAAAGGGTTACCTGGGGGGCGATCAAGGGGGTTAAACCTTTATTAGATAATATATTGGGGTACCTGACGCTATAAAAACCTGCGGCGAACCTAAAAAAAATTACTGGCTGCCGATCGGCATCACTGACGCTAAGACAGCGATCAGAAAAATGATCGCTAAGCGACAGTGGTGATAGGGTTATCTGGGGGGTGATCAGGGGGTTAAACCTTTATTAGGGGGGGTTAGGGGGCTACACTGGACCTAAGACTAAACTTTGGTGACACTTTTACAGTCACAAATGTCACTGATTGCAGTGATCACTAAATAAATGGTCACTGCAATCAGTGACACTGTGACTGGGGGCTGGGGGGGTGATCTGGGGTGTCTGGGGGGGCGATTTATGTCCCTATGTGTCCTGGTGTCAGTTTAGTGTTGTGTGCACTGACCTGATGTCTTCTCTTGTACGGCGCTCGGTATATGTGAGCGCCGCACCAGAGATGACATCACTTCCTCCTGCTCCCTCTGTCTGACACAGACAGAGGGGGCATTTCCATTCGCCGGGAGCGATCGCGAGGGGGTGGCCAGAAACGAATGGCTGCCCCCTCATCCCGGAACGCTCCCGGACACTTAGCCACCGCTCACTGTATAGGAGGGGGTCCGATTGGACCCCCCAACTATACAAAGGCAATCACGTATGCTCTACGTGATTGTGCCTGTCGGTGCCATTCTGCCGACGTATATATACAGTGAGCGGTCGTTAAGTGGTTAAAAACTAGGGAACGGCTTGTTCCCCACACACGGTAGTTTTTCACTTCGTTTTTTCTCTTGTCGAGAAAAACGACCGTCTGTGGGCTCCGCGCCAGTGTTTCCCTATGGGAAAGCATGTCGAAAAAAACGACGAGAAAAATTAGAACATGTTCTAATTTTTCTGGTCGTTTTTAATGCCGTTTTTCTCATCGAAAAAAACTACAGAAAGCCCACAGACTATCGTTTTTCTCGTCGAACTTACCTGTTCCCCGCCGCAGGACTTTGTTTGGTCCACAGAAGCCCAAACTTCACCTATCACGGCAGGCATTGTAATTAAACCTTCAGGGACCGGGTTCCCAAGGATTCCACTCCCCTGGACCTGTATAGCACCCTGCACAGAAAACATCTTGGTCGTGGGTATGACCAGAGCTCTGGATCCCAGGGTCCAGCCCTCCTAAGAGAGGCATTACAGGCAAAACCCTGCTCTTCTGTTGCAAGGCCCGGGTACCGACCGTTTAGCTATGAAGCTTTTTTGGTCGGATCCGGAACAGCTTACTAAGGCCCGTAAAAGAACCTGTACGCAAGCCCAGTGAAAACACATGTTACTCTTTGGCCAACACCTTAGACACTGGCAAAAATCTGAGGTGCTCCCGGATGGGAGGGGCTTATATAGGGGAGGGTACTTCCGGTTTTGGAAGTTGCCAGTGCCAGCACCTGAAGGTATTTATATAACCCATTAGTAATGACTAAGTCGCTCTGTGTCCCGTGATGTACGAAAAAGAAATGTTGTTTTTTTCGACGAGAAAAACGGCCGTGTGTACGCGGCATTAGAGCTGTGAAAATGTGGAATAGACTCACTCAAGAGGTGGTTCTGGCCAGCTCAGTAGATTGCTTTAAAAAAGGCCTAGATGCTTTCCTAAATGTACATAATATAACTGGGTACTAACATTTATAAGTAAAGTTGCACAGGAGGTGCTAGAATTATTGCGCTCTCTGATGTTCACGACAATGCGTCACATGTGTGGTGCGATCACTATTTACATGTGCGTGTGGGAGTAATATATGCTTTCGCATTTGCGCGTAAGCACGGTGGGACGGGGTGCTTTCATTTTTTTATTATTACTATTTATTTTATACAAAAATTATTATTTTTTATTAATTTTATTGCGATCACAAGAGATGAACAACATCCTCTGTGACAGCATGGGCCCAGAAAGGTCCTCTTTATGTAAAGATCTGGGGTCTATGGGGCATAATCAGTGGGTAGGAGGCTAGCCCCTAGTCCCCTCCAAAAGCCCCTGTCCTGGTTGGGTTTGTCACAGTGACAAACAAATCAAAGCCCAATTCCAGCGAACAACTTTTAAGCAGTTAAAGCCACATGTTTTTTTTTATTGGGAAAAAAAAAGGGGTCAGAAAGACCCTGTCACCAACATTAACCACTTCAGCCCCGGAAGATTTGGCTGCTCAATGACTGGGCAATTACGGCACTGAGTCGCTTTAACTGACAATTGCGCGGTCATGTGATGCTGTACCCAAACAAAATTGACGTCTTTGTGGGAAAAAAGCTTTCTTTTGGTGGTATTTGATCACCTCTGCGGTTTTTATTTTTTGCACTATAAAAAAAAAAAAGCGACAATGTTTTTTTTTTTTTAAAAAACACAATATCTTTTACTTTTTGCTATAGTAAATATCCAAAATTTTTATTTTATTTTTTTTAAAACTCATTTTTTTTCCTCAGTTTAGGCCGATATGTATTCTTCTACATATTTTGGTATTAAAAAAATAAAAAAATAAAAAGAAATCGCAATAAGTGTATATTGATTGGTTTGCGCAAAAGTTATAGCGTCTAAAAACTATGGGAAAGATTTCTGGCATTTAAATGGCGTTTTTATTTTTTACTAGTAATGGCGGTGATCTGCGATATTGCGACAGATCGGACACATTTTTGGGACCATTCACATTTACAGAGCGAACAGTGCTATAAATATGCACGGATTACTATGTAAATGTGACTGGCAGGGAAGGGGTTAACACACCAGGGGGCGATCAAGGGGTTAACTCTTAACTTTTCCCTATTGTGTGTTCTAACTGTGGGGGGGGGGGGGGGGGGGGTGGGACTGACTAGGAGAGATGACAGATCGTGGTTTCACACAATCTGTTTTCTCTCCTCTGATAGCACAGGGATTTGTGTGTTTGAACACACAAACCCCCATGCTGCCGCTCGTGCACGTGATCGCGTGTGGCCGGCGGCGATCGCGCCCGCCGGCCACGCGTATCGGGTTCCCCGCTGAGCAGCTCTGGTGTCTCTCCTGGGTGAAATCCCATACATATACGGCTGCAGTATATCTGCGTTAGCCGGTCGGGAACCGGTTAAAAAAATTGCAGGTAAACGCACATAGAATGTCAAGTATTTTGAATGCTTACTTGCAGTGTTTTTCCTTTTTATAACCGTCATAATCCTCTCCTCTTCTGGGAGCTTCTAAATACCCTCTTTGCTGGCCCAGCTCCTCCTTTTACATAAACTTTTATGTAGCTGCTGTGAGGAGCGATGTACAGTACTAGAGAGTGTCGCTTGAGTGACAACTCTGAGCCCATCACATCCAAGATTGCAGCACCCAGCCACCTCGGGGCTTTTGGATATCCACACCAGGGGGACTTTTACAGGATTAAATGCACATATAATCTTATACGAAGATTTGTTTTTGAAATGTGGTGACTGGGTCTCTTTAAATATAACAAATAAAAAGGTAACCATTGATAGCACCCCTGGTAGTGTTATAAGGTTTGCCTCATTCGGTCACTATCACTTTTTCTGGACAGCTTGGTCTACATGTAAATGGGCAGAAAATATAAACAAAAAAGGTATGTGAAATAAAAAGAAATTCATACACTGAATGTGATCATTACAAGTATTAACAGTAACCAGAATATAATTCTATCACTATGGTTGCCCTTTAGGAGGAAACATTTTAAAGGTGATACTTCAAAATAAAATATACTGCATGCCACAATAAAGGAAAAGCTTCAGCTTTAGTTGTCTCAGTCTTAGAACAGCACCTGTGATACTTCTGCATACTATGAATTGTAAAAAATCTGAGGAAAAAGCTTGGACAGCCGCACTCCAAAAAAGGTTCTTTTATTTAAAACAAAAGCACAAACAACATAACACAGCAAAAAAAACTGCGATTCAGTGCTTAATCATATGATCATATGCGAAACGTCAGCTCATACTTGCTGTTTTTTTGCTGTGGCATGTTGTTTGTGCTTTTGTTTTAAATAAAAGAACCTTTTTTGGAGTGCGGCTGTCCAAGCGTTTTCCTCAGATTTTTTGCATTGTCATATGCATTGCCTGCACCCACGGCTCTGGATCTTGTGAATGAGTCACCAGTCACATCTGAGCGGTAACTCTCCCCATACTATGAATTGTAGCATACAGCCTTTTCCCTCCCGGGTCCATTTGCTTTACAGAGTTGAATACTCATTGTCTTTAGGCCCGGTTCACACTGATGCGAGTTCATAATGAATGTGGTGCGTCAAAAACATTCTAAATTTGCATGTCATCCATAAAGTCATTGTTTTCAATGACAGTCGTTCACATACATGCGTTGCGATTCCTCTACAAATGCGATAAAAAAAAAAAAAAAAGGGTCTTGTGCGAGTTTACAGCGTTGCGAATTTAGTCTCCATAGACATCAATGTAAATCGTTCTGGAATCGCATTGATGGTTTACATATGTGCGAATTCCACCACACTACTGTTCACAAAAAACAGGAAGTACACAGGAAGTTAACACCCTTTTTTTTTTTTTTTACATTATGATTCCATTGGCTAGAACATCAATCGCAGCTATGTTCAACTCCTGAAATTCGCTGTAAAATCGCAGCTCACATAGGACAAAAAACGGAAAAAATTCACAACGCAGCAGTGTGAACCGAGCCATGACCCAACATGCAAACTTGAGGTTTGCTGCCAGTTTACCTCAACAGTGGAAATGCAAAGTGTCATTACAAAGGAACTGTAGAGCACATACTGTGCATAGCCTTTCCCATGTACTGCTATTAATGTGCTGTTAGGAAAAAACAGTCCATAGACAAAATGTAGGTGCCGCTCAGGTAGGGAGGTAAAGCCCATCCCCATGATTAAGCCCCAGGGGGAGATGCGAAACGTGTCGGACGTGTGGCCTGGCTGGAGTCCGGGCTGAGGTGCCATTCATCTCACTTCATGCACATGGGTCCGCTTCATGATGTGCGGCTTATGGATCTTTTCTTTTGACATTAGTCCATAGAATCCCACAGGGGGGCTTTATAAGAGCGTTTGAAGTGGACAAAAATACAACAATAACAATGAATCAAGTAGGGTGGAGTTGGGCTTTAAAACTGAACAGACAGACAGTTTAATACACAATTGAAATATGTAAATGTGATCCAACTTGACAAATGATTGGCAATTCTATATAGCCAGTCTTGTGATCCTGCCAGACCACACAGCCAGGTACCTCAGTTCAGACTACACAGCAGTTGAGCGGCATAGCCTGGTAGAGGTTCCTCCCTATCCTGTGACTGGACAATAAAAGGGCAGCACACTAATGAGGTCATCACTGTACTCGCACCTCATGCAAGCATGTTCACAGTGTTAAGAGTAGCAGTACAGCATTGATTGGCTCAGAGTGTGGCCCCTCCATCTCCCAGTCTGAGTGCGGTAATGTATAGGCTTAGTAGACAGATTTATTGCTAGCTCTGTGTTATAGTTAATAATTTTCTTTTTTTTATATCTGCCTGAAGTTCAGCTTCAAACTTTTTAATGATAGATATGTAGCGTTCTGCCCAGGCGCAGTCATGTACTCACATCTCCAACAGGTATATTGAATGCCTCCGCAATCTTGGCATAGAGTTCTTTCACGTTGCTGAATCCCTCAATCCTCCCTGTGGGGCTTCCATGTGCAAGCTGAGCGTGGAACACCAGTCGAGGCCGCAGGGCAGGAGCAGGGGGAGGGAGACCAGGCGCTTGAGGCGAGAGAGAGCCACCTGGCACACCACCAGACTGAGACGATCTTAATGCTGTGCGTTCTCCCACATCGTCTTCCTCCATTAGTGGAGATGCCTTCTTTCTTCGTCCAAGGCCCAGCGGCATTGGGACTCCCAAATAGCCGGTCTAAGGGTGTACAAACTGAGAGGAAACTGTAAGGAGAAAAAAAAAAAAAAAGAGAAGAGAATATTAGAAGTGCAAGGTAAAGTATTACACAACACTGCTTTCCTAGTGATCCGAGTCATTGAGCAGCCCAGTGAGAACGAAGGCTGCTAAGCTGAAAATCACCCTACAGCCAGCTGAGCCACACATGGGAGCCCTAAGGTAAGTACTATATGATGTGTGCATGAGCTGTGTTTATTGGTGCTGCATGGTGTGAGTATTGGCATTAGAGATCGACCGATAATCGGTAAGGCCCATTATTGCAGGCCGATATCAGCATTTAAAAAAAAAAAAAAAGAAGAAGAGCAGTAAATCGGTCGCAAACTAGACCGATATTGCTTCAAGGGGTTTTACCGGGGTGATGCCTGCTGCTGCAGGCATCACTTCGGTACCATTCTTTAGAGCAGACGGTCGGCTTTATTGTAATAACTGATGTGGCCTAGCACCCATTCAGCTGTTCATACAAACAGCGGCGGGAGGGGGACATTTCCCCCCCCCCTCTCCCGGCGCCTTTCACGTCCGCCGGCTGGCCGAAGACCCGAACAAAGCCGATGCTTCCTTTGGGTCTCGGGTCTAGTAACCCGGAAGCAATGTCATGACATCACCTCCAAAAAGGCACCAGTTTTAAAAAAGAGAAAAGTACCGTATATACTCGAGTATAAGCCGAGTTTTTCAGCACTTTTTGTGCTGAAAAGGCCCCTCTCAGCTTATACTCGAGTCACCTTTTTGCGCCTGATCTCCCGGACTTTGGGGACCCGGTACCGGTACACATGTAGCCCCACTCTTCCTCTATAATTGTGCAAAGTTTGTTGTCCAGGGGACCTTAGGCTGGGGAGCACCGATTTTTCAAAGCCGGGCACCCCTTCTATAGACTCCCATGTTAAAACGTCAGTCTAGTCATGGGCACAGTGAGGCATGGGCACAGTGAGGCATGGGCACAGTGAGGCATGGGCACAGTGAGGCATGCAGATGTACACCCTAGGCTTATACTCGAGTCAATACGTTTTCCCATTTTTTTGTGGTAAAATTAGGTGCCTCGGCTGATATTCGGGTCGGCTTATACTCGAGTATATATGGTATTCAAAAACGCAGATCTTGACGTTTTGAATACTTTTAAGTGCAGTGGAGAGGTTTGGGGTCTTATAAATCCCTGATCTCTCCAACAAGAGTACCTGTCACTGCCCATTACTGACACAAGGGATGTTTAAATTCCTTGTGACAGCAATAACAGTGATAAAAATAAAAAAATAAAATAAAAAGAAGTGTAACATTTTTTTTTAAATGTACAGAATATGGGCAGACAATATCAGCCTGAGAGGTTGCCGAAATATCGGTATCTAGCGGCACCTAAAAAAAAACAATAATTGGTCAATCCCTAATTGGCATGAAGTATTTTTTGGAGTACACTGTTCAGTGTTTCACATGCATTCTGCAGTGTGGAACTTCTAGTTTAACCTTAAAGGTAAGTTGATAAGGTAAGGAAAAACGTACCGCTCAAAAGCTTAAGAATTCACCAAATAGCTGCTTCCGCCCGGTCACTCACACAGGTGCTGGCTCTGCACTGATGCATGGGAGAAAAAGAAACCCTGGACTGCCGCACTCTGTATAGACAGTTATTTATTCCAAAATTTCAAGTAAAAAATCCAAAAATTCAAAATAAATCCATAAATCCAAAACAACAAATGCAGATAGTGTGCATGCAGGGAAGGGTGGCTAACGCGTTTCACGTCACGAATTGACGCTTACTCATAGCTTAGTTGATAAGGTCATAAAGGGATTCTCCTTTTTGTCTGAGCACCCCCCAAAGTGTTCTCTGCAAGTTCCTGGTCCAAAATGGAAGCTGGTATTTGCTAGGATAAGAAGCTCCAGATGGGGCACAGTTATAAAATCACAGACTAGAAACTGGAAACGTATCCTTAAAGGAGCACTATACCTTTTTTTTTTTTTGCTTAAAAATAACAAACATGTTATACTTACCTCCACTGTGCAGCTCGTTTTGCACACAGTGGCCCCGATCCTGGTCTTCTGGGGTCCCTCGGCGGCTGTCTTGGCTCCTCCCCGCAAGGACTCCACACCTTAATGCGAGTGAGCTCGCATGGTGTGGAGTGATTGCGGGCGCGCTCCCGTGATACAGCGGCGGCCATAGCCGCCGACTGTATCACTCGGCCCCGCCCCCGGCGTGCCGCGTCATTGGATGTGATTGACAGCAGCGCCAGCCAATGGCTGCGCTGCTTTCAATCTATCCAGTGTAGCCAATCGGCGGCCAGGCAGAAAAACGAAGAGGATGACGGGGACGAGCATGGGACTTTCGAGGGGCCAGGTAAGAAAAACGGGGGCTCGGGGGGGGGGGGGGCGGTATTGTCGAATGTTTTTTCACCTTAATGCATAGGATGCATTAAGGTGAAAAAACATGTAACTTTACTACTCCTTTAACGTGGGCACCTCAAGGAAGCCAGCAGACGCACTATGCTCGCTTCTAGCGTTTCCATTTTGCAAGTGACTGAAGAGTTGCACGTGAAGTTTGTAGATCAATTTAATGGGAAACAGTCATTTGAGACTCTTCCTAATGCTGCAAGCTTCAGGACTGTCATATAATCACATATAATCATATCCTTTGTCATATAGTGAGTAACTGACTGCAGCCAGTAAAGCTAAGACTCGCAGCCTGCATAATTATTTCAATGATTAATCTCGGGAAAGTGAAGGAACAACAAAGTATATACATCATGGACCCTGCACCTGTAATATTAGAATCAGAAATGATAGCTTTAATATTTCTATCCTGCTCTCCGATGCGGATATACTCAGCTCTGGTTCTCTCACTCACCACGTTAAGGGCTGAACAATGCCGATTTCCAGAGCTTCATCTCTCTGCTCTTAGGAGAAGTCCAATATCCTACTGCAGTTGATAGGAAATTCATAGGATGGCGGCTCCAATCCAGCAGAGGTGAGGCAGAGGAAGTCAGCACTGCAGGCGGATGGGCAGAACACAGTTGCAGGGAAGAGGATCATTCACAAAAGGTTAGCTAACCCTTTCTTCACACTCTGAATCTAAACATGTAGTTGTAGTGACCAGATCATTCTGCGCTATATTCCTAAAGAGATGGGATTCTAAATTAAAAGTAAACCTGCCATCACCCTCCTAAAAAGCCTAGCTGCTGAGCTTTTATACTGGCTTCAAATACTCACTTAGACCACTTTCACACTGAGGCGCTTTTCAGGCGCTTTCACGCTAAAAAAAGCGCCTGAAAACATATTTCCATTAAAATCAATGAATCCTTTCACACTGGGGCAGTGTGCTGAAAAAACGCCCCTCTCCATTGAAAGCGCTTCAAAAGCGCCTGAAAAGCGCTTCAAAAGCGCTCAGTGTTTTACTGCCAGTTTTTCAAGCGCCTCAGTGTGAAAGTGGCCTAAACAGAGCAAAAAGATCAGAGGAGTCCAAAACTCAAGAATTGTTGAAGGCCCACACATACCACAAAGGGTGTGCAGACCACAGGTGGATATCTTATATAACATGAAACTCAAACATGTGTGAGTTTCTGGTCAGAAGTCCTGATCTTTGGTCAGAGGCTTTAAGTCAAAGTTGTGAAACATGAGTGTCAGGACTACAGCCAGGAATCTAGCATTTTCATATGAAGATGTTAGGTGAGGAGCTGAAAAACACCCTCTCACCAAGTAAAAACAAGTACTTTAAAAGGGGTTGCATTCTATGCATTAAGGTGATAAACCTTCTGTAGTGCAGAAGCCCCCCAGAGCCCCCCTTTTACTTACCTGAACCCAATCGTTCCATTGACGGGGACGAGCACAGCAGCTCCAACCAACCGTCTTAGGTCCTCATTGGATAGACTGATAGCAGCGCAGCCATTGGCTCCCGCTGTTGTCAATCAAATCCTATGACTCAGGAGCCAGGGGGGGTGAGGCCAAATCCTGCTGTCTGTCAATGGACACAGTAGCAGGACTCGGGAACGCGCCTGCACGGGTGTCCCCCAGGAATGCAGGTCTCCGTGGGGGCACTCAATGAGGGGAGGAGCCAGGAGCGCCACTAGGGGACCCCAGAAGAGGGGGATCGGGGCCACTCTGTGCAAAACTCTTGCACAGAGGAGGCAAGTATAACAGGTTTGTTATTTTTTTTAAACCGCACATTTACAACCCCTTTAAATGCTTACACGGTTTTCCTTTCCATAAATTATTTTTAAAGTTTTGAAAGGATGGGAGCACCACACCCGCTTGTATAGACCTTTTAAAAGATTTTTATTTTTTAACAGCCAATGCGTTTTGTGGCCTCAGCTTCAACAGGCTAAAAACCAGATAATATAGGTGCCCGATTTGGAAAACTCGTTTGGGTTAGCTGTTACAAAAAAAAAAAAACAAAAAAAAAAAAAAACACACTTTAAAAGAAAAGTCCATACAAGCTGGTGTGGCGCTCCCATTCTTTCAATACTTCAATAAAGTCCTCTGTGGGTCCAGCAAGACCCCACAGCTGCTGGTGAGCAGCCTCTAGGACCATAAATCACCCACTGCATTAAAACACAACTCCACAAGGTTCAGCGCTCCTACATCACAAAGATTGCATAAATTATTTTTTACTTGCTAGAAATATTGACTACTCCAGGAAAAGTCAATTCCTTAGCGCTGCTACCCCCCCCCCCCCCCCACCTCCTTGCACATTAAGCCCTGTCCTCTCATCAGACGGTCCAATTAGTGTTTGTGCTGGTCCAGCTCCTCCCTTCAATCCCCCCACCATATGATCTTTTATGCAGCTACCAGGGTAAGATTAAGGCCTCATGCCCACGGACGTTTTTACAGCCGCGTTTTTGAGCGTTTTTTACATCTTAAAAACGCCTGACCATGTTAGTCTATAGCTTTATGCCCACCTAGACGTTTTTGAGCTGCAAACAGCATAGACGTTTTTAAGCTGTAAAAAAAACCCAGGACCAGTGCGTTCCTCAGCGTCGGAGTTAGGCAGAAAAAACCGCGAATGTCAAAAAAAGGTCAAAAACGCGCGGTTGCGTTTTTTAGCTCTGGCGTTTTTTTTTTTTCTCAAAGAAAAAAATAAAAATAAATTTACAATAACATGGACAAGCGTTTTTAAGCTGTAAAAAACGCAGCTGTAAAAACGTCAGTGGGCATGAAGCCTAAATGGCAATATTATAGAATGTCACTTGAGTGACAGTTTTTCGTCTGCTGACATCATATTCAAGATGGCGGTGTCCATCAGAAGTCTCAAGGCTTTTAGGCCCCATGCACACAGGGCGTTTTTACAGCCGCGTTTTTTACAGCTTAAAAACGCCTGTCCATGTTTTGTAAACATTTTTTGACCTCTTTAAAAAAAAAAAAAAATCCTGGAGCTCAAAAACGCAAATCGGTGCGTTTTTTGCGCGTTTTTTGCGCGTTGGGCGTTTTTGCAGCTCAAACCTGGAGCTCCAGAACGCACTGGAATTGGGGTTTTTTTTGCAGCTGGAAAACGCCTATGCCACTTGGAGCTCATAAAAGCTCTATGTGTGCATGACACAATAGAATAACATGGATGGGCGTTTTGCAGCTGGAAAAAAAACGTCTAACGCTGCTGTTAGCAGCTGCAAAAATGCCCTGTGTGCATGGGGCCTACCGTAAGTCATCTACACAAGGGAGGCTTTTACTGGTAAAAAAAAAACAAACAAAACACATGGCTAAAATATACTAAATGCACATATAATCTTATGGAAAGATTTTTTGATGAAATGAAGGGTCCAATGACAGGATCTATTGAAGGAAAGTATTTTGCTAGATGGCTACCACTCAATTAAGGTTGGAGGGGGAGGTGACATTTAAAAGGACAAGTTTACTAAAGGCTCATTTCATGTAATTTCTGACACATGCAGTTCTACAATATAAAATCTGTATACTCATTTTCCTAGGTTTAGGGCCTATTCTAAAGTGTTTTCAATACCTTTTAAGCATTTAGAATCTGATAAGGCCCCTTTCACATGAGAGGTCCGATCTCATCTGAAAAACGGACATTCTCCTCTATGGGGTGGATGGATATAAACAGACAACACATTTACACCAGGCTACCTCCAATCCGATCCTGCAAAAACAAACAAAGGGGGAATCTGCTCCGCTCCATCTGGCTGGATTGGGGGGGAAGTCGGGTTTAAATGGACAGCTGGTCTGTTTACATCTGACTGCCCATAGAGCAGAGTGCTGTGTCCATGTCTGGTCTGCATAAGTGGAGTGGACACACAAATCGGTCATCTGCCTGTTCCACTCATCCCTTGCTGAGCAAACCAGATCTCCATTTTGCCAGTGTGCCTATAGACTCCTGGAGGAAGGTGCATGAAGAGGTGTCACATTCACCTGTTCTATGCTCCAGCACTGTGTTTTTCCCACTGTGTGCATCCCCCCAACTTCCTACAGCTAGCATGTGGCTTTCTTAGTGTTTGAGTACGTGTCCACACACTAACAGCTGGACCCTTGTGTTCTCTAGAGCCTTCTTGCATTGCATCCATGACCCCAGTGTTCTCCATTGTCATCAGTTATTCCAGCCCTGCGATCCCTTTGTATTCCATCACCGTGTCTCCCTCTGCACCCCCGTCAGCTTCCTGCTCCTCTGCATCAATGCGATTCCCTGAGAGTTTCAGCTAGCTTCTTGTTGCCAGCACCTGTGCACTCCCAGTCTGTTTCTCCTCTATGCGCTCCCATGCATTCTTATTACACACCTATCAGTTGAGACTGTGGGGGTTATTTACTATAGGCAAATCCACTCTGCACTACAAGTGCAAACTACAAGTGCAAAGTGCACTTGAAATTACACTGAAAGTGCACTTGGAAGTGCAGTCGCTGGAGATCCGAGGGGGACACGCAAGGAAAATAAAAAAACAGCATTTTAGCTTGCACATGATTAGATAATAAAATCAGCAGAGCTTCCCCTCATTTCAGATCTTTCCCTCAGATTTACAGCGACTGCACTTCCAAGTGCACTTTCAGTGCAATTTCAAGTGCACTTTGCATTTGTAGTGCAAAGTGGATTTGCCTTTCGTAAATAACCCCCCGTGTTACCTACAGACTTGTGAATCTAGCATCCCAGTGCTACAAGGGACCCTCACTTGCGCTCAGTAGCTGCCTGCTCAGGTAAGCAAAAGGGCTGCAACTTGGGAATCGCCTGCAATATAACATCTCCAACTTTAGGCGCTCTGGTGAAGACAAGGTCGTTGTATGATCTGTGCCTTGGACCTTCTTATGGCTCTCACCATTGCCAACAAGCACGTCAAAACGCTAAAATGTCTTCTACATGGCTTCACCACCGTCTGCCCCACCTGCTATAACCAAGTCCTGATCAGCCAGTCTGCCCCTAGTGGGACAAGAGGACTTTTAGAAAGTCCCTTTGCACAATTTCCCAGTGTGATCGAAACCCCAACTGAATGACAAATAGATTGCTAAAGTTCCACGCATCAAAACAAGTATTATTTCTTTCATCAAATACTTTTTTTTTGTTCATCCTCCTTGTATCTGTGTGCTGCTGATTTCCTCTGGTCACTTCCTGTCTCCATGCACCCGCTCCAGTGCCGGCTGCTCATCATTGTTCTGACTCCTGATAGCAGCAACATTGTACCATGAGTGAGCAATGTGTGCCAGCGTGGCCTCTTACAGTGTCAATCAGGGTACACGTGCCAAAGTAGAAGAGCAACTGGGAGACAGTGGTCACCCCATAACAGGTGGTGTCTGAACAAGGACCTTCATGGTACCGCATATTATTTAATGAAACCGGAAAAGAATTACAAGTAATGTTTGGAATGATAGTAACAGGTTAACGCTTATATGGGACTATAGTGGTTTAGAGATACTCTAGCACTGAAATGACAATGGAAACGGTTTGTGCAAGAGGTTGCATGTCTGACCGGCTTTATAAAACCTTATTAAATGCTAAAGTTAGTGCCTGCCTCAGAAACTATTTGGTATCAGTTGGATCTCTGCCACTGGACATTGTTCTCAAGTACTTCTGCTTCTTTCTGAGAGTGCCAAATATCTTAAAAGCTGATTTTGCAAAAAACAAAAACAAATTACCATTGCAGTGCCGCCCCCCCCCCCCTTTACAGCCTGGTTCCCTACTGCGCATGCGTGAGTCGTGCTACGCAACCCCACTGGTCCCTGCTGTCTTCTGGGACCTGTGCGTCTCCCAGAAGACAGTGGGGGGGGGGGGGAGTAGGCGCTGGATGTGGCGTAGGTCACTGCGGCGACCTATGCCCGGAAGTGGGAGCAAATACCTGGATTACACAGGTATCTGCTCCCTCCTCCCCCCTGAAATGTGGCAAATGTGACACCGGAGGGGGGAGGATTCCAAAAAGCAGAAGTTCCATTTTTGGGTGGAACTCCGCTTTAAGTTTAGGGGTAGCGGTTGTGATGCTTGCCTTATTCCCCACTAGGGATGAGCTTCGTGTTCGAGTCGAACATACGTTCGACTCGAACATCGGCTGTTCGATCGTTCGACGAAGATCGAACGATTTGGGCCGTTCGCGCCAAATTCGAGTGACGCGAACGGCCCACAATGCACTACGCCATCGCAGTGTCATCCAGGCGCTGTGATTGGCCAAGCATTCACTGTGACCCCGCATGCTTGGCCAATCACAGCGCCGGCAGCGAGGAGAGCAATGATTGGCCACAGGCAGGATGCCTGTGGCCAATTATTGCTGAGGGTGTTTAGTACACGCCCCACACTATAAAAGGCCGCCAGCACGGCGGCCTAGTGTAGTGTGTTCCGGAGCAGGGAAAGACAAGCATAGGCAGGGACAGTGACATTTATTTCTTTCTTGCTTAACCTGGATTCCTTTAGTTTAGGGAAAGAGAAGGATAGGTAGGGAGAGTGTCAGTTTCTTTCACTGTGATAATCCTTGTTTCTAGGGACAAAGAAGGAAAGTGAGGGGAATTCTCCTTGTGCTATAGTGTGCTTTAAAAAAACATTTTTTCTAGGGACAGAAAACTCTAGGTAGGGAGAGTGTCAGTTTCTTTCACTGTGCGAGTCCTTGTTTCTAGGGACAAAGAAGGAAAGTGAGGGGAATTCTCCTTGTGCTATAGTGTGCTTTAAAAAAACATTTTTTCTAAGGACAGAAAACTCTAGGTAGGGAGAGTGTCAGTTTCTTTCACTGTGCGAGTCCTTGTTTCTAGGGACAAAGAAGGAAAGTGAGGGGAATTCTCCTTGTGCTATAGTGTGCTTTAAAAAAACATTTTTTCTAGGGACAGAAAACTCTAGGTAGGGAGAGTGTCAGTTTCTTTCACTGTGCGAGTCCTTGTTTCTAGGGACAAAGAAGGAAAGTGAGGGGAATTCTCCTTGTGCTATAGTGTGCTAAAGCATTCCTCATCAACCATCTTTGAAATCCTTGTTTTTTGGACAGTCAGGGAAATTGTCGTTGTGCTATTCTGTGCAAAAGCAATCATCCTCAACCATATTTAGAAATCCTTAAGTAAAGGGACAGAGAAGGACACCTGAAGGTAGCCCTTATTGCTTTTTTCCCCATCTCCCTGCAGGCCATCTATTAGAATGTCTGGAAGGCAAACAAGGAGAGGCAGACAGTCAGGAGGCAATAAAAGAGGGCAAGCAGGCTCTGTGTCTGGGGGCAACAGTGCTGGTCGTGGACGCGGTGCATTGTCATCAGCACATGGCCATGGGACACGCTTGTCCTTCTTTTCGGCAGCTGGACATGTTGAGCCACATCATGCCGAAGACTTGGTAGAGTGGATGACCAAGCCCTCCTCCTCCTCCTCATCCTCTCTCACCCAGGCTCAGGGTACTGGAAAAGCAGCTGCCAAAGCGTCGTCTTCCCTGGTATCAATGTCAGACAAATCATCAGTCACTCCTTCCCTAGACCCACCATGTCCTCCTCCTGAGGAGTCCCCCGAACTGTTTCAGCACAGTGTTGGGTACATGCTCCAGGAGGATGCCCAGCGTTTCGAAGGGTCTGATGATGAAACCCAGCTAGAGGAAGGCAGTAGCGTGAGAGCAGACAGAGGGGATGCTCAAGAAGGACACCAATCTGGCAGTCATGTTCCAGCAGCTGCAGCATACTGCCAGATTGGCTCCAGTGATGAGGAGGGAGGGGATGATGAGGTCACTGACTCCACGTGGGTGCCTAATAGGAGAGAGGAGGAGGAGGAGGATGAGGAGGAGGCACATCTCCAACGAGGCAGGATGCCCTTTGGTGGCCAGCGTAAGGGCAGTACACCGACGGAATCACACCGCAGAGCTCCGCCTGTGCAGGGCGCTGCCTCTGCCCGTCATTCAAAAAGTTCTTTGGTGTGGGCCTTTTTTGAGGCTAGTGCATCAGATCGCACAGCTGCTGTTTGCAACATATGTCTCAAGCGTATATCGCGTGGCCAAAACATCAGCCGCTTGGGTACCACATGCCTGACCAGACATATGTTGACCTGCCATGCAGCTCGTTGGCAAGCCTACCTCAAAGACCCACACCAAAGAACAAAGCGGACCTCTCCTTGCACCGCATCAGCTGGGATCTCCAACCCCACTATAACTTCAGTCCTCTCTGAAACATGCACTGAGAGGAATGAAGGTGTAGAATTAGGTGTGTCACAGCCAAGTACTTGCGGGCACTCTGCTAGCAGTACACCGACGTCCGATTCTAGCAGGCAAATTTCCCTGCCCCAGCTGCTGGACCGTCGAAAGAAGTTCACTCCCAGCCATCCACATGCCCAGCGGTTGAATGCTAGCTTGGCTAAATTGCTAGCGCTTCAACTGCTGCCTTTTCAGTTGGTAGACTCGGCCCCCTTCCGTGAGTTTGTGCAATGTGCGGTTCCTCAGTGGCAGGTTCCCAAACGCCAAGGAGTATGGACAAGGGCCTGCCCAAAACCCGGAGTGTCTCGGAAAAAAACGGACAGCACAAGAAGCCAGTGAGAGCGAGGAATAAGGCAAGTCGTACTGCTTATTCCGCTACCCCTAAACTTAATGAGCTGTTAACTCTTATAGTGGAGGGACGCCACTAATAGAGATAGATAGATAGATAGATAGAGATAGATATCTATCTATCTATCTCTATATATATATATATCTCTATCTATCTATCACACACACACACTATATACACAGACATATATTTTTGTCTTTCCACAAAGCATATCAATATCTGTTTTCCTTGATCCAGCAGATTAGCTTCTGACAAACACAAACCCCTCTACATAGATTCTGGGATCCTCCTTCCACAACTCACCGCCTCTGTCTATACAATACACACACTATGAGCTGGTTCAGATGACAGATTATTAAATGGCAAGTGGATGATCCTGCAAAATAATCACTACCATACGGCACTATAGATTTTTTTTTTGTAAGCAAACACAGCCTGAAACACCTACTGTTCCAGCTCAAAAAAAAAAATCTATTCCAGCCTCATTCCACATTGACAGGGTGACTATTGGCACCTGTCACCACTCTTCTACTGTATAGCAGCAGGTAATACATAACAAACGTTTAAAAGAGACATTTAAAAAAAAGGCTGCAATACTGTACATACTCGAGTATAAGCCGACCCGAATATAAGCTGAGGCACCTAATTTTACCACAAAAAACTGGGAAAATCTGGGAAAACGTATTGACTCGAGTATAAGCCTAGGGCAGTGTTTTTCAACTCCAGTATTCAAGGCGCACCAACAGGTCATGTTTTCAGGATTTCCCTCAGTTGAAATGGCTGTGGTAGATACTAAGGCAGTGAAACTGATCAAATCACCTGTGGAAAATAATGGAAAGCCTGAAAACATGACCTGTTGGGGCGCCTTGAGGACTGGAGTTGAGAAACACTGGCCTAGGGTGTCCATCTGCGTGCCTCACTGTGCCCATGCCTCACTGTGCCCATGCCTCGACTGATGTTTAAACATGGGAGTCTATGGAAGAGGTGCCCGGCTTTGAAAAATCAGTGCTCCCTGGCCGTAGGTCCCCTAGACAACAAACTTTGCACACTTGTAGAGGAGAAATGGGGCTACATGTGTGCCAAGTTTTGGGTCCAGGGGACCTACGACCGGCCGGTACTGGGTCCCCAAAATCAGCAAAGAAATTACTGTTTAACATGGGAGTCTATGGAAGGGGTGCCCGGCTTTGAAAAAAATCGGTGCTCCCCGGCCGTAGGTCCCCCAGACAACAACCTTTGCACAATTGTAGAAGAAGAGAGGGGCTACATGTGTGTCAAGTTTACTGGCTGGTACCGGGTCCCCAAAGTCCAGGAGATCAGGCGGAAAAAGGTGACGAGTATAAGCCGAAGGGGGGCATTTTCAGCACAAAGAAAATGTGCTCAAAAACTCGGCTTATACTCGAGTATATATGGTAATTACCTTTTAATCTAGAGCAGTATTCCTTTCCATCACTAGATGCAACTGTCAGTCAACCTACCTCCTCTGAGCCCAGGTCATCATGGACACGCCCCCTTGATGTGTGAGTCAGAGCTAGAGATTTTCAGTCAACAGGGGGCGTGAGCTGTGCCGATTGCAGAGCTATTATATGGTAACAACTGTAAAAATGTAGATTTCCCATCACTTTCTCTGAGATAATGGTCACCAAGAAAAAACCAAGAGGATAAATTTCCCTAGTAAGGACACCAAAAAGCAATAAAAGCCTGATGGGGTTTTATATTCTAAAACTGAAAAATCCATTTTGGCCACACATCCGCTTATACATTTCTGCTGGTTTTTTATTTTTTCCTGTAACCTCATTGGGAAGATTTTTCTTAAAATTTCTGTCCCTACGACACCCAAAAACATGCAAGCTTCTCTTGCTACAATTTTACCGGTTGTGTTAGCAAAAGCCATGTTTTAGCAAGGAAATTCACTATATTACCAAAAATGGTGGGACACCTGCCTTTACAGGCAACATGCACTTTAATGGCATCCCAGTCTTAGTCCGTAGGGTTCTATATTGAGTTGGCCCACCCTTTGCAGCCATAACAGCTTCAACTCTTCTGGGAAGGCTGTCAACAAGGTTTAGGAGTGTGTCTATGGGAATGTTTGACCATTCCTCCAGAAGTGCACTTGTGAGGTCAGGCACTGATGTTGGACTGGAAGGACTGGCTCGCAGTCTGCACAATAATTCATCCCAAAGGTGTTCTATCGGGTTGAGGTCAGGACACTGTGCAGACCAGTCAAGTTCCTTCACCCCAAACTCGCTCATCCATGTCTTTATGGACCTTGATTTGTGCACTGGTCCAAATAATTTGGTGAAGGGGGTATTATGGCGTGGGGTTGTTTTTCAGGGGTTGGGCTTGGCCCCTTAGTTGCAGTGAAAGGAACTTTTAAGGCGTCAGCATACCAAGACATTTTGGACAATTTCATGCTCCCAACTTTGTGGGATAAGTTTGGGGATGGCCCCTTCCTGTTCCAACATGACTGCGCACCAGTGCACAAAGCAAGGTCCATAGAAACATGGATGAGTGAGTTTGGGGTCGAGGAACTTGCCTGGCCTGCACAGAGTCCTGACCTCAACCCGATAGAACACCTTTGGGATGAATTAGAGCGGAGACTGCAAGCCAGGCCTTCTTGTTCAACATCAGTGCCTGACCTCACAAATGCGCTTCTGGAACAATGGTCAGAAATTCCCATAGACACACTCCTAAACCTTGTGGACAGCCTTCCCAGAAGAGTTGAAGCTGTTATAGCTGCAAAGGGTGGAACCAACTAAATGTTGAACCCTACGGACTAAGACTGGGATGCCATTAAAGTTCATATGCGTGTAAAGGCAGGTGTCCCAATACTTTTGTTATTCTAGTGTATGTTGGCTGCGCGCCCTCCCATCTTGGATCACCTACGACAACCGCACAAAGTTTTTGATTTTTTTCCCCCTGCCTTTTTAGATTAGTGAGGAAGTGTTAATGTTTAACCCCTTCGCTGTCAGAGCTGTTTTTTGCGCACATTTAAAGCGGTTGTAAACCCCGCTTTATGATTTTTACCTACAGGTAGGTAAAATAAATATCTCCTAAACCTGCACAGTTTAGGAGATATTCACCCTGCATGCAGCCACTGATGTAAGCGGCGCATGCGCTCTGAAGGTCCGGCTTACCGTGACGGAAATTCAGAGCTTCTTGCCAGAACCAAGGGCTCCCACACGCATTGCGCGGGAGTGAAGTCATCGTGGCTCCGGCCAATTACAACGCCAGCGATCCCGGAATAAAGGAAGGGAGAAGATGTCAGCCCCCTCAGCAGTGACCGGGTGTCGCTAAGAGGGCTTTGTTGTAAGGTATTTCATAATGTGCTAGTATGCGATGCATACTAGCACATTATGCCTTTGTCTTGCAGTCCCCCCCCCCCCCCCAGGTTTACAACCGCTTTAATAAATAATTTTAGGTCTGAAGATTACACAAAACCCCCAAACATTATATATTTTCTGAAAGCAGACACCCTAGAGAATAATATGGTGGTAGTAGGGCTGGGCGATTTTCCCCCCCAAAAAAATTTGCGATTTTTTTATAAAAAAAACTTGATTTACGATTTGATTTTTTTTTTTATTATATTAATTAAAGTGTATCAATGAACAAAATTGCAAAGGCAAACCCTTTCTCTAACTGCAAAGTCAGTGTGCAACAAAGATTGTTAAACATCCAAATTATTAATACTGTATTTGGATTTAGCTAATAAAACAACAAAAAATCCTGAGGTTACTCTTAGGCCCCATGCACACGAGACGCCGGTGCAAACTCTGCTGAACACACGTTTTTAAAGGCTAAAACCGGCGTTTAAAAACGCCCGTTTTGCCGCGATTTTAGCGGCGTTTTACCGCGTTTGCGTCTATAGGCGTTTAGTTAAGAAACATCATAAGACCCTCCCTAAGCCCAAAAAACATTATTAATTAACCATTTCAGCCATTTTGGGAGACCAGCAGCTGAGAGAGCAGCAGTGTACTTGTATTTAGCGTATCACTTGCCACATCATCTGCCACAAGCTGTGGATTGTCCACTTGCCACGTCACCTGATACGTCACCTGGCCACGTCACCTGCCACAAGTTGTGAATTGTCCACTTGCCACGTCACCTGCCACGTCACCTGCCACAAGTTGTGGAATGTTCACTTGCCACGTCACCTGCCACAAGTTGTGCATTGTCCACTTGCCACGTCACCTGGCCATGTCACCTGCCACAAGTTGTGGAATGTTCACCGGCCACGTCACCTGGCCACGTCACCTGGCCACGTCACCTGGCCACAAGTTGTGAATTGTCCACTTGCCACGTCACCTGCCACGTCACCTGGCCACAAGTTGTGGATTGTCCACTTGCCACATCACCTGGCCATGTCACCTGCCACGTCACCTGCCACAAGTTGTGGAATGTTCACTTGCCACGTCACCTGGCCACGTCACCTGCCACAAGTTGTGCATTGTCCACTTGCCACGTCACCTGGCCACATCACCTGCCACGTCACCTGGCCACAAGTTGTGGATTGTCCACTTGCCACGTCACCTGCCACGTCACTGGCCACGTCACCTGGCCACGTCACCTGGCCACGTCACCTGGCCACGTCACCTGGCCACGTCACCTGGCCACGTCACCTGCCACAAGTTGTGGATTGTCCACTTTCCACGTCACCTGCCACGTCACCTGGCCACGTCACCTGGCCACGTCACCTGGCCACGTCACCTGGCCACAATTTGTGGCTTTCCACCTGCCACGTCACCTGGCCATGTCACCTGGCACAAGTTGTGGATTGTCCACTTGCCACGTCACCTGCCACATCACCTGCCATGTCACCTGGCCACGTCACATGCCGCGTCACCTGACCACGTCACCGCCCACAAGTTGTGGATTGTCCACCTGCCACATCACCTGCCACGTCACCTGGCCACGTCACCTGGCCACGTCACCTGGCCACGTCACCTGGCCACGTCACCTGCCACAATTTGTGGATTGTCCACCTGCCACGTCACCTGCCACATCACCTGGCCACATCACCTGCCACAAGTTGTGGATTGTCCACTTGCCACGTCACCTGCCACATCACCTGGCCAAGTCACCTGCCACAATTTGTGGATTGTCCACCTGCCACGTCACCTGCCACATCACCTGGCCACGTCACCTGCCACAATTTGTGGATTGTCCACCTGCCACGTCACCTGGCCACGTCACCTGCCACAAGTTTTGGATTGTCCACTTGCCACGTCACCTGCCACGTCACCTGCCACAATTTGTGAATTGTCCACCTGCCACGTCACCTGGCCACGTCACCTGGCCACGTCACCTGGCCACGTCACCTGGCCACGTCACCTGGCCACAAGTTGTGGATTGTCCACTTGCCACGTCACCTGCCACAATTTGTGGATTTCCACCTGCCACGTCACCTGGCAACATCACCTGCCACAAGTTGTGGATTGTCCACTTGCCACGTCACCTGCCACAAGTTGTGGATTGTCTACAGTGCAATGCAAGCAATTACAGTTTTTTTTCATATTTTTTTGATGGTTTTTCATCATTTGCCATCATTTTTGAGATTTCTAATGTAAAAAAATAGGTCACCTTTAAAAACGCTAATAAACGAAATCGCGGCAAAACGCCGGTACCGCGTTTTGCCGCGTTTTGCGTCTGAAACGTGGAAAACTTTTGCGTCTGAACCCATTTTTTTGCTTCTGGAAAAACGAGGTTAAACGCAACTGCCTAAAAACGGCAATAAACGAGAGTGTGTGCATGGGCACATAGGATAACATTGAATGGGATCAGGAGCAGTTGAAAAAAGTGTCCAACTGCCTCTGAACGCGCGTTCAACAGCAAATAACAGCGTCTCGTGTGCATGGGGCCTTAGTTGAATTGAACTGTGCCCGTGCCTTACTGTGCCCGTGCCTTACTGTGCCCGTGCCTCAATCACTGTGCCCGTACCTGATGCAGATTTTCATGGGATACGGACTTTACTGCTACAACGGCGGCCATTCCAGTATTCAAAAGCCGCGCCTCCTCCTCGTCTGTGATAGGCGGAACACTCAATTTCCCAGCATTCAGTGTTCCGCCCATCATGGACATCCGCTCATCCTCATAACACAGACGAGGATGAGAGGATGTCCGTGATAGGCTGAACACTGCCTGCTGTGAAATTGAGTGTTCCGCCTATCACAGATGACGAGGACTCGGGAGGCGCGGCTTTTGAACACTGCAATGGCCGCCGTCTGTCTGCATGACATGCTGATCATGTAGGCAGACGGCGGCTGCGGCGAGTAGATGTAATTGGGGTAACACCGCCCAGTGCCATTCCGGATACGCCCCCTGCAGCCCTGCTGCGGAAACTTTGAAGGAAAAATAAATATATATATATATATATATATATATATATATAAAAAAACGATTTTCTTCAAATCTGAATCGATTTGAACTCAAAACTCGATTCAAGATTAAAATCGATTTTTTTTCCCAGCCCTAGGTGGTAGTTCCAATTTTTTTATGTCACACGTTATTACCGCACAGGTAAATAAATAAAAATTTAAAAAACACACTAAAGTGAATTTCAGGGCAAACAAAGCAATAAACTACCCACATTTTTGGTAAAATATAAAAAGACAAGGTTGTGCCGAGTAAATAGATGCCCAACTTGCCAAATGGTGCCAAACTTCAATACCCTATATTTTCTATAGGCAACGTTTCAAAAGCTCCCTATAGGTCATCAGTTTAGTGTTACGGAGGTCTTGTGCTAGAAATATTGCTTATAATCCGACGTGCGCAGCGATATGCAACATGTGTAACGCAACAGACGTTTTCACGCATAGGCTCCCCCGACGCAAGCGTTTACGTTTGTATGTCTCTATATGTGGGGGTTGGGGGCCCTCAATTTTGCTTTCACCTGACAGGCAGGAGTCTGCCTGTCCGTTTCACACACAAACCTGTTGGCTGCAGCCTCCGGATTGTGTGTGAAATCCCCCGCTGTCAGGTCCGTAAAATGTACAGACCTGGCAGTGAGAGGGTTAAGCCATCTATTAATAGATGGTCACATTCAATTGGACTTGTTCTGTAAAGATGAAGAGGTTTTGTTGCTTTTCCAAGCCACTTTCTTCTAAAATGTGTCAGGAAAATCACCCAGCATTTATATTAACACATGTAGCACCGACACCTTCCTCCAATTACCAAGGAAAGGCAGATGTTATTGTCCTAGAATAGGATGGGAGGTGTGAAAATTGTGGAGCCACCCTGTTCTAGTTAGATAATGACATTATTAGTGTCAGGAAGGCTTCAAGAAGTTCTGAAGCCTGCTAGCAGCTTTCTAAAAGTGGCAATCAACACTCCTTTTAAAATTCCGTGTTCAACATTTACAAACTGGAGTTGAATGGTACTTTTAAGGCTTCACCAAAGTTTGCTAAAAAGTTCTGAAAATGCTTTAGCAAAGCTTGCTGTTCACACTGCTCTTATACAAGCTGAAGGCCGTGTAAAAACTGATAGGAACAGAAAGTAATAAAAACCCGGGGTGATAACGCCTCATTACTCCAAGGCACATGGACGTTTGCAGGTATAAAAATGCCTCGTGTAAAATCCCTGGCATTTTCCTGCACCCGAGCTGCCGCAGGTGGGAAATACAGCCAGCCATATACAGTGGAACCTTGGATTATGAGCATAATCCGTTCCAGGAGAATGCTTGTAATCCAAAGCACTCGCATATCAAAGCAAGTTTCCCCATAGAAGTCAATGGAAATGAATATAATTCGCTCCGCATTGACTTCTATGGCATGCAATACCGCATGTGGCCAGAGGTGGGGGGCGCCGGAGAGCCTGGGAAATACTTCTGGGACAGCTTGGCTGATCTCGGAAACACCCGGGAACGGAGTATTTCCGAACGGCTCCGAACCGTTCCGAGTGTCCCCGATGCCCCCGCACATCTGGCCAAATGCGGTACTGCACACCCCATTAGCTTGAATTCTGCTCGTTTTGCGAGACTACACTCGCAAACTGAGTCAGATTTTTTTTTTAAAAAGTTGCTCGTCTTTCAAAACACTCGTTAACCACGTTACTCGTAAACCAAGGTTCCACTGTAAGTGACTTTTCTGAACTCGGACATTTTACGCATATTTGTATTCTTGCAAACATCCGTGTGCATGAGGCCCAAAACGAAAATAAAAGTCTTGGCATATATTTTTTTTTTTTAGCATTATGCCTCACATCAATGCAAATCCTGATTCACGACAATGCATTTCTTACATGAACACACGTATCTATATCAATCAGCACACAAAACAGACAACAAATGTCATCCCTTAACTAAAGAAGTGTCCCGACCACCGCAAGTGGCCCATCCATCACACCAGGGATAACAGCCTCAACCTGGCTCAGTTGAAGCCACGCCCCAATGACACATTTCATCTTACCCACAGGGCTTACTCATGGACCCCAAGCCACGTGGGCAGGGTGAAACGCGTCAGTGGCGTGGCTTAGACAGAGCTGGGCTGTGGCCATTATCACTGGTGTGATGGAGGGGCTTGCTCGATGTGTGGCGAATGGGACACTCTTTGCCTACAGATTGCATAGAGTCAGGATGGACTCTTCACCAGCCTGCACCCAAAGCGTAATCATTCGGAGACCCAAACCTTTATTCAGGTTCAACTGTACAAACAAATGGACACTGCCCTCACCCTATAACTGGCCTTGCAGCAAGGAGCACATGGAAGGGCAACGCATATAAAACAAAACCAAAGAAATTCCAAGCTCAACTTACTGATCAGCCTGCTAACCCACCAAATAACCCCGTCTAACAGTATGTGTTAAAAACACAGGGGTTTAGTTTGCACACATTTGCAAATACATGCGTAAGCTGCAGAGCCCCAGCAAGGCACCCCAGTATTATCTGTAGTCCTAACTCTAAATTTTGAGAGCCTCCACAGTGGAAGCACATGCATTATAATGGACAGGCAGATGGCAGGTGGGCCCGGAGGGAGCCCACCCTCCTTAAAGGCACAAGGGTGCACTGGACATCCAGCATATAACACAATGGCAGCAAAGGTTTATTACAACTACGAAGACATTAATGTCAACCACAACCACAGCTGTCCAACAAATGACATTTGACTGTAGGAGTGAGACACCAAGTTGGGCAGGAACAGGTAAGGAATCACACAAAGACTCTTCCACCTCCACCTAGAGCTGAGGCCCATTCACACTGGAGGAATATAAAAGCAGAATTTCACTGTGTGGGCAGCCCCCCCCCCCCCCCCACGAAAAACTAAAAGTCAGCAGCTACAAATACTACAGCTGCTGACTTAAAGGGGTTCTAAACCCTCGTAGTTTTTCACCTAAATGCATTCTATACATTAAGGTGAAAAATCTTCTCTCATTCTGCAGCCCCCCCAGACCCCCCCCCATTTTACTTACCTGAGACCTGTCTTTCTCACCCTGGGGATGAGCACATCAGCTAGGGCTGGTGTCTCATGTCTTGATTGGATAGATTGATAGCAGCGCAGCCATTGGCTCCCACTGCTGTCAATCAAATCCAATGGCCGGGGGCAGGGCCAAGCCCTACTTTCTGTGTCAATAGACGCAGAAGCAGGACACAGGAGTGCGCTCGCACGGGTGTCCCATAGGAGAGCACTTCTCCGACGGGGCACTCAAGAAGAGGAGGAGCAACCAGCGCTGCTGAGGGACCCCAGAAGAGGAGGATCGGGGCCACTCTGTGCAAAACCAACTGTACAGTGGAGGTATGACGACATGTTTGCTATTTAAAAAAAGCCCAAAAAAAAACAGAGGGTTTAGTAACCCTTTATTATATGGACACTTACCTGTCCAGGGAGTCTGCGATGTCTGCACTCCAGCCGATCTTCGGATCGGCTGTCGGGTGCAGCCGCCGCCATTTCAGGTAAGGGAACCTGGCAATGAAGCCTTTCGCAAAGCACTCTTTCTAATTGGCCCAGGATGGGAGGAAGGAGGAGAAGGCCGAATTTTCGAAAGACCGGGTCCCGGCCCCGTCTCCTGGAAGTGAGGAACAGTACCTGTCAAAAACAGGTCCATGTCCTGTCCCCCCCCCCCCCCGAAAAGGTGCCAAAATGTTGCACTGGAGGGTGGGGGGAGACGGATAAGTGAAAGTTCCACTTTTGAGTGGAACTCTGCTTTAAGCGCAATGCACCGTCTACTCTCCCCCCCCCCCCTTTTTAATCCAACTTTATCGAAATATCAAAATTAAAATTTCATTCATTTCTATGCAACACATCTTGGCTGCAGTGCATAGAAACAGACAGTACACAATGCCTTTAGGTGAGTTCTAGTCCATGGCTGATAAGTGTAGTATGCACTTTCCCACAATGCACTGCTCAGTACCCAGGGTCGCTGTTGCAGTGTGAACAAGGCACACAGAAAATAACTGTTTGTTGTGTGCTCTTGTGGTGATGGACACTGATCTAATGCAGGAAAATGCCAGTCACAGTACCCAAAGTAAACGAGCTCTAAAACATTGCTGCCGAGTAATCTGACCCTTTACGTTAGTAACTGGGATATCATACAGTGCGTGCTTCACCTCCCTCTCACACCAGGCTGTGGTAGGTAAATAGTTTTTATTGAAACTGATCCTAGTGTATGTGTGTTTGTATAAGTGGGTGCGTGTATGTAGATATGTGTGTTTGTGTGTATGTACAGTATGTGTGTAGGTAGGTATGTATGAATGTATCAGGCGGATTCAGTAAGGGTGCATATACACGGGCAGGTGCCAGTGAGAATCTGTGACTTGTGCCCGCAATGAAACTAGCTAAATAAAAAAAGAAGAAGAAAAAAAAATAAAAAAAATGTCTTAACTTTAATTACATTTTCATATTCTAAGCTCTGTGGGGAAAATTAAAGATTGAACCAAGTTCTATCAACTGGTATTTCTAACACTTTTTATGATTTCCCCCCCAGTGTGTGCGAACAGACGCAGCCGGCACAAATCAATAACCAACGCTGCCGCTGTTCACATGTCATTAGGTGCTCTGACTGGTCCCGGACCCACACAGTGTGTTCAGCTCTGGTTGAAGCTAGGTGTCCAGTTCGTATGCTGCTGTATTCAGACCTCAGGATTAAAGGGTTGGTTCACCCTCACCAAAACCAAATGTTAAATATTGACTTTGCTGTGCAAGCCATTTCTGTACCACCCGAAGCCTGGCCAAGAAACTCCCAGAGATTGCATTATCCTGTCCTGCCTTGTTGCCAGGATGTTGCTAAGAGACTCCCAGCTGTTACTGCTTCCCCTCATCATCACAGGGGTGAGCTCCCAAACCCTGCATGTGTTCATTACCTCCATTGCAGCATCACTGATCTCTGCTATGGGGAGAGAATTTGCATGCGAGGGGAGGGGGGTGTTAAATCGGATGGGAGCGTTTTAGTAACATTCTAGCAACATGGCAAATCAAAATGATGCCATCTCCAGGGGCATTATTTAACTTTAGTCAAAGCTGCACAGTTTGTTTTTATTCTACCGGCACCCCTTACCTGCGTAAGCAGCTTTATTTGGGTAAAGGTGAACCAACTTTTTAACCACATCTGACCACAACAGTCTATTCACCTGCCTGATAGAGGCCTGAAGGAGAGGAAAATCTTCATACAACAAACTGTGAATGTTCCCTTCAAATATCCAAACATGCAGGTGAAATAAGTACCTAGGAATTAGATTTTCACATGATTGGGTCATTAAAAGGGAATATTCACATCATTTATTATTATAGGACGATTCTCAACTCCTTCACTTAGGCCCCTTTCACACATGTGGACCGTATGTCCGCTTTTTCATCCATCCATTTACGGATGAAAAAAGGGACATACATTGGTCCCTATGAGATCGCGGGTGTCAGCAGATGAACATCCTCTGACACCCCATCTCCTCCGGGTCTGCAATCCTCCGATTCTGCAGACGGAGGAAAATCCTATTTTTCTAGCCGTCTGCAGAGCAGATCGGATGAACACGGACAGACGGTCCATGTTCATCCGATCCCCCCATAGGGGAGAGCGGAGATCTGACAGGGCGGTCCCTGCACAGTGTGCGAGGACCGCCCTGTCATCCGCCAGCTCAGCAGGGATCAACAGGGCGATCCCCGCTGAGCAAGCAGAGGTTCAAGGGGCGGATCTTCACGGATCCGTCCCGTGTGAAAGGGGCCTTAATCTTATATATCGAATGAGTGTTTACAATTGTGTGCGTGACAGAGATAATAATAATAATAATAATAATAATAATAATAATAATTATTATTATTATTATTATTAGAGGTCGACAGATATATCGGCCGATATTTTGGAGAAATCATCATCGGCCGATTATTATCCAAATTAGGCCGATATAACACTGACCGCACCTCTGCCAGAGTGTAGAGAATCCTCCTCCCTTCTCCACACTGTTGGCAGAGCAGCGTCGCGGTGTGTGAAACTGTATGGAGAGAGAGAGGAGCTGTCACAATTGAGGCTGGATGTCGGGGGTGGGCGGTGCCCAGCTATCCAACATCTGCCAATGGGATAGGATCTGGGTGGGCCGCTACATGTATGTGGCCCGCCCCTTTCTTAAACAGCCCAATCATTGGCTGGATAGCTTCTGGGTCCCACCCACCTCCGACATCACGCTGAATTCCTCAACTCCTTTCTCTCTCTCTCCATACAGTTTCACACACCGCAGCGCTGCAGAGAGCATTGTTTCACAGTTACAGTTACTATAGGCTGTGAAACCTGCCAGTGCCATCTGCCAATGTCAACCAGTGCCACCTGCCAGTACCAACCAGTGCCAGTCAGTGCCAACTAGTTCCATCCAGTGCCACCCCTGCCAGGGCCATCCAGTGCCACCTGCCAAAAAAAAAAAAAAATCGGCCTAAAATATCAGCTGCAAAAATCGGCATCATATATCGGCCGCCCCGATTTCTAAATATCGGCATCAGCCAGACGAAAACCCATATCGGTCGACCTCTAAAAATAATAATAATTAGATAGATAGATAGATAGATAGATATAATCTATCTATAAATTATTTTCCTTTTTTTTTTTACAAACAAAAACACATAAGCACACAACCCCAATTGGCATGCGGTGTAAAATCTACATAAAACAGAATGCAATGGTTTGTAAATCTCATAAACCCACATTTTATTCACAATAAAAAACATATCAAATGTTTAAGTTGAGAAAATGTACCACTGTAAGAAAAAAAAAAAAAATTAAAAAGAAAAGGTAATTTTGTAATTGATGGTAGCAACAGGTCTCAAAAAAATTGTGACAGGGCAACAAAAAGCTGGCAAAGTTAGTGGTATTAACAAGGAAGAGCTGGAAGAACATTTTGCCACTAATTAGGTTAATTGGCAACAGGTTAGGAACATGATTGGGTATAATAAGAGCATCTTAGAGAGTCAGAGTGTCTCAGAAGTAAAGATGGACAGAGGTGCACCAATCCATGAAAAGCTATGTCTAGAAATTGTCGAACAATTTCAGAATAATGTTTCTTAATGTAAAATTGCAAAGACTTACACCACTTAAAAGGGGTTTAAAGGTTCGTTTTTTTCACCTTAATGCATCCTACGCCCGCAAACTAACCCCCATTGGAGAGAGCTCCCATGAAGGGGTTTAGTTCTTGCGGGGAGGAGCTGAGACAGCCGCCGAGGGACCCCAGAAGACCAGGTTTCGGGCCACTGTGTGCAAAACGAGCTGCACAGGGGAGGTAAGTATAACATGTTTTTTTTTTTTTTTTGCTTTTTTAAACGGGAACATTTAGTGTCCCTTTAAGGACCGCCTCACATACATATACTGCGACAGGGCAGCCCTTAAGCACAAAATCACATACTTATACGCAATTCCTCGGATCGGCTTCCGCTGTAATCGCCACCCGCGATCGCTGACAGGAGAGGCAGAATGGTGGTCTGCCTATGTAAACAAAGCAGACTGTTGGTGAACAAATACCACCAAAAGAAAGCTCTATTTGTGAAAAAAAAGAACATTAATTTTATTTGGGTACAGCATCGCACGACTGCGCAATTGTCAGTTAAAGCAACGCAGTGCCGTATCGCAAAAAATGGCCTGGTCATGAAGGGGGCAAACCTTCCGGAGCTGAAGTGGTTAAATATATTATCATCTACCGTACATAATATCAAATCCAATGACGCGGGCGCCGGGGGGGCGGGGCAAAGTCCGGCATTCTGTGTCTATGGACTCAAATGCTGGACTCGGGAGCGCGCCCGCAAGGTAACCCCCCGGGAGAGCGCTTCTCCTAGGGGGTTTACCGATGCGGGGAGGAGCCGCGAGTGCCGCCGAGGGACCACAGAAGACGGTGATCGAGCCACACTGTGCAAAACGAACTGCACAGCGGAGGCAAGTAGGACATGTTTTTTTATTTTTATTTATTTTTAAACACAAAGGTTTACAATCACTTTAAGCCCCATACACACGATCGGAAAATACCACTTTCGAAGCGATCGTACGATAATCGGATCGTTAGTACGAGGCTTTCAAGAGCCGATTAGGACAGTTCAACCGATGTTTTTCTATTGGACATGCATGAAAAAAAAAAATCCGTACGATGCCGGATCGTACGATTTTCATTTAATCAGTACAGCCATCGTTCGAAAATGCAATACAAATACATTGCAACACATGACATCACTTCTGAATTTTTATTCTGTCGTACGAGAATTTTCGTGACTTTAGTAAACGCTTTAGATTTGATCTGAGATTAGCATGCAAAGAAAAACGGACGATCATTCGTCCGATAATCTCATTGTGTGTACCGGGCATTAGGCAGGAAGGGGATAATTAAAGCGGAGGTCCCACTAAAAAAAAAATTTTTTAAAAGCCAGCAGCTACAACTACTCGCTGTGTTCTGGGACCTTTTTGTCTCCCAGAAGACAGCGGGGGGGGGGGGCACAGAGTAGGCGCCAGAAGTGGCGTAGATCACTGAGGTGACCTATGCCCGGATGTGGGAGCAAATACCTGTATTAGACAGGTATCTGCTCCCCTCCCCCCTGAAAAGGTGCCAAATGTGACACCAGAAGGAGGAGGATTCCAAAAAGTGGAAGTTCCATTTTTGGGTGGAACTCCACTTTAACCACTTGCTGACCGCTGTCAGTAGATATACGTCAGGAGAATGGCTCCTGTGCGCAAAGCAACGTACAGGCACGTTGCTTTGAAATTTGCGCCATGCGGGCGTGCCCACCGCAAGCTCCATGACCATGCCCGCGGGGCCTGCAGACTATGTCCGCCGGTATCCCGCGATCATGTCACGGAGAGGCAGAACAGGGGGATGCCTGTGTAAACAAGGCATTTCCCTGTTCTGCCTAGTGACAGGACACTGATCTACTGCTCCCTGTTATCGGGAGTGGTGATCAGTGTCGTGTCACTGGTAGCCCAGTCCCCCTACAGTTAGAATCACTCCCTAGGCCACACTTAACCCCTTCCTCGCCCCCTAGTGGTTAACCACTTCACTTCCAGTAACATTTACACAGTAATCAGTGCATTTTTATAGCACCGATCGCTGTATAAATGACAATGGTCCCAAAATAGGGTCGAAAGTGTCCGCCATAATGTCGCAGTCAGAATGGAAAAAATAAATAAAAAATTTGCAGATTGCCACCATTTCTAATAGAAAAAATATTAATAAAAATGCCATAAAACTATGCCCTATTTTGTAGACGCTATAACTTTTGCGCAAACCAATCAATATACACGTATTGCAATTTTTTAACCAAAAATATGTAGAAGAATACGTATCAGCCTAAACCGAGGAAAAAAAATATTGCTTTTTTTTTTTTTTCTAAATTGTCGTGATTCTTTTGTTTATAGCACAAAAAAATAAAAACCGCAGTGGTGATCAAATACCACCAAATGAAAGCTCTATTTGTGGGGGAAAAGGGACGTCAATTTTGTTTGGGAGCCACGTCGCACGACCGCGCAATTGTCAGTTAAAGCGACGCAGTGCCGAATCGCAAATAATTACCCGGTCATTGGGCAGCCAAATCCTCCGGGCTGAAGTGGTTAAAGCGTATTTTTAATTTTTTTTTCCTATAAACGTTGCGGTTGAAAAAAAATAAAATACCGTGTGACATAAAAAAAATTGCAACACCCACCATTTTATTATCTAGGGCCTCTGCTTAATTAATTTATTAAATCATAACGTATAACATATAAGCAAAAGAAAAAAAAAAAAAAAAAAAAAAAAAAAAACTTTTTTTTTTTTTACATGTATGAGAAGTGTCATAATAGGCCGGGTATTCAAGTGGTAAAAGAATAACATGGAAACATGGACTGTACCAACTTTTCTGGGACGTGTCACTGTCATCAATTACCTTAATATATATGAACAATTGTGTGATATAAATATAAATAAATATATATATACACACATACAGCACAGTAATATGAATGAAGTGTCCCCTGTATTATTGTGTATTGGATGAGCCTGTATAATACATGAGCTCTCCATCACACATAATACAGGGGTGAGATGTACAGTAACCATAGAAGAACACACACTCCAGTCCCACACACACTCCCCCCACTTCCTCACCCTCCGCAGAGAACACCGGAGAGATCCCACCGCTTCCGCCCGTCTCTGTTGCTTCCCGGTACCGCTTCCGGTTTCGGTGACTCTCCTCACTCACATTAGTCAGTGTGGGCGTGTCCCCTAGAGGAAGCCACTGCAGGCGACCGGCCAATCAGTAAAGCGGTCCGTGTTGAAGGAAGGCGTGGCTGGCACCGCCCAGGGGACGTGCTGGGCAGAACGGGGCGGTGCCGTTCAGCTATGGCTGGTGATAAGTCAAGGAGACGTGCTGAAGCTGTTGCCATGGTGATTATGGAAGAAATGGAGGCGGAGCTGGTGTCGCCATCTTAGTGCCGATCAAAGAAAGACTCCTGAGAGGGAGGCGGGCCTCTTGTTTGTCACCATTTTGATGTTTATCATCTGTGACATGTCATGTCCAGGTGTGCGGAGAGGGACAGTCCCTGGATGTGGAGATGGATGGCAGGGATCAGTCGCTTCAGCCATGAGCTGCTACATGATGTATTATATGGGCAGTCTATGTCTGTGTATAGTATACACCCATCAGCCATAACTTTATGACCGAAATAGAAAATTTGTATCATGCCACAGAGTGGTACTGTGGATACAAGGTAGGTAAAGGAGCGCCGCATCCTATACATTTGGAATAAAGATAGAAGAATGGGACTAGGACTTTTTAGGCACAGTAACACAAAAGTATTTAATACAAAAATAATATTTATTTGTGTAGCGGGTATGTACTATTTAGGGGCAGCATATGGGTGGTAGTATGACCCAGATGCACTAATTGGTAGAGTAGGGCTGTTTTCATTTGTGTGAAGACATCAGGGGTGCTCAGTTCCCTGCGGCTCAGTAGGTGGCGCTGTCGCTTTGGCGCCGGGGTTGAACCACCACTGCAGTGCCGTACCTTTTGTGACCTCTCGCAGCAGCTGTACAGCGGGGCGGGGAACCTGCTGTGCTTGCTGGGAGAGGGGATAAAAGGGGGCGGACATCTTCACCACGAGGTCCGAGTCCCAGGCACCTTCAGCCTGAGGGCTGCTGTCCGTGATCGGTGTCCAGACGCCTTTGGCCTGGACACGTGGAGTTCGTGTTCCATCCCAGACACCTTCAGTCTGGGGTGAGGTACTTAACCGAAGGCCTGGGGCCCAGTACCTTCCACTGGGTCCCACGAGGGAGGGATCGTCCTCAGGTGCCCGTAGTGTGGGGTGCCTGAATCCAGGGCGTAAGGGACCAGAGAGGTGACCTTCCCGTAGAGCTGGTGCAGCATATTGCCGGTGCCGGGTGGACCTCCGGAGACCCTCCGGATGGATGTCTTTCCCTAACAAGGGCCAACTACAAAAGGAAGGTAGTTCATGTTTCACGGCCGGTGGCAGGGGTCCACTTAATCAATCTAGGACAGTGGCAGAGACCTGCTATCAGGCCTGTGGCAGGGGCCTCAACAGTTCACCCGGTCGGTGGCAGCGGCCAACCTCACGGTCGGTGGCAGAGACCGTGCGCCAAGCCTATTTGCACTAGAAGGAATAGGAGAGTTCACTGTGCCTGGACCTGCTCGTATCCACACCCCTGTCTGTTCATTTAAAAGTTCAACTGATGCTGTTCACTTGTCAAGAAGAATAAAGGAGTGTTGGACTTTTTATGGTGTGGGGCTCTATTACTGACAGTCAAACTTTCACAGGAAAAGCAGAGGCTCCATCCAGAACACAGGCCCGAAGGTAAAACAAGTGTTGGCTTTCACCTCTGCACATTAGAGGACATAGGCCGTAGTGAACCTCACCCTCCTCCCGCATACCCCTAGACAAGCCAGCCGTTTCACTGACGAGGGAGAAGGGGGTGAGGCCGCTACATTTGTTTGACATATAAAACTCTCTAAAAACCCACATTTGATAGAATACATATACCAATGATACCGCTACTGTACAAAACCATATACAACTACAGGGAAACCTGGGAAACCCAATATCGTCATTCCATAGTGTAGCAAGAGTCCAAGAATATGGTTTGATGACAGCCAAACGGTAGAAAGATGTCGATTGGGAAGAAAAATTGGCTTGACATGTTGCGTGTTCAATCACGCTTCTTCAGGAGCATTAAGTATTAGCCTACAAAAGAGTGGAAAAGAATATATATTAATACAGTACAAAATAATAGAAAGTGCATATAACATGAACATCGTAATGTACAAATAGCAAGCTGCCAGAGCTGTGTCCATAGCGGCTAGGTCCAAACACCATGATGAGGCAGAAAGAAGTAATTCAAGTCACTACAGGGGCGTACATAATATAATAAAAAGAAGTAAGAAATATTGTATAATGCAGGAGAACTAACTCATATTAAAATACGACATTGTATGGTGTAAATATTGGAAATCGAAATAAACACCACCGTACCAAGGATAGAACAAAGAAAAAACTATCATAATGATGATAGGGCCATTGGCAGACATAGGAAAAAAAAGGGGGGAGAGGGGAGGGGGAAGGAAGAGAACTGGAAGGGGGGGGCAATGGCCCTATCATCATCATCTTAGGAAGATAGAGAACAAATACCTCTTTCAAAGGCAATCTGCCTTTGGAGAAGGGGAAAGTGTGGGACGTATACTTGCACAAATAGTCAGGGTGAACACTCCCTCCTCTGTGGTACCTACGATTGCCATAGGGGATGGGAGGGTATCCTCGTATACCCCAGAAATAGTGGGCAGGTTCAAAGAATATTATGAGGAACTGTATAGCTCCCAGACAGGAGGAGAGGGGGGACGGAATGGATTCTTTTTTTAGGGACCTGACTGTCCCCTCTCTTACCGCGAAGGATAGAACAGAGTTAGATAACCCCATAACATTAGAGGAGTTGCAGCAAGCTGTGAGCGAGATGGCGGGACAGAAATCTCTGGGCCCAGATGGGCTCCCCATTGAGATATACCGCCACTACGGGAAGATCTTGCTCCCGGAACTGTTGAGGTTATTAAACTGGTCGGTAACAAAGGGAGTGCTCCCTCCATCAATGATGGAATCTACTATAATTACTATACATAAGGAGGGTAAAGACCCGCTTCATACTGCCTCATATCGCCCCATCGCTTTATTGAACTCCGATATGAAAATGATGGCAAAGGTCTTGGCGGCCAGGTTGAACAAGATGATACAGGGACTCATTCACCCCGACCAGTCGGGTTTTATAACTGGAAGAACTACTAGCACAAATATAAGGCGGGTATATTTGAACCTCCATGTCCCAACGAACAGGGATTGAAAGAGGGCTGTTTTATCCTTGGATGCCTCCAAGGCTTTTGACAGCATTGAATGGCAATATATCTGGAGAGCCATGGAGGCAGTGAACTTGGACCGGGCTTTATCAACTGGGTAAAAATGCTTTACAGAACCCCAGAGGCCAGAGTAAAGGTTAATAATGAACAGTCTGAGAAGTTCAGTCTGGGGAGGGGGACGAGACAGGGGTGCCCTCTGTCACCCCTCCTCTTTGCCATCGCAATTGAACCCCTGGCTATTGCCCTTAGATCTTTTACTCAAGTGAGGGGTTTTAGAAGAGGTGAGCTGGAAGAAAAGGTTGCAATATACGCGGACGACCTTTTGTTGTTCCTCGGTAACACACAGGACTCTCTTCGGAAAGCTATGGACATTATTAAGAAATTTGGTCAGATCTCCGGCCTTAAAATAAAACTGGGAAAAATTCAGCCTTTTGCCAGTGCACCCTTTGGGAAACCCCCTGCCCGAGGAAGTTGCACAGATTCAAATAGTGAATAAATGTAAATACTTAGGTATAAATGTATCCAGAGACCCTCAACAGTATATAGCAGATAACGTAGTCCTGCTGTTGGCTAAATTTAAGGGAAAAATAAAAGTCTGGAAACGCCTGCTGTTATCTGTGGCAGGTCGTTGTAATTTTATTAAAATGATTTGGATGCCGCAACTTCTATCCTACATAATTCCCCAATCTGGTTGTATAAAAAGTGGTTTCTAAAGATAGATACCCTGTTCAGGGAATTGATTTGGAAGGGTGGCTCGGCTAAGCACCCTGCAATTACAGAAACAGGAAGGAGAAGTAGCGCTTCCGCACCCCTTCAGTTACTTCTTAGCGGCACAGCTTCAGTATATGGGGGGATGCATTCAGCAAGGGGGGGGGATATAGGGAGGAGGTTGCTCTTATTGAACACTCCACACGGCTCACTAGTTGAAGCTCTTGAGGCACGATCTTTCCCCCCGAGACTTCCCACTCTGAGATTGATGATGAGAGTGTGGGATGCAGCGAAGGCAACCTTGAAATATAGAGGACTTGCGGAGTACACTCCCCTTTGGGAGAATAGTAAATTGGGAGAATTGCAGAAGATGGGGACAGTGAGGGAATGGGAGAGGAGGGGAATAAAATGTATTAGTCAGTTATATCAAGACGGTACTCTGAAAATTTTTGAGGGACAGAGAGACCAATTTACAGTGTCAAACAAGTATTTTTTCAGGTACTTACAGGTCAGGCACGCATTGGAGGAACAGATCAGAGGACAGACTCTAGAATGGAGCACGATTCCAGTGTTTCAAAAAAGAATAAAAGCAGAGATAGGAAAAGGTTTAATCTCGAAGATATACCCTTACTTAAACAATGGTAGACCGGGAGGGGCAGTGGCCCCCATGTATAAGGAAAAGTTGGAAAAAGACGTGGAAAATATTCCCGAAATACAATGGAATAGAATTCTTGCGCTGGCCCCATTGGTTTCACTTGCCCCCTTCCAGAGGATGTCACATCTGTTTCTATTATATAGAACTTACTATACCCCTAGTAAACTCTTTCAGTTCGGCCGCTGACCTGATGCAAGTTGCCCCAGGTGTGGGGAGATAGAGGGGGATTTGATCCACATGTTCTGGAGATGCCCAAAATTGTTTCGCTACTGGAGGGAGGTTACAGGAACCATCGATCGGGTGTTTGGAACTTCCACAGAGTTGGAGGTGAAGCATTGTCTCCTGGGATTAGCAGAAGGAGTGGGGAACCCAGGAAACACCCAGATCTCGGTCTTGAGAAGCCTATTCCAAGCAAGGAAACTGATTGCCATTGGCAGTCGACTTCACCCCCTTCCAGTAGCGAATGGGTAAATACGATGAATGTGGTAATTTTCAGGGAGAAATCGGTATATGTGAGGCAAGGGGTGTTAGAGAAATATGATAATATCTGGAAACCTTGGTGGGAAGCAAGAGGGATCAGTGTCTAACTACCAGAAAAAAGCATTTAACTGTTGAAAGGGGACCTAATGGAAACTAAGCTTATGGCAAAAAGAGAATGTCTGAGAAGGATGAGTGTGGTAATGGATGTTGATGAGGAGTGCAAGCAAGTAAGGATGTTAGAATTAGATGGAGCATTAGTTAGGCCTATCTGTAAGAGGCCAAAGACCACTTAGGAGACAATCAAGCTGAAGTCCATCATCAGTTGCTCCTTTTTATGTTTGTATTTTCAAGTGGGAGGGAAGAATGGGAGGGGGAGCTGGGTATTTGGGGATATGATTGTTATGTTTGTACATTGCAAGTGTAGCAAGGTGTCACTTTTGCACGTAACTTATGGACTACAGTGTGTGCCTAATAAGAACTTAGCTCCCTCTGGTGCCCGTTTATGCTAGACTATTAAAAGTTGTTTGGTTCAGTAATTTATGGATAAAGCATTATGGGTAATGTGCAATCATAGACAGAGACTCTATTGGCATGGATAGAAATGAAACTATATTACCCACAAGACCACTATGCCGCCAAAGTTTTTGGCGCCACACACAGCCTGCTGGGAGAACCTATTTAAGGCAAGGTGGGGCTCTTGTGCGGCCCCTTGGGACGCCATCTTCAAACAGGCAAGAGGCCTGCAGCGAGCGTGCTTAGGCCGGAGAAGCCTGGGCCTAAAGTGATGGAAACCGGATCGCCAGTCGGAGGGATTCCTGCCGCGGCCCTGCTGATCGGACCAGGGAGAGGGACCGCTCTACATTCCAAGGCAACCAGAGTCACCTTTCCACCGACACCTCGTGAGCGGCTGGGCGGAGGACCAGGGACCGCGACTTTCCCAGGAGCCGAGAACCAAGAGGGTCTGGACGGAGCACACCGGCGAGGCGGAGCCTCATGTGGTGAGAGGGCACCTGCCCACCAGCATAACTAACTGGGTTGCAGGAAGGTGACTTCCATAGTTTACTTGTACTTGCTGACAGCTACAGTGCTTTAAGTGGAGACACGCTACATTCGGGAGTGATCTAGCGCTTTGTGAGGATCAGCACTCCACTTGCCCTTATACTGCACAGTTTAAGTGTTCATTCTTTCTTCACCTTGTTTGTTGGATTACAAATACTCACGTGCACCAACAAAAGCTAGCCGAAGATTACTGGAACCATCATCAGTTCAGTTCACTGCTTAGGTTGATACGGCGGGACCCGCACCAGCTGAGCTGCCCACAAGGAGCTGCCAGATAGCTTATTGAACCTATATGTGTAGGCAAACTGTTTGCAATTGTTTTATTGGCATTGTGCTGTTTCAGTGAGCTGGGTTGGACTTGGTGGAGAAGTACCCCACTGCGGATATCATTACAGTGGGAGAGTCCTCCACCTTGCACTTCCTTAGGTCTAACCTTAAGTTAAGTAAATTGGGTCTCCTATTTTATAGTGAAAACCTGAAACTGTTGTGTATATGTATGTCTGTTGACTCTCACAGGGATCTGTTTGAGTCAAATGTTACATGTGTAATCTCTATTCCAATTTCTTTACCAAGTAAACATATTACCTTTTGGTTGAACTATGTCCTGTGTGGGACTCTGTCTTTTGCAGCTGTGCGGCAGGCAAGCCACAATAAGGTAACAATATTTAACTACATTTATTGTTGTGTGGTACCATTGTGGCCCTCTATAGCCTCTTAGGGGCCCACAATGACACTATTGTCATCATTGTCCAGTTGTGCCCAGGGGGAATCAAGCCAAATTACAGGGGTTGATAGGCAGAATACAGGCCCAAATCTAAACCAGCAGCTCCTACGGGGGCAGCGCTACATGTGGGGGCTTGTCCGGGATTCCTGTGACTCTGCAATCTAAACCCCCCCCCCTAGACAGAACCTCTACCGGCACCAAAAATGGATCCTACTGCTGCTATAGTGTGGTGCAAGGAAGAAAATGCCCGCTCACAGTTCAGTGTGGTGCTTGAAATTCCAGGAGAATCCTGGGGTGAAGACCAACTAAGTCAAGACATGAAGACACTGTCCCCAGACAAGAAAGCATGGGTGATTGCTGTAAAGACAGACACAGGGACACCACATACTTATGCATTGATTGAGTGGAAGCAGGAAATCCCTGAACACTTCAGGGGTCCAAGTGTGAAGTTAGCCAACAAGGGAGAACTAAATGTGATACACTCAGAGGCACCCAAAGACGGTCCTACCTCATCAAGTCAAGCTGACTCTAGCAAACCAGAAGTTCCTGCCAAGTCACTTCTGGCCACCATCGGACCCGAATTCTGTGCTGTCCTTGGGGAATTTGTCAAAAAGTGCCAAAAGGATCCCCACGCATACTCGGCTGGAAGACAGTTTTGAAGAATGGCTGGACCAGGCTACCCAAGCTTTGGATGAATGGGACATACCAGAGCCACATAAGAAACAAAGTATCACGGAAAGTCTGAAGGGTCCTGCCCTGGAAGCCATTCGCAACCTGAAGCTCAGTAAGAAAAACTGTACTGCCCAAGACTACCTGAGCATCTTACAGGATGTATTCAGTCACACTGAGAAAGCCACCGACCTCATCTACCAGATGGAACACTCGTATCAGAAAGAGGGAGAGAAGTTGTCAGAGTACATGAGGCGCCTGGACAAGATCATACACCAGATCCTGCTGAAAAAGGGGTTAGACCCTCAGGATGTGGACGAGATCAGAGCAAAGCAAGTTTTGAAAGGGGCCCAACCTTTAGACTCCATTACCCTCCTGTTGAGAACCCGGCAAGATGGTGGTATCTTGAAATATCCAGACTTGATCCGGATTGTCAGGGAGGAAGAAGTCAGGTTGGACAGCAAGAAGAGTCAGAAACCTGAATCCTCTGCCGGAGTCAGAGTGATAAATGCTGATGATGGTGACCCTCAGGTTGAGCTTCTTAAAACTCAAGTGTCCCAACTAATAGAGATGATGTCCATACTGACCAACCAGCCAACATATCTGCCCAGTGGAAACACTCCAGAGGAGCCCAAGAAGTCTCTCAGCTCTAATGTTGCACAAGTGCAGAAACCAAGGAAACTGATAATCTGCTTCAACTGTGGAGGAGTCGGACATTATCGGGAAGTATGTCCAAGCCCAGTACCGCAAGCCAGCGGAAAACTCCAGAGGGCCCCAGTGAAGGAGTCAACCGGGTGCCCACCAGTTTCAGCTAACTCCATAAAATCTAACAACGCGAGGAGACAACATTGGGAGTCCCGACCCTCGCCTAGGGCTCCAGTTGTTGCCTCTGAGCGAGCTAATGTCTCCCGCTCTTTTACCCAATCTGCTCGGCAGCGGAGAGTCAGTGCACACCAGACCAAACAGGGGTCGAAATCCAGTCAAGGTTCTCGAAAGAAAGAAGTAAGGGTACAAACCACTTAACCGGCAAAGCAGGCCCCTCTCCAAAAGTTTTTGTTTTTTTTTCTGAAACAAAAGTCTTTATTGAGCAGAAGTAATATAAAAAAAGGCACATACATAGAGTTCCAGATAACCAACAATATAATCACTCAGTGTGACGCAGCACACCCATATACACTGTATTTGTCATAACACATGTTCCCTTCAACAACTTATCATTACCCCTATTATCAAAGCATGCACCCACCCCCTAACTACCCCCCTCAACAATGTATTCCATTAAGCATTCCACATAGCCAATTATAACAAGCCATACTCCCCCCCTGAACAGGTTCAAAATATACGATCATATATCAAATCCATAGGGGCCAGACCCGGGACACTCAGCCACGGGTCCCATAGTTTATCATATTTCGTACTAGTCCCTCTACGTTGATACACAAGTTTTTCCAACCGAAATGTAACCCCCATCTGTGTGATCCACTCTTGCACCGTAGGTGGCCCAATATCTTTCCAGTGTCTTAAGATCATCAAACGGGCCTGAAACAAGGCCCTGCCAATAGCCTCCTCTCCAAAAGTTTACTGTCAAGTTAGTGGGGCCCTCCCCAGTAGTCTCAATCCAGGTAGAAGGGATTTACACCAAGGCCCTCCTGGATACTGGGGCTCAAGTGACTCTCCTGTACAGAGACTTCTATGACAAGAACTTTAAACACTTGCCCTTGCAGAAGTTGGAAGAACTGGAGATATGGGGCATTGGAACTCCAAAACTTCCCCTATGACGGTTATTTACCAATCAAACTAACCTTTGACCCCTCAGTGGCTGGGGAAACAGAGACTTTTGACACCTTGGCCGTGGTTTGCCCTCGCCCGCCAGGGGCTAGTAAAAGTTCCCTCATTATAGGGACTAACACTGACCTAGTCAGGAGACTGTTGACACCTCTGGCCCAGGAGCGGAGTACTTCAACTACAGGAATGCACCCCCTGCTAAAACAAGCATACCAGCGTCTAGTACTAGAACAGAAGGCCCCAGCAGAAGATTAGGCAAGATCTGGCGTTTGGAAAGGGGAGAGAAAATACTACAGCCCGGGGAGGTGACTTGTCTGAGAGCGTCTGTCAAGCTTACTTGGAAGCAACCAGGCCCCTTCATTGTCCTTGAAACGGACCAACGGAACGAAAGAAGGGGGATAGAAAAAATACCAGAAGTAGTTCCATTAAAGGCTCTGCGGAGGAATCATGGAAAAGTCTCAGTAAGTGTTTGCAACATGACCACCTCACCTGTGAAGGTACCGGCCAGAATGCTGTTGGGCCAAGTGAACACCGCCACCCCAGTCTCGCTGTCTGACTTGAAGAAGGAGGAGAAGGGTGAGATCCCAGTAGAGGAGTTCTGCCCAGAAGACACCACCCTCCCACCAGAATGGAGAGAAAGGGTTAGAGCCCAGCTCACCTGATGGCAGACTGCATTCTCCAAGAACGAATTTGATGTAGGGTGTGCAAAGAGTGCCACCCACAAGATCCGTCTGCAGGAAGACAAACTGTTCAGAGAATGGGTCAGACGAGTTCCTCTGGGAGACTTGGAGGACCTACGTGAACAACTGGCAGAACTCAAAAGAGCAGGGATCATCAGGGAATCCAGGAGCCCCTATGCTTCCCCAATAGTGGTGGTGCGAAAAAAAAATGGGTCACTAAGGCTGTGCATTGACTACCGAACATTGAACAGAAGGACCATTCCTGACCAGTACACCACCCCTCGGATAGAAGACGCCCTGCAGAGCCTGTCAGGAGCCAAGTGGTTCAGTGTGATGGACCTGAAGAGTGGGTATTACCAGATCCCCATGCACCCTGAGGATAAAGAGAAAACTACCTTCATTACACCAGTGGGGTTCTTTGAGTTTGATCGCATGCCTCAAGGGTTGTCAGAAGCCCCGGCCACCTTCCAAAGGCTGATGGAGAAAACAGTGGGCGACATAAACCTGATTGAAGTGCTGCTGTACCTGGACGACATCATAGTGTTCGGCAGGACTCTGGAAGAGCATGAAGAGCGGTTGGAGAAGGTCCTTAAGAGACTTCATGAAGAAGGCCTGAAGCTCTCCTTTGAGAAGTGCCAGTTCTATCAGCCCTCGGTCCACTACCTTGGCCACATCGTGTCTGCCGAAGGGATAGCCACGGACCCTGAGAAGCTGGATGCCGTCACCTCTTGGCCAAGACCCACTAATGTGACTGAGCTTAGGTCATTTCTGGGATTCTGCTCCTACTACCGAAGATTTGTAGAAGGATTTGCTCGCTCAATGAACTACTAAGGAGTGAAGGAGAGGAAGATGTCCCAGAACCAGTCAAACCTGTGAAGCACACACAAGGATCTAGAAGGCCTAAAGAGTCCATCCAGGATCAGTGGACTTCCAAATGTGAAGAGACCTTCAGTCAATTAAAAAGGAGCCTAACCACTACCTCAGTCTTGGCCTATGCCGACACCGCCAGGCCATACGAAATACACGTCAATGCCAGTCGAGATGGGCTGGGTGTGGTGCTATATCAAGAATATGACGGTCACCTACGCCCTGTTGCCTGTGAGTGGGAGTTTGGTCCCCACTGAAAGGAACTACCCCACGCACAAGCTTGATTTCCTGGCCTTGAAGTGGGCTGTAGTGGATAAGTTGAGAGACTACCTCTACGGGGCAGAGTTCGTGGTCAAGACTGACAACAATCCACTCACCTACCTCCTCACTACAGCCAAACTGGATGCCACAGGACATAGGTCGTTGGCTGCCCTCTCGGGTTTCACCTTCAGTTTGAAATATCGGCCTGGAGTTGGGAACAGGGATACAGATGCCCTCTCAAAAGGCCTCATAGCCCCAGTGACTCTCCTGAAGAGTGGACCCAAGTGACACCAGAAGGAGTGCGAGCCTTATACCAGGGGGCTGAACGTCAGGCTGGAGGAGGATCTAGGGCCGAAGAAATTGGAGTTTCTGCTGCTGGAGTACCCAAATGTTACTGCAATGTGACCCAAGTAGGGGGTGAAGGCCTGCCAAAGCTGCCAAAGAAGGACCTTCCTCGCAGCACAGAGCTGTGCCACCTTGTCCAGCACGCCGAGATCACTGGTCGGCTTCCCTCCATCGGACACTGTGAACGCTCTGCTTAGTGACCACCAACAGATCTGCCTGCCAGGAATCACAGAGCGTCAGACTCGTCATCCTTATCATCCCCTGGACGCCTGTCATCCATTGCCTACATGTAAGTGTGGATATTACATGTTGTGTGGCTAATAAATATTTGCACTAAGAGGCACTTTCTCTTTGTTGTTTCTTGTCTTCTTACCAGAGCTGGCTTCGCTCTCCAGGAAAGCTTGCCCTCATCGCTTATATATCATCCCTCAGATGTGTCATTAACATTATTACCAAAGACTGCCTATTTCATGGACATTCCCCATCATGTTCATCCATGGACTAGTATATTTATTCATAATCATTTATATCTTTTTATGCATTAATGCACATTCAGCCCTGTTTCTCTGAATTTCAATTTCCTGAGCGTTGACACTGTATATATTCAGACTGGTTGTGGTCGTCTCAACTATTGGGGCCCACAACCCCTCCATTGTCCCCACCTGAAGTGATTGACATTGGGACTCTCAGGCCAGAGGTCCCCGAGTTTGTGCTTCAAAGTATGCTTTCTGAAGAGCTGGAGGATGAACAGGTCTCCTTGACAGTGGAAGACTCTGAAGAAGTCCCATCCCTTACAGAAGGAGAACTGGAAGCTGGGGAAGAAACAGTGTCAAGTGTGCCTGAACAAGGAGAAGAAGTCGTGGAGGAAAAAGAGTCTAGTGTACCTGAGATCAGGGCCGGCGCTCCCACTAGGCGAACTAGGCACTGCCGCCTAGGGGCGCAGCCACAGCCGCTGGATCCCCTTGAAGAGAATTGGTTCCCCCCTGGCAGGTGGTGGCTGGTGCGGAGTGTAGTGGGAAGCGGCTCCCGCGGCTCCATCTGGCTGGCTGCAGAGTCGCTTGGCGGGGAGAAGGAGCAGGCAGATCCCCCCTCCCCCAAAGCCAGGAGTGACAATACCAATGTCCAGCAGCCGTGGGTATCAGCTCTCTGCCCACCCCGCCTCCCTCCCTGGGTGATGTTCAGCCATTGGAGGAGAAGGGCGAGTGGCATTGTGCACAGAGACAGCGGGATAGACTGGCCATGGGACACACGCTGGGCCGAGGCCGCCGGGCCACTTGTCTTGGAGAAGCCCAAAGAAAAAGCTGCTCCTGCAGCCCGCCCTGCTTACCCAGCCTCTCCGCGGTCGTCCGCCGGAGCCCGGGGGTGGAACCAAATGGTCAGCTGATCTGATCGGATGGGGGTTGAGCTGGAGGAGGTCTCCAGTGTGTGAGCTGTGACTCACAGCCTGTGGGAGACCCGATCTTCTAATCCTGGGACTTGTGACACCGACTGCTGCCCGCTGCCATGTGGAGGGAGCTGGAAAGAAGTGCCCCAAGGTAAGAACTTGTCAGGTGGTGGGGGTAAGCGCCCGGGATTAAGGCTTCCAGTCAGACCTTTTCACTGGTGTGTGACTCCCTCCACCTGGCTACACCCCCCTCCTATCCACCTGGCTCCATCCCTCCACCTGGCTACACCCCCTCCTGTCCACCTGGCTGCACCCCCCCTCTCCCGTACACCTGGCTACATCCCCTTACCTGGCTGACCCCCCTCTCCTGTCCAATTGGCTCCATCCTCCCTCCACCTGGCTGCACCACCCTCCTGTCCACCTGGCTCCACCCTCCCCCATCTGGCTGCACCCCCTCCTGTCCACCTGGCTGCACCTCCTCTCTCCCGTCCACCTGGCTCCCTCCCCTTACATGGCTGACCCCCCTCTCCTGTCCAGCTGGCTCCATCCCTCCACCAGGATTTCTGTTGCTAAAATTATTGAATTAATTTTGATTATTTTTTTAGTGGGGGGGGGCGCAAGTAGCTGGTCTTGCCTAGGGGGCATAATAGTCTTGCACTGGCCCTGCCTGAGACCTTAGTATCTAAGGAGCAGACAGAGAGAAGAGTCATTCACCCACCCAAGAGACTGACTTACAATCAATTGGGTGAATTCTCTGAAGAGGCTGTGCTCACCTCAAAAAGAACAACTGAGATGCCTGGTCCCTCCACCGCACATTTAGTGGGGGACAACCCCAGCTCACCCCCTGGCACATATGTTTGGGCTATGCCTGTGAAGGTGGCCTGTAGGCAGAACAACCTCCTTTCCAAAGCACGGTGGGGGGTTCTTCTCCCGAGTTCTTATGAAAATCTGAATTGCCTTATTTCTTGTATGCACTAACTGGTCCTTTTTGTTTTCTCCTTGTGTATCAGAACAAAGCATGTAACAGGTCACAAACTGCTGCTGTCTTTGGGGACCAAAGAGTTCAAGTGGGGGGAGTGTGTAGCAAGGTGTCACTTTTGCACGTAACTTATGGACTACAGTTTGTGCCTAATAAGAACTTAGCTCCCTCTGGTGCCCGTTTATGCTAGATTATTAAAAGTTGTTTGGTTCAGTTATTCATGGATAAAGCATTATGAGTAATGTGGAATCATAGGCAGAGACTCTATTGGCATGGATAGAAATTAAACTACATTACCCACAAGACCACTATGCCGCCAAAGTTTTTGGCGCCACACACAGCCTGCTGGGAGAACCTATTTAAGGCAAGGCGGGGTTCTTGTGGGGCCTCTTGGGACGCCATCTTCAAACAGGCAAGAGGCCTGCAGCGAGCGTGCTTAGGCCGGAGAAGCCTGGGTCTAAAGTGACGGAAACCGGATCGCCAGTCAGAGGGATTCCTGCCGCGGCCCTGCTGATCGGACCAGGAAGAGGGACCGCTCTACATTCCATGGCATCCAGAGTCACCTTTCCACCGACACCTCGTGAGCGGCTGGGCGGAGGACCAGGGACCGCGACTTGCCCAGGAGCCGAGAACCAAGAGGGTCCGGATGGAGCACACCGACGAGGCGAGGCCTCATGTGGTGAGAGGGCACCTGCCCACCAGCATAACTAACTGGGTTGCAGGAAGGTGACTTCCATAGTTTACTTGTACTTGCTGACAGCTACAGTGCTTTTAGTGGAGACATGCTACATTCGAAAGTGATCTAGCGCTTTGTGAGGATCAGCACTCCACTTGCCCCTACACTGCACAGCTTAAGTGTTCATTCTTTCTTCACCTTGTTTGTTGGATTACAAATACTCAAGTGCACCGACAAAAGTTAACCGAAGATTACTGGAAACTTTTAGGAACCATCATCAGTTCACTGCTTAGGTTGATACGGCGGGACACGCACCAGCTGAGCTGCCCACAAGGGGGAGCCAGATAGCTTATTGAATTTATATGTGTAGGCAAACCGTTTGCAATTGTTTTATTGTCATTGTGCTGTTTCAGTGAGCTGGGTTGGACTTGGTGGAGAAATACCCCACTGCGGATATCATTACAGTGGAAGATTCCTCCACCGTGCACTTCCTTAGATCTAACCTTAAGTTAAGTAAATTGGGTCTCCTATTTTATAGTGAAAACCTGGAACTGTTGTGTATATGTATGTCGCTTGATTCTCACAGGGATCTGTTTGAGTCAAATGTTACATGTGTAATCTCTATTCCAATTTCTTTACCAATTAAACATATTACCTTTTGGTTGAACTACATCTTGTGTGGGACTCTGTCTTTTGCAGCTGTGTGGCAGGCAAGCCACAATAAGGTAACAATATTTAACTACATTTATTGTTGTGTGGTACCATTGTGGCCCTCTATAGCCTCTTAGGGGCCCACAATCACACTATTGTCATCATTGTCCAGTTGTGCCCAGGGGGAATCGAGTCAAATTACAGGGGTTGATAGGCAGTGTACAGGCCCAAATCTAAACCAGCAGCAGGGGGAGTCAGGTGTAAAATGGAGATGGGGTGCTGAGGAAAGACTGTCGGTGGCCCTTGAGGAAACCCCTGCCAGGGAGGGGCGGTACCTTGGGCTAGGTGCTCAGAAAAGCTGATCAGGAAGGATCCTGACACAAGAGGCGGTGGAAGGATCCATACCGGAGAGGCAGCGGGAAGGAGCAAGGAGAGACAGTGAGAAGATCAGCATGGTAGGGACAGACAAGGGGAGAGGCTGCCATCTGCAGCAGGCCTCTCTTGAAGACCACACAGTGTCAAGTCTTCATATAACCTTGCCCTGGGAGGTCTCCATGTGTGTGTGTGTGTGTGTGTGCCAGTCGGGCAGGACTGGGACAGAAAGTCATTCGGGAGGACTAGGAGGAAGATCAGCCAGGTGGGCTAGTATTTTTCTGCAAGCAAGTGGAGCTGGGATCAGTAGCCTCAGGGAAGCAGGAGGACTGTCATGCTGTTTGCTTACTGCACTACTTTGTCAAGGGGCTGGGAGTCCCTGCCTGTAATGGGCCTTTGCTGAACTAACTATAGAGACTGTTAGTTTCCTCAAGAGTGAGCAGCAGGTGCTGTACTGGAAAACCAAGCTTGTGCAGGAGGAAGGAAAAGTGGACTTTTTGTAAATAGGGAGGAAGTGTCCCTTTGTGAATAGCTCTAAACATTTTTCAAGTTGGGCATCCCATAATTCCCTACCTCTTTGTCAAATGTTTTTATTGAAATTTCAATAGGGGAACAGAAGTTGGAGAGGGGAAAAAATAAAATAAAAATAAGAATAAAAGGAAAATACTAGAATACAGAAGCATAGATAAATCTGGGTTACAGTAACAGTACCAAGTATAACATATTGAGTCCATACAGACATAGATAACTATTCACTATGATAAATAGATGCACACAGATAATTAAGTGAATATTTTTTAAAATGTGAGATTAAAAATAAAAAATAAATTAGCAGATGCGTCAATCTGTCTATTTGTCAAGATATCATACTAATGTAATAAGGCATTGAGCCGTAGTAAAGTTAGAGATAAGTAACCTTAAGGTAAAAATTTGGTAAATCGCTTCACGATTTATTAATCAGAAATCAGGAGGATAAAAAAAAAAAAATTTAAGACAGAGTACAGGATAGAAAAAAGATAAGAATATAAGGAGAAAAAAAAAAAAATAAACACCCGGGACGGTGATCTGACTCCTGACATATATGTATATATACTTTGAGAGATTGTATAGATACTAGTTTGGTAACATCAAAGATTGGTCAAAGTCGGTTGGAAAGTAATGTTTCACCCAGGGCTGCCAAATTTTACGAAATGTATTTATTTTATTTTCTTTAACAGCTGTCATTTTTGCAAATAACAGTGCTCTATTCATTCTGTGTTTGGCTTCCGCTAAAATTAGAGAGTTTGTTTTCCAAGCTTTGGCAATAGTTTGTTTGGCAGCTGTAGTTAGACAAATTAATAATTGAAATTGAGTTTGAGTAAGTGTGGAAGGTTTAAGATTTAGTAAAGCAGTAGCAGGGTCTGGAAGAATTGGTATTTCAAGACTTTTAGATGCCATTGAGAATATTTTTGTCAAAAATTCTTGGACAACTGGACATTGCCACCAAATGTGGAAATGAGTGCCTGGTAAATCGCATCCTCTAAAACAATTTGGCGAATATGAGGGGACATATTTTGCAACTCTAGCTGGGACTAGGTACCAGCGCACTAAAACTTTATAATTAGTCTCCACTGCATAGTAATTTGGGGAAGAATTTTTTGTAGCTAGCCATATACTTGACCAATCTTTGATATCAAAAGAACGATTCATATCTTGTGCCCATTTAGTTGCGTATAAAGGTAATGTATCGTTAGAGTTTGTAGTGAGTGACTGATATAGAATTGAAATGAGACCTCTTGTGTGTGGGTTGCTTATACATATCCGCTCAAACTGAGACATTTGGGTAAGCGATAAAGTCATATCAATAAAAGGTTCGTAAAAATTATTGATTAGTAAATAGCGGAAATATTCAGTTCTAGGAAGCCCAAATGTTTCAGATAGTACTGAGAAAGTATGAAATTTAGTATTAGATGTTAGTTTGTGTAGACGGATCAAGTTTACAGAGGACCATGCTGAAAACGACTTTGGATATTTCCAGGCCGGATAAAAGGCTGGGTTCTTGAGGAACGAAAGCAAGGGATTATGTGGGGATTGGAGTTTATGTGAGTTTCTAAATTTATCTCATATTGCTAAGGAATGCTTTGTTATGGGGTTAGAAAAATGAGATCTGTCTGTGGGCTTGAGCCATAGCATCTTAGCCACTGAAATAGGGTCAGTATCTATTGATTCAACTGCAACCCATAGAGGTGTTTCTACAGCAGTGTGGTATTTAGAAAGGGATGCAATTTGTGAAGCGTTATAATAAGAAGAGAAATTAGGTAATCCCAGTCCACCATTCATCTTATGGAGATAAAGCGTAGATTTAGAGATCCGCGGTTTAGTCGAGCCCCAAATAAAGGACATAACTCTATTTTGGATAAGTCTTAGGAAGTATGATGTAAAAATGTAGGTAATATAGACATTTTTATAGCGTTAAGCCTACCAATCCATGACAGTGGTAGAGTAGTCCATGATTTCATTAAACCTGAAGTTTGTTTCAGTAGAGGTAAATAATTAGTGGTAAAAATATCTTTAAGAGAGATTGTGAGTTGAACTCCTAAATAAGGTAATTGTTTTGGAACCCAATTGAATGGTAAAGAGGTTTGAGCGAGTTGGAGCTCTGATTGTGGTAGGGAAATGTTTAATGCATTTGATTTCGTATGGTTAACATGAAGTCCTGATATTTGGGCAAATTTATCCAATAATTTCAGTAAATTTGGTGCTGATATGTGAGGGTGCGACAGGAAGATAAGGATATCGTCTGCAAAGAGACATCATTTATGGTGATGACCTCCCAATTCTATACCCTTTACATCGGGATTAGTTCTAATTAATTGTGCAAGGGGTTCAATTAATAATGCAAAAAGTAATGGAGAAAGGGGACATCCCTGTCTAGTACCTCTTTGAATATCGAACATTGGCGATTTGTAGCCAGCATATTTAATATAGGCTTTTGGGTTATTGTATAAGAACTAGACCCAGGTCAGGACATTTTTGAAGAATGTATTGCATATATGGCCATGAGACAGAATCAAATGCCTTTTTTAGATCTAAGGACACTAGACAGGCCAGGATTCGCCTGGTTTTGGCTGCATGGATGAGTAAGAGTGCTCGTCTAATGTTATCACCGGCTTGGCGTTTTGGTATAAAACCTGTTTGGTCTCTGTATATTAAGCGGCCAATAATATTATTCAATCTAGTGGCCATCATTTTAGCTAATAATTTTATATCTAAGTTTAGAAGGGAAATGGGTCGATAATTGGCCCAAGAAGTAGAATCGGAGTGTGGTTTAGGTATCATAGCTATAATAGAAGTCAAAGTTTCCGCTTTGAATGATTGTCCAGTCAGGATCGAGTTAAAGGCTCTGGTTAAGACTGGTGCTAAGATGTGTGAAAATTTCCTATAATAAGCTGCTGAAAATCCATCAGGACCCGGTCTCTTATGAGGTTTTAGAGTTTTTATAGCATTTAGGACTTCTGTGTCTGTTATAGAACTTTCAAGGAGCTCACGTTGTTCTTGGTCAAGAGTTGGAAGGTTGATATTAGAAAATAGAGCATCAGCTTTTGTAGTATCAAAGTTCTGGGCTGGGGAATATAACTTAGCTAAATTAGAACGAAAAATCTCTATAATCTTAACTGGGTTACTGGTATATGCTTCCCGGGAGACATTCAGTCTAATGGGTACCTGAGTATGTTGTGTGGATCTAAGACCTCTAGCCATGGGGGTATCGGGTTTGTTAGCTTTAAGATATTGTATATGTTGTCGTTTGCGTATAAGTTTATCAGCTGAATCTGTCAAGAAGAGATTGAGATCAAGACAGGCTTTTTAGAGTTTGGAATTATTAATGGCATTCGGGGTTGTTTGAAAAGCCAAGTGGCATGAGTTGAAAATAGACTCGAGCTTGGCAAATAACAGTTTACACTCTCTTTTAAGCTTAGATGCTTGTTGTATCAAACCTCCCCTAATGACAGTTTTATGAGCTTCCCATAGAGTGAGGTCAGGAATGTCATCTGTATCATTAGTTTTCAAGTAGTCAGTAATCATCTTCTCGATTTCAATGCTATGGGATGGATGAGTCAAAATGGAATCATTAATACACCAAGTTTTATCATGTGATCTGGGAATAGTGGAGGCTATGGTTGTAAATACTGCGCAATGGTCAGTCCATGGAAAGGGGATGATTTTGGAAGAGATGATTTTAGGTAAAATACTAGATAGGATTAGGATGTGATCAATGCGTGAAAAGGATTTGTGTGGAAAGGAGTAGTGGGTATAGCGCCTACTGGTAGGATTTATTTCTCGCCATGTGTCAACTAATATTGTGTGTTGTAAGTAAATGTTGGAATGTACGTGTAGACAAATTATCGGTTGGACCTGACGGAGACTTATCATGAAAAGGGAAAACAGTTGCATTAGACTCACCACATAGAATAACAGTGCCAAACTTATGAGCTTCTACCACCTGGAAGAGATGAGAAAGAAAAGCAATTGGACGTTTATTGGGGGCGTAATAAGATACAATTGTGATGGGATTATCAGAAATGTAACCAGTAAGGAGAATATATCTACCCTCAGAATCTGTAATTTGTGATATAAGGTTAAACGGAGTGGAACGGTGAAAACCAATTAGAGTTCCACGCTGTTTAACCATCGTCGATGCAGAATAAAATTGTGGATAGGAGGTTGAAAGAAATTTAGGGTGGGATTTATCTGTAAAATGAGTTTCCTGAAGACAAATAATATGGGCTTTTTTAGCCATAAAAGATCGAAGAGCCTTAGTTCGTTTGTGAGGAATATTAAACCCTTGTACATTTAAAGATAATACATTTATAGGAGCCATAAGACAAATGAGACAAGCAGTAATTCATTACAATCATAGCACTTACCAGGAGCCAGAGTCACCGACCGGGGGAAAAAGAAAGAGGAAGAATAGATAAGGAAAAAAGAGAAAAAAATAAGTACCAAATAAAATGTTATTTCAAACCCAGTATAACGACTTTGTATCATAAAATTAGGGAAGAACCATAGGGTGTAGGAACGTCTCAGAAGAGTAATCAAAACCCTCTGAGAAGGTCCAGGCCCACCAGGAGAGTCCCACATAACTATGTCAGGAGTCTGCTGGTGGTGTAGGGGGCAGCAAGAAATTCCTACGGGAAGAGCAACACCGGAGAACAATAGGAACCTTCAAAAATATTAACTTAAGCGTATAGTACCGAAAAATATGTTAAGAAAAAGAACAAAAATAAATTTGCTCTATATCACATACTGTGAATTAGCTTAAAAAAACATAAACCATTTCAGTCCCAGAAATGTTTAAGCAAACAGGTAGCAAGACTGTTTAGTAATGCTGGAGACCTCTAAGAAGAGAAAAAAAGAGAAAAAAAATAAAAAATATCTCTAGTTGAAAAAATAGCTCAGTCCATAGTGTCCGGAACCTTCAAAAATATTAACTTAAGAGTATAGTACCGAAAAATATGTTAAGAAAAAGAACAAAAATAAATTTGCTCTATATCACATACTGTGAATAAGCTTAAAAGACTATAAAGCATGTCAGTCCAAAAAATGTTTTAGCAAACAGGTATCGAGACTGTTTAGTGATGCTGGAGCAGGGGCGGATCCAGAGTCTTTTCTCGGGAGGGGCACTGCCAAAAAATATGTTTTTTTGTGGGAAATTTGTCGGGGAAATGGCTGGTGTCGGCGCTTCAATCATCCCGGCACCATGGTTGCTATGGTGTCAGGATGATTGAAGCGCATTATTTCTATTATTACATTGTAATATAAAATTAAATAGTTCAATGCAGAATCAGTGGGAGCCCCGAGTGTGTCACTTGCCACTGTTGCCTGCAATTAGTGGGATCCATGAGCGTGTCCCTTGCCACACGTTGCGGATTGTCACTTGCCACGTCACCTGCCACACCTTGTGGATTGTCACTTGCCACATCACCTGCCACACCTTGCGGATTGTCACTAGCCACACCTTGCGGATTGTCACTTGCCACTCATCTGCCACACCTTGCTGATTGTCACTTGCCTGCCACCAGATGCAGATTGTCATTTGCCATGTCACCTGACACAATTTGCGGATTGTCACTAACTTGCCTGCTAAGGTGTCATTTTGGTTGTCTCTTGCTGTGTCCCAGACTCCCAGAGTCAGGCAGCAGAGAGATAATGAAATCTCTCTGCTGCCTGCACAGTGAGGGCGGAAGTCACTGCAGGAATGCAGGGCAGGCACGAACCACGCCGCCCGCCCACAAACCGAGCCACAAGCGGAGCCGCTCGCTTTCTTACCCGTCTGTGGAGCCGCACGCTATCGCACCTGCCCGCAGAGCGGCCCGACGTGACTCACTGACGTGACTCATTGCTAGACGCAACGAGTGCAGGGAAGAGGCTCCACTCACCTCCTCCTCCGCTACTGGTATCGTGTCAGTGCGCCGCGTAACTATATTAGACGCGTCTCTCTCTCAGCACCGCTGATCGGCTGATGTGAGAAACTGAGAGAGAGACTCAGAGAGGCAGCGGCAGCCGCAGAACAAGTACTGTATATACTCGAGTATAAGCCGACCCGAATATAAGCCGAGGCACCTAATTTTACCCAAAAAAACTGGGAAAACGTATTGACTCGATTATAAGCCTAGGGTGTCCATCTGCATGCCTCACTGTGCCTCAGTTTGCCTCACTGTGCCCATGCCTCACTGTGCCCATGCTTCAGTGTGCACTGTGACTAGACTGATGTTTAACATGGGAGTCTATGGAAGGAGTGCCCGGCTTTGAAAAATCGGTTCTCCCCGGCCGTAGGTCTTCCAGACACCAAACCTTGCACACTTGTAGAGGAGACATGGGGCTACATGTGTGCAAAGTCTGGGGTCCAGGAAACCTAGGACCGGCCGGTACCGGGTCCGCAAAATCACCAGAGAAATGACCGTTTAACATGGGAGTCTATAGAAGGAGTGCCCGGCTTTGAAAAATCGGTTCTCCCCGGTTGTAGGTCTCCCAGACACCAAACTTTGCACACTTATAGAGGAGACATGGGGCTACATGTGTGCCGGTACCGGGTCCCCGAAGTCCGGGAGATCAGGCGCAAAAAAAAAAAAAATAGCAAGCAAGTGAGTGTGACAGATGATCTCGGGGGGGGGGGCAATTGCCCTGTTGCCCCCCCCTGGATCCGCCCCTGTGCTGGAGACCTGTAAGAAGAGAAAAAAGGAGAAAAAAAAATATCTCTAGTTGAAAAAAATAGCTCAGTCCATAGTGTCCTCATTGACAGGTGATATAGTGTTAAAGTGACCGCGCTTATGAAGATTGTGATGAGTGGTGGAGGATGATCCAGGGCCTGATTTAAATCGTTGCTGGGAAGATCGAGAGGCTGAATGTCTGCGAGGTTGGTCCACATTTATGTCTTTTTCTGCAAGACCCATGTCAATCAATGCCGATTGCAAATCCTCAGAGGAGCGACATACATATTTACGGTAGTTTCCAGATGGGTGAATCGGAGGCAAAAGGGAAATCCCCAGCGGTAGGAGATTTGGTTATGCTGGAGCACTTGCATTTGTGGTTTAAGTGCACGTCTCTTGGCAACTGTAAGTGGAGACAGGTCAGTGAACAATTGAAAGGTGTTACCCTGGAAGCTACGAGTTTCTTTGTCTCTAGCAGCTGCTAGAAGCTGTTCTTTGGTGCGGTAGACGTGCAGTTTAGCAATAATGTCCCTAGGGGGACCATTTGATTTACGTGGAGCTAAAGCTCTGTGCACTCTGTCCATTTCAAGTCTATCAATAGTAGGGGTGTCGAATTTAATCGTTGCATCGGTGCATCGCGATTCGGGCGTCCCCGATGCGGCACCGATGCAGGGAAACCCATTAATCGATTCCTGGCGATGTCTAGCCCCGCCCCCTCCTCCCGGGAGATCTGTTGCCTTTTTTTTTTTCTCCTGTGACGCGGTCATGTGACTGCCCTCTCTCCTCTCTGCTTTCACGTCTCACGTCTCTCCTGGCGTCAGAGACGTGAAAGCAGAGAGGAGAGAGGGCAGTCACATGAGCGCGGCATTGTACACAGCACCCGCCGGATTCTGTTCCCTCTGTCACTCGGCTATCGGAACTCCGCCCCCCCTCAGCCCTGTACATTGCCGCTCTCTCCTAGTACTCACGAATGCAAATTCTTCTAATACCGCCCCGCCTCTCCAGCGCCGCTCACGCCTACGCCTCACAAATGCTAATGAGCAGAGGGCTGGAGAGGCGGGGCGGTATTAGGAGCATTTGAATTTGTGAGGAACAGTAGGAGGAAGCAGCAATGTACAGCGATGAGGGGGCGGAGTTACGATAGTAGCCGAGAGACAGGGGGGAACAGAATCTGGCGGGGGAACCTTACCTGCTAATCTCATGTAGCGTGTCCGCAGTCTGACCATCTCATGTAGCGTGTCCGCAGTCTGACCATCTCATGTAGCATGTCCGCAGTCTGACCATCTCATGTAGCGTGTCCGCAGTCTGACCATCTCATGTAGCATGTCCGCAGTCTGACCATCTCATGTAGCATGTCCACAGTCTGACCATCTCATGTAGCATGTCCGCAGTCTGACCATCTCCTGGACCTGTACTATGTCCGCAGTCACTGACCATCTCATGTAGCGTGTCCGCAGTCACTGACCATCTCATGTAGCATGTCCGCAGTCACTGACCATCTCATGTAGCATGTCCGCAGTCTGACCATCTCATGTAGCGTGTCCGCAGTCTGACCATCTCATGTAGCATGTCCGCAGTCTGACCATCTCATGTAGCATGTCCGCAGTCTGACCATCTCCTGTACTATGTCCGCAGTCACTGACCATCTCATGTAGCGTGTCCGCAGTCACTGACCATCTCATGTAGCATGTCCGCAGTCACTGACCATCTCATGTAGCATGTCCGCAGTCTGACCATCTCATGTAGCATGTCCGCAGTCTGACCATCTCATGTAGCATGTCCGCAGTCTGACCATCTCCTGTACTATGTCCGCAGTCACTGACCATCTCATGTAGCGTGTCCGCAGTCACTGACCATCTCATGTAGCATGTCCGCAGTCTGACCATCTCATGTAGCATGTCCGCAGTCTGACCATCTCCTGTACTATGTCCGCAGTCACTGACCATCTCATGTAGCATGTCCGCAGTCACTGACCATCTCATGTAGCATGTCCGCAGTCTGACCATCTCATGTAGCGTGTCCACAGTCTGACCATCTCATGTAGCGTGTCCGCAGTCTGACCATCTCATGTAGCGTGTCCGCAGTCTGACCATCTCATGTAGCGTGTCCGCAGTCACTGACCATCTCATGTAGCATGTCCGCAGTCTGACCATCTCATGTAGCATGTCCGCAGTCTGACCATCTCCTGTACTATGTCCGCAGTCACTGACCATCTCATGTAGCATGTCCGCAGTCACTGACCATCTCATGTAGCATGTCCGCAGTCTGACCATCTCATGTAGCGTGTCCACAGTCTGACCATCTCATGTAGCGTGTCCGCAGTCTGACCATCTCATGTAGCGTGTCCGCAGTCTGACCATCTCATGTAGCGTGTCCGCAGTCACTGACCATCTCATGTAGCATGTCCGCAGTCTGACCATCTCATGTAGCGTGTCCGCAGTCTGACCATCTCATGTAGCATGTCCGCAGTCTGACCATCTCATGTAGCGTGTCCGCAGTCTGACCATCTCATGTAGCGTGTCCGCAGTCACTGACCATCTCATGTAGCATGTCCGCAGTCACTGACCATCTCATGTAGCGTGTCCGCAGTAGCTGATCATCTGTAGCATTTCCGCAGTCTCTGACCATCTCCTGTACTAGGTTTGCACTCTCTGACCATCTCCTGTACTATGTACAAGTTTTTGTCTGCTTTGTTTAGACTTTGCTACATGCAGGGAGTGTTGCCTTTTTTTTAAAAAAGAACAGATATGATAAAAAAAATGGAGTTCTCCTGACTACTTAAATTTTTTTGGTGAAAACCATGCGCACTTGCGCTGTAATCGTGATGCATCATAAAGTTGTGGCTGAACGGTGTATATAACACAAAGCCATATGATAAGATGGATGGTCATTGTATAGGACCTGTTGTATCATACTTTCCTATGAGTCAGCTCCATTTGCTATTCCTAGCTATGGTGCTCCCACCCAGGTCCAGCCTCTCCTGGGATGGAAGTCTCCAATGTCCAAGGTAAATCTTCCATATTCAGATGCTTCCTAAGTGGCGCAACCCTTTTTTTGAAGTCTGAATGACACAATCTGTTTCCTTCTGGTATGAAGCCTTTTATGGGTACTGGTCTAAGTGAATGCTAGGGAAGTTTTGGCAAATTCCTCCACTCAACCCCATCCTGGATGATGGCAGAGTATTCTGCTTGTAAGCATGGCCCCAGATTTTGCAACAGCAATGGTCATGCTGGCTAAGGGCATCTCCCACCATGTTCCTCTACAGGGTGGAGATAGATTACCACTCCCTGAGTTCTGGAGGAATTCCGCCATCTTAGTTACCCACATGCATCCAGACACAGGCTCACCTCTGAGATGCTTAGTGACTCTTAAATTAACGAGATGCTTTACTTGAAGCACGTAAAAGTATTATAATGGTACAGCATATTGCTAACATCTCCTGCTTCTCTCTCCACCAACCTTAGCAGAACCTAAAAGAATCGGGGGATACGACTCATACCGCCACTATGCATTCCTCCTCTAACAGTCCTTTTATTAACCCCTGCCAGTGGTAAATGGTTTGTCTCGTGCATGTAAACTGATACATTCTGCTGGAGAGCTTGTTATTTAAAAAAAAAACAATAGACTTGTTGGCTGGATCTCCAGATGAAAATAGAAGAAAGAAAGCCTAAAAAAGGAAACTAATACAGCCATTACATCTACGAATCGTTAAGCTGCAATATAATAAATGTATGCTTTTGGGTTTAATACTGCTTTAAGTCTTTACAATTTTAAACTGTTTTATATTTATTTTTAACCTGTCTATAGGCAATCTTCCTTTTAGAAATAAACATTTAATATTTATCAATTGATTTGCAGAGTACTACGAGTTATCTTAGGTAACAACATAGCAAACAAAACTTGCTTTGCATCTTCCTTTTTCTGATAGATTAACCCAATAGCAGCACACTGAAATCAACATGTTGCAAATACGGTGATTACAGCAATTGGTCATATCTCGTACTAGCAAGAGATCAAAATTTCCTGTGTAGCTTAATGGCAAGACAAGGTCTAATATGACCCCCACTCTAAAAAACTGGGGCATATTTGCAGCATATTTCGATAGTCCAAGGAGGATGTACAAATATGCATAGCACACAGAAAAGGAGAGCTGCAATTAGTAATTAGTAAAACAGAACACTAAAGCCCTGTACACACGATCGGTTTAACCGATGAAAACCGTCCGATGGATTGTTTTCATCAGACAAACCGATCGTGTATGGGACCCATCGGTCTTTTTTCCATCGGTTTTAAAAAATAGAACATGTTTTAAATTTTTCCGATGGATAAAAAACCGATCGAAAACTCTGATCATCTATGGGCAAGTCCATCGGATAAAAAACCCACGCACGCTCAGAATCAAGTCGACGCATGCTCAGAAGCATTGAACTTCATTTTTCTCGGCTCATCGGAGTGTTTTACGTCACCGCGTTTGGAACGGTCGGTTTTTTGACTGATGGTGTGTAGGCAAGACTGATGGAAGTCAGCTTCATCGGATTTCCGATGGACAAAACCATCGGATTAGAATCCATAGGATATCCGATCGTGTGTACGAGGCTTTAGAGTATTTTTTCTAAATGATGGGAAACAAGTAAAATTATTTTTCCTTCGTTTTCAGAGTAAAGAATATTTACGTTTATTGAATTAAGTACTTATTCAGCAAATAGCAAATGACTGCTGCATCTTAAAGCCACAACAACATGTTTACTATATCTTAAAATGGACCTAAGGCTAGGTAACAACAGGTGCAATCGAGTGTGCGCGCGTTTCCTCGCATCACGTGTAGGGCAGTCCATTCATATCAATGGGCTGCCCAACATGCGAGAAACATGGAAAAAAGTTTCTGACACTTTTCCAAAAACTCACTCCACCGAATCACGTGGTGTCATTAACAATTCATTTCTGTGCGAGTTGGGAAATCGTGCGTTTTTGCCCAAGTGCCCAACATGCAGTAGTGGGAACCTAACCTAACATTATATACAGTATATTTTCCATGGGATGTTCATGCATCTTAATTAATGTTTGTGTGTTGTAGGGTAATGCACCGATATAATCCCCCATTTAAACACAAGATATTGTCAATGTTAAAGAAGGAGCTTTGATGTTAGAAACCCTGACCCTTTCAGTTAGAGCGCACCTTTGGAAAGCATATACTGTAAAAGAAGGCGGAGGCTGTTAGGCAGTACACAGCTATCAGTGAGCAGGATAGCACCATCTTGTTCTTCTGATCTGAGGCCAGTTTATGGAGGACCATGCAGCCATTAAGGCAAAACCATTCCAGTGCCACCTAAGGGGGAAATCTTGGGTCTTCCAATTGGGAACCAATTGCATTCCTTCCTTGGAGGAATTCCCGGGACTTTGGGTAACTCCCTGGCTAGATTAACAGGTCTAACTCTCTAAACTGCTCCTCTGTCATGATTGGACTGTATGAAACTTGTTTAAGCTTAGTACTACCACCATTCTGGAAGGCTGAGATGTTATTTGGTGCTCTTTGAATTAGCAAAAGTGCCAAAGGGAATCTGGGTGTGGATGATCTTTGATCTTAACCAATGGTGGACAACTACTGGGCATTGATCTATGTAGGGAATATCAGCAGGGCAAAACCTAGAGGCAGTAAGGGCTTGAAAGTGTAATCATGCCAAGCTGGACTACTCCCAGGGTCACTTATAGAGTGTTGTCTTGGTCTTCCACTCTGAGTACAGTGATAACCCTGGGGGGCCCCATACTAAAAGGATTACTAATTGCCACATGGGGGCCAGAGAGAATGGTGCCAAGGGGCGTCCCTTCCACTAGGCGAGTCTTCAGGAATGAAAGTGAGAGAGAGGGATCCTGTATACCTCAACACAGTGATATCTCAAGGAAGCACCCCCTGCTTTGCTGCAGAAAGTTTGCTGGATACAGAGCTGAGGTTCTATGCCTCTGGAAGATTGGTGTACTGTTTGAAGGAATATGAAGTGGTGGTGTGGCTGCTTTGCCCAGCATGTGCCCATGTTTTAGTGGAGGCAACCCCTTGGGCCCACTGTAGTACAAGCTACCTGCTAATCTCCTGACAGACTTTGGACCAAAGAGACCCTGGAGGGAAGCTTCTTGGCAGGATAACAGAGCTCAGTAAGTGTGGGGCTTTAGGGAGGAGGGAAAGTTAGATAAGGTTTCAAAATATACAGTATATTTTCTAAAGTTTCTTTACTGGTAAACACTTAACCCCTACACTAAGGCTAGGTGAACACAGGCAATTGTTTTAATAAAATGCCAGAGAGCAAACGCTACACCTGCAGTTGAATTTAATAGCGATCAACTGCCTAAATATGGAGCATTGTGCTATCAAGATGAATCATTTTAATATTCTACACTCCATGAGTGGCAAACAATGGCTTACAGATAGATGTTGTTAATGGACAACCAGAGGTGATTTGGTGATTATAGCATGATTATGCATGTGGCCACCTGACCCTAACCTTTAAACCTAACATTTCTCCTCTTGGTCACATGAGTGCAATTAGTTTTGCACTTCGGTAACACGTTTTCAGCAGAGAGCGGTCTGAAGTCTGCTCTCCGCTAACGTCACTGCTATCAGTCGAGGCAGCGCGTCATCCTGACTTCCGAAGTCTGGATCCGCCAGCTGCCTTGACTGATGGCAGTTATAGCGAGCCGCTGAGACGGCCACTCCCCACCCCTCCACAGCTCATCGCTCCAATGAGCGTGGAGGATCAGAGCAGGAGAGATGCTGACTGACAGACAGCATCTCTGCGCTCGGGAAGGAGTAAGAACCGAGCCATCAGCGGTGTTCGGTGGCTTGGTTCTCAGTGCAGAGACGCCGGGGGACAGCTGCAGCATCGGTCTGATGCATCCACCTAGGTAAGTATGATTATAAAAAACAAAAAACCCATACTTGTGTAGCGCTCCTGCTCCTGATGACCAGGCGCTATGTTTAAATTTAGTGGGTGTCTGAGCTGGTAGTTAGCTCAGACTTTGATGATTAAGGCTAAATCAGCCTCTGTTCCGGCTATGGCTATGCTTGGAGGGATTTCCCATTGTTTGCCTGAAGGTGGCATTACCACCACAGGCCAGTGTTGGAACACAGGCAGGCCAGAGTGTATTGGGTATTTTTCCCCGGGAACAGCTCAGTGGGAGTGGTCTCCCCGCTGGGCATGCTGGGAAAGGGTACTTAAGGGGCAGATGCTATTTTTCGGGGTTCTTTGCCTTGTGGCCCTCCTGGCTCGAGGTATGCGATAGTCAAATTTCAGCCACGGAGCCATGTTGGCCCGAGGCTGCATCTCTGCCAGGTAGGCACAGTTGTCCTGACTGGGGTCTACACTTTGAAGGTGATCCTGTGCTGTCTGTCCTGAGGGAGAGAGCCACTCAATGGAGGAAACCAGGGGAGGACCTGTCCTGGAGAGGACCAAGCGGAAGGCTGGTGTCACGGGGAAGGCCTGGTGACCTTATTGGAGGATGCACTGTCGTTTATGTTACCTTACAGTGTGCCGGGTCGGCTTAAAGGCTCTAAAACTGTAAGGCTGGATCTCCGGATACTAAATCCTGTGGCAGATCATCTTTATCGTCTTAAAGTCTGTCGCAGAGACTGTTGTTCCTCATTTTGTTTGTGCATCATCCCGGCTGCTAGGCTAGTGAGAGGGGCCTATCCGGGTGGGCAATACCCTCTTGAAGAAGAGAGTGGTGAGTGTGATTTTTGAAGCTTAGTAGTTTCCCCAGTGATCTGCATCGTGTGCCTGAACCTTAACCCCGACCCTCCATCCCTCTACCTGTGCAAGTTTGTGTGAAATAAAGCCTAACAAAAAGGGTTTATAACTTGTGCGGACATTGAAGTTTCTATAGACTCTCATCCCCTAGACAATGAATGGTGAGGTAACGTGCAAGGCCCAAATCTAAACCAGCAGCTCCTGCGGGGGTAGTGCTACACTTGTCTTTTAAACATAGCCTTTGACCCTAATTATTCCCCTAAACCTAACCCTTAATACTAAAGTTCACAAAATTCAATATTGAATGATATCTGTGGTGGCCTGTACAGTTCACATACAAGTCCAGTAGGTTTCAATTAGCACTTCAGCAGTATGGTTTTGCCGAACACTTGAGTATTTCTATGGTAGAAGGATCCCATCACAAGGTTAGGACTGAAACCACTTTCCTGTGTTCCCAGTTTACGAACCATTGGCAAGAGTTGCAGCAACAGAGATCTCTTCTTTCATTCATAGAATTGGGTAACAGTCACCATTCTGGACTCTGTAGATCACATATCTGGCTATCCGGTCATCTCTATTTCTCAAAGTGGCACTGCTTTGGTATTTATTGACCATTGAAACATTTGGTAAGGCTTATGCCGCGTACACACGACCATTTTTAATGTCATTGAAAAAAACTGCATTTTTCACGATGTGATTCTTCTCAAGCCTGCCTTGCCTACACACTATCGTGGAAAAAATGCTTGAGTAAAGCGCGGTGACATCCAACACGTACGACGGCACTATAAAGGGGAAGTTCCATTCGGATGGCGCCACCCTTCATGTCAGTAAAGTTTGTTGAGCGGCGATTCACGCTTTTCAGCCTTGTGCTTTTCAGTCCGTTACAGCGTGATGAATGTGCTATCTCCATTACGAACACTAGTTTTACCATAACGTGCGCTCCCGTCTCATACTTGATTCTGAGCATGCGCATTTTTTTTCACGTCGTTAAAGCCGACACACGGCCGTTTTTCATGACGAGAAAAACGACGATGTAAAAAACGACGTGAAAAATCAGCGCATGTTCCAATTTTTTCATGGCCGTTTTTCACGTCGTGAAAAATGCTCTGAAGCCCACACACGATCATTTTTTTTTTTTTAACAAGAAAATACACACGATCATTTTTAATGACCATTTTAAAAAATTTAATTTTTCTCGTCATTAAAAACGGTCGTGTGTACACGGCATTAGTCTAAAGTCAGGACCCTAATAAGAAAAATCAGTTTTGCAGCAGTGCACGGACGAAGGTTTTTGCGATAGCAGGCATCTTGTGGTCTTTGCCCTTAGGTCTTTTATTTTAAAACTGTATCTCTAGGCAAAATGTTTGGTTTGGTTTGAATAAAGAAGGGAAGAGTTGAAACCCGTGTCAGGTTTTTTTGTTGTCTGTGTGCCCTTGGGGAAATTTCCCTTCAATTCCTGTGTTGTCCCTGAAACAGGAGTCTCCAAAGAAATATTTCAGCTTACCTTTTGTTCTGGGGACAACTCTAAAATTTTAGATTTCCCGTTACTTTTTTCTCCATGACAATGGACACCAGTACAGTGGCGTCACTATGGGGGTGCAGGGGGGAGGGGGCGGACCGCACCCAGGTGACACCAGGAAGCAGTTGTAGTGGGTGCCATCAAGCTTCCATCAGTAGGACCCCTTTTACACTGAGGCGTTTTTCAAGCGCTTAAGGGCTAAAAATAGCGCCTGTAAAACGCCTCCCCTGCAGCCCCAGTGTGAGAGCCCGAGTGCTTTCACACTGGAGCGGTGCACTTGTAGAACATTAGAAAAAATCATGCAAGCAGCATCTTTGGAGCGGTGTATACTCCACTTCTCCACCGTCCCTGCCCATTGAAATTAATGGGCACCGCTGCCGAAGCACCTGCAAAGCGCTTCGGCAGCTTTTCGGGCGCATTTAACCCTTTCTTTGGCTGCTAGCGGGGGTTAAATGCGCCCCGCTAGCGGCCAAAAAGCGCCGCTAAAACTAAGGTAAAGTGCCGCTAAAACTACAGTAAAGCGCAGCTAAAACTAGCTGCGCTTTACCGCTAATGCGGCCCGCTGGCAGTGTGAAAGGGGTCTAAATCTGGCTCTTTTCCTCAGCTCAGTCTAACAGAGAAAAGAAGCAGCGCTGTGACAGGGGAGAGGCGAGCTGTGGGCTGTCAATGTATCTCCCCCGCTATGTTAGAATGATTCCCTTTCGGAATTTGTTTTGTTTAATCATTGTTCCAAATCAATTTGTATTTTTGGAAGTTATTTTGGAATATTACATTTATTAGTTTTAACGTGTTAATTCATTATTTCAGGAGATTACTTATGCACTCTGAGTCATCCCTATTAGTCCAACCCACAAAGAGTACCGAAATTAGCTGATTGGACAATATCCACTGGAGTAGCCTGCATCCGAAAGTAAAAAATGGAACAAAATTCATTTCGGATTCATTCGTTATGTTATGATTTAGAGATTCTGATGGTTCCACCTCCATCCAACCCAAACACAATAAGTAGGAATCATCTTGTTTAGCTCTTATACATTATTGTATTTATTGCAATATGTTTCTATTTCATATGTAGGGCAGTTTTTATAATAATGAAAAATGTTAATGCAAAATAAAAAGGATCCGAATCAATTTAGATTATTTGTTATGTTGTTATGTTATTTCGTATTCTTCAACAACGAAAGGGCCAAACTATTGCATCCTGTCATCCGAATTAAACAAATGAATACGAATGAATTTGTTGTTTCGTTATAATTTATTTTGGATTCGTTGAAATTCGTTACTATTGTGATTTGGAGATTCGGATCCATTCAAATCTCCAAATAATTAAAATTTTGTCTGAATTTCGATTTGTAACGAAACAAATTGCACATGTCTACTTCTAAACCAAAATGTAATATATTGCAGCTTACCAGTCTTTAGATGGGATGGTGGCATTTGTTTTCTTTTCTGACATTTCTTTCTTTTATTTTCACCTGGAAATATTCCCAGTAACACACCACGGCAACAACACTTTCTCACCTTATCCTAGCTATGGAAAAGCAGCGTTGTTACCCTGGGAAATAAGAACCCTCATCATAAAGGTGGTAGGTGTTCTGCAGTCCACTGGGCAGGGTTGAGAAAACACTGCAAAGCGAATTAAATGCTCACAGGATTTCTGGCGGGAACAGGGTCTTTTTTTTTGGTACTTATTGAAGAGAGAACACACTTTCAATATTATATTTAACAGACCAAAAGGGAGCAAAAAAGAGAAATGTATTATTAGAGTTTACATTCTTTAACCACTTGAGGTCCGCACTATAGCCGAAAGATGGCTACAGCGCGGACCTCAAATGCCGGGAGGGCGTCCATGGACGTCCTCCCGTTCTCGCTTTGCCCGCTCTGTGATCGCCAAGTTCTTCGGACTCGGCTGATCACAGAGCAGGGTAAAGGGCCAATCAGAGAAGGCCCTTTACCCCCTGATCAGCTGTCAGCCAATGAAAGCTGATCACGGAAGTAAACAGAAGCCAGTTATCTGCTCTTTTTTACTTTACGCTAGCAGCGTGAAGAAAACAATAAAGCTGGTAACTGGCTTCTGTTACAGGGACATCGGTCCCCTACGTGCCAACCAGTGCTGCAAATCAGTGTCCACCAGTGCCATCTAACAGTGCCCACCAGTGCCATCTAACAGTGCCCACCAGTGCCACCTATCAGTGTCTCCCGCTCAGTGCCCATCAGTGCAGCCTCATCAGTGCCTCCTGATCAGTGCCCACCAATGCAACCTTATCAGTGCCAAATCATCAGTGTCCTTCAGTGAAGGAGAAAAAATACCTGTTTGCAAAATTTTATAACAAAATAGGAAAAACTTTGTTCTTCAAGATTTGTTTTTTTTTTTTTAACAAAAAATAAAAAACCCAGTGGTGATTAAATACCACCAAAAGAAAGCTCTATTTGTGTGAAAAAAAAATGATAAAAATTTCATTTAGGGTACAGTGTTGCATGACCGCGCAATTGTCATTCAAAGTGTGAGAGCGCTGAAAGCTGTAAATTGGCCTGGGCAGGAAGGGGGGTATACAGTAAGTGCCCAGTAAGGAAGTGGTTAAGATAGTTATCCCAGCACATTCTCATCTTGGGGTGCGATGTGCTAAAGAAGATCAGTCACTTTATGTAGTAGCCCCCCCGGACTTGCAATGAACGTGTTGTGTACTCTGTCACAGTGCCAAGGATTTCTATGCTCCCTTCTTCTCAAAACAAGGACATTGAAAAGCATTGTGTACAAAGGGGGATTCCATACAGTCAGCAATTCTCTTTAAAGGGGAATTTTAGTGATTCATTTTTTTTTTCTATGTGAACGATATCAATAGTTTCATTGATATGTCCCATTTATCTTTTCTTGTTTCTCCCATTCTTCTCAATTGCCGCCCTGTAGCTGCTCACACCAAGCAGTTGGTAGTGGGTCTACTCTGTATTGCAGATCTTTGAGGGGAAAACTTCATAGGAGAGGGGTGAGGTAACCCATACAGGGTTCAATAGAAATTAACACCTGTACTTTAACATATATCTAAAATCAAATCTTGCATTTAGATACAGTAAGGAAAAGTCATTTTTGTTTTCTATGCTGTGCCCCATTGGGGAGATTTCCCTTTACTTCCTGGTCTGTGCACACAACAGGGAGTGAGAGGAAATCTCTTAAAAGTGAGGGACACCTTTAGACAGTTCTCACCATAACACATGTCCCTATTAAAATATTTCTATCTCTATTTTTGTTCTGGTGACAATACACTTTTTTAATAATAATAAAAAAAGCTACACTGTAGTAAATGAGAATTGCACTGCAGTTTAAAGCGGAACGTCAGTAATTTTTTTTCAGCTTTCTATCTATTAAATCTTCTGCCCTTTTTGTTTTAACTTTGGATAGTAATTATTTATTTTTTTCTGCCAGTAAATACCTTATAATAGTAAGACATTTTAATTACAAATTATGTGAGCAGACTGCAGTTCCTCTTTAACATTCCTTCTTTTTTTTTTTTGCCTGTATCCAAATCACCTGAAGGTAGCTGCATATGACCCATTGTCAGGATTTAACCACTTCCCCCGGGGTTGACGGCAGGCATCATCCAGATATCTTTTTTTTTCCAGAAAGCGTTTCCCTGCAATGTAAAAGCAATCATAGCGGCTGTTTGGTCGCTTGATTGCTTTTACAGGCGGCAGGAGGGGACGTTCTGCCACCCGGGACATCCTCTCCTCCTTCTGCCGCCATCCGGTGCTTCTCCTGACTCGACCGTGCGATCAGGGAGCAGGAGAATGAATCCACTGGCGGTTAACCATAGAGCTGGTTGTGGACCAGATGGTCTCCAGCCATCTCTATGATCCTTGGAGGCCAGAAGCGACATTATGATGTAATTTTCAGCAGATGTAAACACTGCCATGTTTCTTTTTTCACTGGGAAGCCTGGGATCTATTTTTTTTTAGCTCAGGCGTCCCAGCATAGAGGAGAGATTTGGAGACTTATAGACCCCAGATCTCTCTGTAAAGAGGACCTGTCATGCCCTTTTACAAGGAATGTTTACAAAAAAAAAAAAAAAGTGTAAAAATAAAAACAAAAAAAGTTTAAAGCGCCCCCATCCCCTTGTGCTCGCACGCAGAAGTGAACGCATACATAGGTCACGCCCGCATATGTAAACAGCATTTAGACCACACATGAGGTATCGCTACGTTCGTTAGAGCAATAATTCTACCGCTTGACCTCCAACTCTAAACTGGTAACCTGTAATATTTTTAAAGCGTAACCTATGGTGATTTTTAAGTACCGAAGTTTGGTGCCATTCCACGAGTGTGCACAGTTTTAAAGCATGACATGTTAGCTGATGTTACGCTAAGTATATACCTTTCACAATATACAAAAACATTTTGGTAAACTATTGTGTTTTTTTTATTCATGAAAGTATTTTTTTGTAATTTGTGTTTGAAAAATTTCTGCGCAACAACCCTAGGACAGGGATAGGCAATTAGCGGACCTCCAGCTGTTGCAGAACTACAAGTCCCATGAGGCATAGCAATACTCTGACAGCCACAAGCATGACACCCAGAAGCAAAGGCATGATGGGACTTGTAGTTTTGCAACAGCTGGAGGTCCGCTAATTGCATATCCCTGCCCTAGGACATAATTTCAACCACTGCCATTTTATTCCCTTGAGTCTTTGCTTAAATACATACACAGTATCCCACAAACCTCTGGATATGACGCTGAGCACGTGCCATCAACTTCTTTGGTTGACCATGGTGAGGCCTGTTCTGAGTGGAACCCGTCCTGTTAAACCGCTGCATGGTCTTGGCCACTGTGCTGCAGCTCAGTTTCAGGGTCTTGGCAATCTTCTTATAGCCTAGGCCATCTTCATGTAGAGCAACAATTATTTTTTTCAGATAATCCGAGAGTTCTTTGCCATGAGGTGCCATGTTGAACTTCCAGTGACCAGTGTGAGAGCGATAACACCAAATTTATCACACCCGCTCCCCATTCACACCTGAGACTTTGTAACACTAGCGGGTCACATGACACCGGGAGGGAAAAAATGGCTAATTGGGCCCAATTTGGATTTTTCCACTTAGGGGTGTACTCACTTTTGTTGCCACCGGTTCAGACATTAATGGCTGTGTTGAGTTATTTTGAGGGGACAAATTTACACTGTTATACGACCACTACTTTACATTGTAGCAAAGTGTAATTTCTTCAGTGTTGTCACATGAAAATATATAATAAAATATTTACAAAAATGTGAGGGGTGCACTCACTTTTGTAATTTTCTTAAGTGTCAGAATTGGCTTCAGTGGCAAGTGGTTAAAGCGTTAAACCCACAACAGTAAAATCTGTCTGTATATGCAGAATAGCATGCTTGTTATACTCACTGTGGAACTTAAGGGGGTTAATCCTCTGCCTTGTGTAAAAAGGCTATTTGATCCTGTATGCACAGATCCTCCCCCTTTCTGCAGGGTCTCTCTGGGCAAGGCCAGATAATACAGTCAGATTGGTCCCCCTGCACATGCTTAGTTTGGTCCCTATTGCTGTAGAGAATATTTCCTTGCTGAGCTAGCTAGGTCACACGATATTGACATCACACATGTGGGTGTGTATACACATGTCCTAAATAACAGCCCAGTCCCTCCCTCTATGAGAAAGAAGTGGATAGGATGTCACATCTTGATTGGAGGGACTATCCAATTCCCATAACAGCATGAGGACACAGGCTGTAGTGGAAATCTCCTCCTACCTCAACACTCAGGCAGACCCAGCAGTTTATCACGTGACGTGGTATACAGATCAGCCAAAAAGGTATATAGTGGCAGTATTTTAAAGTAAAAATACGATTTATAAGCTGTGGGCACTGGGGGGGTTGGACTATTTACTGTACAATCCAGAAATACAAATACTTTTGCAGGCAAATTAGTCCCTATGTATATGTATTTGAACCAAGTATTTAGCAGATTGCCTGAACTTTAGCTTTAAAATAAAATGTCTATAGTAAAATAAATAAAAGTAAAATAAATTTACACAACAAAAAGCAAGAAAAGAGACAAAGCCATTTACTGAAAATAGTTTATTTTGGGGAGACACGTCCCCCCTCTTGGAGATGTTTACATGTGGCCCAGAATCTCTGTAACACTGCCATATATCTCTAGGCCTGCACTGCATCAGTACTAAGAAATAGCTTTCTCTGGTACAAACAAAGACTCCTGCATCCAGACTCCACACATAGCAGATTATTCAGCACCCCTTCCCTATCACACCTCTTTTTATTAGTTCACACATCAATTATTTACAGCATGAAAAATACTTAAGCACAGAAATAAAGTGATTAAAATAAAATATATATATAATATTTACACCACAAATACAAAATGTATTTATTCAGGGGACACTGGACTGAGCCAGTAATTTCCATTTGTCTAACAAGGAACTCCCTTCCTACTATAAAACGCATTTACATTGATGATAAAACTTCCACAGTGGAGACATATCAAAACTCTAGCGCCCACTAGTGGCCGTGTCCAGTCACAACAATTGTTGATCACAGGAAAGCAAAAAAAAAAAAAGAAGCAGACTTTCTGGGTGTGTCTCCCATTTAGTGTGAGATTGTATTCAAATGCAGAACATGACTACTACTCCAGTTAAAAATGAGTTTGGTTTTCTTAAAGTGAGATGAGAATTAAAAGCGAGATGAGAATTACCAGCAGTAGATCTATACAGTATTTAGGAACAGAATCCCAGAATATAAACACACCGCACATGTATAAAACACACATATCCTATTGGAAAACACAGGGGGGTTATATGCTGGATAATATTTGTAATATATGTGCTCAGACGGTAAAGTAAACGTGACAGATTGCCATCAACCACTGTTGGTCAACCCTTGGCCCTCTAGTGTTTTAAAGCTAACCTGTGCTTTGCCTGTTCAGGGGAAATAAACAGCTTCACGTTAAAGGAGTTGCAAAGTCTCAAGTATTTTTTTACCTTAGTGCATTCTATTTATTAAACAGGTGAAAAACCTTCTGTGCTGCAGCTGCCTTCCAGACCCCTCCCCCCCCCTTTTTTTTTTACCTGAGCCAGCAATGTGCACAAGCCCAGCGGCTGTCTCGGGACTTCATTGAATAGATTGAGAGCAGCGGGAGCCATTGGCTCCCGCTGCTCTCAATCAAATCTAATGACACAGGAGTCAAGACCGAGTCCCGCTCTGTGTCAATGGACGCAGCAGCGGGACTCGAGAGCACGCGCGCACACGTGACCCTATGGAAAGCGGCTCTCCGTGGGGGCAAACAAAGGGGAGAAAGCCAGGAGTGCCAGCGGGGCACCCCAGAAGAGGAGGTTCAGAGCTGCTTTGTGCAAAACCCTTGCACAGAACAGGCAAGTACAACAGGTTTGTTAATTTTATTAAAAAAGAAATCTGAACCTTTACAATCACTTTAATGCAGAACTCTGGGAATTACCCAAAGCCACCATTTTCAATAGGGGGCGCACTGCAAGGGTATATTTTGACTAACTCCTGGAGATCAGCTGTAACGAAGCCCTCCCTAACAGTATATATTTATGTCACTCCATTCAAAGTGGGGAGCTGAACAATGGCGGAAAGAAATAAATTTATCGAACCGGTTGCTTTGTCCTACATTTCTTTCAATTGTGCCACCACGTTTTGAGCAATAGTGGGCACTGCGGTAACAAAAGCTTCTAAACTCTGGTTGTGGATGGCCAATTTGTATTACGACAAAATTAACTTGATTCATCAAGCTGCGCAGTTGTCACTTAACCGTTTGCCGACTGCCTCACGCACTTCTACAAAAATCGGCAGAATGGCACAGGCAGGCAAAGCAATGTATATATACGTTGCATTGAATCTGCCGCCTAGCGCGCACGTCCGCCACGGTCTCCTTGACCATGCCCGCAGACTTGATGTCCGCTTTTGTCCCACGATCGGGTCACGGAACGGCAGAATGCCTTTGTAAGCAAATCGGGAGCAGCGAACAGTGACATGTCACAGTAAGCCACGCCCCCTAACAGTTAGAATCCCTCCCTAGGACACACATAACCCCTTCCCCACCCCCTACTGGTTAACCCCTTCCCAGCTAGTCACATTTATACAGTAATCAATGCATTTTTATAGCACTGATCGCTGTATAAATGTGAATGGTCCCAAAATAGCATCAAAAGTGTCCGTCATAATGTCGCAGTCATAAGAAAAAAAAAATTAAAAAAAAAAAAAAATTAAAAATAAAATCGCTGATCGCCGCCATAGCTAGTATAAAAAAAAAAAAAAAATGGCATAAAACCACCCCTTATTTTGTAGACGCTATAACTTTTGCGCAAACCAATCAATATACGCTTATTGCGATTTTTCCCCCCCCCAAACTATGTAGAAGAATACATATCGGCCTAAACTGAGGGAAAAATAAAATAATTTATGTTTTTTGGGGATAATTATTATTATTATAGCAAAAAGTATAAAATATATTTTTTTTAAATTGTTGCTCTATTTTTGTTTATAGCGCAAAAAATAAAAGCCGCAGAGGTGATCAAATACCACTAAAAGAAAGCTCTATTTGTGGGGAAAAAAAAAAAAAAGTCAATTTTTTTTTGGGAGCCACATTGCGCAATTGTCAGTTAAAGCGACGCAGTGCCGAATCGCAAAAAGTGGCCTGGTCATTTGGCAGCCAAATGGTCCGGGGCTGAAGTGGTTAAGGATGCATTTCTGCATGCGCGTTTTTGACATGTTCTGGTGCGTTACTGATGCATTCCAGATGCTTTTTTTCACTGTACTGGGGCTGGGGTCTGGTGCATTTTTGATGCGCTTTACCCCGCTCCAGCACAAGAAATATGCAGCATGTTCTTTTATTTTCTGGAACTGGAATGCCCTGGAACTGACCACACTGGTGTGAACTATGCCAATGGAAATCATATAACCTACTTTCGCAATTGATGCAGAAAAAAAAAAAAAAAAGCCACGCACTGAACTGAGCGTGCTGTGAACTTACGCAAAGTATTTACAATCTTCTTTTCAGAATACAAGGTTACTTTGAATCTAAAAACAGCAACAGGGTTACTTTAAGCACTTCTATGTGTTCCTTGCTGCAAAGGCCAGTTATAGGTTGGGGTGGTTGCCATTGGTTTGCTTTAAAAATGACTGTAAAGTTTCATCTTTTTTTTTTTTTTATAAAAATAACAAAACATGTTCTACTTACCTGCTCTGTTGCAGTTGGTTTTGCACAGAGCAGCCCAGATCCTCCTCTTCTCGGGTCCCTCTTCTGTGTTCCTGGCCCCTCCCTCCTGCCCCCACAGCAAGCAGCTTGCTATGGGGGCACCCAAGCCGAGCTGCTGCTCTGTGTATCCATCCAGACATGGAGCTGCGGTTTGGCCATGCCCCCTCTCTCCTGATTGGCTAACTGACAGCAGCGGGAGCCAATGGCGCTGCTGCTGTGTCTCAGCCAATCTGGAGGGAGAATTCTGGACGGCCGAGTCACTCGTGGACATCGCTGGACAGAGATGGGGCTCAGATAAGTATTTGGGGGGCTGAGGAGGGCTTCTGCACACAGAAGGCTTTTTAATCCTAATGCATAGAATGCATCAAGACAAAAACCTTCAGACTTTACAACCCCTTTAAGCACAGTTCAAGGTACCCTAAATGCCATTACAGCGTGATGAATCAGGGCCATTGCCATCACAGGCAGACAGGTAACACGGATACTTGCATTTTAACTTCTATTCTACAATAAAAACTGGGCTGGACCAATACCAGGCACCAGGTTGCCAGCAAAAAAAAAAAAAAAAAATCTGGTGCCTAACACGTTGGAGTCATATTTTTTTCCAATGGAAAACAAAGACTTCCTGGCTCCCAAAATTTACTGACTGGTTTCTGAATTCAAACTGAACCCCTCCAGCCATAAAACAAAGATGGTCCGCTGCAGGAATGCCATTCACTGCAACATATCCCAGACCAACAAAGAGGAATGACTAAAGCAAAGTAAGACTAAAACGCAATCACGATCATACATTGTGATCGCTGTACTGTAATTATACATCTCCTGTCCCTGTATAGAACGTTTCTTTTTTGGAAAGACATACAAAGTTTTCTCAGGTCCAATGCAAGGTAAACATTAAAGTTGAGCTCTGGGATGAGCAACTATTATCTGAATACAATCTGTGTATTTCTTCAAGATCTGTGCAAACGTTGCCTCTATGCAGGAGCTCCATATTATAAAGAGCGGTCACTGCTGCTCTCGCTGCTTGTTTAGGGTGACTTGTCAGTAGACCCCCCCACATATTGGCTATATACACCACCATGATAATGTCACCACTACTTTTACAAGGTAACATCTGGGGTGACAATGGTATTAGTAGCACACAAGGGCAATTATACTGTTTGTGGCTAAAAAGGAATAGATTTAAGACAGTTTCTCAGCCCAGAGTTCAGCTTTAAGTTCTAAGCAGGTCTCCAAGGTACAAAATCAGAAACCAAGTCTAATTTTAAATTCGTACATTACCCATTCTAAGGCTGGCCATACATTTTTCCCTTTAAAATTTACCAAAAACATAATATGAGGTCAAACCTGAACGCTATCAATGTGCATGCAATCAGGCCAGCCCTTGCACTACATAGTTGAAGATAAATCTAAAGGAAATGGAATAAGAAAATTGTATAATGTATGGCCAGCCCAAGGTTGTGAACAGAAGAGGGGACCTGTAATAAAAATGCTCAGAAAAACTCTTCAGAGACTTTAAGTGCAGATTCTTTCCTCCATTATATCTAGTGTGGGGGGAAGGGAGAGCAAGAGATTAGGAGAAAAAAAAAAAAAAGAAAAGAAAATTTACATCATGGTGTATAATACGGCTCGCTGCCAAGTCCTTGTAGTGAGAGCTGCCCCCTTTTTTCCAGCTGAATTGGTAATGAAGGCGTTTGTTGCACCCTTCAGTACCGCTTTGGTCTATGGTGCGTTGGAGAGTTGTGCGGACATTATGCGGGTAGAACCCTCTCTAGTGTCTCCCGAGTAGCAGTGGAAAGGCGATCAGGAAAGCGGATGTCAAACTCTACGATCAGATCGCCTCGCTGATCTGGTGCTTTTGGCAGTGGAAGTCCTTCTCCATGAATTTTGCGTTTGGTCCCCGGGTTGATAATGTCCCTAATGACAAGAGGAATAGTGCGTCCGTCCAATGTGGGAGCGTTGACTGAGCAGCCACAGAGAGCCTGAGGAGAACACACAGGATTTTCATAAGATATAAAAGACGGGACAACAATATAGAGGATTAAGTACAAAAAACAATGATCAATGACAAAATATGCTAATCCATTCAAATAGTAGAGATGCACCAAAATTTGGGCTGAAAATGGTGTTATCGGCATTAGCCGATAGAGAAAAAAAGGTGCCAATAATGGCACTGAAAACGCACGCAATTTTGCAGCGAATTTGCACCATCTTTACTGTGCTTATGGTGCATTTTTCATCGGTCATGTGACTCAAAAACCACATCACTGGTGTGTTAATGATGCGTTTTCAATGCATTATCAACTGGGAGGTGAGTTTTTTTCTTTTAAACTGACAAAAAAATGCAGCAAGCAGGATTTTTAACACCACAATGGAAGCACTATAGACCAGTGTGCAGACATACATAGAATTTAAAGAGAGATACATTTTTCTTGAGCTAAAGGTGCCAATAATGGCCGACGATAATATCATACATTTTAAATGAATCTTAATTTACCGTAATTAAAAAGTTGAATAAAATACAATTATATATAAAAATTGAAATTTTTTTTTTATAAACTGTCATTTTCAGTTTTTGCCCAAGTACATCCTGCATTTTCGGTACCAAAAATTTCTATCTGGCGCACCTCTACCAAACAGTGCGTCCATCAGATGTTTCTTCAAAAAAAGTTTATCTAAACCCAAGAACAAAAATGTAATAGTTTTTACCCCATCAGTTCTTAGGCCTGATTAACACCTATGCAGTTTTAGTGCATTTTGCAGATTTGCACTGCAGTCCATTAACATGGTTTCCTATGGAACACATTCTGTAGTGCAAAATGCACTAAAAATGCATAGGTGTGAATCGAGCCTTAGATGGGTTGGCCGCATTTACTTTTTTTTTTTTTTTTTAGGCCAAGTACATCTACCACATGTACAGAAACATGGGAGCTCTGGAACCCACCAGCACGGCCGGGAGTAGAGGACAGCACAAGCCGTGGTCATCCATCCGGACGGAAATACTGCTGTGGGGCTTACATATCTAAATGCTTTTTATTCTTGGGAGTTTTATTAATTATATTAAAATTGGTGCACAAATTACTGCACTTAGGCCCCCCTTTCACACTGAGTTTTTCCAAGTGCTTTTGAGTTTTTTTTTTTTTAAAAAGCGCACATAAAAAGCTCAAGAAAAATGCTACCCTTTAAAAATCAATGAATGTTTTCACACTGGGGCGGTGCGCTTTCACTGCAGAGAAAAACACACACACACACACACACACACACACACACAGGCAGGTTTGAAGCAAACCAGTGTGAAAGTGCCCTTATGCCGCGTACACACAACAGTTTTTCATGACGAGAAAACGGCCATTTTTTAGATTGGTCGTGAAAACCGGTCATGTGTATGCTCCATAGCATTTTTTGCGACGAGAAAACTGCCCGCAAAAAAATTAGAACCTGTTCTATTTTTTCTCGTAGTTTTTCCCATCATTCTTTTTCTCGTCGCAAAAAACGGGCGCATGAATGCTTTTCCGAGGGGGGGAAAAAAAACGTGCATGCTCAGAATCAAGTATGAGACGGGAGTGCTCGTTCTGGTAAAACTAGCGTTCGTAATAGAGATAGCACATTCGTCACGCTAAAAAGCACGAGGCTGAAAAGCGTGAATCGTCTCTCACCAAACTTTACTAACACAAGATCAGCAAAAGCAGCCCAAAGGGTGGCGCCTTTCGAATGGAACTTCCCCTTTATAGTGCCGTCATATGTGTTGTACGTCACTGCGCTTTGCTCAAGCATTTTTTTTCATGAACGCGTGTATGCAAGGCAGGCTTGAGAGGAATCACGCCGAGAAAAACGTTGTTTTTTGCATGACAGGAAAAACGGTTGTGTGTACGCGGCATTAGAGTGGCGCTGTTTTTTTTCCTCTCCCCAAAATGGCCCACAGAGCTTCCAACTGCTTCCAACTCTGATAGAGTGTATGGGGTCTAAGGGGAGAAGCCAGCCAGCTATTAGATTTTCTGCAGATTTTTGTCTTCATATTTAACAAAACCATATAATATGAGGTTAAAGAGTGTCAATATGTATGCAATCAGGCAGGCCCTTGTACTATATGGTTTTGGTAAATCTGAAGACAAAAATCTGCCGAAAATCTAATCATGTGTATGGGGTCTTAGTGTCTGCCTTTGGATTCAAGTGTAATAGGACTTTGCTCATTACACATGGACTGCTTTTGCCATTATTCATTAACAGGAATATAAGGCTCTGAATTTATCAGTTATTGGTCACTTGCTCCTATGATCTTTTTCTCCTCCATAGCACTTTAAAAATACAAAAAAATGTCTTATGTACAGAAACATTCCTGCCAGAAATCCGGTGTACATTTGGCTTCCTGTATACTGAACCCAAATGTAAAACAATTTGGCCAACGTTCCCAATTCTCTTCTGAGGACTACAGAACACCTACATTTTGAAGAAGGGTATGTGTGTGTTCTGTAGTCCTATTCTGAATTAAAAAGGCTTAGGAAGAAATGCTGCTCCTCTATATCTACAGAAGGACAGTAAGTGTGTTACTGGCAGGATCACCAGCTGAAAAAGTAAAAATAGGATAACAAAGAAAACCAATGCAGTCAACACCTATAAAGACTAATAAGCTACAACAGTAGGCAACCTTAAAGAGGTGGAGACCTACCCGAACAACATGGGAGAAGTCAAAGATCACCGGGCACAGGGTCACCTCCTCACACCAGATTTAATTCTGTAATTGCTGTACTACCACGACATAATCGCGTGCATTGCACGACAATCATATCTTTAATCTGGTGGTTCACCAAGCCCGCAGGACATAAAAGTCTATGGCTAAGCACAAGTCAGTATAAGAGATGGAGTGCAGTTGGTATCACGCCGCATGGGACAGGAGCCGACACTACAGAGGAGGCATCGGCTTATGTGGCTCTTGTTCCCTACTACATCTCCAACTTTACAAGTAGTCCCTCTGCATTGCATTTGGTTTGATGCTCTGGGATGGCAGGTCAGCAAACCAATACCGCGATCTACTAGAAGATCGTGATCTATGGGTTGCTGACCCCTGAGCTATGATATATTACATTTTTGTGCTTCAGTTTATATAAACATTGTGCCATACACACACACACTTAATGGGCAGGGCCTTGCGTATTTACGCTTTGCCAGCATTTGTCTTGTAAAAATGCCTCAGCAGGATTACCTGCACAAGATGGCAAAGTTCAGTGGTGTGGGCAGCATCACTGATAAGTATTAAGCATTCTCTTTACATTGAGTGCCTGTTTTTTTTTTTTTTAAGTAAAAAGGGACAGTGGCCGTTGAATTGAATTATCCCTATTGGTAATAAATGTTTAACCGTCATTGGCTGCATATAGGGGAACGGTAACAAAGAGATATTATCTATCTATCTATATTGACAGAACCATCTCCGTGACGTTTGGCACATTCAGTAAGGCAGTTTAGAGCATAAAGAAAGTTTTAGGAAATGCACTTTCATTTTCAGTTAATGAAGATTTTAAAAAAGCATCACATTATAAAGCACGGCAGTGTTGTTTATAAATCTGCATTAAACACTGCTTGGTTTGAATCGCCAAGGCACGCAGAGTGCAATTAAAATATAGTCAGAGTTCTCTGTGCTGCAATAAGCATGAAAAAAATAACAAACAAACAAAAAAAAAAAAAAAAACACTGTGGCCTGTGATTTATGAACAGTCCGTAAAAAGCAGGCTGTGATGTAGAGCAGGTACTGTTCATGGAGACATCAGAGGTCTGTTAGACCAGGGTCCCCAACCCCCGGGGCGTAGACTGGTGCCAATTTGTGGCCGGTTGATGACCGGGCCACACGACAGGAGGTGAGCTGCGGTCGACATGGGGCCATCACAGACCGCGGTCCCCGCTCACCTCCTGCTGTGCAGCCCGGTTATCAAAAGGCCACGGACTGGCACTGGTCCATGGCCCGGGGGTTGGGGATCCCCATGTGTCCTCTCCTTGCTCCTCCGCTCACCCACCCAACAATGTCCTCCTGGTAGCAGGGCAGGGGGTGAGAGGAGCTGCAGATCTGAATGCAGAGCTCCTCCCACCCCCTGCCCTGCTGTCAGGATGATGGAAAGGCAGAGGAGCAAGGAGAGGACACACAGACTGATAACAGCCTCTGCTCTTCCAAAAAAAAAAAAAAAAAAGTAGGAGTCCTGTGCAGGGAAGGCAGAGCTTGGAATAGGGGAAGACTGGAGGAGCACGGTGATGGAGGAGGCTGTGATTGATATATACCAGGGGACGGAACTGTAAAAGGGGCACTGTAATCATTACAGTGCAGTCCCCTTTACATCACAGCCCCCTTTTACAGAGAAGTCCCCATTACATGAATGTAAAGTGGACCACACTGTAAAGGGGCACTGTGATATGAAGGGGAACTGAGGACAATCGGACTGCTTTAAAGAGGGAACTGTTCTGCAAAGGGGGGGGTTGTGGTGTGGAGGAGGGCTGAGGACACAGGGGCGTCATTCCTTCAGAGTTCTGTGAATGAATGAACTACCTACAAGTACCAACATCCTTTGCGGCTGAGAGCTTGTAGTTCTCAATGAACTACCAAGGCGCTGTGGAGCGCTCTAGTAGTCCATGGATTCTTCCTGTCATTGTGTAACTGCCTGACCGTACCAGGTACGAGCAGACTGCTACACTGACAGTCTGCAGGATACTGAGACTGCACCTGCGATCTGCTTTACAGGCTCCTAAAATAAAATAAAAAAATAAAAAAGTGCTTTTATCTGCAAAAAATGTGCATTTTTTTTTTTTTTTTTTAGAAAGTTGAGCTTATCCTTTAAAGTCCTACCGAGGAGGATATATAACAAAATGTCCACTTTTAACTTAAACCCCTTAACGCTGGCGCCTCCTCCTAGCCATTTACGGGTTTTTGAAGCCAAGAGGGCTGGGTTTATGATCATGTGACCGCTGTGATTGGCTGTCACATCATCAGAGCTTTCCGTTCCGGTGCCCATAACTGTGCCGCCATTCTAGGCACAGGTTGGTTTACTTTATGGTACGCAAATATGTGGCCTCTCGAGGTCAAGGCCCACCGGCTGTCTGTGCCAAGAGGATAAAAAGGCAAGAGAACCCTTATATGTGTGCCTCTGTGATTTAGGTTCCATTTACCCTGCAATGTGTGCATTGAGCGCAGGTAATGCGTATGTGCTGACAAGCTGTGTTGCGGTTCATTTGAACATGCCCTTTTCTCCTCACTTCCTGGAACAAGCAAAGGCTCTACAGCATGGCAGAGGTGCCAAACTTGTGCTGGCCCGTTTTTCCTGTGCAATGATGTGCGTTGCGTTGAGATGCATTATTGTGCATTGAGTAGGGCTTGCTTTACTTTTTCACAGCAAACATCAGTGCATCACACCAGCATGGCCTGCGCTCATTTGAAAGGCAGGTGGGAGAGCTAGAAACAAAAATGAACCAAGTCAGAAGGGCAGCATGGTTTCAATTCTCTTGGACAGGACTTTTAATTTAAAAATGGCTGATAGGTTTGATTTAAAGTGGGGCACTCACTGGAGAGGGAGGCCCTAAATGGTAAAAGTGACAGAGTCTCTTAAACCGCCTCCCGCCCGCTGTATAGGCAAATGGCTCTTGTTTTGGGCCAACGTCATGGGACACAGCACGACCCTGATCTTGGTAAAGAGCTCATGACTTTACATGTGATCAGCTGTGATTGGACACAGCTGATCACATGGGTAAACAAGAATGTGTCGGTAATCGGCTCTCCTCGCCTTACACTGACAGAGTGTGAGGAGAGGAGAGCCGATCAGCAGCATCTCCTCACAGGGGAGATTGTACAGATAATCAGGGCACTGATCATCAGTGCCCTAATTATCAGTGCATCTCCAACAGTGCCCAGCAACGATGCCAATCTGTGCCCTTTGGTGATGCAAGTCAGTGCCACCTATCACTGCCCATAAGTTCAGCCCATCAGCGCCACCCCATAAGTGCAGTAGAAAAATTACTTGTTTACAAAATTTCCGGACAAACTAAGAAAAACTTTTTTTTTTCTCCTGTAAATAATCAGTCTTTCGTTTTTTGTTTTTTTTTTTAGCAGGAAAATAAAAATAAAACCAGTGGTGATTAAATACCACCAAAAGAAAGCTCAAATTTTTTGGGGGAAAAAAAAATAGATAATTTGGGTACAGTGTTGCATGACCATGCAATTGTCATTCAAAGTGTGACAGCACTGAAAGCTGAAAATTGGCCTGGGCAGGAAGGGGGTAAAAGTGTCCATAGGCAAGTGGTTAAAGGACTAGAAGGAAAATGCTTATAGCTTCCAATGCCCCTTCCTTTTAGGGTCCAGAAAGCATTAGTGTTAGAAGACTACTTACCTCTCTCAGGCTGATCTTGGCTGTGTACACCACGTTTGACGAATCTCTCTTGAACACTGAATGTGGTTTGTCTTTCAGCACAAACACAATATCTGCAGGGATATTAGATGGTGTTTCGTCACCCTCCTTGGGGAATGTGATCTTCGTTCCTTCCTTCCAGCCTTTCTTCACTTGAATCGTGAGGATTTTATCCTCGTTGTGTACGTTTCTCCCATCGGGACCCAGACGCTTGTGGGAAATCTTCATTTTCTTTGTGCAGCCGGTGAAAATTTCCTCAAGAGATACTGGGAGCTCCCTGATTACTGGCGGGTCTTGTTTCTTGTTCATCGGCGGACCTCGGCCTGGAGCACCTCTCGGGAAGCCACCTAGATGACCAAAACCACCCATGCCACCCATACCTCCCATACCTCCCATGGGAAACCCTGAGAAGGGATCCTCTGTCTCCATGTCTTCATCATTTCGTACAAAGAAGTTGTCAAATGGGTTACGGCCTCCGAAAAACTCTGAGAACATGGCATGAGGATCTCCATGGAAGCTGTAACTGAAAGAAGGACCATTGTTACCGCATCCTCCACCACCCGGGGTTCCCTTTAGGCCTGGGAAAAGAAAAACAAACACTCATTAATAAACTGCAGCTCAGGAGATTATGCACCAACATCCTAGCACAGTATCTGAAGTGTCCTGTTGTCTTCCTGAGACACTAGATATGTGACAGTTATAGTAACACACACACACACACACACACACACACACACTTATTTAGATTTCTAGGGGGTGCAAATTTGTACCTTTGCAACATAAGAGAATGTCACACTAAAAGTACTAAAGAATATGACATTTTAAATGGCACTCCATCACACACTCAGAGGACTTGCTTATGTAGCAGCTAATGAGCATTGTATGTTTAATGGTCATTGGCCTGAAACATAATCGAGCCGAAACCTTATAAAAACGCACTTGTCATAATATGGGTCCAAGTCTGCACAGAAGGACTCCTGGCTACCTCCCTTGAAGACCACCCAGGCCAGAAAGAGGAGGTAGGCAAACCCCCCTCAGCCCCACCAAAAAATTATTATATATTTATTTTTTGCGAGGGGGAAAAGGGAGAATGAGACTACTTTTTTTTCTTAACTGGGCTGAACTGCACTGCAATGATGTGAATTATGCTCATAGGATTACCTTGATTTTGGGCTGTCTATGCAGTTGGATTGCAGTTCAAAATGCATCCAACTGCGTTTGGTTCGAAAGGGCCCTTAAATCATTTAGATTTCATTCATTAACCACTTGCCGACCAGCCGCCATCGACGGCAGGTCGGCTATCCTGTGCAAAATCGCCTTAGCTGTACGGCGGCTCGCGCAGGCGCTGTTGCGGGCGGACTCGATCTCCGTCGGCAACCCGCGATCGCCTTGTACACAGAGGCAGAACGGAGAACTGCCTATGTAAACAAGGCATTTCCCTGTTCTGCCTAGTCACATGACACAGATCTACTGTTCCCAGTGATAGGGAACAGTGATCTATCATGACCCAGTAAGCCCATCCCCCCCTACAGTTAGAACACGCTGAGGGAACACAGTTAACCCCTTCCCTACCAGTGTCATTTTTACATTGATCAGTGCTAAAAAAAAAAAAAAAAAAAAAAAAAATGCACTGATCAATGTAATAAAGGTCACTGGTCCCCAAAAATTGTCATTTGGGGACAGATTTGTCCGCCGTTAGTAGTAAAAAAATAAATAAAAGTCTCCAAATCTTTCTCCTATTTTGTAGACACGATAACTTTTGTGCAAACCAATCAATATACGCCTATTGCATTTTTTTTTTTTTTTTTTTTTTTTTTTAAATATGTAGAAAAATATATATCGGCCTAAACCGATGAATACATTTTTTTTTGGATATGTATCATAGCAAAAAAAAAAAATGTTTTTTTTTCAAAATGGTCGCTCTGTTGATATCGCAAAATATAATAACTGCAGAGGTGATCAAATACCACCAAAAGAAAGCTCTATTTGTGGGGGGAGTCAATTTTGTTTGGGTACAATTACTCACGACTACGCAATTCTCAGTTAAAACAACGCAGTGCCGCATCGCAAAAAATGGCCCGGTCATAAAGGGGGCAAATCTTTCCGGGGCTGAAGTGGTTAAGGATCCTTTCAGGCTGGGTTCACACTATTGCGAATTGGATGTGGGTTTCCCTGCATCCAATTCGTATGTCAGGAGATTGCGTCTGGCTCTCTATAGAGCCGGTTCACACATCTCTGCGGCGACTCCTGTGCGAATTGCACAAGAGTCCTGTGCATCTTTTGGTCCATTTTAGGTCTGAATTCGGACCTGAAAATGGTGAATGGAGACGCACTGGACTCCTACTGTGAGCCGCTGTGTTCTCCAGTGTGAACCCAGCCTCACATCAAACGTAGCTGGACGCATTTCCAACTGCACTTAAACTACATAGACATCCCAAAATCAAGGTAATCCCATGGCATAGTTCACATAATTGCAGTGAATAATAATAATAATAATATATTATATATATATATACACACACACACATACAAAAAAAAGAAGGGAGGAGAGAAGGAGCATGCTGCATTTTTCCGCACTGCAAATGCAGGGAAAACCGCTACAAACGCACCCACATCGTACCCCTTTAAGACAAGAAAGCCAAACCCAAAAAATGTATAGAAAAATGCACTGCAATCGCAGCGCAAAACACATTCAAGTGCGCTTCAAATGCATGTAAACATGCAATCCAATAATGGGCAGTTATGTGCAGTTTCTGGTGTAAATGGGCCCCAACAGATGCAGTTGACCTCCTGACCTGCATTTAATCAATCGGGTTTTGCATTCTTATAGCCCATCAACACAGGCCCTTAGGCTATGTTCACATCTGAGCGGGTGCGGGACTGTGTGTACATTGTACGCCTTCCCGCACCAAAAACACGCTGCTGTTAGCAGACACAAGGGCCACCACCACACACTGGAAACGTCAGCGTGTCTCCCAGTGCTGGGGAACATATAGTACTACTATGCAGTTTCCCTGTGGCCGTGATTTTATAAAAAAAAAAAAAAAAAAAAAAAGGAGACAAGGACTGCGTTCCCTGAAGGTACAGCTGCACCCGCACAATCAGGGTTGCAGGGAAACCGACACAGTGTGAACCTAGCCTTAATGACACCGTACAAAAAGTCTTAGACATGCTCTGATCTGCAGGAATACCAAAACCCAGCACAGGATGAGACATGTACGGGAGATCCAGGCTCTTTGCCACATATGGAGAAGACTGGTGGGGACACACTCCTTAGAGAGCTAGGTTGGCTCCTTCTGCACTATATCCAAACATGAATACATCTATAGCAGGGGTAGGCAACCAGTAGCCCTCCAGCTGTTGAGGAACTACATTCCCCATGAGGCATTGCAAGGCTGGCAGTTACAATTACTCCCAGAGCCATGATGGGACTTGTAGTTCTGCAACAGCTGGAGGGCCCCAGGTAGCCTACCCCTGATCTATAGTGTCCCCAACCCATCTCCTGCTGAAACAGAGGCTAGGGGACAAGCTGCACATGCTTAGTTTGGTGTGTATTGCTTTTGAGCTTTTTTTTTTTTTTCTTGGGGGGAGTGCATGCGATTAGCACAGGGCCAAATCAACACTTTCCAGACAGAGGGTCAGGGGTCCTGCAGCCTTCATAGGACAGTCAGAGGAGATTGAAAACTCCTCTTATATGCTTTAACCAGACACTGATAGAAGTCACAAGACTGCTCTAACTGATGATGGAAAAAGGCATTTTGAAATTTAGATTTACTAAAATAATTGCATTTCCATGTTCTGTGTGAGACCAGATATAGTGAATGCAGGGTCCTGGGTTTAGTAACACTTTAAAGAGGAACTACAGTCAACTCACATAATTTGTAATAAAAACCTCTTTGCCATTCTGTAGCTTCCCTCCACTTTGCGTGTGTGTGTGCGTAGAGATTCTGTATTAAATATGCTGCTGCAATCTCCCTTCACCGAGTCTGGTTGCAAACATTTTAACTGTGGGCAGCTGAAGCTGCTGCCTGTTCACTTCCTGGATTTACACAGAGGCACACCTCTAGCTCTGCAGCTCTCATTGGCCCTCGTATGAGGGACAAGAAACAGGAAGTGGGCCGTATAAGGTATTTAGTGGCAGAAAAAAAAAAAAATGTTTTACTATCCAAAGTTAAAACAACAAGGACAGAAGATTTAATAGATGAAAAAATGACTGAAGTTCCGCTTTACCTGCCAAGTATATCTGCAGTGACTTATTCATGCTTCCTATAACCCAATAAAACAGGCTCACACTTGTCCAGTGGGAGGCATAATGCCATATAAACAATGGAAGAGATATGGGAATGCTGACACACCTTCATACAATAGTAGTCAGCGTTCTGCTGGGATGCCATCATTAATCACCTGCTGGGTGAGCTACAACCACTTCCTGTATATCATTAAAAAGGTGAACTTCTACACAGCAGGAAGACATGTTTTAATGCACACAACATTTACCTAATATGGCCGCTTCTAACAACTTATGAGACCATTTCTATCATTTCATAAATTGCACTAAAAATGAAGGATTTGGATTTTTATTGGCTGTTAGACTATAAATCAGTTTTCCTGGACCAATAAAGTTGTTCATAGAAGGTGATTGGATAGGTCGGCACTACTCAACCACACTCATTTACCATCAGTTGAGATGTGTTGGCAGACTGTCTGCGATTGCTTATAGAACAGTGATTGTGAACCTGGTCACCCCAGATGTTTTGGAACTACATTTCCCATGATGCTCAAGTACACTGCAGAGTGCATGAGCATCATGGGAAATGTAGTTCCAAAACATCTGGGGTGCCAAGGTTCACCATCACTGCTCTAGAACATGAAAGCGTCACGGGTCAGAGGTCACCTGAAGTCTGACAGCTTCTGCCCGTTTAACTGTCTGACCTCACACACTGCCCAAGTGGAAGCGTCAGTCACAGCAAGTAGAAGACAAATACACAGTACAGTGATCATAAATAACCTTGCACAGTTATACTGGCTGAAGAGATTATTATTGTACCAGCCCAGTTGTAACAGGTTCTCATAAAAGCAGACCTTTAAAGTGATTTTAAAGTGATATTAAAGCCTCTTCCCCCCCCCACTTAAAAATAACAAACATGTCATACTTACCTGCACTGTGCAGTTGGTTTTGCACAGAACAGTCCCAATCCTCTTCTCGGGTCACTCGCTGGCGCTCCTAAGTTTTAGATGGAGTAGGGAAGAGTTAAAATCCCTATTGTCGGTCAACAAACACGAAACTACATGTTTTTCAGCTCTTTTGCGCCACCCTTTGGGCACCTTCTGCTAATGTTGCGTTTGGTGAGCATTGCTTCTGAGCATGCGTGTTTGTACTTTGGACTTTTGTACACACGATCGGATAATCCGACACCACACAATTGTTGGCGGAAAATTTTAAAAGCATGATATCCCACATTTGTCCGTGGAAAATCCGACAATTGTCCAATGGAGCTTGCAAACGATCGGATTTTCCGACAACAGCCTGTCATCACACAATTCCCGTTGGAAAATCCAATCGTGTGTACGAGGCATAACACCCCAACAGTAACAGTCCTTGGGACAAAGAAAAAGTGAACCTCACAGAGGGAACACAAACTGCAAAAACCTGAGAAGGTCCAACGATGATCAGGAAGGTACTTTCTACCCACACAGGATGGAGGTATAAAACCTGGACTGTCCAAGCACAGGACAGGAGGTGTAAAAAGCAGAACCTCCCATACTTGTGGAAACTTTCCCAACACATCATAAACACGCTGTAACAAAAAATTGTGGAACGGCTGCTTTAGCCTTGGTCATGCGGTTTTGAACAGGCCTGGTCAGTTGACGACTCTCTGAATCTTGCTCCTCCCACTAGAGATGGAACATGTGATTGGCACCAGAAGGCTGAAGAAAGGAATGGGGTAATCTCCCTCTTACTTCATTAACAAAATGTTAGTTGGACAGCAAGCCCTGGTTTACACCAGTGCGGCTTCAAAAATCACGCAACTTCAAAAAGGCACAGATTTATGCGATTTGAACCTTCAACTTCATTTAACAAAAGTCAATGCAAGTCGCAATGAAATCGCAAAAAAAAAAAAAGTAGTGCAGGAACCTTTTTCTGAGTTGCAACGATTTGAACAGTTCCACTCCCGGCAACTTGTCATGCAACTTTGAACTGTCAAATCGCAGCAGTGAGAACCAGGGCTAGACAGTGGACCTGATCGGTAGAGAAGTCCCAGCAATGACTGGGCTTTCCATTTTCTCTTCCATACGAATACTGGGACCTGATCCAGCCCGCAGCTCCATGTTATCAGATGGATTAGGCTCCTAGTAACTGTTCCAAATAACGTACCTCCTCCTCGTATAATCCTTCTGTACACATTACACACACACACACACACATGGGTGACCTCACTTACCCTCCTCTCCATATTTGTCAAACACCTCCCTCTTTTTCGGATCGCTGAGTACATCGTAAGCCTCTGCAATCTCCTTGAATCGCTCCTCAGCTCCGGGGTCTTTATTCTTATCGGGGTGAAACTTGAGAGCTTGTTTTCTGTACGCCTTCTTTATATCCTCCTCTGATGCCCCCTTTGACAGTCCAAGGATCTTGTAGTAATCCTTACCCATGCTGGTGGAGGGGCTTTACAGGTAAATGTATACAATGCACCGACAACTGTGAATAAACAAAAAAAAAGGTAGACATAAATCAACATATCCAGCACAATTCTAAATCCATGTTATACCCGATCGGAATATTAGAGCAGAATGGCAAAACGGGCAAATAAACTGTGAGCTCTGGAGCTGTATATACAGGGTGCCGGAGCATCAATTATCAGCCCACAGTACACAAACCCCATTGGAGGGGCACACCCTAATGGTTAGGGGGGGGGGGGGGTTTGTGCTGGTAACCTCTTACCTACAGGGCACTTTCACCCCCTTCCTGACCAGGCCAATTTTCAGCTTTCAGCGCTGTTGCACTTTGCATAATTGCGCAGTCATGCAACACTGCACACAAATGAAATTTTTTAATTTTTTTTTCCACACAAATAAATCTTTCTTTTGGTGGTATTTATTCACCACTGGAGTTTATTTTTTGCTATTTTGTTATAAGATTTTGCAAACAAGCAATTGTTCTCCTGCACTGATGGGCGCCGATGTCCCTGTAACAGAAGACGGTTACCAGCTTTTTTTTCCCCCTTTCTCCTCACGCTGATTGTGAGAACGAAAAAAACAAAAACAAAAACAGATAACCGGCTTCTGTTTACTTCCGTGATCAGCTGTCATTGGCTGACAGCTGATCACGTGGTAAAGGGCCGCTGTGATTGGCCCTTTACCCTTTTTTGTGATCAGCCGAATCCGAAAGACTTGACGATCACAGGAGAAAGTCTAAAGACTGTAGCCATCCTTCAGCTATAGCGTGGGCGGAAAGTGGTTGAAGGAAAGTTACACCAACTTGAACTTTCAGCCGGGTTCACGCTATAGAGATATGGGAACCAGTGCCGGTTCACACATTGCATCTCCCTCACAGGCAGTTCACACTTCCCTCTGCGAACCGCTGCGGGTGTCAATACAAAGTTAATGACACCCCCAGATCGGTTCACAGATCGCACTGGTGTGAACACCCATGCGATCCGATTCTTGTGCAGGGGGGAAGAAAAGAAAAAAAAAAAAAAAAAAGGGGTTCCTGCACCTTTTTCCTGCAAATCCAATGTGAGTTCAGCCATACAATTGTGTGGCTGAATTTGCATCGCACAGATATCGCATGTGATCTGCACAGCAATACGGTGCAAATCACATATAGTGTGAACCCAGGCTCAGTTGAAAGCAACTAAATACAGTGGAACCTCGGATTACGAACATAATCCGTTCCAGGAGAATGCTCGTAATCCAAAGTACTCGCATATCAAAGCGAGTTTCCTCATTGAAGTCAATGGAAATGAAAATAATTTGTTCCGCATTGACTTCAATAGCATGTAATACCGCATGCGGCCAGAAGCGGGAGAGCCTTTGAAGCGGCCGAAAAGGCCAGAGGACACCTCAGCAAACCTCGGAAAGGCTTCGTTCCTGAGATTCGCCGAGGTCAGCCGTGCTGTCCTCGGGCCTTTCCGTGTATTTCCGAACGGCGACGTTCAGCTCTGCTCCGGCGCCCCCCCACCTCAGGCCAAACGCGGTACTGCAACCGATTTGGCCTTAATCGTGCTCGTTTTGCGAGACAAGTTACGATTTTTAAAAATACAGCGCTCGTATTGGGAAACGCTCGTTAACCACATCACTCGCAATCCGAGGTTCCACTGTAAATCAAATGAAAAAGGTGTGCCAAGTATTACAGGTGGTCTTCTTTAGAAAGCAGATGCATCCCACGTAGATAAGCTTTTCCCTGCCAGCATGTTGTAGACAAGGACCCTTGCTGTGATATCTTGGCAGAAGTCAAACACTCCCACCCTGGATTAAACATTAAAAAAATGTGTCTATACTGTGTAAAATCCAGTATTACACGGTCTCATCCTGCTCTGCATGTACTTAGTTGCCCTTTAATTTGTAGAAACTGTGCCAAAAATCTAAAGGCTGATCTGCGGACAGTCTAAAGATTTACTGCTGCTCAGGGGTTCTTGGGCTTTAGCAAAATGGCAGCCTCCAGCAAGAAGAAACAGAAGCAATGCTGGAGGCAATTTACAACACACACTAATTTCGGTAGCATAATTATTAATGTGGAATGCATGTTCCTTGCTAAAGAACATTATTTTTTTTATCCAGTTGTTTTGGGTAAAGTTCCGCTTTAAGGGTCGGTTCACACCACGAATCACACAGGAGCGCCCCGTGCAATTCGCATGCGATCCGGGTGCAGTGTGATTTCAGCCCATTCTGAAATTGCGCTGGACCACATAAAAAAAAGGGAGCATGCAAAACGCACAGAAACCGGATTGCACAAAACTACTGTTCCAATGCGAATCGGTGCAGGAAAACCTGCACTTGGGGAGTCATTAAGTTAACATTGACATCTGTTGCAGATCACAATTGCAGTGCTTTTTGAACGCAGTGCAGGGAACATGGGTTTCTGGCACCAAGATTGGGTGTGAACAGGCTCTGAGCCCTGAGAGATTTCTTCCCAATACCTTTTGTCTCTGTAAGTCAGGAAGTGAATTTTAAATTCTGCGTCTCATTGCAGAGATTTCCAAACAAATACAGTTTTGCCTTTAATTATATTTTTACCCTTTTTCTGCTACGGCCTGGACATATTAGGCTCAGTTCACACAGCCGCGACTTGAGAGTTCAAAGTCACATGACAAGTCGCACCCCATTAACGGCAATGGAAGCATTCGAAATCGGTGCGACTTAGAAAAAGGTTCCCGCACTACTTTGGGACGATTTCATTATGACTTGCATTGACTTCTGTTAATGAAGTCGCAAGCAAGCCGAAATGAAGTCGCGCAGGATGCCGGCTGCCGAAGCTGCTTGATGTGAACTGAGACTTGGGCCTGATTAGAGATTCCATTAGGGAACCTAAGTAAAAAAAATATATTTTTTAAAACCTGAGTTTAGTGTCACTCTAAAGCAGGGGTCTCAAACTGGTGGCCCTCCAGCTGTTGCAAAACTACAAGTCCCATCATGCCTCTGCCTGTGGGAGTCCTTCTTGTAACTGTCAGCCTTGCAATGCCTCATGGGACTTGTAGTTTTACAACAGCTGGAGGGTCGCTAGTTTGAGACCCCTGCTCTGAGGCTCGGTTCACACCTATGTAAATTGAATGCGCGTTTCTCCGCATCTAATTCGCATAGCAGGAGAATGTGACTGGCTCTCTATGGAGCCGGTTCACATATCTCCACAGCGGGTCCGGTGTGGTGTGCTGGAAAAACGTGTGCCTTTTTGGTGCGTTTCAGGTTCGATTTCAGCCTAAAATTCGGGCTGAAATCGGACCTAAAACGGTGAACGAGCACACACCGGACCCCTGCTGTGAGCTGCATGCGGCAACGGTGTGAACCGAGCCTAAGCCCTGGTTCACACTGGTGTGTTTTGACATGCGATTTGGCATGCCAAATCGCATGTCAAAACGGAGATATTTGCCGCAAATTGCCGGAAATGGCACCGTGCTAAATCGGTGCGAAGCCGCATCTGCGGCGCTGCACCGATTTCAAAAAGTAGTTTCTGTACTACTTTTTGCGATTTACTGTGTCAGATGTCTTTGTAATCGCGGCTGAAATTCGGACTGCCAGCGAGAGTGAAATCGTGTGAGTTCAGCTGAACTCGCACGGCTTCACCCCCGCAGCCCAGTGTGAACCTGGGCTAAAGCATAACTAAACCCATTATTTAAAGTGGATTTTCACCCGAAAGTGGAAGCTCTGCGCTCATCTGCCTCCTCCCCCAATCCGGTGCCACGTTTGGCACCTTTTTGGGTGGGGGGCACCCGTTTGACGGGTACCCGTCCCCACTTCTGAGAGACCGCACCAAGGAGAGATCATTTGGAAGTTCGGCCCCCCTCCTCCTTCCTCTCGCCAGGCCATTCAGAAAGCGCAGCACGCTTTGTGCATGCTCAGTAGGGAAACCGGCTGTGAAGCCGCAAGGCTTCACTGCCTGTTTCCCTTACAGGCAATGGCGGCAGCAGCACCGAGAGCCGATTGAAACATCGGCTGGGGTGCCGACATTGCTGGATTCCAGGACAGGCAAGTGTCCTAATATTAAGGGCCAGTTCACACCAGACGCAGCTCCGTGTGCATTTTTCTGCACTAAAGATGCATGCAGTGTTTTCAATGTATTCCAATGGCTCTCGTTGGCTCTAGTTCACACCATGCAGTCAGTTTCCGGTGCAGAAACTGACCGCAGAATGACTGCATGGTGTGAACTAGAGCCAAGGAGAGCCATTGGAATACATGGAAAACACTGTGCATGCATTTTGTGCAGAAAAAAAGCACACGGAACTGAACGGAACTGCGCCTGGTGTGTAGTCAGCAGTGACAGTATTATGTGTAGCTGCTGACTTTTAAATTCGATGGAACTAAGGGCCAGTTTCACACCATAAAAACGCAATCCGGGTGCGTTCCAGGTGCTTTTTTGAATGCGCGTTTTTGGTACGTTTTTGATCCAGTCCAGTGCTTTTTTTTCACCCCACTTTTTTCTTAACCTTAAAATAATGACAATTGTGTTCCAGTGCGTTTTTGATGCATTTTACAGCGTTCCAGTACAGTGCACGTAAAATGCAGCATGTTCTACTTTTTTTTTCTGGAACTGGAACGCACTGCAACTGAAAGCACTGGTGTGAACTATGCCATTGAAAACCATATAACCTACTTTCCATGCGTTTTTGATGCAGAAACTGTGTGAACTGGCCCTAAATGGAACTCTGCTTTAACATTTTCAAAAAAATAAATTACATTCCCAGCATGCCGGGAATAACTGTCACATTGGTTGTGCTCCCAAACCATCCAAAGGCTGGTGCCATAACTGATCACATGGGCAGCACAATGGCAGCTGCAGATCAAACAGAGGCCAAGAGTTTAGTTCTCCTTTAGATCAGCACTCCCAGACCCGTCCTCCAATCACTGACGACACTGCAGGCCCAAGTACACAGGTAGAGGAATCCATCTCAGGTATGGGGTTCCCCTTCCTGGGGGGGGGGGGGGGGGGGGGCAGAGTACATACATACACCTTACACACACCAATCACTGACAGGTTAAAGCGGAGTTCCACCCAAAATAACATCCATATATGACCACACTCCTTACACTACAAACATGTACAGTAGCCACTTTTTTTTTTTTTTCTGTACATACCGTAATATTGTCATCTAAATTCCGGCTTCCGGGTACTCACTCCCGCGGGAGTAGGCGTTTCTGTTCTCCCGCAATGTAATCTGGGAGTTCGCCCAGATGTGACATGTCCTGCAGAAAAAAGTTCCCCGGCGGATAAGGTTCCCCCCCCCTGTACTGCGCATGCGCGGCACGAACCTCAGCGGAGTTTCCGAAAGTAGCCAAACATGTAGAGCTGCGAGTCGGCTCTACACGGCGCCTGCGCAGTCAGCTCTACATGGCTCCTAGTCATTGCGCAGGCGCCGTGTAGAGCTAACTCGCAGCTCTACATGTTCGGCTACTTTCGGAAACTCCGTTGAGGTTCGTGCCGCGCATGCGCAGTACAGGGGGGGGGGGGGAACCTTATCCGCCGGGGAACTTTTTCTGCAGAACACCGTCCACCGCTACCAGGAAGTCAGTGCTTGTGGGCTTCACAATGCCCACAAGCAAAATGGAAAATTCTGACGGCTGATTTTAAAAGTGCATTTTTTGCCAGAAAAAAGACAGGGGAGGTTAAAAATCACCAAACACGTGAGTACTAATTGGTGATCTACAAATACTTTGCATGCAAGCTAAAAAAAAAAAAAGAAGAAGATTTGCCGCGGAACCTCCGCTTTAAGTAAATAACGTTGATTATCTTGTTACAATGCCATCTAAAAGTGGGTGGGATGGATAGATTAGGTAGCAACAGAACATGTTGTGCCTGAAGTTGATGTGCTGAAAGTCGGAAACAAAAAGGGCATTGCAGTTAGTGGTGTATGGGGGCTGGGTAGCTGCAGACCAGTCAGGGTGCCCCATGCTGACCTGTGCCCACAGCCAAACGTGCCTACAATGGGCATATGAGCATCAGAACTGGATGGATGCAGAGCAATGAAAGGAGGTGGCCTGGTCTGATCTTTTACATCATGTGGATGGCCAGGTGGGTGTGCGTCACTTACCTGGGGAAGAGATGGCACCAGGATGCAGTATGAGAAGGCAAGCCAGCGGGGGCAGTGTGATGCTTTGGGCAATATTCTGCTGGGAACCTTTGGGTCCTGCCATTCATGTGGATGTTACTTTGACACCTACCTAAACATTGTTGGTGGCCAAGTACACCTCTTCATGGAAACGTGGATTTCCCTGGATGGCAGTGGCCTCTTTCAGCAGGATACCGTGTCCTACCACACCGCAAAAAAAATGGTTCAGGAATGGGTTTGAGGAACACAAGGAGTCTGAGGTGTCGACTTGGCCTCCAAATTCTTCAGGACTCGGCTGGTAAAAGAAGTCCGATCTATGAAGGGCCCACCTCATAGAACTTACAGGACACAAAAGGATCTGCCACTGACGGCTTGGAGATGGCACATATACACACACATATATCTATCACATACAGTGTATATTATATATAATAATAATACATGCACATATATAAAATACATTCTCATGGATATATATATCCACCTCCTATGTTGTAATGGAGGGATCCCTCCTCTAGGCCCCCCCATGCACACCCCTTGTGTCTGCGCCCCCCCCCATTAATAATAATAAAGGGCTGTGTTGGGCTCAGCTCCCCTGTCAGCTCATACCTGCGTCCACCGATCGTAGTCACCTCTGTACTCTAGACCAACCCCAGCCCGTCTCTTCTACACACTCAGCTCCACCTCCAGAACCTTCCAGATCTTTCTTCCGCACTCCAGAAGCTGTGTGAGCTGGCTGTGCCTCCCGGGCCAATCGCAGCCCCTCCGTTTGCAAGGCGTAGACCAACCGAAAACAAGCACTAGATGAGGCCAATCAGCTCACAGAGCTCCCTGACCCAGCGTGAGTGTGTGTTCCAGAACGTGCATGGCACGCCCCCCTCCGGTGGTTTATTGGCTAGTTCGTGAGACCTGTCAAAGTCTCGGCCAATGAGGGCTAGAGAGCAGGAAGGTGTTTATTTTGAAATGCCTGTCGGCCATTTTAGATGAGGGCAGCGTGCCAGTGATTTGCCTTTGCTAGCACATGTAGAGAAGTCTGGTTATCATTTTGCACCCAGTACTAATAGGCAGCAGGGAGTGGAGGAATCACCAGGGCAGGGTGTTAGTGCTGGCTGTTAAGGCCTGATTCACACCTATGCATTTTTAGTGCTTTTTGCATTTTGCAGATTTGCACTACAGTCCATTTAACATGGTTTCCTATGGAACACGTTCTGTAGTGCAAATCTGTAAAAATGCAAAAAGCACTAAAAATGCATAGGTGTGAATCAGGCCTAAAGCTGGATCAGGTTTGTGAAGGTTCAGCTTGTTTCCTAAAGTGACCCCACTTCCTGCAGGGGTGTCTCCATCACTAAACATCCAGAAAAGGAAATGTTTTTGTCAGTGGGCCGATTTGTGCAATGTGCTTAGAGTAAGGTGACCAGATTTTTAAAATGAAATCCGGGGACATATTTTTTTTTTACTAGTAATGGTGGCAATCAGCAACTCATAGCCGAACTTCGATATTGCGGTGGACAAATCGAACACCAAGTGACACTAATACAGTGATCAGTGCTAAAAATATGCACGGTCACTGTACTAATGACACTGGCTGGGAAGGGGATAACATCTAGGGCAGTGATTTGCAATTAGCGGACCTCCAGCTGTTGCAGAACTACAATTCCCATGAGGCATAGCAAGACTCTGACAGCCACAAGCATGACACCCAGAGGCAGAGGCATGATGGAACTTGCAGTTTTGCAACAGCTGGAGGTCCGCTAATTGCATATCCCTGATCTAGGGCAATCGAAGGGTTAAATGTGTGCCTAACAAGTGTTTTCTCACTGTGGGGGAGGTGCTTTTACTAAGGGAAGGCATATATCCCTGTACCTGCTTTGCAGGAACACAGGATCAATGTCTTCCATACTGACAGAATGGCGAACTGCCTATGTACATAACGATCAGCGGGTACCGGTGGTCATCGAGTCCGCTGATTGGCTCAGATACCTAGAAATGCAGGATCACGTATATAAGTGATCCTGCTCCTGAAGATCACTCCGCTGTGGAAGGCAAGGAGATAAGCAGGCAGGCGGCTGGCCGGGATATGAGTCAAGGCAGAAGAACATGCGAGCGGAGCTGGATGGGCATGCACCTTAAACTGAAAAAATAGTCCCTCCACTCCGACCAGCACATCACCAGAAAGGGACACAGATAATGGGAAAAAATACACCCTCCCTAACCTAGTAGGTGCAGCGGGGTGGGTGTAATTCAGAATAGTTTTTTTTAATTCTGCACTGACTGTTTGAAATTGCCCCAACTCCCGTTGAAATCAAATCCGGGGACAAAACTGGGGACAGACTTGGTCTGGGGACAGTGTCCTCAATCCGGGGACTGTCCCCTGAAACCGGGGATGTCTGGTCACCCTAGCTTAGAGTAATCCTTTTGCTGCAAGAGCTGTTTTTTATGTTTTTCCATAATTAAAGGGTGACTCCACTTTTGTGGGGGGAAAAAAATAGCAAATAAACAAAAACGAATCTTGCGTATAGAATTGAGACACAAGTCATATTGTAATTGAATGTTATTAAAAATTACCTTTCCTTTAGATTCTGCAGCCGCTGTAATTTTTTTTTAACCACTTAAGGACCAGGAGGATTTACCCCCTTAATGATCAGGCCATTTTTTGCGATACGGCACTGTATCGCTTCAACTGACAATGGCGCAGTCGTGCGACGCTGTAACCAAACAAAATGTATGTCCTTCCCCCCCAAAAAAATAGACCTTTCTTTTGGTGGTATTTGATCACCTCTGCGGTCTTTATTTTTTGCGCTCTAGACAAAACAAAAATGACAATTTAGAAAAAAAAAAAGCACTTCTTTACTTTTTTTTAATCACATAGGGAAAGACAGTTTTCCTGCCACTCGAACACGCATGCGACACTGTCCAGGATAGATTTTGTACTTTGCAATGAAGAAGCACTGGGGGAAGTGGAATACAAACCCAGAAGTGTCTCGGACCATTCAGCAGTGACTTTTGAAATCATGATAGGTAGCGGCCACAGCAAACGGGATTGGAAGATAAACCCATTTTGGTTGGAAATAATTAAAGAGCCAGGGGTGATAATTGCTAGTATAAAGGAGTTTATAACTTTGAATAAAGGCTCAGCATTAGGGGGGGGGGGGGGGTTATATGGGATACTCTGAAAGCATTCCTGAGAGGAGTCTTAATTCGGAAAATCTCACTCATCAAAAAACAATCACGCTCCAAGGAGGTGGCAGTAAGGGAAAAGGTGAAAAGAGCAGAGGTTAGTTATGTGGAAAACCCAACCTTGGAGAGACACAAAGAATGGCTGGGAGGACGGGAAGAGTATAAAAAGCTGCTGTTGGGAAAGGCAGAAAATAAAAGGCTGTTCCAAAAGCAGACCTTCTTTGGGGAGGGTGAGAGAGTGGGCAGAATTTTGGCCCTAATAACTAGGGCCAACGCTCCCCTATCTGTCATTCCAGCAATCCATGATGAGGACGGGGAAATTAAGAGCGGAACCCCGGAAATAGTAGAGGTCTTTAGAAAGTACTATCAACAGTTGTATAGTAGCACGCAGTATAGCAGTGTAGAAGGAGAAATGGAGACCTTTTTTGAAGGACTGCAGATCCCCCAGTTATCAGAGGAAGATAAAGAGAGACTGGAGGCACCGCTTGCGCTGGAAGAGTTACAATTGGCGATAGCCATAATGACAGGCCAAAAGGCCCCAGGGCCAGATGGTCTGCCAATTGAAATATACAAAACCTACAGCGAGGCGTTGCTCCCAGGACTCCTGGAGGTATTTAATTGGGCGGCAGAGGAAGGGAAGCTACCGGCATCTATGACAGAAGCAACAATAATCGTTCTACTAAAAGAGGGGAAAAACCAACTCGAGACATCCTCATATAGGCCGATATCTTTATTGTGCTCAGACGTGAAGATTCTAGCCAAAATACTGGTAATGAGACTAAATAAATTGGTCTTAAAACTGGTACACCCGGACAAGACTGGATTTATTCCAGGTAGATCCACAAGTACCAATATAAGAACGTATTTAAACATACAGCTGCCAAAAGAGGAAGAGGGGTCCAGAGCGGTTCTGTCTTTGGATGCCACCAAGGCATTTGACAGCGTGGAGTGGCACTACTTGTGGAGGGTGCTGGTAGGGTTCCAGTTTGGTCCTAACTTTATCCAATGGATAAAAATCTTGTACGAAAGCCCTACAGCAAAGGTGAGGATAAATGACGAGTGCTCGGAGTGGTTCCGGTTGGAGAGGGGGACAAGGCAGGGGTGCCCGTTGTCGCCCCTGCTTTTCGCCCTCGCATTGGAGCCACTGGCTATCACCATAAGGGCATCCCCAGGAGTACAGGGTTTTAGGAGGAGACTGAGGGAGGAGAAGATCGCAATGTATGCGGATGACATCTTACTTTTTCTAGGGGATACGCAGACCTCACTGGAGACAGTGATGGGCATAATAGGGGCGTTTGGCAAATTTTCAGGGCTAACAATTAATTGGGACAAATCAGCACTTCTGCCGATAGACCCACTGTCGCGCCAGGTAACTCAAGTAAAAGTCGTGAACCAAATGAAATATTTGGGAATAACTGTCACAAGAGACCCAGGGCAGTATATAGATGGAAACTTAGTACCTCTGTTGACTAAGCTGAGACAGAAGTGCAGAGTTTGGAACCGGCTCCCACTTTCTGTGGCTGGTCGGTGCAACCTGGTGAAGATGGTTTGGATGCCGCAAATCCTGTATATCCTGCACAATTCTCCTGTATGGATCCCCAAACATTGGTTTAAAAAGCTGGATAGTTTATTCAGGGAACTGATATGGAGGGGGAGGACAGCTAGGATCCGCCTCCGAATCTTACAGCAACCAAAAGAGAAGGGGGGAGTGGCACTTCCAAACCCGAGACACTACTTCTTGGCCGCACAAATGCAGCATATGCGGGGTAGTAACTTATCCGCAGGTAGAGAAGCTATGAAAGGGTCAATCCTGAACGATACCAGTCATGACACAATAGTTGAGGCAGTGGAGGCGGATTCTTTTTGCTCTAGGTGCCCCACGACTAAACTGATGGTAAGATGCTGGGAGACCACTAAGAGGATGTTGGGATATAGTGGATTTTCTGAATTTTCCCCAATATGGGATAACAACAATCTAATAGAATTTAAAGCCATGGGAAAAATTGAAGAATGGGATAGAGGTGGAATACACCTATTATCACATATCTTCAAAGCAGGGCGAATTAAATCATTTCAGGAGATAAGGGAAGAATATGCAGTCCCAAACAGATCCTTTTACAGATACCTGCAAGTTAGACATGCGGTGAACGCACAATTTGGACAGGGCCCACCAGCATGGAATGACATGCCTCTTTTCCTGCAAGCTGGTAAACGCAGAAGACTCTAGAGGGATGATCTCAGAGCTGTACGGGTATATAGAAGAGGTGGACCAGGGTGCGGAATTAGACACTAAAAACAAGGACAAATGGGTGAGGGATGTGGGCCCACTGTCGGGGGAACAGTGGAAAAGCATATTAGAAGCAGGATCCAGAGTGTCACTGTCCCCCTCGCAGATAGTGTGCCACCTTTTTATGATATATAGAGTATACTACACACCTCAAAAAATGTTCCAGTTTTGTAGGAGGCAGGACGCAAGATGTCAGAGATGTGGGAACGACAGGGGAGACCTAATGCACATGTTCTGGAGGTGCCCCAAGCTATATCAGTATTGTGTTATTTGAGACTGCTTTGCAGCCAGAGGCTAAGACATGTGTATTGGGCCTCGTGGAAGAAAGGGGGGTAGCAGGAGACAAAAAAACGGCAATTACAAGGTGTTTGTTTCAGGGAAGGAAACTTTTTGCGCAGAAATGGCAATCGGTAAACCCCCCCACAGTGTTAGAATGGAGGAACACGATAGAGGATATGATTAACAAAGAAGAGTTCATATACACTAAAAGGGGAAATAACAAGAAATTCAAAACTATGTGGAAACAATGGATAGAAGTGGAAGCACATTAAGGGTGGGAGTGAAAGTGAAGCTGGTGAAGGGAAGAAGGACAAGGGGGAATGTAAGGGTAGAATGGAAGAAGGAATTGTGGAATGTATTATCACTGTGATATTTGATCTATACAATGTGACATGTAAAGGATGATGGTCGTATGGTTTTATATGTGGTGTAAAACAAGAATAATAAAAAAGGATTTGATTAAAAAAAAAAAAAAACAACACTGTAGCAACATAAACTGGTTGTGATCGAAGCATATAATTGCATGAGCAGTGCATATGGCATGTAGTAAGCTAACCTTGCTGTGTTGTATAGATGTATGCAATGTGCTGTAGTGTTGAAACAAGTATGGTTGAACTAGATACAGCATGTATCAGTATGTGCCATAAAGAGGAGAAATGTGCAAACAACAGGAGTAATATGAGATAACCAGAGTAGTAATGCAGGTAGGTAATCAGAAAATACCTCAACTATAATATGTGTTGGTAAGTAATACACCCATACATGTAGGTATAGGACTGAGAGGTTTACCTTGAAATGTAACCCCCTCCTTGACACACATGTGGCGTCTCACGCAGCACAGTCCACGCGGCCAAGAAGTGATCCACAAATTAACCCCCCTCTTTAAAGAAATACACAGTCCAGAGCCCTCTTTGTAGCACAAAGTACCGGTGAACAGTTTCTTGAGTTGCGAGAGGTAACGGCAAATCCCGGACTCGAGCCCCCACGTGTAGCACTACCCCTGTAGGAGCTGCTGGTTTAGATTTGGGCCTTGCACGTTACCTCACAATTCGTTGTCTAGGGTTTGGATGAGAGTCTATAGAAACTTCAATGTCCACACAAGTTCTAAATCATTTTCGTTAGGCTTTATTTCACACAAACATGCATAGGTAGAGGGATGGAGGGTCAGGGGAAGGTTCAGGCACACGATGCAGATCACTGGGGAAACTTCTAAGCTTCAAAAAAGTCACACTCACCACTCTCTCCTTCAAGTGGGTATTACCCACCCGGATAGGCCCCTCTCACTAGCCTAGCAGCTGGGATGATGCACAAACAAATTGAAGAACAACAGTCTCTGCCACAGACTTTAAGACGATAAAGATGAGCTGTTCAATAATCCTCTGCCACAGGATTTAGTATCCAGAGATCCAGCCTTACAGTTTTACAGCCTTTAAGCCGACCCGGCACACTGTAAGGTAACATAAGCTACGGTGCATCCCCCAATAAGGTCACCAGGCCTTCCCCGAGACACCAGCCTTCCGCTTGGTACTCTCCAGGACAGGTCCTCCCATGGTTTTCTCCATTGAGCAGCTTCCTCCCACAGGACAGACAGCACAGGATCACCTTCAAAGTGCAGGCCCCAGTCAGAACAACTGGGCCTACCTGGCAGAGATGCAGCCTCGGGCCAACATGGCTCTGTGGCTGAAATTTGACTATCGCATACCTCGAGCCAGGAGGGCCACAAGGCAAAGAGCCTCAAAGAAATGGCGTCTGACCTTTAAGTACCCTTCCACAGCATGCTCAGCAGGGGGACCACTCCCACTGAGCTGTTCCCGGGGAAAAATACCCAATACACTCTGGCCTGCCTGTGTTCCAACACTGGCCGGTGGTGGTAACGCCACCTTCAGGCAAACAATGGGAAATCTCTCTTAAACATAGCGCCTGGTCATCAGGAGCAGGACGCTACATATATTTGATTACTGCTGTCCCCAGCCCCCATTACTAGAACCTCCATCTTTGATGGTCCGGCAAATGCGCAGATGTGCCAAAGTACTCTGCTTGTCCTCTGGGAACCGACAGAGCCCTGCAGCAAATCTGTGAATGCGCGGGTGTGCGATTAGGAAGGTACGAGAAATTATTTTTGGTCTGCACAGGTGCCAAAAGTTCTCTACCTTCTTAATTGCATCGTGTTTGTGTGTGGGTGCATAGGCACATGTGCTGAAGGTCTCTGCTGGGTACTGAAGGCCAGAATGAAGGTCTGCTTTAGTGTAAGTCACGTTGATAATTGTTGTGGTGTAATTAGAGTTGCCACCTCATCCCTTTAAACCCGAACACATATGAATTACACAGGTTTTGTGGGCTGATTAAGGTGGTAATTAAACTCAGTTGGTGCCTTATCTGCATTAAATTACCCTCAGAACCTGTGTAATTCATATGTGTTCGGGTTTAAAGGGATGAGATGGCAACACTAGGTGTAATGTTTAGTGACACCAGTAGAGGGCGCTGCTGTCTGATGATAATACCTGAGTGTGATTGATTTGGGGCAAAAGTGTAAGTTACCAACATTTCATATTCCTGATACACTATATTGTCAAAAGTATTGGTACGCCTGCCTTTACATGCACATGAACTTTAACCACTTAAGCCCCGGACCATTTTGTAGCTAAAGGACCAGAGCTGTTTTCAGAATTTTGCACTGCGCTGCTTTAACTGTAAATTGTGCAGACATGCAATGTTGTACCGAAACAAAATTTGCGTCCTTTTCTTCCCACAAAACGGAAAATTTATTACCAAATACTTACCGTAATTTTCCTTTCCTGATGGACTCCATGGCAGCCTACGTGTGGGTTAACCCCGCCTCCTCTCCAATGCTATAGGACCCCATACCCATAAAAGTAAGCTCACCTCTCAGTACTGTGTTCCGTAACTAGCTGACTTTTTGGACACTTATTTTTATACTTTTAACATTATTTTCTTTTAGGGTGGGAACTCCATCTGCCATGGAGTCCATCAGGAAAGGAAAATTACGGTAAGTATTTGGTAATAAATTTTCCGTTTTCCTGACAGACTCCATGGCAGCCTATGTGTGGGAAATAACTAGCCAGACCACACGGGTGGGTATGCTAAACAGAAAATAGCTTTAATTTGTCCCGTCAACCGACAGGATTCTTAACCCAAAATTAACAGAAGACAGTGATGCAGGTTCAATGCAGTAATGGGCCATAAACGTATTGATAGAAGCCCACGAGGCTGCTTTGCAGATAACATCTGGAGCCACATGTCGGGCCACCGCCCAAGAAGCTGCCATCCCTCTGGTGGAGTGTGCAGTCACCGCCTGTGGAGGAGCCAAGCCCTTAGCCCTATAAGCTTGTTGGATTGTTTGGACAATCCAGGATGCAATTGTCCTGATTGAAGCTTTTTTCCCTTTATTGCTGCCTGAATGCAGTACGAATAGATGATCTGATCTTCTGAAGGGAGAAGTAATTTCCAGATATTCTTTGAGGATTCTTCCTATATCCAGTGGATGAGTATCATTAGATTCCGGAGTTTTGAATGTAGGAAGGACAATTTCCTGATTCTCGTGGAATACTGAAGACACTTTCGGATTTGAACCCAATAAGGGTATAAGGACTACTCGATCTGGAAAGAAGGTAAGAAAAGCTTCTTCATGACCCAATTAGCCGATCTCCGAGACCCTCTTAGCTGAGGTGATGGCAACTAAGAAGGCCACTTTTGCTGAAAAGTCCTTAATGGAGGACGGGGAGGGCCCCGTCGTACTGAGTCCAGACAAGGAATCTAGGACGAGAGGAAGATCCCACTTGGGGAATCTTGGCTTTCTTTGAGGCTTAATTCTTGATGCTCCCCGGAAAAATTGCCGGACCAGGGGATGGACTGCCCATGAGATCCCAGAGAAGGCTGATAAAGCCGAAACTTGAACTCTCAAAGAACTGACAGATAAGGGTAAGTCTAGTCCAGTTTGAAGAAAACTGAGAACATCTTGAACTCCTGGATTTCTGAAGGGCCTCCCTGAAGCAGAGGAGAATTCAACGAATCTTGCCCAGATTCTCCCATAAATTTTGTTGGTACTTGTCCTTCTTGAGCTTAGTAGAGTAGAAATCACTCTAGAGGCGCAACCAAGGGATTCCAGCCTCTCCCTCTCAAGAACCAGACCGTCAGTCTCATTAGTGCCGGACAAGGGTGTAGGAGTGACCCTTAAGAGAGAAGGTCCGGCCTGAGAGGAAGAGGTACCGGGTCCCGGTAGCTCAGTTGGATCAGGAGGGGGAACCAAGGCCTGTTGGGCCAGTAAGGAGCCACTACTGTTACTTCGGCTGATTCCGCTTGAAGTCTCCTCAGGAACTTGAGGATTATCGGGATCGGGGGAAAAGCGTATGCCCGCCTGAACCTCCATCTGTCCGTCAGGGCATCTGTTCCGACTGCCTGGCTGCAACGGCCCCGAGAATAAAACTTCACTGTTTTGTGATTGTGGGGGGAGGCAAATAGGTCCACTTCGGGATTGACTCCCAGAGACAGAATCCAGTTGAAGGACTGAACATGGAGAGACCACTCGTTGTTGTCTAGGCGAGTACGTGAGAGGAAGTCTGCTTGGGAGTTCTGGACTCCCGGAATGAAAACTGCTGAGATATTGGCCAGGTTTTTCTGGGCCCATGTTATTATGGGCTCGACCTCTAGAAGGAGAGTAGAACTCGGAGTCCCCCCTTGCCTCTTCACATACGACACTGCTGTTGTGTTGTCCATCCTTAACAATACCGACTCTCCTTTCAGGAACTGGGTGAAAGACTGGAGGGCGCACCAGGCCGCCCTGAGCTCCAGGACGTTTGAGCCTGGGTTGTGAAGACGAGCATCCCATCTGCCCTGAGCTAGGTTCTGACCACAGAGAGCCCCCCAACCTGAGCCGCTGGCGTCGGTCGTGACTGTAACCCAGGAGATGGGGGCAATGGAGTGACAGTTCTGCAAATTTTTGAGTTGGAGCAGAAGAGGCTGTTTCTCATTGTTGTGGATATGTGGATCAGCTGACTCTTGTCCTCTGACTTCCACTGCCAGAGGAACCCTGACTGGAACGGGCGTAACCTCCATAGAGCCCATTTGACCATGGGAGTTGTGGAGACCATTGTGCCGATGATTCTTAGGCATTGTGACGCTTTCAGACGAGGAGCATCTAGAGCAAGAGAAACCCTCTTCCGAATCACCGGAATCTTCTCTGCCGGCAGGGAGATGGTGTTCTCTACTGTGTTGAACAGAGCCCCTAAGTAAATTAAATGTTGGGCTGGAACCAGGTGGCTTTTTTCCTAGTTTAGAAGCCATCCAAAGCTGGAAAGGGTTGAGATCACTTGTTCTCTGTGCACCAGCAGCTGTTCTCTGTTTTGAGACAGAACTAGGAGATCGTCTAGATAATGGTAAAGACGCACACCTTTTAGCCTGATGAGGGCCACGACGGCCAAGAGGACCTTGGTGAAAACTCGAGGAGAAGTTGTCAACCCAAACGGTAGACAGATGAATTGAAGATGTTCTTGCCTGATATGTAACCGGAGGTACTTTAAAAAGTCCTTTGCCACTGGCACATGGAAATAGGCATCTTTTAGGTCTATTGAAATCATCCAGTCGCCTGGTTGAATGGATTGTTGACAGAGTCTCCATTTTGAATTTTCCGTGCCTTATGAATTTGTTCAGGTACGTCAAATCTATTACCGGGCGCCAGGCACCGCTTTTCTTTTGTACTAAGAAAAGGGGGGAGTACACACCCTGGAACTGTTCTTCCTCTGGGACAAGTACTACTGCTCCCTGGGTTTTCAGCAGGTCTACGTAGGACAGTAAGGCTTGTTTTTGCTCTTTCGTACTTGGGAGTAGGGTTGAGACAAATCTGGGGGGAGGAATGCTGGAGAAGGACCATGCGTGACCTGACGACACTGTCCTGACAACCCAGAAGTCTGAGATTGAGGCCACCCACACGTGCCGGAAGAGGAGCAGGCGTGCTCCCACCCGACCCGCCTGGGCGGGCAAAATCTCAAAAGGATTTAGCCTGATCACGACCATTGGACGCCTGGCTTTTTGTTGGTTTGCGAAAAGACGCTTGACCTCTACTCCAGTTTCTTCTGAAGTCCCAGCCAGGTCTATAGGAGCGTGCTTCCCTTGAACGCTCTGGGCTGGGTCTTCTGAACTGGGGTTTCCTTCGACCCTGTGGACGCTTGTCCTGTGGAAGAAAGCCCGATTTTCCACCTGTGGCCTTAGCTATGGCGTCATCTAGCTTATTTCCAAACAGCAATGATCCTTCAAAAGGAATTTTGCACCATGTTTGTTTAGAAGATGGGTCGGCCTGCCAAGGGCGTAGCCATAGGGCTCGTTTCGCTGTAACTGAGGATAGCATAATCCTGGACAGTAGACGGATCAGATCGACCGATGCTTCTCCCAAGAAGGCCACCACTAATTTTAGCTCTGCTATTGCCGAATGACTGGCCAGTTCTTCAGATACGCCTTTAAGGAAGGAATCTACATTCTCAGTCCATGCCTCCATAGCCTTGGACACGGCTGCTAAGGCTAGAGCGGGTTTACAAGCTGTACCAGCAAGGCCGTAAATTCTTTTGAGGTCCTGATCCATTCTTCTGTCAAGACTGTCCTTAAAAGCAACTGCATCGTCAAAGGGGGAGCGTGACGTGTTTGGCAAGACGCATTACAGCTGCGTCTACAGAAGGAATGTTCTCCAGGTGTTTTACCTCGTCTGTTTTAAAGGGATACATCCTGGAGGTTTTGCTTGTCATAGAGGACTTCCTGTCCACTTTGCTCCACTCTTCATCAAAGATGCCCTTTAGTTCGGCTAAAAGTGAAAAAACTTGGGCGCTCTTTCCCCAGGCGCTTGAAAAAAAAATTCTGCTTAGTTGGGGGAGTAGATGGTTCTTCCCACATAAGGGCCTCTTTGACCGCCTTGATAAGCGGAGTAACTTGAGAGAAGTCAAATTCCATACTCTCTTCATCACTCTCTAATTCTCCTTCCGAGGGAAGAGGCGAGGATGCGTAGGGCTGGGAAGGTCCTGGGACTTCACGAACCACATCAGCCGGGGAGCCAGATCGAGTAGCGCTGGACTGGCTTTGTGCGTGGGAAGTATCCAGTCTCTCTCGAGACTCGATCCGTTGATCCTCTGTCTCTTTTTCCTCAACCGCATGGGCATAGCAATGACTGCATAATGATTTGCCCTCTGGGACTCGTGTGCCACATCCCCAGCAGGCTCTCCGATCAGAGCGACTGTCATGGCGGTGGGAGCGGTGTCTGGAGGAGGAATGGGAGCGTCTCCTCTGGTGGTGGGATGCAGACGGAGAATCACGTCTGGACTTTGAAGCTGATGAGTGATGCGGCTTGCAAGGTCCGTTTTGGTCTGAGGATCCTGACCAGAAGGGCTAAAAGAAAACAGATTTGGGAGGAAAAGACAAGCCGTCAAGTAACCCCAAGACTTGCGACTGTACCCCAAGCCCCTCCCCTCTCCCGCACATACCTTCTGCGTGAGGGCTGGCCACATGAAAGCGGTGAATTGTCCATAATTTGTAAAAACGTCACAATAACGACAGGTTGACTTAAGAAAACCTATAATTTCATATAAAAAAAATACATGTAACTTGCCCTTTAAAAGCATTCATACCACAAAAAAATTCATAATGCATTGTAAATATTAAATACATTTAAGCCTGCAACAAAGTAATGAACATTCCACTCAAGTATACAAGCGCACACTAACCTGGGAAAGCTGTTGTGTTGCCTCTGTACGCCTGTCAGGGGAAATCCCAAATGGCATAGGCGAGACACAGCTTTAAATCCCACGCCTGCCTGTGACGTCACCGCCGACCACACATCGCACATGTGCGGTGGAGAAGCCAACCTCGGCGCCTGCGCGGCCGCCGGAAAAACCGCTGGACTTCGCATGCGCGAACCAAGCCTCGCTCTGAGAGCGGGCACCGCGCATGCGCGAGCGGCAGCGGCGCCCGCAATACAGATCACCGTGGCGAGCTGGAACGCAGATGCGTTCCAGCAACCATTTGGGGAGCAGCCAGGGACATGAGACAAACAGGACAAATACACACAAAATACAGAGGCGACTGCCATGGAAATAAAAAATGTTGCAGACCTTGCCAGCCGAGGACGTCTTGATGCTCTGGGCACACTTTAGCAACGTCCCATCCAGGGATACATGGTTGCCACAAGCTCTCCACCCGCCCATGGCTGGGTTCCGAGCTGCACCGCAAAGAAGTGTGCCATCCATCCATCCGGAAAACTGCACAGCTGTGCGTGCTTCAGGTCCATTGGAGGAGGACAAAAAAGGAACACAGTACTGAGAGGTGAGCTTACTTTTATGGGTATGGGGTCCTATAGCATTGGAGAGGAGGTGGGGTTAACCCACACGTAGGCTGCCATGGAGTCTGTCAGGAATTAGAGCTTTCTTTTAATGGTATTTGATTGCCTCTGCGATTTTTATTTTTTCCGATATAAACGTAAAAAGACCGAAAATTTTGAAAAAAATGATATTTTCTACTTTTTGTTATAAGAAAAATCGAATAAACTCAATTTTAGTCATACATTTAGGCCAAAATGTATTCAGCCACATGTCTTTAGTAAAAAAAATGTCAATAAGCGTATATTTATTGGTTTCGCAAAAGTTATAGCGTCTACAAACTAGGGTACATTTTCTGGAATTTACACAGCTTTTAATTTATGACTGCCTATCTCATTTCTTGAGGTGCTAAAATGGCAGGGCAGTACAAAACCCCCCAAATGACCCAATTTTGGAAAGTAGACACCCCAAGGAAATTGCTGAGAGGCATGTTGAGCCCATTGAATATTTTTTTTTTGTCTCAAGTGATTGAATAATGACAAAAAAAAAAAAAAATTACAAAAAGTTGTCACTAAATGATATATTGCTCACACATGCCATGGTTATATGTGGAATTACACCCCAAAATACATTCTGTTGCTTCTCCTGAGTACGGGGATACCACATGTGTGGGACTTTTTGGGAGTCTAGCCGCGTACGGGCCCCCGAAAACCAAGCACCGCCTTCAGGATTTCTAAGGGCGCAAATTTTTGATTTCACTCCTCACTACCTATCACAGTTTCGAAGGCCATAAAATGCCAAAATAGCACAAAACCCCCCCAAATGACCCCATTTTAGAAAGTAGACACCCCAAGGAAATTGCTGAGAGGCATGTTGAGCCCATTGAATATTTTTTTTTTTTGTCCCAAGTGATTGAATAATGACAAAAAAAAAAAATTACAAAAAGTTGTCACTAAATGATATATTGCTAACACATGCCATGGTTATATATGGAATTACACCCCAAAATACATTTTGCTGCTTCTCCTGAGTACGGGGATACCCCAAGCTATTTGCTGAGAGGCATGGTGAGTATTTTACAGCTCTCATTTGTTTTTGAAAATGAAGAAAGAAATTTTTTTTTTTTTTTTTTTCAATTTTCAAAACTTTGTGACAAAAAGGGAGATCTGCAAAATACTCCCCATACCTCTCAGCAAATAGCTTGGGGTGTCTACTTTCCAAAATGGGGTCATTTGGAGGGGTTTTGTGCCATCTGGGCATTCCATGGCCTCCGAAACTGTGATAGGCAGTGAGAAGTGAAATCAAAAATTTACACCCTTAGAAAGCCTGAAGGCGGTGCTTGGTTTTGGGGTCCCGTACGCGGCTAGGCTCCCAAAAAGTCTCACACATGTGGTATCTCCGTACTCAGGAGAAGCAACAGAATGTATTTTGGGGTGTAATTCCACATATGCCCATGGCATGTTTGAGCAATATATCATTTAGTGACAACTTTGTGCAAAAAAAATAAAAAAAAATAATAAATTGTCTTTTTTCCGCAACTTGTGTCAACATATAAAATATTCCATGGACTCGACTTGCCTCTCAGTATATAGCTTGGGGTGTCTACTTTCCAAAATGGGGTCATTTGGGGGGGTTTTGAACTGTTTTATACACAACATTAGGAAGCTTACATCCACTCTTCTAACCACTTGAAGACAAAGCCCTTTTTGACACTTTTTGTTTACATGAAAACATTTATTTTTTTTGCAAGAAAATTATGTTGAACCCCCAAACATTATATATATTTTTAAAGCAAAGGCCCTACAGATTAAAATGGTGGGTGTTGCATTTTTTTTTTCTACACAGTATTTGCGCAGCGATTTTTCAAACGCATTTTTTGGGGAAAAAATACACTTTTTTAAATTTTAATGCACTAAAACACACTATATTGCCCAAATGTTTGATGAAATAAAAAAGATGATCTTAGGCCGAGTACATAGATACCAAACACGACAAGCTTTAAAATTTCGCACAAACGCGCATTGGCGACAAACTACATACATTTTTAAAAGCCTTTAAAAGCCTTTACAGGTTACGCCGTTAGATTTACAGAGGAGGTCTACTGCTAAAATTACTGCCCTCGATCTGACCTTCGCGGTGATACCTCACATGCATGGTGCAATTGCTGTTTACATATGACGCCAGACCGACGCTTGCGTTCGCCATTGGGCAAGAGCAGGGCAGGACAGGGGTGCTTTTTTTTATTTTTTATTATTAATTTTGCTTTTTTATTTTATTTTTAAACTGTTGCTTCCATATTTATTTATTTTTTTATCATTTTTATTGTTATCTCAGGGAATGTAAATATCCCCTATGATAGCAATAGGTAGTGACAGGTACTCTTTTTTTGAAAAAACTGGGGTCTATTGGCCCCCAGATATTTCCTCTGCCCTCAAAGCATCTGACCACACCAAGATCGGTGTGATAAAATGTTTTCCCAATTTCCTAATGGCGCTTTTTATATCCGGGGGGGGGGGGACATTCCCTCCCACTGCTTGTAAAAGCAGTCCAGAGGCTAATTAGCCACTAGGATTGCTTTTACATGAAAGCCGGCCACTGGCTGAAAAGAATGCTACCAAGATGATACCTAAACCCGCAGGCATCATTCTGGTATAAACATTCAAAGTCCAGCAACATACCAGTACGTTGCTGGTCCTTGTTGGACATGTATTGTAATCTTTTTTTTCATGCAGCCTGTTGGCTGAACGAAAAAAAAAGATTGATCGGTGGGTATGCCCACCATTAGAATACCGCCCTTCATCCACCCACTTCTAATGATGGGCATACATGCACCATTTATATATGCCGAAGCATGGGGGCATCTTCCCGCAAAAGTTATGCCGCGTACACATGGTCAGACTTTTCCACGGGCAAGCCTCCGTCGGAATTTCGACCGTATGTACGCGGCATTAGGAGCAAAATCGCTCCTCCGCCCCTGCTGCCCCAATGCTTTGGCATATATGCTTTTTTTTTTTAACTGTGGTGGTGAAATCACCTCCTACAGCACTGGAGTCGCAGGGATCAGGCCTGTCTCTGCGAACGCTGCAGTTATGTGTGTTGTGTTTTGTAAGTGACAGTGATCGATCGATACTGCACTTGGGTGGCCTGGGCTGGACGGAGGGGCAAAACGCAGGTGCTAGCAGGTATCTGGGCTGATCCCGCTAACACTGCGTTTTTGGGAACCCTAAACTGCTGGGGACGCTAGTATAGATCTGATCAGATCAGATATTGATCTGTTCAGATACTATACCACTAAGGGGGGTGTATGCTTCACGCGTGGGTGTTAGCGTTACTGGCACTAACCTGACGCTGCCTGGGGTGTGACGCAGACCCTCTCTGACGCTAAAACCTAATTGATATCACCCGCCGGGCGATCAGGGGGTTAAACCTTTATTGGTTTATATACGGCGGGTGCCCTGACACTATAAAAAGCAAACTAACTAATCAGCGTCACCCATAACACTTATATGATGATTACTGGTGAAAGGGTTAACTAGGGGCAATTAGGGGGTTAAAACCTTTATTAGGTAATATATGGGGGTACCTGACGCTATATAAAAACCTGACGGCGAACCTAAAAAAAAATTACTGGCTACCTATCGGCATCACCGACACTAAGACAGCGATCAGAAAAACGATCGCTTAGCGACAGTGGTGATAGGGGGTGAAAGGGTTACCTAGGGGGCGATCAAGGGGGTTAAACCTTTATTAGATAATATATGGGGGTACCTGACGCTATAAAAACCTGCGGCGAACCTAAAAAAAATTACTGGCTACCGATCGGCATCACCGACACTAAGACAGCGATCAGAAAAACTATCGCTTAGCGACAGTGGTGATAGGGGGTGAAAGGGTTACCTAGGGGGCGATCAAGGGGGTTAAACCTTTATTAGGTAATATATGGGGGTACCCGACGCTATAAAAACCTGCGGCGAACCTAAAAAAAATTACTGGCTACCGATCGGCATCACCAACGCTAAGACAGCGATCAGAAAAACGATCGCTTAGCGACAGTGGTGATAGGGGGTGAAAGGGTTACCTGGGGGGCGATCAAGGGGGTTAAACCTTTATTAGGTAATATATGGGGGTACCTGACGCTATAAAAACCTGCGGCGAACCTAAAAAAAAATAACTGGCTACCGATTGGCATCACCGACGCTAAGACAGCGATCAGAAAAATGATCGCTTAGCGACAGTGGTGATAGGGGGTGAAAGGGTTATCTGGGCGGCGATCAAGGGGGTTAAACCTTTATTAGGTAATATATGGGGGTACCCGACTCTATAAACACCTGCGGCGAACCTAAAAAAATAACTGGCTACCGATCGGCATCACCAACGCTAAGACAGCGATCAGAAAAATGATCGCTTAGCGACGGTGGTGCTAGGGGGTGAAAGGGTTATCTGGGGGGCGATCAGGGGGTTAAACCTTTATTAGGGGGGGGTTAGGGGGCTACACTGGACCTAAAACTAACTTTAGTGACACTTTTACAGTCACAAATGTCACTGATTGCAGTGATCAGTAAATAAATGGTCACTGCAATCAGTGACACTGTGACAGGGGGCTGGGGGGTGATCTGGGGGGTGATCTGGGGTGTCTGGGGGGGCCTGGGGGGGCGATTTATGTGCCTATGTGTCCTGGTGTCAGTGTAGTGTTTTGTGCACTAACCTGCATCTTCTCCTGTACTGGGCTCGGAGGAGAGATGACATCACTTCCTCTGCCTGTGTAAACATTACACAGGCAGGGAAGCTCTCTCATTCGCCGGGAGCGATCGAGACGGGGTGGCCGGAATTGAACGGCTGTCCCCTCATCCCTGATCGCTCCCAAACGAATAACGGCCGCTCACTGTAAAGAAGGGGGGTCCGATCGGACCCCCCAACTATACAAAGGCAGTCACGTAGATATACGTGATTCTGCCTGTCGATGGCATTCTGCCGACGTATATTTACAGTGGGCGGTCGTTAAGTGGTTAAAGTGGTTGTAAACCTTTTTTTTTTTCCTAGCATACTAGCTCATTATGTACCACTTACCTTAGATCGGGGCCCCCGAAGCCGTCCGTGTCCCTCTCTCCAGCCGCAGCCATCGCTGCGGCGATAGCCGGAATGTTACTTCCGGGTATCGCCGCTCCAGCCAATCAAAGCGCCGCTCCGGCGCTGTGATTGGCCGGAGCGGCGAAGACGTGACTCCGCGCATGCGCACAGAAGCCGTCAAATTCGGCTAAGCCCAAGCATTGCTGGGACTTAGCCGAATTTGTGAATGGGATTAAACCCATGAATGCGCCGTTGTCTACGGTGCGCATGCGCCGTAGACAGCGGCGCCTGTGATTTTAGTAAATATCTCCTAAACCGTGTAGGTTTAGGAGATATTTCTTGCACCTACAGGTAAGCCTTAGTCTAGGCTTACCTGTAGGTGCAAGTTGCAAAAGTGGGTTTACAACCACTTTAATTGCATCCCAGTCTTAGTCTGTAGGGTTCAATATTGAGTTGGCCCACCCCTTGCAGCTATAACAGCTTCAACTGTTCTGGGAAGGCTGTCCACAGGGTTTAGGAGTGTATCTATGGGAATGTTTGACCATTCTTCCAGAAGCCCATTTGTGAGATCAGGCACTGATGTTGAACGAGAAAGCCTGGCTCGCAGTCTTCGCTCTAATTTATCCCAAAGTTGAAACTGTTATAGCTGCAAAGGGTAGGCCAACTCAGCATTAAACCCTACGGACCAAGACTGGGATGCCATTAAAGTTCATGTGCATGTAAAGGCAGGTGTCCCAATACTTTTGACAATATAGAATGTGTCTGTTGTACCATGTACTTGTATGAAAAATTATCCTGTTCTCTCTGTATAGCTTCCTTTGCGTGAAATACCTGGTGATCCTGCTAGTCACTCTGCTTTCCTATTTTTTTTTTTAACAGAAAGCTGCTTTCCTATTTTAAACTGACCATACCAGGGCATGGAAGCACATTCATCCCAGAGTAGTCAATTTTCTTCTTTGCATTCCAGACTTGTGCTGATATGCCCCCTGCACAGCTAATCACTGCGAAGATCAGTGTCCTGCTGTTTCTCTACCTCTTGCTAACACGACCCTCTGCAGTCTCCACCCCCAGCTCTCAAAGCTCCTTATGCAGCTGAGAACAGAGGTCATGTGATCTTGAAAAAAATATAATAGTTTTTTAAACTGAATGGGTTGTTTTACAAGATAAGAGTTCAAATACACGTTAATGTGGGCATGAAGGTTCCACTTGGTGAGTCTACCTTGGGGCAATATATTCTGTGAAGCTACCAAATAGTCGGGTACTTTTGAGATTTATGTGACATCACATTGCCCCCTACTGTCACTTATTAGAATCTTGAGTTCAATAATTCTACTTAGCCGTTGGCTTCTGTAGGGGGCATTATACAGGATGGGGAGAGTTATTGTCCGGACATTGTGTTTGGGTGTGATTTTGGTAATGTCCAATTTTAATCAGTGGAGGTAGAATCGCTTGTTAGGGGTTTATCATCGTGTTGTATTGTAATATGTATTTTTTAAATAAAATTACCTACATCACATGGGTCTTTTGGATTTTGTTTTGGCTACATAGACCAGGGGTCTTCAAACTATGGCCCTCCAGGTGTTCAGGAACTACAATTCCCATCATGCCTAGTCATGTCTGTGAATGTCAGAGTTTTACAATGCCTCATGGGATTTGTAGTTCTGCAACAGCTGGAGGGCCGTAGTTTGAGGATCCCTGACATAGACCATACCCCTTGCAGTGAATTGGTGAGCTGTGTAGCCCTATTGTGGGAAGGGGGGGGGGTAAGAAGAATGACCCTCCAAAACAGAATATTGTGCTAAACCTGTAGGTAAATAAGAGGACAAAAACCTTTGCTAAGTGGAAGAGTGGGTTTGATAATAAAGTTGGCAGTGCCTCAACCCAGAACAGGGCCTCTGTGAACAGAAGGGATCCCCTTTCTGTTAAATAATCCAATAAAAGTATTTGGGAGCAGAGGAACTAATGCATGTAACATTAATCGTAAGCATCTAAACTCAGCCCCCTGATATTTACCTCCTAAACTTGCCCCCCCCCCCTTATTTTTACCACCTAAAATTTACCTCTCTGAACTTTACCCTATAAAGTTGACCCTCCTGATTCTATCCTTTTATTTAGACCCCCCCCCCATCTTTACCTCCTATACTCAACCCCCCCCCCCCCGATTTTTACCTCTTATACTTGTCTTTTTAAAAAAAAATATTATTTACATTTAGTTACATGCGAATAGTTATACAATAAACATTTGAAAAATGACATAATTGTATATACTAGTACATATCAAGTATAAAATTACACTGAAAAAATGTATTACCAGGACCTCTGAACCATATAGATTTTCCACATTATCTAATTCATATATAACCTTTAGTGTATGTATGTATATAAAAGAGGTGGACAAATACCCACTAAACACAAAGAAAAAACCCACACAAAATATACCAGAATAAAATAAATAAAACCAAGAACCTTACTGGTAAAAAGACAGAGTGCCCCCCAAACAGAGTACACAGGGGACTTTTAGGGCAACTATGTAGAGAGATTAAAGAGTATAAGAGTGTATATATAGGAATAACAAAATGTATTGAGACGATAGTAAAAACTAGTAGGTGCATACATCACCATATAGAACATAAATAGAGATAAAAAACAATAAAGTTGATATAATTAACATATAACATTGTCCATTGTTCTCTATACTCAAACCTCTGTTATGTTCTATTGTAGATTGTCATTTGTCTTGATAACTCCTGAAAGAAATACCCTGATGAAGGGATTAATATTGAGATCTGAAACGCGTCGGGCGAAACAAAAGGAGACCAACAATTTCAATTATATCAACTTTATTGTTTTTTATCTCTATTTATGTTCTATATGGTAATTTATGCACCTACTAGTTTTTAATATTGTCTCAATAAATGTTGTTATTTCTATATATGCTCTTTAATCTCCCTACATAGTTGCCCTAAAAGTCCCCTGTGTACTCTGTTTGGGGGGAACGTGGTCTTTTTATAGTTATCGAATATGGGATGTTGGCAACAACCAGGTCTTTTTGGGTGAATCCACGTCAACACTCAAGAACCTTACTGGAGTGAAGCCCTCACCCATCCCACATTTGAATCCTGGGTTGTGTGACACCTTATATCAAAATGATGCTGAGAAAGTCAAGACCTTATAAATCATACAGAGCACCCCTTTGCTCAACTGTTCCTATGTGGCTAAGATTTTAGGGTCTACCCTTGCCTTGGTCTATTTACAGTTTTTTTGGCAACTGTTTCAGAGGAATCAAACACCTGTACAATTATTTTCTAAAAAAAATGTGGGCATCCTCTAGCCTTATATGTCATCTCATAAAGTGTGATATCAGAGTTAACCAGTTTCTTCCAAGCTATCAGTTCAAGAGTAGCAGTACGTATCCAGTTTATCGCTATTATTTTCTTACATGTAGCGCCCCTCCCAATATTTGGGGTTGCTATGTACAAATTTAGGGGTAGTCTGAGCCAGTAGTTAGGCTCAGACCAATTACATTTTCAATTATTTGCTTCTGCTCTGGGTGTGATTCTGCCTGGCAGTACAGTTCCCTGTTGCCTGTGGGTGGCACTGTCACCGCTGGCTCAAGTTGAACCACAGGGGGTATCACAGCACCATTGGGTGTCCTTTCTCGTCAGCCGTGCAGCGGGAGTGGTCAGCCGCTGTGCATGCTGGGAGAGGGTACATAAGGGGCAGATGCCATTAGGCGTGAGGTTTTCCAGGGGACCCCTTGGTCCTGGAGGACATTCGGCACGTACCCCACCTCTTGTGGCCCTCATGGCCAGGGGTGCGTGCGTGTGTTTCAGTCCCGGGCACCTTAAGCCCGAGGCTGCATCACTGCTTGGTAGGCCCAGCTAGGCTGGCTAGGGCCTCCACCTCACAGAAGGATCCCAGGCTGCCCATTGGAAGGGGGCCCAACTTTAGGAAAGGAGTTTCAGATCAGTCCTATCGGAGATAGCGACGGTACTGCTGTCTCGGGGAGAGGCCTGGAGGCCTACCTAAAGAGGGATCCATCATCGTTGATACAAGCCCTGCAATACCCTAACTGTTTCTCTCATTGTTGCTTGGCTGGGAGGTTTGGGACTGGATAATCCTGTGGCAGAGGATTCCCAATTGCATCCCCATTTCATAAAGGACAGATTAATTTGTGCTCTACTCCGGCTGCTTGGACCTCAAAAGGGACTATCCGGGTGAGCAAAACCCACTCAGGCTTGAGTGGCGACGGTACTGAGTCTTAAGTGTTGCGTGCCTGAACCTTTTCCCTACTTTGTCTATTCTCTCTCTCTCAAAGTTTTACCTCAAGAAAAGAATAAAACCTTGCTGCTTAGGTTTAACACCTGTGTGGACATTGGCTTTATTACAAAGGGACTTCCGCCTAGACAACGGAGACCGAGGATCCACTCGTGAGAAGCCTAGTCTCCCCCCGAAGAGAAACCCAACCCCTAGGGGAACAACATACATAAAAGTACAGGGGCCTCAAAAAAAAAGCTTAGTAGCATTATCCATCGTTTCATCTTCCAGGACCCCTAAATGACAAACCAGAGGACTGCATATGTTTGGTAAATCAAATGTGTCAGCTATAAATTCAGTAACTTTTGACCACAGGGGTCTAATATTGGAACACTCCCACATCTTGTGTATAAATGATCCCCTTCCGGTTTGACACATATGACACGTATCTGTATCCCTTTTCTCCATTCTAAAGAGGTGTATAATACATTTGATGTAAGTAACATAACTGTATCAAAGTGTGCAAACGCGGAGACGTCCCCCCATCTTTTCCTGCGGCCTGCCAGGTTGCGTGCTCGGATAAAGGGCCTGGTATGGATTTTTGGGGGGGAACTCCACGCCATTTTTTTTTTAAATTTGGCGTGGAATTCCCCTTAAAATCCATACCAGACCTGAAGGGTCTGGTATGGATATTTGGGGGGAACCCCACGTCATTTTGTTTTAAAATTTGACGCAGGGTTCTCCTTAATATCAATACCAGACCTGAAGGGCCTGGTAATTGAATTTGGGGGGACCCCCACGCATTTTTTTTATTTTTATCAATGACTTTCAATGACTGTTCTCTGTATTGCCAGGAGCCGACAATTCATTATAGCCGCGAGTGCTTTTAAATTACTTTTTTTCCTTTAGAAATTACACCTTTTGCAGGGACAGTTCTAAGCACGGGAAACATGCGCTAATTTACAGGCATACTATACACACACCGCAGGTACGAAATTTAAAGGAATATTTCACTTTTATTGTTTCACTTTAAGCATTATTAAAATCACTGCTTCCGAAAAAATGTCATTGATACATGTTCCCTGGGGCAGGACCCGGGTCCCCAAACACTTTTTATGACAATAACTCGCATATAAGCCTTTAAAAATAGCACTTTAGATTTTTCATGTTCGAGTCCCATAGACTTTAACGGTGTTCAGATGTTCGAACAAATTTATTGCCTGTTCGCATGTTCTGATGCAAACCGAACTGGGGGGTGTTCGGCTCATCCCTATTCGTCAAACATCTATGCAGCACCAACTCAGCAGCTTGACATCACGCTCATCCACACTCCGCATCCTTGGGTCATCGCTGGTGGTTCCATTGACGGACATCTCTTCCTGGGTCGCTGTCTGCAAGGCTTCTAGTTTGGTTCAGTTGTTGGTGAGAGGGCAATTGCCCATCTTCTGCAATCTTTCCCTGGTTACTTTATTGAAACACTGTGTACAGACACCTTTACCTTGGGAACACTTTACTGCAATTCTATTTGAACACTGTACATAGACACCTTTACCTACAACCATTTTAAGGAGTACCATTAGCCTGTTTAAGCCAGTCAGCCTCTAAATACATCACTGTGCCCTATTAGATATAATCTAATGAGCTCCAACTGCTGGTGAAGACTATTAGGCCTGCACCTCGGACATTGCTGTTGTTACTATTTAAAGGGCCCTACACTATCCTTATTCTGACTGATCTCTCATTAGGATTTAAAGGTTGAATAGGCCGTCCCTGGGTTCTCCTTTAGAGTGTAACAGGTCATGCTTCAGGTGGTATCTCATTGTACATACATGTGTATTGTATTCTCCCACTTTAAACTGTTCTTAAGCTGTCTTTGGGGGAATTTTTCTACCGAGTCTGGGCTGTTATTAAGAACTCAGTTGATCTATTGCCCTTTCCCTGTTGTAAAATAATACCACTGTAGCGGGTATTTGAATTTAAGGGAAGCATCTGGGTGGTAGTGTAACCCAGATGCACTGATTGCTAGGGAATCCGAGACCTTATTTTGGTTCTTGGAAGACTCTGGTGGTGTGAGGTTCCCTGCGGCCTACAGGTGGCGTTGTCGCCCTGGCCGGGGTTGAACTCCGCAAGACTGTGCCTTTTTGTCCTTTCCTGGCGCTGGTACAGCAGGGCAGGCAACCTGCTGGGACGCAAAAGGAGAGGCGATAAAAGGGGCGGACGCCCGGACCTGGGGGTTCAGAGTTGGAGGACGCGGCCGCACCCAGGCACCTTCAGCTTGGGTGCTGGCGTTCTGGAGTTCCGGGCCCAGATGCCCTTGACCTGGCCGGAGCGAGAGATGGAGTCCATCTCAGGCACCTTTAGCCTGGGGTGAGGTACTATGGCGGATGCCTGGGGCTCAGTACCTTCGACTGAGTTCCGCGAGGGTGGAGGAATCCGAGGGGGCCCTAACTCTTTGGGTGCCCGTGTCTGAGTTCGTGAGGACTGGTGAGCGGAACTTCTCTGGAGAGTCCGGCGCAGCATTTGCTGGTGACAGAGAGGCCCCCGGTGACTCCCTTGGATGGATATCCTTCCCCTGACAGGGGCCGTGCTAGCGAAGGTAATTCATGCTCTACCTCATATAGTCAGTGGCAGTGACTATTCGCCATTGGTGACACTACAGTGGTTAGCAATACTTTAAAGGATTGTGCCTCGACCTACTCCCATTAATACTGAACTGTTGCAAAGGTCCCAACTTGACTGTGCTGTATGTTTATTCGCTGAGAAGAATAAAACTGTGTTGGACCTATTCAGTGTGTGGAACTCTGGTTACTAGGAGCAAAGGGGAGTGGATCCGAGGAAAGGATTTGACCCTAGGACACCTACACAAAGCCAGATCTTTCTGGCCTTCACCTCTTCACTATGGAGGACATGGGCCGTGGTGTATCTCATCCCTCCCCCCGGTACTGACACCCCTAGACAGAGACAGACAAGCCGAGAATGAGAAGGGGTGAGGTCGCTACACCACTTTGCTTAAAAGCTGAGATAATACAAATATATTGACTTGTGTGACGTGTCATTTAAAGGTGCTTGTAAAAGATGTCTGAACCCAGAGTGTCAGGTGGGTTGGAAGGTTCACAGGGTCATGGCGATGCAGATGAGCAAGTAAATCCAAGCAGTCCTCAGGGGGAACGTGCTACATTTGGGGGCTCGTCCGGGATTTATTCTGCAGCTGGCCCTATTCAACCTAGATAAGAGCCACAATCCGCGTTGGAGGCAGCTTCTGTGCCTGCGGTTGCTTGGGGCAGAGCCCAGGGAACCCGATTGGAAAGAAGCAGATCTCAGGAAGTGAATTCACTGAGAAGGAGATTCAACAGTGGGTGACAGCTTTAGCCCCAGGACAAAGGGCCTACATTGTGGATATGGAAGCCGAACACGACCTGAACCAAGTCCGGGTACTGTTGGAGTGGCAGTAAGAAATACCTGTGTGCTTTCAGGAAGAAGAGGTATGCCTAGCAAAGGGGGTGACTGCCAGGGTGATCCCACTGAAAGTGGGGGGAGAGCCTGTTGAGAGGCAGCCACTATCGAGGGCCCTGGAAAAGAGCTCAGGATCGGTTGGGCCAGTGTCCCTCCCATTTCTTTTTACACCGATATGAGCCGGCTAGTTGATAGTTTAGAAAAGAACAGATCTGGAAATGCAAACCAGAGCTATTGGAGACTCAGGCCTCGTACACACGGCCGAGATTCTCGTCGAAAAAAACATGTCGTTTTTTTCCGACGAGATTCTTGGACAAGAAAATTGTCCCGGCCGAGTGTACACACGCTCGTTTCAAAGAACCCGTGGTTCTTTGAATGGAGCGTACACGGTGACGTCATCGACTACGACGAGCATGCGCTCGTCACATTCGATGCCGTCGCCGCCATCTTGGTATACCCTACGTATGCCTAGGAAGCTACTTCATTTCGAACATGCGCGGGCTTCCCGGCGGACAGGTAAGTGTACACACACTCACTTTTCTCGTCGAGAAACAGGCTGACGAGAATCTCGACGAGAAAATAGAGAGCAGGTTCTCTATTTTCTCGTCGAGGTTACTTGTCGGTTTTCTCGACGAGAAACCCGATAGCCACGTACACACGACCGATTTACTCGGCAAGACATCTCTGCCAGCAAGTTTCTTGCTGGTTCTTGCCCAGAAAATCGGTCGTGTGTACGAGGCCTCAGAGTTAATAACTGAACACAGTGAAGGCTCATCTCTAACTCTGGGAACTGCCTTAATGTTAGATTCTTCACATGAAGAATCTCTGCCTCTTCCCGGTCATTGGTAAGCATGTTCCACATGAAAGGTACCCCCGCGTTCGTGGTGAGTAGGCCCCATCCCCATATTTGTCCCTTGCTTAAAGTGGTTGTAAACCCTGTACAACCACTTTTACCTACAGGTAAGCCTATATCAAGGCTTACAAGTAGGTACTGGAAATATCTCCTAAACCTGTACGGTTTACGTCATCGGCGCACGCGCACTAAAGAAATGCATGCGCGGTAGTGACGTCACACGACTCCGGCCAGTCTGAGAGCCAGAGTCCGCGGCCCCGGAAGGAAGAGGGGTGAAGATGGATGCTTCCACACAGCGGAGACAGCGGTGACATCGCTGGCTTCCTTTGCAGGTAAGTGCAACATAATGGGCTACTAAACAATGCATACTAGCCCATTATGCTTTTACTTTGCATGGGAAAAAAGAGGAAGTAAAACCCATGAGGGTTTACTTCCTCTTTAAGTATAGCCTACATTATTTTTAAATACCCCTCCGTGCCTTGAGTTACGACTTGTGCTATACTTTGTGTCTTTGATAATTTCCTGCGTTTGGCTTGGCTTTCTGACGATAAAGTATACGATTTTGCCACTCAACACACAGAATTGCTTCCTGTGTTGAAAAAAATGCCATTCACCGACAAGGATTGGACTCATCACCTCTGCTGCCTTTCACAGCTGTTGTTAAAGCAAGTTGTGTGATTCTTGTGCCCAGTTCAGGTGTGAAGTTATGTTTCTATCCCATGGCCTTTAATTATTTTAGCGGAGGCTTCTTTTGGCAATCCAGACTTGATGATATCATAGCCAAAGAAGCTCATTTAGGTGTAAATTGTATCTAACAAAGTAATTGGAGTTGGCTTCATGCTAATGCTATGCTAAGTCCATAGAAGCTGCACACGTCAGACTGACCCCCTATCCACTTGCAGGAGATGGAGACGCCAGACTATCCATCTCACGGATTCATGACACCAGCTGTTCGCACATAGCACGGCTGACCTGGGGTGCGTTGCAGCTTCAGGTGGAATAATATGACAAGTTAAATGTGAACTACTGTACACAGAGTAATACAAGCTGTGTACACTACATATGGCGGCCTACTTAAATATTGACTTCACATTTCGATTTTTGTTACATTATATCGATAATTGTTTTCTTACAATTATTCACATAAACTGATTCTACAAGCATCAGGAATGTACACCGATCAGCCATTACTTTATGACCACTGACAGGTTAAGTGAAACACATTGATTATCTCATTACAATGACATGTGAAAGTCAGTGGGCTATATTAGGCAGCAAGTGAACATGTTGTCCCTGAAGTTGTTGTGTTGAAAGTAGAAAAGATGGGCATCACAGTTTATTGTTTATGGGGCGGTGTCGCCGCAGACCGGTCAGGGTCAGGGTTTCCAACTGGCAGTAAATTTACTGACAGTTTGTAAAAATCTGTGATTTTTTTACAACTGCCAGTAAATATCAGGGGCTGATAATTTCAGGCTGTGTTGACTTTTTAAGTGTAAATCAAGCAAATGACTTTGTTATAGGTATTGTCAGTGTTTCCATATCATGTTTCTACTGTTCATATATTCACTGTGTTCGTTTTCAATGGTAGTTCTGTAATTTCTCAGGTTGTCAGTAATTTTTTTTAGCTCCGCCAGTAAATGTTCCATGTTTTGCAGTAAAAAATACTGCGGGAGGTTGGCAACCCTGGTCAGGGTGCCCATGCTGACCCATCTCCACAGCCAAAATTGCCTACAATGGGCATGTCAGCATCAGATCTGGACCGATGAGCAATGGAAAAAGGTGGCATGGGCTGCCAGAGACATGGGGTATTATTTAAAATGAGAAGCACTATCATGTTAAAGCAGATTCCACCCAAAAGTGGAACTTCCTCTCATTTGATTCCTCCCCCCCTCCGGTGCCACAATTGGCCCCTTTCGGGGGGGGGGGGACAGGATACCTGTCTTTGAGGTATGGTTTCCCACTTCCGAGAGTCCGGGCCACGGCCTGTGACGTCAGCGCAGGGCTCCCTCCACCTCCACCGGCCGCCAGAGGAGCGGCAGGGTTCCTGGCGTTAAGCTGCTGCCATTGTGCTACGCTGGGTGTTTGGTGTGCTCCTGTACCTTTAAGGAGGGGTGGCTCCCCTTCAGTCCACCTGCCCTCATCTAACCATCAGAATGCATGTGCCTCCATTGTGGGGACACTCAATGTTAGTGTAGGACCACAGACTCCAGGGGGCCTTGGCGTGGCTCTGTGGCTTACGCATGCGTTTGCAAATGCGTGCGGACAAACCCCTGTTTTTAACGCATACTGTTAGACAGGTTAATTGGTTGTCAGCGAGCTGGTCGGTAAGTAGGCTTGGTTTTTCCCTGGGCATTCCCCAGGCCATGTTGTTATCTGCTTTAGCCTTCCAATGCTACTTACCGTGATAGCCAGCTATAGATGGGGGCGGTGGACATGTTTTTGTTTTCACCTATGGTGCCTGTATTGGTCCAGCAGTGCACCAGCACCTTTGCTGCCATTGTGCTACGCTGGGTGTTTGGTGTGCTCCTGTACCTTTAAGGAGGGGTGGCTCCCTTTCAGTCCACCTGCCCTCATCTAACCATCAGAATGCATGTGCCTCCATTGTGGGGACACTCAATGTTAGTGTAGGACCACAGACCCCAGGGGGCCTTGGCGTGGCTCTGTGGCTCACGCATGCGTTTGCAAATGCGTGCGGACAAACCCCTGTTTTTAACGCATACTGTTAGACAGGTTAATTGGTTGTCAGCGAGCTGGTCGGTAAGTAGGCTTGGTTTTTCCCTGGGCATTCCCCAGGCCATGTTGTTATCTGCTTTAGCCTTCTAATGCTACTTACCGTGATAGCCAGCTATAGATGGGGGCGGTGGACATGTTTTTGTTTTCACCTATGGTGCCTGTATTGGTCCAGCAGTGCACCAGCACCTTTGCTGCCATTGTGCTACGCTGGGTGTTTGGTGTGCTCCTGTACCTTTAAGGAGGGGTGGCTCCCTTTCAGTCCACCTGCCCTCATCTAACCATCAGAATGCATGTGCCTCCATTGTGGGGACACTCAATGTTAGTGTAGGACCACAGACCCCAGGGGGCCTTGGCGTGGCTCTGTGGCTCACGCATGCGTTTGCAAATGCGTGCGGACAAACCCCTGTTTTTAGCGCATACTGTTAGACAGGTTAATTGGTTGTCAGCGAGCTGGTCGGTAAGTAGGCTTGGTTTTTCCCTGGGCATTCCCCAGGCCATGTTGTTACCCTACCGGGTACCCCTACCCGCAATGGCGGCGGCAGCACCCGACAGCTGATGGAAACGTCAGCTGTGGGTGCCGACAACGCTGGACTCCAGGACAGGTAAGTGTCCATTTATTAAACACTTCAATACTGGGCACTTTCACCCCCTTCCTTCCCAGGCCAATTTTCAGCTTTCAGCGTTCTCGCACTTTCAATGACAATTGCGCGGTCATGCTACTCTGTACCCAAATGAAATTTTTATCATTTTGTTCGCACAAATAGAGCTTTTTTTTGGTGGTATTTATTCACGACTCCGTTTTTTATTTTTTGCTATATACCGTATATACTCGAGTATAAGCCGACCCGAATATAAGCCGAGGCGCCTAATTTTACCACAAAAAAATTGAAAAACGTATTGACTCGAGTATAAGCCTAGGGTTTCCATCTGCATGCCTCACTTTGCCTCACTGTGTCCATGTGCATGCCTCACTGTGCCCATGCCTCACTGTGCCCATGCCTCACTGTGTCCATGACTAGACTGACATTTAACATAGGAGTCTATGGAAGGGGTTCCCGGGTTTGAAAAATCTGTGCTCCCCGGCTGTAGGTCCCCCAGACAACAAATTTTGCACACTTGTAGAGGAGAAATATGGCTACCTTTTTGCCAAGTTTCGGGTCCAGGGGACCTAAGTTCGGCCAGTACCGGGTCCCCAAAATCACCAAAGAAATTACTGTTTAACATGGGAGTCTATGGAAGGGGTGCCCGGGTTTGAAAAATCGGTGCTCCCCGGCCGTATGTCCCCCGGACAACAATCTATGTAGAAGAGGAGTGGGGCTACATGTGTGCCAAGTTTGGGGTCCAGGGGACTTACGACCAGCCGGTACCGGGTCCCAAGATTCTGGGAGATCAGGCGCAAAAAGGTGATTCGAGTATAAGCCGAGGGGGGCATTTTCAGCACAAAAAAATGTGCTGAAAAACTCAGCTTATACTCGAGTATATACAGTAAGCGAAAAAAGAGCAGACCTTTGGAGAGAAAAAAATATTTTCTTTATTCTATTTTATAAGAAATCCAATAAAATCGAATTTTGTCATAAATTTAATCCAAAATGTATTCTGCTACATGTCTTTAGAAAAAATAATCCCGTTTTTAGTGTATAATAATTGGTTTGTGTGATCACGAACATATGTACGCAAATGATCATGTACAGGTGATCACGGACATATGTGTGCAGATAATCACTGGGACATGTGCTTTTACTGTTACATATGTGGGGGACAGGTGTTTTTACCATAGCTCCCAACTGTCCCTGATTTCGAGGGACTGTCCCTGATTTGGAGCAATGTCCCTCTGTCCCTCATTCCTCCTCATTTGTCCCTCATTTTGGTCTGATCTGTACAGTTGTATATAAAATGCACTTTTTAACTATCAAAAAATGTGTTTCACAGTGCTAAACCTTTCATCCAATTTCTAAATTGCTGCATTTGTAAATTCCATAAGCCAAAATAAAGAAATAGTAGTGGTAAAAAAAAGCAGTTGTTGGTTTAACCAATCTTGTATTTTGTACAATTCTCCTTTAAGGGGGCGTGACAAGGGGTGTGTCCTATGCATGCATACTTTTGCTGATAGGTGTCCCTCATTCCCATCTCAAAAAGTTGGGAGGTATGTTTTTAATATGTGGGGACATGTGTGTTACTAGGCTGGTGATCAGTGTGTAAAAAGCTGTAAAAAAACAGCTCATACACACTGATCACCAGCCGTCTGCAGCGATCCACTCTTCTCACCGACAACTAATATGTGAGGAGAGGAGAGCCGATCGCCTAGCAACCGGCTCTCTGTTTACATCACATGATGGCTGTGATTGGACATGGCCGTCATGTGATCAGGAGGGTCAATCACAGAGCCCTCCTGCAGATCTGAGATGCGTTGTGTCCGGGTGACACGAGCACATCGGGATCGCGCCGCTGCGCGGGCACGAGCGTGCGTGATCCCCCTCCTTCTGAGGGATGTTCCTGAACGTCCACTCAGAAGGAGAGAGTGCCCACCCGGCTGTACATATGCAGTGGCCGGGTGGGAAGTAGTTAAAAGCCAGCAGCTGCAGTATGTGTAGCTGCTGGTTTAAATTTTTTTTTTTTTGTGCGGAACACCGGAGTCACGTCTTCGCCGCTCCGGCCAATCACAGTGCCGGAGCGGCGCTGTGATTGGCTGGTGCGGCGATACCCGGAAGTAACATTCCGGCTATCGCCGCAGCGAAGAAGAGGGAGAGGAGGACGGCTTTGGGGGCCCCGATCTAAGGTAAGTGATGCATAAGGAGCTATTATGCTAGTCATATTAGCTCATTATGCCTTTCTCTTACAGGTCGTTTGGGAAAAAAATAAATAAATAGTGGGTTTACAACCACTTTAAGCATGCATTGCTGTTTGTTTGCCTTAGGCTGGCCATACACAGAGCAAGTTTATTTTCCTGCAACCAGAAAAGAAATTCACTCGATTTCCCCATCAACACAGACAGTTTTGATGCAGGAATCCCTCCTGCTGGGCCATTGTCTTTTCCCGGCTGGGGAGGGCAAGGGAAGCCGTCCCCGCCGGGAGAAGGCAGCGATAATCGCAAAAGAATCCGGCAAGCTGGTTGTACCCAAGGTGATCGACCAATCAACTTGGTACATTCAGCTTGCCCATTAACGGTTTGAATCTCAGCCAGTTCCTGCTGAACCAAGGGAGAAATAAGGAAAGCGCCACTAAGTGTGGTAGATTCTAAAGTAGATCATAAACAGTTTTATTTTGCCCCCATAATGGGCTACTCACAAAATCTAGGGCATATACAGGCTCATCTAGTATAGTGGTGCTGGGTACTTTTGTCCGTCTATCGTCTCCAGCACTTCAGCAGCATGGAGGAAGACTGCTGGGGTGGGGAGCCGGAGCCGGATGTACAGAGGTGACACAATGGTCCAGGTGGAACGCAGAGTGGAGTGCAGCATGGCAAGAGTGGCTCAGGGTGGTGCTGATGTCACAGATCCCAGAATGCAACGCGTTTCGGAGCATTGTCATGCTACATCGGAGCATGCGCACTTCCTTTTCAAGCCCCTGAAAATATTACCTTGAATCTTGTTCGATTTTCACTTTAAAAATACACCTATCTTCTTATTAAAGTGATTGAAAAGGTTAGATTTTTTATTTTTTTTCTAAATAACAAACATGTCAGTCTTACCTCAACTGTGCAGCTCGTTTTGCACAGAGTGGCCCGAACGCCGTCTTCTGGGGTCCCCCGGAGGCTCTCGCGGCTCCTCCCCGCATCAGATAACCCCCTAGGAGAAGCGCTCTCCCGTGGGGGTTACCTTGCGGGCGCGCTCCCGAGCCCATAGCCGCCAACCGCAATAATTTTTTAAACGCCTTTTTTTGGGGAAAAAAATGGTTTCATGAATTAAAAAATAACAAAACAGTAAAGTTAGCCCAATTTTTTTGTAAAATATGAAAGCTTATGTTACGCCGAGTAAAAAGATACCTAACATGTCACGCTTTAAAATTGCGCACACTCATGGAATGGCGCCAAACTTCGGTACTTAAAAATCTCCATAGGCGACGCTTTTAAATTTTTTACAGGTTACCAGGTTAGAGTTACAGAGGAGGTCCAGTGCTAGAATTGTTGCACGCGCTCTAACGCACGGGGCGATACCTCACATGTGTGGTTTGAACGGCGTTTACATATGTGGGCGGGACTTACGTGTGTGTTCACTTATGAGCGCGAGCTACCGGGGTCATGGGCGTTTTTTCGTATTTTTGCTTATTTTTTTTATTTAGTTTTTTTACTTTTTTGTATTTCTTACTCTTTTTTTATTTTTTGTATTTTTTTTGATCACTTTTATTCCTATTACAAGGAATGTAAACATCCCTTGTAATAGGAATATATCGTGACAGGTCCTCTTTATGGAGAGATGCGGGGTCAATAAGACCCCAGATCTCTCCTCCAGGCTGGAAAGCATGAGATCAGTGACATTTTTTTCACGATCTCATACTTACAGCTGCAATGGCGGCTTTGTTTACATTTGAGGACCCGGCGTGACGTCATCACATCGCGCCCGGGCCTCCGACGATCATAGAGATGACTGGTGACCATCTGGTTACCAGTCATCTCTATGCTCATCACGTGACCCACCACCGGCGCCGACGATTCTCTCCGGGTCCCCGATCGCACGGGAGAGCCCGGAGGAGCACCGGATGGCGGCGGGAGGGGGGGTGCCCCCTCCCGCCGCCTATAAGAACGATCAAGCGGCCGCTATGATCGTTCTTATGGTGCGCAGGATCGCCGGCTGAAAAAAAGGATATCTGAATGATGCCTCTAGCTGCAGGCATCATTCAGATATCCCCCTACAAAGCCAGGACATCATATGACGTCCACCCAGGATGGGAGAGAGGGTTCCTGCTGGCGTCATTCTGCTATGGCCCGGTGTGGAAGGGGTTAATAAACGTAGTAATGATGTTATAATAATGGTGATAGTGGTATTATAATAATGATATTAACTATAATGGTGGTACTATTACTGGTAAACAGAGTAACATTCCTCTGTGAAACCATACTGCCTTTACATTGTAAATTAAATAGCCAATAAAAATACAAACCTATCACAAAGACAAGACGAGGGGGAAGTAACTGCTGGTTGTAGGCATTTCCAACACAACAAGATCCAACACTGACAGCCATATGCTGTCTAGTTTAGGCAGAGGTTAACAAAATCTGCAGATTAAACAAGAGAATAAATAAACTATCAGTTACTTAAAGTGGAGCTCCACCCTAAATAGCAACTTTTGCTATTTGGAACCCTCCCCCCCTCCGGTGTCACAATTGACACCTTTCAGGGGGGAGGGGGGTGAAGATACCTGTCTAAGACAGGTATTTTCACCCACATCCGGGAGTCCTGTCTCCGGGAATCTGCGGGAGTTACGTCACTTCCCGCAGACTTCCCTTGGTGTTCTGGGAGACACTCGGCTCCCAGAACACAGGAGCACCAATCAGAACGGCGCAGCGCGACTCGCGCATGCGCCGTAGGGAACCGGGCATGAAGCCGCAGGGCTTCACTTCCTGGTTCCCTCAGCGAGGATGGCGGAGGGAGCAGCAGAGCGACGAGCGGTCGCTCGTCCTCTGCTGCGGACGTCGCTGGACTCCAGGACAGGTAAGTGTCCAAATATTAAAAGCCAGCAGCTGCTGTAGCTGTAGCTGCTGGCTTTTAATTTTTTTTTTCCGGTGGAGCAACCCCTTTAAAGAACTTGATGCTAAAATGATGGAACTATTGCTGGTAGACAGAGCAACTTTCCTCAATGGAACATAACTGCCTTTGCACAGCAAGTAGTTACTATTAATACCAACCTGCCAATAGGAGAAGACAAAGAAAGGATAATGCTGATAGTGGATGTTTCAAGTGTAGCTTGATCTTCCCTCTCACTTCCTTTTTGGCTATGGGACAGGAAGTTAGAGGAAAACCTTCACAATGGGACACAGATGGCGAAAAAAAAAATATCTCACAGGGGTTATAACCGTGGAATAACAAACATGGAAATTTCTTTCCAAAAAACAGGGGACTTTAACTTCTTGGAGCCCGGGCCATTGTAAAAAGACGACCACAAGGTGGCTCTAGAAATCTGGGAGGCCGTCTTTTTACGGCCTCGGCTCCTCCGGCCACTGGGGGGCGCGCGAGCTAGGGTTGCCACCTGTCCAGGATTCACCCGGACAGTTCGGGTTTGGAATCATGCGTCCGGGTTTCAGACCACCTGAAACCCGGACACATTATTCAGACTGGATTATGGCTTACCAGCAGGGTTTCTGGCTGCATTTGTCTAAAGCCCCGTACACACGGTCGGACTTTTCCGTGGTTTTTTGTCCGAACGGATTTGGTCGGGAACACCCATAGCATACACATGCTCGGACTTTTCTGCAAACTTTCCCAAAACTTTTTGCAACATCACATGGTTTTTCTGCTCTTTACCGCCACCCTTTGGTCAACTTCTGCTATTGTTGGTTGATTTTAACATTAGTTGTTTTGTCCATCGGACAAAAGTCCGATGGTTTTCTATACACACGGTCGGACTTTGCTCCATCTGACTTTTGTTGGGCAAAAGTTTGTCAGTTTGCAGACCCAACTTTTGTCCGATGAAAACAAAAAAAAGGCAAAAAAAGTTTGTCCGATGGAGCGTACACACGGTCGGATTGTTGGTCCAACTTGCTCAAAATGAAGTTTGTTGGCCAAAAGTCCGACCGTGTGTACGGGGCTTAAGCCAAGAGTGTCTGTTACACTCTCTTTCACACTGTCCAAAGCCAGCACTAACAAACCCCCCCCCACAAACACATACAGACGGGAGAGGAGAGAGGGCTTGATATGCTCCTCTTCCTCCCGCCCGCCCCTACACCTCTATGTCTGCCCACACTCCAATCCAATGAGAAAGGGGAAGTGGGGGAGTGACATTTGAAGACCAGCAGACGCAGATACATATGGATGGGAGGTGCTTACTGTCAAGGGGTGAATGAGCTCACCATCCATCCCTGTCTGACTGAATTCTCCCCAGGGTTCTCAGAGCACCCCTTACATAAGAGTTCCCCTTTACACCAGAGGCCACAGTGTTCCCCCTTAGATCAGAGTCCTCTCCGTACATCAGAGTTCCCCCTTAAATCAGGGTTCCCAGAGCATCCCTTATGTCAGAGTCCCCAGAGTTCTCCCTTACATCAGAGTCACCCCTTACAGTGTAAGGGAACTCTGCAAGTTCAGATGTAAGAGCAAACTCTGTGGATTAAGGTTTAAAAGGGAAACTCTGTGGACTCCTATGCAAGAGGGGACTCTTGTAATTAACTTCATATGATTATAAATGTTATTTAATCACAAAATATATTTACTGTATAGTATATACTGTAAAAAAAAAAAAAAATTGATGTGTGCCGCTAAAGTGTTCGGGTTTGACTTGAAGAAAAGGTGGCAACCCTAGCGCGAGCGCGTGCCCGGCGTGTCACTGAGATGCCGATGCGCGTGCCTGGCGGCCGCGATGTCCGCCAGGTACCCGCGATCGGCCGGTACACAAAGACGTAGATCTCTGTGTGTAAACACAGAGATCCATGTCCTGTCAAGAAGAGGAGACCGATGCTGTGTCCCTTGTACATAGGGACACAGATCGGTCACCTTCCCCAGTCAGTCCCCTCCCCCCACAGTAAGAATCATTCATAGGGAATACATTTAACCCCTTCCTCGCCCCCTAGTGTTAACCCCTTCCCTGCCAGTCACATTTATACAGTAATCAGTGCATATTTATAGCACTGTTCGCTGTATAAATGTGACTGGTCCCAAAAATGTGTCAAAAGTGTCCGATGTGTCCACTGCAATATCACAGTCCTGACAAAAATCGCAGATCGCCGCCATTACTAGTAAAAAATGAATAAATAAATAAAAATGTCATAATTCTATCCCCTATTTTGTAGACGCTATAACTTTTGCGCAAACCAATCACTATACGCTTATTGCGATTTTTTTTTATTTTTTTTTTACCAAAAATATGTAGAAGAATACGTATCAGCCTAAACGGAGGAAAAAAAAAAAAAAAAAGAATAAAAAAATTGGGATATTTATTATAGCAAAAAGTAAAAAAATTGTGTTTTTTTTCAAAATTGTCGCTCATTTTTGTTTATAGCGCAAAAAATAAAAACCGCAGAGGTGATCAAATACCACCAAAAGAAAGCTCTATTTGTGGGAAAAAAAGGACATCAATTTTGTTTGGGAGCCACGTCGCACGACCGCGCAATTTTCATTCAAAGTGGGACAGTGCCGAAAGCTATAATTTCGCCTGGGCAGGAAGGGTGTATATGTGTCCAGTAAGCAAGTGGTTAACAACTTAAAGCGGAGTTCCTACTAAAATAAAAATATTAAAAGTCAGCAGCTACAAATACTGCAGCTGCTTACTTTTAATTATCGGACACTCACCTGTCCCAGGGTCCAGCGATACGGGGGAACAAAGCCCCGCTCGTTCCCCCCTCTCCGCGGCACCGGCATCACTACTGTGGACACGCACTGCGCATGCGCGAACCACTCTGCGCACCGTGATTGGCCGAGCAATCATCTAGGACCTGTGACGTGTCCCAGATGATTGCCGAGAGGGAGGGAGGAGAGATGATCTTCCTTCCGGTGCCACGGTGCTCAGGGAGGAAATGGGAGCTGAAACGTTTCCGCTCCCCCCCAAAAAAATTAAATGCCAAATGTGGCATGTCAGGGGGTCACCTTCCCTTAAAGCGGAAGTTCAATTTTTGGGTGGAACTCCACTTTAAGGACTGCCCCACATACATATGTTGCGGCAGGGTTGCCCTTAACCACTTCAGCTCCGAAAGAATTTACCCCCTTCCTGACCAGAGCATTTCTTGCGATTCGGCACTGCGTCGCTTTAGCTGACAATTGCGCAGTCGTGCGACGTTGTACCCTAACAAAATTGACATCCTTTTTTCCCCACAAATACAGCTTTCTTTTGGTGGTATTTGATCACCTCTGCGGTTTTTAATTTTTGCACTATAAACAGAAAAATAATTAATAATAATAAATAATAATAAATAAATAATAATAATAAAAAATAAATAAAATAGCTATAAATAGCCACTGATTACTGTATAAATGACACTGGCAGGAAAGGGGTTAAAGACTAGGGGTGATCAAGGGGTTAAGTGTGTCCTAGGGAGTGATTCTAACTGTGAGGGGGTTGGGCTACCACTGACATGACAGAGATTACTGCTCCCGATGACAGGGAGCAGTAGATCTCTGTGATGTCACAAGACAGAACAGGGAAACGCCTTGTTTACATCGGCATCTCCCATTCTGCCTCTCGGTCTCTCGATCGCGGGCCCCCGGCTGACATTGCGCGCGCCCGCAAGGCGACAAATCCTAAGGGACGTACCTGTATGCTCAATTGACCCGTACGGACGATCTGGGTCCTTCAAGTTTAAACGATCAATGTGCATCCATTGTGGCACAGTTGAGCAATGATGACGCCCAGTGGGAGGGGCGAAACGCGCCAAGATAAGGAGAATCTATGAAGGCCGTGTGCCAAGGTGGCAATTTTGTACGATTTTAAAGATTTTGATGTAAGTGTAATATTTTTCGAACCTTTTGAATAAACCTTGCAGTATAACACTATATACCTCTTCTTCTTTTCTCATTGCTCAACTGTGCCACAATGGATGCACATTGATCGTTTAAACTTGAAGGACCCAGATCGTCTGTACGGGTCTGAAATCACTTTGGTAGAGGATAGGAGACATCCATCTCTGAGGACCAGCAACACCAACCTCTTCTGTGGATGAGAGATACCATATTGATACAGGCGGATTTATAACTTCTTTCTGGTGAGTGGGGACCCAGGAGGGGAGCATGACATATCACCTGAGAACAGAGGCGGCTCTAGGCTTTGTGAGGCCTTAGGCAAAACTTGACATGGGGCCCCACTCACGCCCATGATGGGAAAAATAATTCAAGGGCAGGAGCCCTTTTCCCCACAACCCTGAACGGTGGTTGTAGGGGTCTGCGGGCAGGGGGCTTATCGGAATCTAAAAGCCCCCTTTAACAAGGCGGCCTCCAGATCCTGCTCTTTAATAAGTAAGGGGCGGGGGCCACCCGGTTATGTCACCTGGTGAACCCGCCCCTTGTGACGTCATTGACGTCACAAGGGGCGGGGTCACCGATATTCACTGGTTGTTAGGGATGCTGGCGGCTCTGCTCCTGAGTCAGGGCTCTTAATGCTGCCTGAGCACAGCAGCGTTAAGGTCCCCTGTCCCTCAAAACTGGGGTAATGCATTGGGTAAGTTAGGTGGCCACGAGGCCCTTGTAAGCGCGAGGCCTTAGGCGACCGCCTAATTTACCTAATTAAAGAGCCGCCTCTGCCTGAGAAATATTTCAACTTGTCACCAGCTCAGCACACCATATTTTGATGGACTTTTATTGATTGTCTTTATTTTGCACAATAACAGCACTGAGCACTTTATGTCATATATGTTGATATAGATATTAGCATTGTTCTATATATGTTAGTAGTTTATTATAGGAGCAGCGCTGAGTTTAAATTTATTATTTCACATCTCTTGGGGTATTCGCCTTGCACTTTAGCAGCAGCCCTATTATATATTATATATTTTACATATCATTTTATTTTTTATTATAATTACCATAGTGCGGGCTCTTTCCATTTCATTTTATTTAATTTTTGTTTAATGTCTACCATTTTCGTACGTTTTTCGTACAAGAAAAAACAGAAAAGAAAGAGAATGCGCATGATCAGAAACAATAAACAACAAAAAAAGACTTTGTCGTAGGAGAATCGTCGTAAGAATTTTTTTACAAATTTATTTTCATTGCTTTGAAATATCAAGAAAAATCAGATAAACGTTCGCCCGATTTTCTTAAAGTGTGTACCCCCCCAGGTCTCAGATTTGTCTGCCGCATTGTCGCAGTCCCGCTAAAAATCGCTGATCGCCACCATTACTAGTAAAAACAATAAAAAAATAAATAAAAAGTCCATAAATCTATCCCACTCAATATTTGCTTTTTGGGATTTTTTTACCAAAAATATGTAGCAGAATACAAATTGGCCTAAACTGCTGAAGAAATTATATATTTTTTTAAAATTTATTGGATGTGTTTTATAGCGGAAAGTAAAAAATATTTTTTTTTTTTTAAATTGTCTGCCTTTTTTTTTTTATAGCGCAAAAAATAAAAATCAAGGTGATCAAATACCACCAAAAGAAAGCTCTATTTGTGGGGAAAAAAAGGACATCAATTTTGGTACAGCGTCACACGGAATTCTCAGTTAAAGCAACGCAGTGGCGTTGCGCAAAAAATGGCCTGGTCGGGAAGGGGGGTAAATTCTTCCGGAGCTGAAGTGGTTAAAGGTATTGTACTGAGACTGATGAGACACTTTTGAATAAAACAAAAATGTATTACATCCCGTTAAAATTAAAGTGGATGTAAACCCTCCATACACCGGTCATGTGTATGCTTTTCTGAGTCTTAAAAAATCACGCATGCTCAGAATCAAGTATAAGACGGCAGCTGCTGGCTTTTAACAATAGGACACTTACCTGTCCTGCAGTCCCTCAATGTCGGCACCGCAGCTGATGTTTCCATCAGCTGTCGGGTGCTGCCGCCTCCATTGCAGGTAAGTGAACCCGGCAGTGTAGCCTTTCGGCTTCACGCCGGAAACCCTACTGCGCATGCGCGAGGCCCCGCTCCTCTCTCCTATTAGCCTGGCGGCCGGAGGAGGGAGCCTCGTGGTGACGTCACGGCCGCGGCCGGACTCCCGGAAGTGGGAAAGGATACCTGTCAAAGACAGGTATCCTGTTCCTCCTCCCCCCGAAAGGTGCCAATTGTGGCACCGGAGGGGGGGAGGAATACGATGAGTGGAAGTTCCACTTTAGGGTGGAGCTCCGCTTTAACATATATAAATGATTCAAAACCGAGGCCTGTAAATACCTTTTTTTTATGTTTTCCTTATATGTATTTCCGGGTACTGACAGCACCATTATAACTTCTGTTTAGTGATTCCATTTCTGACGTCACTTCCACCCTTAGTGTTATCCTGTACGAAATCTTGCGCATGCGCCGTAGCGCCGTAACCAAGCCTCGGTCTGGATTGACGTTACCGTGGCAACCAAGATACACGGCAATGAATGCCAAGGCCAATACCTATGTGTCTGCGGCTGCTGTGATTCACTCCCCTGTGTGATGTCTTATTCAGTCACATGGGGGAGAATAAGGAAGCAGAGAATGAGTAAAATATCGCAAGATTTCTCCTCTGTGGCGAGCAGAGGAGAAGATCGCTCACAGGAATTTCCGGATAAGCAATAAATGAATAAACAGTAGGCTTGTGCAATTCGTTTCGTAACGAATCGAAATTCGTCCGAATTTAGCAACTTTCGGACATTCGGAAGCATTCGAATTTCCGAACAAAGCAATTACGAATGAAGCCGAATCCGAAATAAATTATACCGCAAATAGCGAATGCGCGAATTTCTTCGGCATAATTCGTTATAAAAAAAGTTACGAATGTACAAATCCATACGAAGCACAATAACACTCACTCTGCTCTGCTCTCTGCTTCTCCCTCACCGTGCTGAACCCTCTCAAAATGGTGTACAGGGGCGGAGCCTATAGCCGCATGTAAAAAACGAAAGTAAAATACGAGATTTCGAATCGTTACAAATAACCGCTATGTATTTAGAAAAGTACAAATCCATTCGAAGCACATTAGGCATAATAGGCAGCGAATTGGTCCGAACATGAAAAATCCTCTCTAGCAAAATTACGAATGATTACGAATCAACAGGACCGAAAAGAAACGAACCGAAACTAAATCAATTTTTCCGTTGTGCACAAGCCTAATAAACAGCTTTCTTTAGATGCCGGTAATGACGGTCAGTAGTGCGCAATCGCGGGTGACGTCATCAAAACTAAAAAGGTGATTTTCTGTGAAAATAAAACTGTGAGTACACTTTCACAGGCAGCGATCAGCTGCCTGTGTTATGGACTACATAATAAGATTAAGTTGTCTCCTAGGGTTTACAATCACTTTAATGTCCTTCACTTAGTGTTTAGAAGTACAGACTGTAAGGCCCCTTTCACACTGGCGGACGGTTCAGGTCCGCCTGTCAGTTTTTTCGGCGGACCTGAACGGCCGCTCCATGCTTGTCTATGGAGCGTCGGATGTCAGCGGTGACAAGTCCGCTGACATCTGATCTGATCCGCTAAAATCAGATGGATGGCGATAAGTCGCCCATCCGTCCTGGCGGATCGGATCGGGTGAGATCTGATGAAGACAGACATGCTGTCCGTTTTCGTCCGATCTCTCCATAGCAAGCAGCGGCGCTCGACAAGCCCCTCCTCGCTCAGTGAGCAGAGAGGGACCTGTCATCCACTGGCTCAGCGGAGATCAACGAAGAGATCTCCCGCTGAGCTGGCGGATGCCGCTGACGGATCCGTCCCCGTATGGAAGGGGCCTAAGACAAGCGTGATTCACCTCTCCCAGGATCACAGCCCAAATTATAAAATGGCACATACCATGGAGCCTCCACTCCACATTCTGAAGCTGCTTTTCATCAGCTTGATGTCCTCTGTGCAGGTTGGCAAACACTGCTGGACTATCAGATATTAATATGTTTGCCAGGCCTGTAATTTTATTCCCATCCTGACAGCTCCAACGTTCCTTCCTATTCCTATACCAACAACACCTCCATAAATCACCTCTGCAAGTACCCCATCTTCTCTGGGCACTACAGGCTAGAAGTGTCATTCAGTTCTCCGAAAACTCACCATGGAAATGCTAGAATGATGAATGTTCACAGCAGAGCCAGATGTCATTTTAACTCCTAAGACCTCTTCTGATATACCAACTAATAGTCCCAATTTAGAGGATTTAAATATAATACATTGCATTCTTTTTTTTTTTTTTTTAAGACTTAATTTTTAGACATTTTATTTTATTTTCCAATTGTTTTTTTGTGATTTGTTTAGAAACAAAATGTCACAATCAAACTATAACAAGAGGTTTCCTGGTCAATGACATATGCCCATTTCTGGAGTTGTTTCCCTATTCAGTTATCATTGTTTTTAATTACCGGTATATATGATAATGTTACCTTTGTAATGAGGAAGTCTTTATGTTACACAATCAAAATGTGACGAAACATAAGTACAGTAAAACCTTGGATTGCAAGCATAATTAGCTGCAATACAAAGCACTTGTATATCAAAGCAAATTTCCCCATAAGAAATAATAGAAATTCAAATGATTCGTTCCACAACCATTTATTCATAGGTCCTTCAGTTTATAGTCCATATAAAAAGATTATAGCAATGTGATAGGTTGTGTAACCATAAAATGTCCATCCACAAATGGAAGCCTCCACAAGGGGATTAGAAGCAAAATCCAGCAGGAGCTACAGAGTATAAAATAGAAGAGAGGCGCCTCTAAGTGTAGCAATATGTTGCTAAATGTTGTACCTTCATTAAGGCCCCTTTCACACTGGGGCAGAAGGTGCGCTGGCGGTATAGCGCCGCTATACCTTTAGAATTGCGGCGGGATTTGGCCGCTAGCGGTGCGGTTTTACCCCCCGCTAGCGGCCGAAAAAGGGTTAAAACCGCCCGCAATGCGCTATTGCAGTAGCGGTTTGCGGGTGGCATAGCCGCGGTGTCCCATTGATTTCAATAGGCAGGAGCGGTGGAGGAGCGGTATACACACCGCTCCTTCACCGCTCCAAAGATGCGGCTAGCAGGACTTTTGGAGCGGTTCTGCTAGCGCACCGCTCCAGTGTGAAAGCCCTCGGGCTTTCACACTGGAGAAATAGCAGCCGCTATGAGTAAGCACTAGACTATAGTGTGAAACGCGTCGGCTGTTATCTCTGTTTTGCTGTGATTTGTAGTGCATTTATTCACTTTTACAATAAAGGCAACCGTCAAGGTTTTTTTATGCGGCTGTCCATATCATCATTCTACTTTCTGCCAGCCGCTGTTTCAGGTCGGTTTGCAGGCACTATTTCTAGTGCAATAGCGCCTGCAAACCGCCCCAGTGTGAAAGGGGTCTTAATGTAACCATATTACTACACTTAGAGGCGCCCCGCTCCTCTTATCCTCAGTTGTGACATGACGCTACTTGTATATCAAGACATCACTTGTATAGCAAGTCAAAATGTATTAAAATATTTTGCTTGTCTTGCAAAACTCTCTCAAACCAAGGTTTTACTGTATATGTAAATGAATGTAAGTAAAGAGTAGAAGGAAGAAAGTGAAAGTCTATTCACGGGTCCCATATTTTTTTGAATAAATGCATTTTATCATTCAAAATAGTTGATCATTTTTCATTTACCATTATCCATGATAGTTTAGAGGTTATCAGTGCAAATGAGAAAATCAAAGACCTCTAGGATCTGCCAGTTGCTATCCTAGCTGCTAGAAATACAAAGAAGATCAGTTTGGTGCGCTAATTCAAGAAGCTATGCAGCAAAAATAGATAAATATGCAGGAATGATAATTCCAAATTAAAAAAACAAAAACAAATTGTGATAATATGTGAAACAGTGATAAAGCGCACTAATTCAAGAAGCTAAACAACAAAAATAGACAAATATGCATAAAATGACTATCCTGAATAGTGATGAGCCGAACACCCCCGGGTTCGGTTCGCACCAGAACCCGCGAACGGACCGAAAGTTCGAACGAACATTAGAACCCTATTAAATACAATGGATGCGAACGTTCGAATTCTAAAGTGCTAATTATAACAACTATTATGCATGTTATTGTCCTAAAAAGGGTTTGGGAACCCGGGTTCTGCACCAGGGGACATGTATCAATGCAAAAATAAGTTTTAAAAACGGTCGTTTTCCGGGAGCAGTCATTTTAATGATGCATAAAGTGAAAAAAAAAAAGTCAAATATTCCTTTAAATATCGTACCTGGGGGGTGTCTAAAGTATGCCTGTGAAGTGCCACGTGTTTCCCGTGTTTAGAACTGTCCCTGCACAAAATGACACTTCTAAAGGAAAAAAAAGCCATTTAAAACTGCTTGCGGCTTTAATGTAATGTCTGGTCCCGGTAATATGGATGAAAATCTTTAAGAAAAATGGCATAGCTACCCCATGACCCCCCCCCCTACCCCAGCCCATTACCAGCCCCTTTGGGTCTTGTATGGATATTAAGGGGAACCCCGCACATAAAATAAAAAAGGCCCTATATACTCTGAACAGCCGTATACAGGCGGTGCATACAAGACAGGGACTGTAGGTTTGTTCTTATGTAGAATCTGTTTGTAATTTTGAACAGGTACATTGTTGAAGTGTAGCTCCAGACCAAAAATCTATTTTTAAACTTTTTGGAAAACATAGGTAAGGGTTATCACCCCTGTAACATTTGTTTTGCTGTCTGTGCCCCTGTTCAGAACATTTCACCTCACTTTCCGTCCTAATGACAACTGTTTTTGAAATGTGGTGTTTTTCTTGAAACAAGGATTGCTGATAAAGCATCAGTACAGAGGAGACACCTTTCTCCCATATTTATTCTTACAGGAGAGAATTTTCCTTCCTAGTGGTAGATTTCCTCTCACTTCCTGTTGTCTTCTTGCGTTTGCAAGTAGGAGTCGTTTGTAAGTTGGATGTTTGAAAGTAGGGACCTGCCGTATATACTCTGCAGAAATAGGCCCCTTAGTTGTTGGTGTTGGCACAACACTGTAAGCACTCACAGTTACTCTTGGTTGGTGCTGGAACGCCCTGCTGTCAACTATTATATCAGGAATTTTAATTACATATAATTGTTGAACAGTGGTAGTAAAAATTGGGCCTTTGATGGTGGTGCTGGTGCCACAACACTGTAAGCCCTGACAGTTACTCTTGGTGGGTGCAGCAATGGGCCCTGCTGTGAATTATTAGATCAAGAATTGTAATTACATGCCCCTGTTGAACAGGGGCTGAAAAATTGGGCCTTAGGCACTGGTGGCACAACACTGCAACCCTTCACAGATACTGTACTTGGAGCACAGCAATGAGCCCTGTTGCAAAGTATTGCTTCAAAAATTGTAATGACACGCCCCTGTTAAACAGGGGCTGAAAAATTGGGCCTTAGGCACTGGTGGCACAACACTGCAACTCCTCACAGATACTGTACTTGGAGCACAGCAATGAGCCCTGTTGCAAAGTATTGCTTCAAAAATTGTAATTACACGCCACTGTTAAACAGGGGCTGAAAAATTGGGCGTTAGGCACTGGTGGCGGCACCCATAAACAAAAATGATCTTCCAAGCTATCATCATCAATCGTATCATTGAGGACTCGGAGGAGGAGGATAGGCAGTCAACATAACAGCACAGGCACTCAGCATCAGCATCAGTCTTGAAGGGATGTGACATTTTAAAATCAATTAGTCTGTTATATCAGCATCAGGTGTGTGGTAGCTGGTGGTGATCCAAGACTGGTTCATCTTGATGAAAGTCAGTCGATCAACCGAGTCGGTGGACAGGCGCACCCTGTGATCCGTGACAAATCCTCCAGCAGCACTGAATGTGCGTTCCGAAAGAACGCTGGATGCAGGACAGGCCAGTAGCTCAATTGCATACTGTGCAAGCTCTGGCCAGTGATCCATCCTCAAGACCCAGTAAGCCAGAGGATTTTCGGTGGGGAAGGTGTCCAAGTCTGACCTTGCCCCTAGATATTCCTGCACCATGTTTATCAGACGCTGGCGATGGTTGCTGGAACCGATCATACTTTGGGGCTGCGGACTAAAGAATTGTCTGAACGCATCGGTCAGACGGCCACCTTCCCCACCGCTCCTTCTTTGACTGGCCGAAGCCTCAGCAACTCGTTGTCCAGGACCAGGAGTTTGCAACCTCCCAGTCTCTGGGAACGCGTTGCACAGACCTTTCTGCAAGGCCTCCCGGAGTTGTCTCATCCTCTGCTCCCTCTGCGACGGTAACATAAGGTCCGCAACCTTACCCTTGTACCGTGGATCAAGGAGAGTGGCCAGCCAGTAATGGTCCCTCTCCTTGATCCGAAGAATACGAGGATCCTTCCGCAGACTTTGCAGGATCAGGGAGGCCATGCAGCGTAGGTTTGCTGAGGCATTCGCTCCGGAGTCCTCTGGGTCACTAAGGACGACATGATCCGCAGCCACCTCCTCCCAGCCACGTACAAGTCCACTGGTTTCTTGGGACTGTAAATCATCCCTAAAAGACTGCTGCTGATGATGCTGAGTGCCAGCCTCCACCTCCATGCTGACACAATCCTCCTCCTCCTCCTCCTCCTCCTCCTCCTCCTCTTCCTGTGCGATGGGTGGGACAGAAGGAACACTGTCTGGGTAAAGGGGGCCTTGAGAGGCAAGGAAGTCCTCCTCTTCCTGCCTCTGTTCTGCCTCAAGTGCCCTGTCCATTATTCCACGCAGCGTGTGCTCCAACAGGTGGACAAGAGGTACAGTGTCACTGATGCATGCACTGTCACTGCTCACCATCCTCGTGGCCTCCTCAAATGGTGCCAGGACAGTGCATGCATCCCTGATCATGCCCCACTGGCGTGGAGAAAAAAAACCAAGCTCCCCTGACCCTGTCCTGGTGCCGTAGTCGCACAGGTACTCATTGATGGCCCTCTGCTGCGTGTGCAGCCGCTGCAGCATGGCCAACGTTGAGTTCCACCTGGTGGGCATGTCACATATAAGGCGGTTCTTGGGCAGGTTCAACTCCTTTTGCAGCTCAGCCAGGCGAGCACTGGCATTATAAGATCTGCGGAAATGCACACAGACTTTCCTGGCCTGCCTCAGGACATCCTGTAAGCCCGGGTACCTGCCCAAGAAGCGCTGCACCACCAGGTTAAGGACGTGAGCCACACAGGGCACATGGGTCAGTTGTCCCTGTCGGAGGGCGGAGAGGAGGTTGGTGCCATTGTCGCAAACCACCATTCCTGGCTTAAGCTGGCGTGGCGTCAACCACCTCTCGGCCTGGCCCTGCAGAGCAGACAGGACCTCTGCCCCAGTGTGGCTTCTGTCCCCCAAACACACCAGCGCAAGCACGGCATGGCATCTTTTTGCCTGCGTACTTGCGTAGCCCCGTGAACGGCTACGGAGCACCGCTGGTTCATAGGACAAACCACAGGAAGAGGCCATGGAGGAAGAAGAAGAGGAGGGGGTGGAGGAGAGAGGTGTGTCACAACCAGTAGTAGCATTTTGGAGGCGTGGCGGTGGGACAACCTCCAACACTACTGCACCTTGTCCTGAATCCTTCCCAGCTGCCAAAAGAGTGACCCAATGGGCCGTGAAAGAAAGGTAACGTCCCTGTCCATGCCTGCTGGACCATGAGTCAGCGGTAATATGCACCTTACCGCTGACCGCCCTGTCCAGCGAGGCCAAGACATTGCCTTCCACATGCCGGTAGAGAGCCGGAATAGCCTTCCGTGAGAAAAAGTGGCGTTTGGGAACCTGCCACTGAGGAACCGCACATTGCACAAACTCACGGAAGGGGGCCGAGTCTACCAACTGAAAAGGCAGCAGTTGAAGCGCTAGCAATTTAGCCAAGCTAGCATTCAACCGCTGGGCATGTGGATGGCTGGGAGTGAACTTCTTTCGACGGTCCAGCAGCTGGGGCAGGGAAATTTGCCTGCTAGAATCGGACGTCGGTGTACTGCTAGCAGAGTGGGCGCAAGTACTTGGCTGTGACACACCTAATTCTACACCTTCATTCCTCTCAGTGCATGTTTCAGAGAGGACTGAAGTTATAGTGGGGTTGGAGATCCCAGCTGATGCGGTGCAAGGAGAGGTCCGCTTTGTTCTTTGGTGTGGGTCTTTGAGGTAGGCTTGCCAACGAGCTGCATGGCAGGTCAACATATGTCTGGTCAGGCATGTGGTACCCAAGCGGCTGATGTTTTGGCCACGCGATATACGCTTGAGACATATGTTGCAAACAGCAGCTGTGCGATCTGATGCACTAGCCTCAAAAAAGGCCCACACCAAAGAACTTTTTGAATGACGGGCAGAGGCAGCGCCCTGCACAGGCGGAGCTCTGCGGTGTGATTCCGTCGGTGTACTGCCCTTACGCTGGCCACCAAAGGGCATCCTGCCTCGTTGGAGATGTGCCTCCTCCTCATCCTCCTCCTCCTCCTCTCTCCTATTAGGCACCCACGTGGAGTCATTGACCTCATCATCCCCTCCCTCCTCATCACTGGAGCCAATCTGGCAGTATGCTGCAGCTGCTGGAACATGACTGCCAGATTGGTGTCCTTCTTGAGCATCCCCTCTGTCTGCTCTCACGCTACTGCCTTCCTCTAGCTGGGTTTCATCATCAGACCCTTCGAAACGCTGGGCATCCTCCTGGAGCATGTACCCAACACTGTGCTGAAACAGTTCGGGGGACTCCTCAGGAGGAGGACATGGTGGGTCTAGGGAAGGAGTGACTGATGATTTGTCTGACATTGATACCAGGGAAGACGACGCTTTGGCAGCTGCTTTTCCAGTACCCTGAGCCTGGGTGAGAGAGGATGAGGAGGAGGAGGAGGGCTTGGTCATCCACTCTACCAAGTCTTCGGCATGATGTGGCTCAACATGTCCAGCTGCCGAAAAGAAGGACAAGCGTGTCCCATGGCCATGTGCTGATGACAATGCACCGCGTCCACGACCAGCACTGTTGCCCCCAGACACAGAGCCTGCTTGCCCTCTTTTATTGCCTCCTGACTGTCTGCCTCTCCTTGTTTGCCTTCCAGACATTCTAATAGATGGCCTGCAGGGAGATGGGAAAAAAGCAATAAGGGCTACCTTCAGGTGTCCTTCTCTGTCCCTTGAAACAAGGACTTTCACAGTGAAAGAAACTGACACTGTCCCTACCTAGAGTTTTCTATCCCTAGAATAAATGTTTTTTTTAATCACAATATAGCACAAGGACAATTCACTCAATGTCTCTCCAGGTCCCTGGAAACAAGGACTTGCAGAGTGAAAGAAACTGACACTGTCCCTACCTAGAGTTTTCTGTCCCTAGAATAAATGTTTTTTTTAAGCACAATATAGCACAAGGAAAATTAACTCACTGTCCTTACAGGTCCCTGGAAACAAGGACTTGCAGAGTGAAAGAAACTGACACTGTCCCTACCTAGAGTTTTCTGTCCCTAGAATAAATGTTTTTTTTAAGCACAATATAGCACAAGGACAATTAACTCACTGTCCTTACAGGTCCCTGGAAACAAGGACTTGCAGAGTGAAAAAAAAAAAACACTCTCCCTACCTAGAGTTTTCTGTCCCTAGAAAAAATGTTTTTTTTAAGCACAATATAGCACAAGGACAATTAACTCACTGTCCTTACAGGTCCCTGGAAACAAGGACTTGCAGAGTGAAAGAAAAAAAACACTCTCCCTACCTACAGTTTTCTGTCCCTAGAAAAAATGTTTTTTTTAATCACAATATAGCACAAGGAAAATTAACTCACTGTCCTTACAGGTCCCTGGAAACAAGGACTTGCAGAGTGAAAGAAACTGACACTGTCCCTACCTAGAGTTTTCTGTCCCTAGAATAAATGTTTTTTTTAATCACAATATAGCACAAGGAAAATTAACTCACTGTCCTTACAGGTCCCTGGAAACAAGGACTTGCAGAGTGAAAGAAAAAAAACACTCTCCCTACCTAGAGTTTTCTGTCCCTAGAAAAAATGTTTTTTTTAATCACAATATAGCACAAGGAAAATTAACTCACTGTCCTTACAGGTCCCTGGAAACAAGGACTTGCAGAGTGAAAGAAACTGACACTGTCCCTACCTAGAGTTTTCTGTCCCTAGAATAAATGTTTTTTTTAATCACAATATAGCACAAGGACAATTCACTCAATGTCTCTCCAGGTCCCTGGAAACAAGGACTTGCAGAGTGAAAGAAACTGACACTGTCCCTACCTAGAGTTTTCTGTCCCTAGAATAAATGTTTTTTTTAAGCACAATATAGCACAAGGACAATTAACTCACTGTCCTTACAGGTCCCTGGAAACAAGGACTTGCAGAGTGAAAGAAAAAAAACACTCTCCCTACCTACAGTTTTCTGTCCCTAGAAAAAATGTTTTTTTTAATCACAATATAGCACAAGGAAAATTAACTCACTGTCCTTACAGGTCCCTGGAAACAAGGACTTGCAGAGTGAAAGAAACTGACACTGTCCCTACCTAGAGTTTTCTGTCCCTAGAATAAATGTTTTTTTTAATCACAATATAGCACAAGGAAAATTAACTCACTGTCCTTACAGGTCCCTGGAAACAAGGACTTGCAGAGTGAAAGAAACTGACACTGTCCCTACCTAGAGTTTTCTGTCCCTAGAATAAATGTTTTTTTTAAGCACAATATAGCACAAGGACAATTAACTCACTGTCCTTACAGGTCCCTGGAAACAAGGACTTGCAGAGTGAAAGAAAAAAAACACTCTCCCTACCTACAGTTTTCTGTCCCTAGAAAAAATGTTTTTTTTAATCACAATATAGCACAAGGAAAATTAACTCACTGTCCTTACAGGTCCCTGGAAACAAGGACTTGCAGAGTGAAAGAAACTGACACTGTCCCTACCTAGAGTTTTCTGTCCCTAGAATAAATGTTTTTTTTAATCACAATATAGCACAAGGAAAATTAACTCACTGTCCTTACAGGTCCCTGGAAACAAGGACTTGCAGAGTGAAAGAAACTGACACTGTCCCTACCTAGAGTTTTCTGTCCCTAGAATAAATGTTTTTTTTAAGCACAATATAGCACAAGGACAATTAACTCACTGTCCTTACAGGTCCCTGGAAACAAGGACTTGCAGAGTGAAAGAAAAAAAACACTCTCCCTACCTACAGTTTTCTGTCCCTAGAAAAAATGTTTTTTTTAATCACAATATAGCACAAGGAAAATTAACTCACTGTCCTTACAGGTCCCTGGAAACAAGGACTTGCAGAGTGAAAGAAACTGACACTGTCCCTACCTAGAGTTTTCTGTCCCTAGAATAAATGTTTTTTTTAAGCACAATATAGCACAAGGACAATTAACTCACTGTCCTTACAGGTCCCTGGAAACAAGGACTTGCAGAGTGAAAGAAAAAAAACACTCTCCCTACCTACAGTTTTCTGTCCCTAGAAAAAATGTTTTTTTTAATCACAATATAGCACAAGGAAAATTAACTCACTGTCCTTACAGGTCCCTGGAAACAAGGACTTGCAGAGTGAAAGAAACTGACACTGTCCCTACCTAGAGTTTTCTGTCCCTAGAATAAATGTTTTTTTTAAGCACAATATAGCACAAGGACAATTAACTCACTGTCCTTACAGGTCCCTGGAAACAAGGACTTGCAGAGTGAAAGAAAAAAAACACTCTCCCTACCTACAGTTTTCTGTCCCTAGAAAAAATGTTTTTTTTAATCACAATATAGCACAAGGAAAATTAACTCACTGTCCTTACAGGTCCCTGGAAACAAGGACTTGCAGAGTGAAAGAAACTGACACTGTCCCTACCTAGAGTTTTCTGTCCCTAGAATAAATGTTTTTTTTAATCACAATATAGCACAAGGACAATTCACTCAATGTCTCTCCAGGTCCCTGGAAACAAGGACTTGCAGAGTGAAAGAAACTGACACTGTCCCTACCTAGAGTTTTCTGTCCCTAGAATAAATGTTTTTTTTAAGCACAATATAGCACAAGGACAATTAACTCACTGTCCTTACAGGTCCCTGGAAACAAGGACTTGCAGAGTGAAAGAAAAAAAACACTCTCCCTACCTACAGTTTTCTGTCCCTAGAAAAAATGTTTTTTTTAATCACAATATAGCACAAGGAAAATTAACTCACTGTCCTTACAGGTCCCTGGAAACAAGGACTTGCAGAGTGAAAGAAACTGACACTGTCCCTACCTAGAGTTTTCTGTCCCTAGAATAAATGTTTTTTTTAATCACAATATAGCACAAGGAAAATTAACTCACTGTCCTTACAGGTCCCTGGAAACAAGGACTTGCAGAGTGAAAGAAACTGACACTGTCCCTACCTAGAGTTTTCTGTCCCTAGAATAAATGTTTTTTTTAAGCACAATATAGCACAAGGACAATTAACTCACTGTCCTTACAGGTCCCTGGAAACAAGGACTTGCAGAGTGAAAGAAACTGACACTGTCCCTACCTAGAGTTTTCTGTCCCTAGAATAAATGTTTTTTTTAATCACAATATAGCACAAGGAAAATTAACTCACTGTCCTTACAGGTCCCTGGAAACAAGGACTTGCAGAGTGAAAGAAACTGACACTGTCCCTACCTAGAGTTTTCTGTCCCTAGAATAAATGTTTTTTTTAATCACAATATAGCACAAGGACAATTAACTCACTGTCCTTACAGGTCCCTGGAAACAAGGACTTGCAGAGTGAAAGAAACTGACACTGTCCCTACCTAGAGTTTTCTGTCCCTAGAATAAATGTTTTTTTTAAGCACAATATAGCACAAGGACAATTAACTCACTGTCCTTACAGGTCCCTGGAAACAAGGACTTGCAGAGTGAAAGAAAAAAAACACTCTCCCTACCTACAGTTTTCTGTCCCTAGAAAAAATGTTTTTTTTAATCACAATATAGCACAAGGAAAATTAACTCACTGTCCTTACAGGTCCCTGGAAACAAGGACTTGCAGAGTGAAAGAAACTGACACTGTCCCTACCTAGAGTTTTCTGTCCCTAGAATAAATGTTTTTTTTAATCACAATATAGCACAAGGACAATTCACTCAATGTCTCTCCAGGTCCCTGGAAACAAGGACTTGCAGAGTGAAAGAAACTGACACTGTCCCTACCTAGAGTTTTCTGTCCCTAGAATAAATGTTTTTTTTAAGCACAATATAGCACAAGGACAATTAACTCACTGTCCTTACAGGTCCCTGGAAACAAGGACTTGCAGAGTGAAAGAAAAAAAACACTCTCCCTACCTACAGTTTTCTGTCCCTAGAAAAAATGTTTTTTTTAATCACAATATAGCACAAGGAAAATTAACTCACTGTCCTTACAGGTCCCTGGAAACAAGGACTTGCAGAGTGAAAGAAACTGACACTGTCCCTACCTAGAGTTTTCTGTCCCTAGAATAAATGTTTTTTTTAATCACAATATAGCACAAGGAAAATTAACTCACTGTCCTTACAGGTCCCTGGAAACAAGGACTTGCAGAGTGAAAGAAACTGACACTGTCCCTACCTAGAGTTTTCTGTCCCTAGAATAAATGTTTTTTTTAAGCACAATATAGCACAAGGACAATTAACTCACTGTCCTTACAGGTCCCTGGAAACAAGGACTTGCAGAGTGAAAGAAAAAAAACACTCTCCCTACCTACAGTTTTCTGTCCCTAGAAAAAATGTTTTTTTTAATCACAATATAGCACAAGGAAAATTAACTCACTGTCCTTACAGGTCCCTGGAAACAAGGACTTGCAGAGTGAAAGAAACTGACACTGTCCCTACCTAGAGTTTTCTGTCCCTAGAATAAATGTTTTTTTTAATCACAATATAGCACAAGGAAAATTAACTCACTGTCCTTACAGGTCCCTGGAAACAAGGACTTGCAGAGTGAAAGAAACTGACACTGTCCCTACCTAGAGTTTTCTGTCCCTAGAATAAATGTTTTTTTTAAGCACAATATAGCACAAGGACAATTAACTCACTGTCCTTACAGGTCCCTGGAAACAAGGACTTGCAGAGTGAAAGAAAAAAAACACTCTCCCTACCTACAGTTTTCTGTCCCTAGAAAAAATGTTTTTTTTAATCACAATATAGCACAAGGAAAATTAACTCACTGTCCTTACAGGTCCCTGGAAACAAGGACTTGCAGAGTGAAAGAAACTGACACTGTCCCTACCTAGAGTTTTCTGTCCCTAGAATAAATGTTTTTTTTAATCACAATATAGCACAAGGAAAATTAACTCACTGTCCTTACAGGTCCCTGGAAACAAGGACTTGCAGAGTGAAAGAAACTGACACTGTCCCTACCTAGAGTTTTCTGTCCCTAGAATAAATGTTTTTTTTAAGCACAATATAGCACAAGGACAATTAACTCACTGTCCTTACAGGTCCCTGGAAACAAGGACTTGCAGAGTGAAAGAAACTGACACTGTCCCTACCTAGAGTTTTCTGTCCCTAGAATAAATGTTTTTTTTAATCACAATATAGCACAAGGAAAATTAACTCACTGTCCTTACAGGTCCCTGGAAACAAGGACTTGCAGAGTGAAAGAAACTGACACTGTCCCTACCTAGAGTTTTCTGTCCCTAGAATAAATGTTTTTTTTAATCACAATATAGCACAAGGACAATTAACTCACTGTCCTTACAGGTCCCTGGAAACAAGGACTTGCAGAGTGAAAGAAACTGACACTGTCCCTACCTAGAGTTTTCTGTCCCTAGAATAAATGTTTTTTTTAAGCACAATATAGCACAAGGACAATTAACTCACTGTCCTTACAGGTCCCTGGAAACAAGGACTTGCAGAGTGAAAGAAACTGACACTGTCCCTACCTAGAGTTTTCTGTCCCTAGAATAAATGTTTTTTTTAAGCACAATATAGCACAAGGACAATTAACTCACTGTCCTTACAGGTCCCTGGAAACAAGGACTTGCAGAGTGAAAGAAACTGACACTGTCCCTACCTAGAGTTTTCTGTCCCTAGAATAAATGTTTTTTTTAATCACAATATAGCACAAGGAAAATTAACTCACTGTCCTTACAGGTCCCTGGAAACAAGGACTTGCAGAGTGAAAGAAACTGACACTGTCCCTACCTAGAGTTTTCTGTCCCTAGAATAAATGTTTTTTTTAATCACAATATAGCACAAGGACAATTAACTCACTGTCCTTACAGGTCCCTGGAAACAAGGACTTGCAGAGTGAAAGAAACTGACACTGTCCCTACCTAGAGTTTTCTGTCCCTAGAATAAATGTTTTTTTTAAGCACAATATAGCACAAGGACAATTAACTCACTGTCCTTACAGGTCCCTGGAAACAAGGACTTGCAGAGTGAAAGAAACTGACACTGTCCCTACCTAGAGTTTTCTGTCCCTAGAATAAATGTTTTTTTTAAGCACACTATAGCAGAAGCACAAAACACACTGACACTCTCCCTACCTATCCTTCTCTTTCCCTAAACTAAAGGAATCCAGGTTAAGCAAGAAAGAAATAACAGTCACTGTCCCTGCCTATGCTACTCTATCCCTGCTCCGGAACACACTACACTAGGCCGCCGTGCTGGCGGCCTTTTATAGTGTGGGGCGTGTACTAAACACCCTCAGCAATAATTGGCCACAGGCATCCTGCCTGTGGCCAATCATTGCTCTCCTCGCTGCCGGCGCTGTGATTGGCCAAGCATGCGGGGTCACAGTGCATGCTTGGCCAATCACAGCGCCTGGATGACACTGCGATGGCGTAGTGCATTGTGGGCCGTTCGCGTCACTCGAATTTGGCGCGAACGGCCCAAATCGTTCGATCTTCGTCGAACGATCGAACAGCCAATGTTCGAGTCGAACGTATGTTCGACTCGAACACGAAGCTCATCCCTAATCCTGAATAAAAAAAAAAAATATATATATATATATATACACACATACAATAATATGCGATATGTTATTAATGTTTCACATATTATCTTGTATGTATGTATGTGTAGCGGGGTCTCTCTTTTAAGGCCCCAGGACTACGTTACCCAGAACCCCATTCAGCCCCAGGGCAGACGTTCCACCGCAAAGACTCATGGGAGGGCCTATTTAAGCGAGAGGCGAGGGGGAGCTCGCTCTCTTTGGACGCCACGCTTCAAGCAACCAGTCATCCTGCGCGGATCGGCTGCGGGGTAAGGCCTGAAGCCTTAGGCCTTACCTGAAGTCTGAAGAGCCTTCCACCATTCTGCAGAGCCTGGGTGGAACCTGGATCGTCGGTGTAGGACTCCAGTTGGATCGGGGACCCGATCGGTTGCAGACGCCGTGTGAGACGGACACACGCGGTGGAAGACCAAGGCTGGGATCGCGCCTGGAGCGGTGAGCGGGCACCTGCCCATATCCATAGACTGAGCTGTATTCAGGCCTGTAGACTGCCTAGGCCCACTGTTCGCTCACCCGTGTTTTCCTTAGGGGGTCCGGTAGTTGGGACAGAGCTGAAGTGCCTACCCCCCCCCCCCGTTTGCATACTGTTGTTACGAGTTACCACCCTTTGGATTACAATTTGGTCATTTCTCCAAGTGCACCAACGAAAGCTGGCCGGTGAAGAAAACCTTACTTCTTTAGGGAAAGGGGACTATCTCATACACTGTCAGGCCTGACATAGGTGGGGGGGAAGTTACAAAGTTTGTGTTACTTTGCCATAGGGCGTGCACGCCATAATAGCTCCGCGTGGTGGTTACTGCGCGGCGCCGTATTATAGCGCTGCTTCTGATACGCTGATTAATGCAGGGCTCTGCAGGCCCATGTATGTGTTACATGCCATGTTTTATGCCACCATTTAACAGTAAAGCTATTACTATTTGATACTCTTGCTTCAGAGTGTTGTCTGCCTATTTAGAAACTGTTGAGTATTATACACCAGAGAGTGATAAGAAGTTAACCCTAGACTAGCTGTGCCAGAGTGGGTCGAGTCAGATTGCCGGGGGTTGGCGGTGCTGTATACAGGGCCCGAGAAAACAAACCAGCGGCTCTCATAACTGGGGGTAGCACTACACGTGGGGGCTATCGAGTCCGGGATCCTGTTGCAGCAAATAGCAGCCAAGAGATACCAGCATGGACCCACTAGAAGTAGTAAAGTGGTGCGCAGCAGTAAAAACAGATCCGCATGAAGTAGTGATCATAGAACTGTCAGGGATCTGGCAAGAAGATGCAGTGAAACAGTTAGTGATGTCGCTGTCCCCGCAACAAAAAGCATACATAGTGGATGTCAGAACAGAACCTCCCTTGACATATGTACTGTTAAAATGGAAAGATGGAATCCCAGAAGACTTCAAGAAGCCGAGCATAGAACCGACGGATAAACAAATCTTTAAGTTAATACGCGCTCCACCCGACTTAAAAGATGTCAAGAAAGAGATGAATCCTGGGTCGCCACAAGGCGCTCTCAGCACAGAATTATGCGCGGTTCTAGGGGAAATCATAGCGCAATGCAAGAAAGATCCTGCAGATTACCAAATGTCGGGACACCGGAAACTCAGGATGTTTTCAGGAAGGAAGCCTGTACCTTCAGGAGAGGAAGGATTTGAGGAGTGGTTAGATGGCGCTACTCAGGCCTTAGAGGAGTGGGAAGTCCCAGACCACAGAAAGAAGCAGAGAATTGCTGAGAGCTTAAAGGGGCCTGCCCTAGAGGCCATACGCAACCTTAAGATGAGCAAGAAAGACTGTGTTGCGCAAGACTATCTAGACATTCTGCAGAATGTGTTTGGAGGAACAGAAAAGATCACTGAACTTACCTACCAACTAGAGCACTGCTACCAGTAGGCAGGGGAGAAGCTATCAGAGTTCATGATGCGCCTAGATAAAATACTGCACAAGATGATCCTAAAGAAGGGGATTGACCCGAAGAAGGTGGATGAGGCCCGGATCCAGCAGGTCATGAGAGGATCTCAACCCCTGGATCCCATCGCACTGGCGCTACGTACAAGACAGGACGGGAAGAGCCTGGAGTACCCCGACTTGATCCGAGTAGTCAGAGAGGAAGAAGCTATACTGGAGGAGAAGAAAAGGAGCCAACCCGTCGAGCTGGTACAGCCCCCTCCAGTGATGGTCAGGGCCGCCACGACCTTAGAAAGAGATGCAGAGGTGGATACTTTAAAGTCACAGATGTCCCAAGTGCTGGGAATGTTGACCTCCCTGATGGAAAAGGAGTCAAGGGCGCCTGAGAGGAACAGCCCAAGGAAGGAGTTGTTTCCAAATACTTCAGCACCCGCATCCCTGGAAGATAGGGGGGATATGATCTGTTTCAACTGTGGAGGAGTTGGTCACGCGGCCAGAGTGTGTTCCAGTCCCAAAAAGAGGAAGATGAACAACCGTAAGCCGCCGGAAAACTTCAGCGGGCCCCAGTGAAGGAGTCAACCGGGTGCCCATCATCCTTACGGAGCTCCATACTGAATGCAGAAGCGACAGAGTTTATCCCTTCCTGTCCTTGGTTGGATGCTTGGGAAATTGCCAGCGAACCATCTGTAGAGGAAGATCCAAGAGAAGCCATGTATCTTCCTGCTCCGGAGCCGGATGTTCCAGAGGAAGGGGGAAATCCTGAGTTAGAATCAGAAGAAGAGTCTGCTCCAACAGAAAGCCCAAGAGGACAGAGGAAGTGGAGGGCAATAAAACCTCCCAGGAGATTAACCTATCCACAGATGGGTGAAAGTGCGGAAGACACTGTTGTTACTGCCAGAAGGAGTATGGAAGACCATGATCCTCCCACTGTTCATTTGGTGGGAGGCAACCCCAGCTCACTCTCTGGCACAGTTAGGCAGGATGCTGATGTTAATGTGTCCTGTGGGCAGGGGAGTTCACTGCCCTGTTTTTGGTGGGAATTTCCTCTGCCGACATCATATGAAGAATTAGTAGATGTGGTCAGAGCTGTAATTTAAGTTATGTTATCTTTGGGGACCAAAGAGTTCAAGTGGGGGGAGTGTGTAGCGGGGTCTCTCTTTTAAGGCCCCAGGACTACGTTACCCAGAACCCCATTCAGCCCCAGGGCGGAAGTTCCGCCACAAAGACTCATGGGAGGGCCTATTTAAGCGAGAGGCGAGGGGGAGCTCGCTCTCTTTGGATGCTGCGCTTCAAGCAACCAGTCATCCTGCGCGGATCGGCTGCGGGGTTAGGCCTGAAGCCTTAGGCCTTACCTGAAGTCTGAAGAGCCTTCCACCATTCTGCGGAGCCTGGGTGGATCCTGGATCGTCGGTGTAGGACTCCAGTTGGATCGGGGACCCGATCGGTTGCAGACGCCGTGTGAGACGGACACACGCGGTGGAAGACCCAGGCTGGGATCGCGCCTGGAGCGGTGAGCGGGCACCTGCCCATATCCATAGACTGAGCTGTATTCAGGCCTGTAGACTGCCTAGGCCCACTGTTCGCTCACCCGTGTTTCCTTAGGGGGTCCGGTAGTTGGGACAGAGCTGAAGTGCCTACCCCCCCCCCCCCTTTACATACTGTTACAAGTTACCACCCTTTGGATTACAATTTGGTCATTTCTCCAAGTGCACCAACGAAAGCTGGCCGGTGAAGAAAACCTTACTTCTTTAGGGAAAGGGGACTATCTCATACACTGTCAGGCCTGACATAGGTGGGGGGGGGGGAAGTTATAAAGTTTGTGTTACTTTGCCATAGGGCGTGCACGCCATAATAGCTCCGCGTGGTGGATACTGCGCGGCGCTATATTATAGTGCTGCTTCTGATACGCTGATTAATGCAGGGCTCTGCAGGCCCATGTATGTGTTACATGCCATGTTTTATGCCACCATTTAACAGTAAAGCTATTACTATTTGATACTCTTGCTTCAGAGTGTTGTCTGCCTATTTAGAAACTGTTGAGTATTATACACCAGAGAGTGATAAGAAGTTAACCCTAGACTAGCTGTGCCAGAGTGGGTCGAGTCAGATTGCCGGGGGTTGGCGGTGCTGTATACAGGGCCCGAGAAAACAAACCAGCGGCTCTCTTAACTGGGGGTAGCGCTATATATATATATTGTGACAGCAGGAAGGTAAAGTCACCTGGTTGCATCCAGGGGGGTAGATATATTTCGCCCAGATTCAGGCTTTACGCTGACTTATACAACTAGGTGGAGAGTTGTATAGGCCCAGCTAAGGCTAGTGGGCTCATGGATGACTCATACCTCTAGGGAGAGTGTGGGGCGTCGTGCAGACAGAGATGAGGAGACCAGCTGAACCTTGTCAGCTCATTTAGGCCTCTATAAGAACTCCCAGCTTCATTAGATGTTAGCTCATGCCTGGAACCAGACCTGTGTGGACTGTCTAGGGAGAGTGAACCCCTGTGCGGTGAGGCAAAGCCTGTGTGGCTATTTGTTTGGACTTTTACTAAACCAGGGACTTACATACATACATACATACATACATACATACATACATATATATATTGTGAGGGGGTTAGCTCGGCAGCGGGTGTGTGTGACCCCCGGGATGGGCTCCCCACACAAAACAGGCCCAGCAAACGGAGGTTGTGGTTTTCAAAATCAAAAAGGTGCGGTTTATTTTCTATTTACAGTGACAAAACACAGCAAAGCAAAAGAAACATAAACAAAATAAATCCTGGTCAACCTCTGACTAAACATACAGGTTTCCTAACTAACAACTGGGATCAGCCTAGTGCTGTCCTAGTCCCTAAGTCCCTGGTTTTAAATGTCCAAGCAAATAGCCACACAGGCTTTGTCTCACCGCACAGGGGTTCACTCTCCCTAGACAGTCCACACAGGTCTGGTTCCAGGCATGAGCTAACATCTAATGAAGCTGGGAGTTCTTATAGAGGCCTAAATGAGCTGACAAGCTTCAGCTGGTCTCATCAACTCCCTGTCTGCACGACGCCCCACACTCTCCCTAGAGGTATGAGTCATCCATGAGCCCACTAGCCTCAGCTGGGCTTATACAACTCTCCACCTAGTTGTATAAGTCGGCGTAAAGCCTGAATCTGGGCGAAATATATCTACCCCCCTGGATGCAACCAGGTGACTTTACCTTCCTGCTGTCACATACCCCCCCCTCTTGTTTTAACCTCGGGGTTGGAACACCAGCAATCAGGCATTCATGTACTCGAGACAAAGCATCCACATTCCCCATTTGAACGCCAGGGCGATGCTTTACTGTGAAGTTGAATTCCTGGAGGGCCAGGAACCACCTATTCACTCTTCTATTTGTTTCCTTGTTTTGAGCCATCCACTTTAACGGAGCGTGATCCGTAACCATGTCAAAGTGCCTACCTAGCAGGTAGTACCGAAGGGAATCTAGAGCCCACTTCACCGCTAAACACTCCTTTTCAACGGTGGCGTAATTTACCTCATGGGACTTCAACTTCCTGCTGAGGTAAATGACTGGGTGCTCTTCCCCGTTCCAGACCTGGGACAATACTGCTCCTAACCCCACATCTGACGCATCACTTTGTACGACAAAGTCTTTAGAGAAGTCGGGTGAGTACAACACTGGCTGGCTACATAAGGCTTGTTTCAAGAATTGGAATGCTGCCTCAGCCTCGGGGGTCCATTTAATCATGACCGACCCTTTCCCCTTCGTCAGGTTGGTTAGGGGCACAGCCTTAGAAGCAAAGTGGGGAATGAATCGCCGATAATACCCAGCGATTCCCAGAAAGGCTCGTACCTGCTTCTTGCTGTTGGGACGTGGCCAACTCAGGATGGCCTCGATTTTGTTGAGTTGGGGTTTTATTACTCCCCTCCCAATGGTGTACCCAAGATATTTGGCCTCCTCCTGCCCAATGGTACACTTCTTGGGGTTAGCCGTAAACCCCGCTTCCCGAACAGAGTCCAGGACTGCTTGCACTTTTGGCAGATGTGAGGCCCAATCTGTGCTATGGACAATTACGTCATCCAGGTAAGCCGCAGCATACTTCCGATGGGGCCTCAGCATCTGGTCCATTTTCCGCTGGAATGTGGCCGGCGCATTCTGTAACCCGAACGGCATTCTTTTATATTGGAACGCCCCGTCTGGGGTTACAAATGCGGTTTTCTCTTTGGCCGACTTGGCCAGGGGGATTTGCCAATACCCTTTTGTGAGGTCAAGAGTCGTCATGTATCGGGCTGTTCCCAGCCGGTCGATCAACTCATCAATACGTGGCATGGGGTAAGTGTCAAATTTTGTAACTTTGTTCAACTGACGAAAATCGTTACAAAATCGCCAGCTCCCATCCGGTTTAGGCACCAACACAATGGGACTAGACCAATCACTTTGGGACTCCTCTATCACCCCTAAGTTCAGCATTTTCTGTACTTCCTCCCGTATTGCCTCCCGTCGGGCCTCTGGGATCCGATAGGGTTTTAACTTCACCCTTTCACCGGGTGGGGTAATGATGTCATGCTCTACCCCAGATGTTTGTCCCGGCAGCTCAGAGAATACCTCCTTGTTGCGAAGCACAAACTCCTTAACCTCCTGTTGTTGGGGTTGTGACAAGGTGGCTGCTATTCCAACCTCAGGAATCACGCAACCAGTTTGAGCTGGTGACCAAGTGTCTGCGACTAGGGACTCTCTATCCCTCCAGGCTTTCAACAGATTAACGTGATAGATCTGTTCGGGCTTTCGCCTTCCTGGTTGTCTGACCTTGTAATTCACTTCGCTCACTTTTTCCATTATCTCATAGGGGCCTTGCCATTTGGCAAGGAATTTACTTTCAACCGTAGGGACAAGTACCAGTATCCTATCCCCCGGGGAAAAGGTACGGGTCTTGGCTCCACGGTTGTACACTCTCTGCTGTGCTAACTGCGCTTGGGCCAAATGTTCCTTCACGATGGGCATTACCTGTGCAATTCGGTCTTGCATCAGGGCGACATGCTCAATCACACTCCTGTGGGGAGAACTCTCACTTTCCCAAGTTTCCTTGGCAATATCCAACAGCCCTCTTGGGTGTCTCCCATACAGTAACTCAAAGGGGGAGAATCCCGTAGAGGATTGGGGCACCTCCCTAATAGCAAACATCAAATAAGGAAGTAGACAGTCCCAATCCTTTCCATCTCTATCCACCACTTTCTTCAACATTTGTTTTAGGGTTTTGTTGAATCTTTCAACCAGCCCATCGGTTTGGGGGTGATACACAGATGTACGCAATTGCGTCACTTTGAACAATTTACACAGCTCTTTCATAACCCGGGACATAAAGGGTGTACCTTGGTCCGTAAGCAGTTCTTTACAAATACCCACCCGGCTAAAAACAAGAGATAGCTCTTTGGCTATGGTTTTGGCCGAGGTATTTCTGAGAGGGATCGCTTCTGGATAACGGGTGGCATAGTCCATTATAACCAATATGTACTGGTGACCCCTAGCGGACTTGATTATAGGACCTACCAAATCCATTGCGATTCTCTCAAACGGGACCTCAATGATGGGTAGAGGGACCAGCGGGCTACGGAAATGTGGCATCGGGGCCGACCTCTGACACACAGGGCAGGAGGAACAATAATTTTCTATGTCCTTCATCACCCCAGGCCAATAGAATCTCTGTAATACCCTCTCTCGGGTTTTCTCTGTCCCCAGATGACCTCCAAGAATGTGCCCATGGGCCAACTCCAACACCAACTTCCTGTAAGGTTTGGGCACCACAAGCTGCTCAACGGTTTCTTCTGCCCTTTTTGCCACCCGATACAGTAGGTCCTTCTCTACGCTGAAGTATGGGTAAGTGCAGGTATTATCTGGGTTCACCAACTCGCCATCTATTTCCACTACGTTTTCCCGTGCCTTTATTAGGGCGGGGTCTTTTAACTGTTCTGTGGCAAAATTTTCCCTGTGAACCTCCAGATCAGAAAACTCCACAGACGGTAGGTTTTCGTCTGAGGAGGTGGGCTCCTCTCCAGTTTCTTGAGTCTCCCCTGCCAATACTGACAAGGGAAATTCTGGAGAGTCCTCACCACTCTCAGAGGAGTTCTGGCTATCACATTCCTGGTACATAGGGGCACCAGTGGGGGGCTCAGGATCATCCCACAGTTCCCAGAACTTCGGAAAATCCCTTCCCACAATGGCATCATGCGGTAATTGAGATACTAACCCCACTGGATGAGAGAGGGTACCTTTGGGGGTCTCGAAACACACTGTAGTCACTGGATACTCTCGGGTGTCCCCATGCACACAAATAACAGCTACCTTGCTATTCCCAGAGACCTCTGTTTTAACTAATTCAGCCTTTATCAGGGTCACAAGGCTACCTGAATCCAGCAATACCACAACATTTCTACCATTAACACACATTTTGCATAAATGTTTCTCAGTTCCTCGAATGGCAGTGCATGCGACTGTCGCACACAGCGACTGACGTCTGCCCGTCAGAAAGTCACACTGCATGGGTTCCTCCACAACCGGGCAATTGGCTGCAATATGTCCCGCTTGCCGGCAGCGATAGCAAACGATCCTTCTTGCCGCCTCTTGAGCCGCTGATTTCCCAGGCTGTTCTCGCCAAACTTGGGGTAGAGCTCCCACCCTCTCACTCTCTCCACCCTCACCCCTTGGAATCCTCTTATCCGCCCCTGGGGATGGTCTGGTCTTAGGGTGGAAAGTCCGAGTGTCTCTGGAAGAGGCCGTCAGGTTCTCTGTAGCCAAGTATTTCTCCACACGATCCACAAGACCATCGGCCGTCTCTGGGTCTCCATGGCTTACCCACTTTTGGATGGCAGTAGGAAGAGCTCTCAAAAACCGATCCATTACAACACGTTCCACAATCTTTGGTGCGGACAAAGTCTCTGGCTGTAGCCACTTTCTGCTCAGGTGAATGAGATCATACATTTGAGACCTGGGGGGTTTTCCAAGCTGGAAAGTCCAGTTATGCACACGCTGAGCCCGGACAGCCTGGGTGACACCCAGCCTTGCCAAAATTTCAGCTTTTAGCATCACATAGTCTTTTGCTTGGTTAGGCTCTAGGTCATAGTAAGCTTTCTGCGATTCACCAGTTAACAGAGGAGCCACCAGTCCAGCCCACTGCTCCTCAGGCCACTTTTCTCTTTCAGCGGTCCTTTCAAATGTGGTCAAAAATACCTCTGGATCATCCTCTCCAGTCATTTTTGTCAATAAACGACTCACCCCAAAGGACGCGGTATTAGTGGGACGGCTTTCCTCACTGGTCTGCGGACGTTGCTGCATTACTGCTTCCATTTGTTGTAGTCTCTGCTCTTGCTTCTGTAACAGGTCTATGAAGCGGGCCTCAGATTGCTGCTGGGCTTGTTGCTGAGCTTCCAGACTCTGTTGATGAGCTTGCTGCTGGGCTGCAAGGCTCCTTTGCAAACCTGCATTTGTCTGCTGTTGATTGGCATTTGCTAGAGCCAGCTGTTTCAGTATCTCCTCCATGCTGGCTTAAAAAAAACTGCCACTGGTTCTCCACCAACTGTGAGGGGGTTAGCTCGGCAGCGGGTGTGTGTGACCCCCGGGATGGGCTCCCCACACAAAACAGGCCCAGCAAACGGAGGTTGTGGTTTTCAAAATCAAAAAGGTGCGGTTTATTTTCTATTTACAGTGACAAAACACAGCAAAGCAAAAGAAACATAAACAAAATAAATCCTGGTCAACTTGACCTCTGACTAAACATACAGGTTTCCTAACTAACAACTGGGATCAGCCTAGTGCTGTCCTAGTCCCTAAGTCCCTGGTTTTAAATGTCCAAGCAAATAGCCACACAGGCTTTGTCTCACCGCACAGGGGTTCACTCTCCCTAGACAGTCCACACAGGTCTGGTTCCAGGCATGAGCTAACACCTAATGAAGCTGGGAGTTCTTATAGAGGCCTAAATGAGCTGACAAGCTTCAGCTGGTCTCATCAACTCCCTGTCTGCACGACGCCCCACACTCTCCCTAGAGGTATGAGTCATCCATGAGCCCACTAGCCTCAGCTGGGCTTATACAACTCTCCACCTAGTTGTATAAGTCGGCGTAAAGCCTGAATCTGGGCGAAATATATCTACCCCCTGGATGCAACCAGGTGACTTTACCTTCCTGCTGTCACAATATATATATATGATTGATATATATATATATATATATATATATATATATATATATATATATATATATATGTAGCGGGCACTTGGCCCACACTCCCAATCCCCTCTATTAAAGTTCTCGCTCGCAATGTCTCTGGTCTAGGGGTATGATGGGAAAGGGAGTGGGTCCGCTACGCCAGGCTTCCACCACAGATGTATAAGTGGTATTGGCCAGAGTTATTTCTTTACCTTCGGGCCTGTATTGTGCATCGAATCCAACCGTCTGCCAGGAAACTGAGTCTCACACCGTTGCAAGTCCAACACTCCTTTATTCAGAGACTTACTTGCTTACAAACAGAACAGGAGGTGTGAAAGTGTAGATACATAGGCCCAGACACAAGTTCTTTCCACCACTCTCCTCCAAAGAGTGGGCTATGGTCTCCGCACGAGGGAAATTCACCTTCCGGATGGTCTCCGACAACAGGCTCACCCGTCACCGGCAGTATGCTGCACCGGGTCTTCAGATGAGCAGCTCTCCCCGGTCCATTACGTCCACCTCGGATTAAGGCGTCCACCTCCGGAGCACCCTAGGATCCTTCCCTCGCGGAACTCAGTGTTGGGCACTGAGTTCCGGACCTCCGTCCAAGTACCTCATCTCAGGCTAAAGGTGCCTGAGATGGAACGCGACCTCCGGTGGTCCTCCAGGCCTAGTGCCCAGAGGACGAAAACACGAACTCTGTCCGCAGGCTAAAGGTGCCAGGGACAACGAACCCCGTGACAAAATGGCCAGCCCCCTTTATACCTTCCCCGGCATGCGCAGCGGGTTCCCCGCCCCACCACACGGCTGCCGAGAAAAGACAAAAAAGGATTCAACCCAGCAATGACTCGTCCGTCGGCCCAAAGTGACAGCGCCACCTGGTGGACCGCCGGAGATACACCACTGGTGTCACCGCAAAAATTCAAAATTACTGGCGGGAAAGTAAACACCCGCTACATACTCCCCTCTGTCTTTTGACACTGGTCCCCAGTGTCTGGTGCAAACCATATCCTCCACGGCTGACATGATTCGGGCCAGAAACCGTTAACAAATTGAAAAACCAACAAACTTTTGGAAACACTATCCTACTGTGAAGTTGTGTCTGAGCCCCTGTAACAGAAAGAGGAGCAAAAGACAACATCAAACATTTCAAGGTTGCATATTAACATTTACTTTTTCCCTCCCCATCCTGACTAAAGACCTCCCCAGAGTCTAAAATCTTGCTGGGATGTTCTCCTGCAGAGGGAAAAAAAAACTAAAGAAACCAACATGTAAATCCTGACACATGTATTCGTGTGTGTGAGTAAAAGAAATTTCTCCTAAAAGAAATCCCTCTTTCTCCAAAGAGTGGGTGCGTGAAAAGTGGTTGTAACGTTGCGCAACACTGCCACCTTGTGACAGCATCACGATAACTGCACCCATGGAAATTCTTCTCTTTCCTTCCCTAAAGCTAACTACCGCAGAGTCTATGATCTCTTGGCGGGAAAATATGACCAGGAACAGTTCCTTTCTCTTTTCTTTCGGGCACACAAAAACACAATTGCCCCAGAAAGTTCAGTAGCATAACACAAACGGAGTCTCTTTCTCCTAGAGGTAGAAACGTGGGTGCGGCAAAGTTAGTGGCTTTAGGTGCTGATCTACAGTCTCTAGATGATATTCCACATCTTCGCCTTCCTTGCGTTTGATCACTACTCTATCTGCGTGGATGTGTCTTCCCACCATCCATTCCGCCTTGCAGTCTTTAAAGCGCTGTGAAGCCTTTGGAGAACACGCTAAATATCTGCGAGCGTGCGGGACTTTGAGATGGGTCCAAACAAAATCATTGTACCAACGCTCCCTGCATACCTCCACCTCATACAGCAGGTCCTTCGGCAAGTAGGGATACTCCCATCCATATTCTGCAGCAACTTTTTGACCAAACAGTCTCTGTAATCTCGCCAAAGGAGGCATGGTTGATCTGTCCCCTTCCCCGGGCAGAACGACCGCATCTGGGTGGCGCGGTGCCTTGACCACCTCTAATCTAGGCATTGGAGGCCTCAATAAAAGTTTTTTTGCCCCAGTGTCAGATGCGTGTGACACCGGTGATACAGTAACAAGTTCAGGGAAAGATTCTCCTTCAGGCGCTGATGCCTCCACCCTTGGTGTGCTCTCTCCCATAGACATAGGCGAATTCCGAAACCCCCGGAATGCAGCAAGCGGTGCCTTGTCCCAGCCCTTCTCGGCAAACAAATCGTCTATTTGTACATAATCTCCCATATCAGAGAGAGAGTCTAGGTCAGAAGTGTCACACTCCTCCGCGGGCATGTAGCCCTGTGTGGAAACAGAACACCCACACTCCGGAGACTTGCTAGGCCATGCCTTCCTGACACATCCTCCCTCACACCAAGTCTTCTCAGCCGGCTTACCTTGGCCTTTCCTGGGATGTCCGGAACTCTCGTCTACGGATCCATCCGGGTCTGGCGTAAGCGCGCGAGAAGGTCCACCACCTCCGGTGGTCGGGGCTACCACGCTGGTTCTCTTCTTCGGTGGCGGACGCTGGGAGACAGTGGTGACCGAGTCAGCATCCTCGGATTTCTCCCGTTCGTGCTTCACGACCTCTTCCGTAGTCGTTGCAGTGTGCGCAGGGGCGACTCTCACGGCTGTGACTCCTGCCTTCTGTGTGGCGATGCCTGGAACCCGGCCTGGGTAGATGGTTTTCGGCCTCTTCACCGCCGGATCCACCTCGAACATGAACTCCCCACAGGCCTCACACCGTCCAAAGGGCTTCAGCAAACATACCAGTCCCAAGCACCCAGGACAAATCATGCCCAGGGCCTCCACGTCCATGCAGGAGTATAGGGCGAACCGACCCCTCGGCTTCAGCCGGATCCCCGTATCCGTGATCGGAGCAGCAGCAGTCAGGGTTGTAGTTGCCGGGTGAACCGGGATCCATGAGGCGGGTCCAAACATGGCGACCTGTTGCTGTTCCATAGTACACTGCTGAGTTTTCACGCCAATGTCCCACGTGTAGTCCGTCACACGTATTGGACACCTCCCCTTTTGCTCCAGTTCACGGGCTTTCCACTTGGTTGCTTGAGACACGCCCACGAACTAAGCGGCGGGGGCTTGTGTCTGATGGCGCAGTGCAATTAAAAACCCCCACGTGTAGTCCATCACATGGCTGGGCTTTCCCCCTTTCACCATTCTGCCTGCGCGGGCCTTTCCTCGTCTGAGGTCATGTCCACGACTTTCGAGCAGGGCTGCACTTCGGCCTATGCACTTGACTCTTCCCGGCAGACACGCTCTTCTAGCAAGTGATGCACAACACACATCCCGGACCCGAGCCCCCACGTGTAGCGGGCACTTGGCCCACACTCCCAATCCCCTCTATTAAAGTTCTCGCTCGCAATGTCTCTGGTCTAGGGGTATGATGGGAAAGGGAGTGGGTCCGCTACGCCAGGCTTCCACCACAGATGTATAAGTGGTATTAGCCAGAGTTATTTCTTTACCTTCGGGCCTGTATTGTGCATCGAATCCAACCGTCTGCCAGGAAACTGAGTCTCACACCGTTGCAAGTCCAACACTCCTTTATTCAGAGACTTACTTGCTTACAAACAGAACAGGAGGTGTGAAAGTGTAGATACATAGGCCCAGACACAAGTTCTTTCCTCCACTCTCCTCCAAAGAGTGGGCTATGGTCTCCGCACGAGGGAAATTCACCTTCCGGACGGTCTCCGACAAGAGGCTCACCCGTCACCGGCAGTATGCTGCACCGGGTCTTCAGATGAGGAGCTCTCCCCGGTCCATTACTTCCACCTCGGATTAAGGCGTCCCCCTCCGGAGCACCCTAGGATCCTTCCCTCGCGGAACTCAGTGTTGGGCACTGAGTTCCGGACCTCCGTCCAAGTACCTCATCTCAGGCTAAAGGTGCCTGAGATGGAACGCGACCTCCGGTGGTCCTCCAGGCCTAGTGCCCAGAGGACGAAAACACGAACTCCCTCCGCAGGCTAAAGGTGCCAGGGACAACGAACCCCGTGACAAAACCCCCTTTATACCTTCCCCCGGCATGCGCAGCGGGTTCCCCGCCCCACCACATGGCTGCCGAGAAAAGACAAAAAGGATTTGACCCAGCAATGACTCGTCCGTCGGCCCAAAGTGACAGCGCCACCCGGTGGACCGCCGGAGATACACCACTGGTGTCACCGCAAAAATTCAAAATTACTGGCGGGAAAGTAAACACCCGCTACATATATTTTTTTTTATTCGGGATAGTCATTTATGCGTATTTGTCTATTTTTGCGGTTTAGCTTCTTGAATTAGTGCGCTTTATCACTGTTTTGCATAAGATCGTATATTACTGCAATTTTTGTTTTGTGCTTTTTTCTAAATTAGGGATAGGCATTCATGCTTATTTGTCTATTTCTGTTGCTTAGCTTCTTGAATTAGCGCACTTTATCACTGTTTCCCGTATTATCTCTTTTTTTTTTTCTTTTCCTAAATGAGGTATATTCATTCATGCATGTTTGTTTATTTTTGCTACATAGCTTCAATTAGTGCACTTTATCATTGTTTCACAACATTATCACATATTACTGCATATTTTTATTTTTATTTGGGATAGTCATTCCTGCATATTGGTCTATTTTTGCTGCATAGCTTCTTGAATTAGTGCACCATGCCCACGGACGTTTTTACAGCCGCGTTTTTGAGCGTTTTTTACAGCTTAAAAACGCCTGTCCATGTTAGTCTATAGCTTCATGCCCACCTAGGCATTTTTGAGCTGCAAATAGCATAGGCGTTTTTAAGCTGTAAAAAAAACCCAGGACCAGTGCGTTCCCCAGCGTCGGCGTTAGGCATAAAAAAAAACCACGCAAAAACGCTTGAAAACGCGCAAAAATGGCGCAATTGCGTTTTTGAGCTCCGGCGTGTTTTTTTTTTTTTTTTTTAAATATGGTCGAAAAATTTATACAATAATGGACAGGCGTTTTTAGGCTGTAAAAAACGCGGCTGTAAAAACGTCCGTGGGCATGAGGCCTTATTATTAATATTATTATTACATATGCAGTAGAACCTCGGATTGCGAGTAAACGAGCGTTTCGCAATACGAGCACTGTATTTTTTTAAATCGTAACTTGGTTTGCGAGTGTTGTTTTGCAAAACGAGCACGATTCAGGCCAAAGCGGTGTGCAGTACCGCGTTTGGCCTAAGGTGGGGGGGGGCGCCAGAGCCGAATGTCGCCGATCACAGCGATCGGCGCAGTTCCGAAATGCACGGACCTTTTCGCTTGTTTGCGAGGCTCTCCGGTTCCCCCCCGCCTCTGGCCGCATGCGGTATTGCATGGCATTGAAGTCAATGCGGAACAAATTATTTTTGTTTCCATTGACTTCAGTGGGGAAACTCGCTTTGATATGCGAGTACGTTGGATTACGAGCATTCTCCTGGAACGGATTATGCTCGTAATCCGAGGTTCCACTGTACACAGGGCATCCCATGATGGGAATCACTGTGTTTTCAGATCGAGGGGCAACAGATGCATAAATACAGAGATTGCAGAGAACAGCCAGCCAGGAATAAAGCTATAGATGACATCAACAGAATGTAAGAGGGAAATGGTAGACATTGCACACAATGTAGGAGACAAATTTTGCCATTTTTAGACCAAGCCCAATACAGGAACCAGTAGTGGGGGAACCCTCTGCTCATCTCTCTGCTTTACTGTCAGGGATATAAGGCATGTCTAAACCAGAAAGGTCATGTGACCTGAGACCTCTTTAGAGTGCCCAGTATAGATGGTGACAAAAGTATCAACCTTTCCCTATTTCCCATGAAAGGGATCTCTCTATATGCAGCACAATGCATGGATCTCTCTGTATACAGCACAATGCACGGGTCTCTCTGTATACAGCACAATGAATGGGTCTCTCTGTATACAGCACAATGCACGGGTCTCTCTGTATACAACACAATGCACGGGTCTCTCTGTATACAGCACAATGCACGGGTCTCTCTGTATACAGCACAATGCACGGGTCTCTCTGTATACAGCACAATGCACGGGTCTCTCTGTATACAGCACAATGCACGGGTCTCTCTGTATACAGCACAATGCACGGGTCCCTCTGTATACAGCACAATGCACGGGTCTCTCTGTATACAGCACAATGAATGGGTCTCTCTGTATACAGCACAATGCACGGGTCTCTCTGTATACAACACAATGCATGGGTCTCTCTGTATACAGCACAATGCACGGGTCTCTCTGTATACAGCACAATGAATGGGTCTCTCTGTATACAGCACAATGCACGGGTCTCTCTGTATACAGCACAATGCACGGGTCTCTCTGTATACAGCACAATGCACGGGTCTCTCTGTATACAGCACAATGCATGGGTCTCTCTGTATACAGCACAATGCACGGGTCTCTCTGTATACAGCACAATGAATGGGTCTCTCTGTATACAACACAATGCACGGGTCTCTCTGTATACAACACAATGCACGGGTCTCTCTGTATACAACACAATGCACGGGTCTCTCTGTATACAACACAATGCACGGGTCTCTCTGTATACAGCACAATGCACGGGTCTCTCTGTATACAGCACAATGCACGGGTCTCTCTGTATACAGCACAATGCACGGGTCTCTCTGTATACAGCACAATGCATGGGTCCCTCTGTATACAGCACAATGCACGGGTCTCTCTGTATACAGCACAATGAATGGGTCTCTCTGTATACAGCACAATGCACGGGTCTCTCTGTATACAACACAATGCATGGGTCTCTCTGTATACAGCACAATGCACGGGTCTCTCTGTATACAGCACAATGCACGGGTCTCTCTGTATACAGCACAATGAACGGGTCTCTCTGTATACAGCACAATGAACGGGTCTCTCTGTATACAGCACAATGAACGGGTCTCTCTGTATACAGCACAATGAACGGGTCTCTCTGTATACAGCACAATGCACGGGTCTCTCTGTATACAGCACAATGCACGGGTCTCTCTGTATACAGCACAATGCACGGGTCTCTCACAGCACAATGCATGGGTCTCTCTGTATACAGCACAATGCATGGGTCTCTCTGTATACAGCACAATGCACGGGTCTCTCTGTATACAGCACAATGCACGGGTCTCTCTGTATACAGCACAATGCACGGGTCTCTCTGTATACAGCACAATGCACGGGTCTCTCTGTATACAGCACAATGCACGGGTCTCTCTGTATACAGCACAATGCACGGGTCTCTCTGTATACAGCACAATGCATGGGTCTCTCTGTATACAGCACAATGCACGGGTCTCTCTGTATACAGCACAATGCACGGGTCTCTCTATATACAGCACAATGCATGGGTCTCTCTATATACAGCACAATGCATGGGTCTCTCTGTATACAGCACAATGCATGGGTCTCTCTGTATACAGCACAATGCATGGGTCTCTCTGTATACAGCACAATGCACGGGTCTCTCTGTATACAGCACAATGCACGGGTCTCTCTGTATACAGCACAATGCATGGGTCTCTCTGTATACAGCACAATGAATGGGTCTCTCTGTATACAGCACAATGCATGGGTCTCTCTGTATACAGCACAATGCATGGGTCTCTGTATACAGCACAATGCACGGGTATCTCACAGCACAATGCATGGGTCTCTCTGTATACAGCACAATGCATGGGTCTCTCTGTATACAGCACAATGCACGGGTCTCTCTGTATACAGCACAATGCACGGGTCTCTCTGTATACAGCACAATGCACGGGTCTCTCTGTATACAGCACAATGCACGGGTCTCTCTGTATACAGCACAATGCATGGGTCTCTCTGTATACAGCACAATGCACGGGTCTCTCTATATACAGCACAATGCATGGGTCTCTCTGTATACAGCACAATGCATGGGTCTCTCTGTATACAGCACAATGCATGGGTCTCTCTATATACAGCACAATGCATGGGTCTCTCTGTATACAGCACAATGCACGGGTCTCTCTGTATACAGCACAATGCACGGGTCTCTCTGTATACAGCACAATGCACGGGTCTCTCTGTATACAGCACAATGCACGGGTCTCTCTATATACAGCACAATGCACGGGTCTCTCTATATACAGCACAATGCATGGGTCTCTCTGTATACAGCACAATGAATGGGTCTCTCTGTATACAGCACAATGCATGGGTCTCTCTGTATACAGCACAATGAATGGGTCTCTCTGTATACAGCACAATGCACGGGTCTCTCTGTATACAGCACAATGAATGGGTCTCTCTGTATACAGCACAATGCATGGGTCTCTCTGTATACAGCACAATGAATGGGTCTCTCTGTATACAGCACAATGCACGGGTCTCTCTGTATACGGTAGGGTGACCAGACATCCCCGGTTTCAGGGGACAGTCCCTGGATTGAGGACACTGTCCCCGGACCAAATCTGTCCCCGGTTTTGTCCCCGGATTGGATTTGAACAGGGCAATTTCAAAGACAGTCAGTACAGGATTAAAAGAAAAAATTCTGAATTACACCCCCCCTCTCCGCCACTCCTACTAGCTTAGGGGGTGTATTTCTTTCCGTTATCTGTGCCCCTTTCTGATTATTATGTGCTGGTCGGAGCGGAGGGAATATTTCTTAAGTTTCGGGTGCCCATTCAGCTCCACCCGCATGTTCTTCTGCCTTGGCTCAAATCTCCGTTAAGCCGCCTGCCTGCTTATCTTCTTGACTTGACTTCCCTGGTGGAGTTATTTCTCTGTTCCTACCCAGTAGTAGCTGGGACCCAGAGAGTAAGACTTGAGAGGCTGTGAGGCGGCGGCAACGGGCAGAGAGTTGCTGATTGCAGCCATTACTAGTAAAAAAAAAAAATATGTCCCCGGATTTCATTTAAAAAATCTGGTCACCTTAGTATACGGGTCTCTCTGTATACAGCACAATGCATGAGTCTGTCTGTATACAGCACAATTCATGGGTCTCTCTGTATACAGCACAATTAATTAATCTCTCTGTATACAGTACATGTGTAGCGCCCCCCCCCCCAATTTAGGGGGCGCTATGTTCAAATTTAAGGGAGCAGTCTGAGCCTGTAGTTCGGGCTCAGATCAATGAAATCCTATTAAGCTGCTTCTGGTCTGGGTGTGATGCTGCCTGGCAGTGCAGTTCCCTGTTGCCTGGGGGTGGCGCTGTCACTTCGGGCTCAGGTTGAACTACAGGAGGTAACGCAGCACCATTGGGTGTCCTCGCTCGGCAGCCGTTCAGTGGGAGCGGTCGGCCCGCTGTGCATGGTGGGAAAGGGTACTTAAGGGGCAGACGCTTTTGGGCGGGAGGAGATCCAGGGGACTCCTTGGTCCTGTTCGGCACATACCCCACCTTTGGTGGCCCTCATGGCCGGGGGATGCGTGCGTGTGTTTCGGTCTCGGGCACCGTTAGCCCGAGGCCGCATCACTGCAGGTAGGCCCAGCACCTTTGGCTATGGCCTACACCTTAAAAGGAGTCCCGGGGTACCCAAGTGAGGGTGACCTACTCTGAAGGAGAAGAAGCCAGGTGAGGATCGGTCCCAAGGGGATTAGTGAAGAAGTCACTGTCTCGGGAGAGGCCTGGTTACCTGTCAGAGGGAAGGATTCCAATCCGCCAAAAGCCTTGTAACGTGCCCCATTGGCACCTAAGTTCTGGTTGTTACTAGGCTGGGGAGTCCGGGAATTAAAGATTCTGTGGCAGAGGATCTCCTGATCGTATCCCAGGGAAACTATAATTATCTGTTCCGTGCTCCACACCGGCTGCTAGGACCGCTCTTAAGTGAACTATCCGGGTGAGCAAAGCCCACTCAGGCTTGAGTGGCGACGATTGCATCGTAGGTGTTGCGTGCCTGAACCAACCCCTCTTTTTTTCCTTTCTTCATCTTTGAACCTGCTTTCGAGTTAATACAAAGAAAAGAGAATAAACCTTGTCGTTCAGGTTTAAATCCTGTGTGGACAGTAACTTTATTCAACACTGTCTAGACAATGGGGCGTGAGGATCCACTATGGAGAGGTAATAGCCGCAAGACCCAAAACAAAACAAACACTGCTTGCCTCTCTATACTTAGGGAGGAATACCGGGCAAGTAGCAGGTGTACCCTACTAGATCAAGGAGGAGAGAATTGGTAGGGTGGGTGAGTGCTACACATGGATCTCTTTACAACACAGTACAGTCATCTCTATATATATATATATATAATGCATGGCTCTCTATATACACCCCCTATAGCTGGTGGTATTCTGCATTGTTACTGTATTGCTGGGATTTGTAGTCCTCTTCAAAGTTTCTATTTCCACCTCTCGATAAATACACACATTTTCTGCTAAATCTCAGCATATAAACAAGGAAAAATAAAACATTCCAAATTGTGCTCCACCAATGAGATATTAGGGTTAGTCACTCCTTGATTTCTACCTCCCTGAACTCCATATCAGATCTCATGGTCACCACTCCCAAAGTGATTCTATGGCTGCCCCAGCACCAATTGATTGAAGCGGAGTTCCAGCCTTTTACTGTTTATTAAAAGTCAGCAGCTACAAAAAGTATAGCTGCTGACTTTTAATAAACAGACACTTACCTGTTCCACTGTCCAGCGATGCGGCCGCACGGAGCGTCACTCCTCTCCTCGACGCCTCCATTCACATTCTGGGCACCTGGCCGTGACAGCTTTCGGCTTCACGGCCGGGCACACACTGCACATGCGCGAGTCGTGCTGCGCTCCCCGAATGGACAGGCGATCTCCTGGGACCTGCCACATGTCCCAGGAGATCGCCTAGAGGGAGGGGCCGCCTAGGGGCAGAGGAGGAGTCACCTAGGCGGTCCCTAGGTGGAAGTAGGAAGTGGGACAGAAAGTCCCACTCCTACCGAAGCCCCCCCCCCCAAAAAAAAATATGGCATGTAAGGGGGCGAGGAGTGCTTAAATGGGAAGTTCTTCTTTTGGGTGGAACTCCGCTTTAAAGAAAAACCTTACACACAGCAGGGAGCAATGATGAAAATTCAGCCACAGTGACCCCCTGTGGTGGGATGACTATTGCACAACATAACTGAACCAGAACTTGCAGCAGACTTGCAGAATGTTTGTAAAGAAAGTTGATCTAAAATCATGCAATGCGGACTTGCTGCAATTGTACAACAAACTTGTGAAGTCTGGCAAGTCTAGCAATAGCTTAGCAAGTCATTTTCAAACTTGCAGCACAATTACTTGCTATGTGGGTACCAGGAAGAATATTGTTTTAGTGAATGCTGTGGTATTTCATTTTACATGTAAGCACAATATTTTATACAGTGGAACCTCAGATTACGAACCAAATCCGTTCCAGGAGAATGCTCATAATCCAAAGTACTTGCATATCAAAGCGAGTTTCCCCATTGAAGTCAATGGAAACGAAAATAATTTGTTCTGCATTGACTTTAATGGCATGCAATACCGTATGCGGCCAGACGTGGGGGGGCACCGGAGAGCCTCGGAAACGGCCGGAAAGGCCCGAGGACACCTCGGCTGACCTTGGCAAACCTCGGAAAGGCTCGGAAACAGAGTATTTCCATGTCTTTTCGTGTCTTTCCGAGCATTTCTGATCGGCTGCAATCGGCGCCGTTCGGCTCCGGCGCCCCCCCACCTCAGGCCAAACGCGGTACTGCACACCGCTTTGGCCTGAATCCTGCTCCTTTTGCAAAACAACACTCGCAAACCGAGTTAGGATTTTTTCAAATACAGTGCTCGTATTGCGAAACGCTCGTTAACCGCGTTACTCGCAATCCGAGGTTCCACTGTAATAATAAATGAGTTATATATGGTTTTACACCATTGGGGGCATCCTCTTCATGTCCATATGGTATGGAAGTAACCAAAAATGTGGGTAACGCACTCTTATGACTGGTTTTGTTTGACCTGAAATTAAAGTAGTGCTAAAACCTCAATTCTATCATATTGGTCAATAAATATTGAAACACTGATATTTCTTTTGGACGGACCATAGGCCGCGCATCCGGGCCATAGACTGCGCACCCAGAACATAGACCGCGCCCCCGGAACATAGGCTGCGCATCCAGGCCATAGACACGCACCCGAGCCATAGGCCACGCACTCGGACAATAGACCGCGCCCCTGGACCATAGACCACGCACCCGGGCCATAGACCGGGCACTCGGACCATAGACCGCGCCCCTGGACCATAGACCGCGCCCCTGGACCATAGACCACGCACCCAGGCCATAGACTGCGCCTTTTGTGTTTTTAGGAGTGTCTACATTGGACTACAGCTGTAAAACATGCAGCAACAAATGCAAATTCCAACCACAGCTTACATAGATGACCCATCCCCTCTGCCTTCCTACTGAAAAGTCAATATGTTGGATAGTCAATAGTAGTGGGCCCAGGGGTGAGCCAGAGCACAACCATGCAAGATCTGGTCACACTATGCATAAAAGAGCACTCTGGTTTTGGGCTTTTTTTCAGCGGGAACGCGGGGGGAACGCAGTTCTGGCACCTCCAGCACTGCATGTATATGGTGGCAAGGGGTGCTGAGTTGTGCTACAGTGTCTATTGATGCTGGCTGCTGGGGGATCTATTGTTCTGGAGGAGATATATTTTTCTTCGGGGGGGGGGGGTTATTGTTGCAGGGGATATCTATTGTTGCTGCTGGGGGACCTATTTTCCCTGGAAGGGATCTATTTTTGGAGTGGGGAGGTCTATTGTTGCTGGGGTTGGTCTTATGTTGTTGGGGGGTCAGTTGTCGCTGGAGGGGGGATCTACTGTTGAGGCACCAGTCTATTGTAGCTGGCTGCTGGAGGCTTGTTGTTGTTGGGTGTAGGGGATCTATTTTACTGCTTTTCTTGTATCATTAACAAGTTCCATACAAATTACTTAGTACCACAAATGTTACTTGGTTACGTATTCTCTAAAAGGGGCAGTACCGGGAGGTGGGAAGGGGGTGGAACCAAGGAAGGGTGCTCGGAGGTAGGGACAGACAGAGACAAGGGGTGTCTCAGAAAGGGGGAGTTCCTGCACCTATTCTCTGAGAAAAAAAAGCCCTGTCTAGAAGTATAATACATTTCATGTTGATTCAGAAGGCAGTAAACTTTCATTACTAAATTTTACCTATAGGTGAGCCTATTATAAGTTTTACCTATAGGTAGTGTAAATATCTCCTAAACATAACCGGTTAGGAGATATTTACATTAAATGCAGCCAATGACATCACTGGCGCATGCGCTCTGAGGGAACGGCCACCCGTGCCGTTCCTTCAAAGCCCTGTGCCTTCACATGCGCAGGAGTGACATCATCACGGCTCCGGCCACTCACGGAGAAGCAAGACAGGTGAAGATGGAAGCGACCTCCAGCAATGATATTGCATTGCTGGAATGCTTTGTTTTCAGGGAAGTTTCACATAATGTGCTAGTATGCCATGCATACTAGCACATTATGCTTTTACCTTGCAGGTAAGAAAAAAAAATCCAGCGGTTTACAACTGCTTTAATACACTGGAAGAAGAATCAGGTTTGCTAACATTAGCCCATTAATATAACCTTCACATAGGGGAGTAAAGAAAATATATGTGCTGCTAGGAAGGGTTGCATTAACCACTTAACGACCGCTCACTGTATATATACGTCGGCAGAATGGCACCGACAGGCACAATCACGTAGAGCATACGTGATTGCCTTTGTATAGTTGGGGGGTCCAATCGGACCCCCCTCCTATACAGTGAGCGGTGGCTAAGTGTCCGGGAGCGTTCCGGGATGAGGGGGCAGCCATTCGTTTCTGGCCACCCCCTCGCGATCGCTCCCGGCGAATGGAAATGCCCCCTCTGTCTGTGTCAGACAGAGGGAGCAGGAGGAGGTGATGTCATCTCTGGTGCGGCGCTCACATATACCGAGCGCCGTACAAGAGAAGATATCAGGTCAGTGCACACAACACTACACTGACACCAGGACACATAGGGACATAAATCGCCCCCCCAGGCCCCCCCAGACACCCCAGATCACCCCCCAGATCACCCCCCCAGCCCCCAGTCACAGTGTCACTGATTGCAGTGACCATTTATTTAGTGATCACTGCAATCAGTGACATTTGTGACTGTAAAAGTGTCACCAAAGTTTAGTCTTAGGTCCAGTGTAGCCCCCTAACCCCCCCTAATAAAGGTTTAACCCCCTGATCACCCCCCAGATAACCCTTTCACCGCCTATCACCACTGTCGCTTAGCGATCATTTTTCTGATCGCTGTCTTAGCGTCAGTGATGCCGATCGGCAGCCAGTAATTTTTTTTAGGTTCGCCGCAGGTTTTTATAGCGTCAGGTACCCCAATATATTATCTAATAAAGGTTTAACCCCCTTGATCGCCCCCCAGGTAACCCTTTCACCCCCTATCACCACTATCACTAAGCGAACGTTTTTCTAAACGCTGTCTTAGTGTCTGTGATGCAGATCGGTAGCCGGTAATTTTTTTTAGGTTCGCCGCAGGTTTTTATAGCGTCAGGTACCCCAATATATTATCTAATAAAGGTTTAACCCCCTTGATCGCCCCCCAGGTAACCCTTTCACCCCCTATCACCACTGTCGCTAAGCAATTGTTTTTCTAAACGCTGTCTTAGTGTCGGTGATGCAGATCGTAGCCAGTAATTTTTTTTATGTTCGCCGCATGTTTTTATAGCGTCAGGTACCCCCATATATTATCTAATAAAGGTTTAACCCCCTTGATCGCCCCCCAGGTAACCCTTTCACCCCCTATCACCACTGTCACTAAGCGATCGTTTTTCTAAACGCTGTCTTAGTGTCTGTGATGCAGATCGGTAGCCGGTAATTTTTTTTAGGTTCGCCGCAGGTTTTTATAGCGTCGGGTACCCCAATATATTATCTAATAAAGGTTTAACCCCCTTGATCGCCCCCCAGGTAACCCTTTCACCCCCTATCACCACTGTCGCTAAGCAATTGTTTTTCTAAACGCTGTCTTAGTGTCGGTGATGCAGATCGTAGCCAGTATTTTTTTTTAGGTTCGCCGCATGTTTTTATAGCGTCAGGTACCCCAATATATTATCTAATAAAGGTTTAACCCCCTTGATCGCCCCCCCAGGTAACCCTTTCACCCCCATCACCACTGTCGCTAAGCAATCGTTTTTCTAAACGCTGTCTTAGTGTCTGTGATGCAGATCGGTAGCTGGTAATTTTTTTTAGGTTCGCCGCAGGTTTTTATAGCGTCAGGTACCCCCATACATTATCTAATAAAGGTTTTAACCCCCTGATTGCCCCTAGTTAACCCTTTCACCAGTGATCACCATATAAGTGTTACGGGTGACGCTGGTTAGTTAGTTTGCTTTTTATAGTGTCAGGGCACCCGCCGTATATAACCCAATAAAGGTTTAACCCCCTGATCGCCCGGCGGGTGATATCAATTAGGTTTTAGCGTCAGAGAGGGTCTGCGTCACACCCCAGGCAGCGTCAGGTTAGTGCCAGTAACGCTAACACCCACGCGTGAAGCATACCCCTCCCTTAGTGGTATAGTATCTGAACAGATCAATATCTGATCTGATCAGATCTATACTAGCGTCCCCAGCAGTTTAGGGTTCCCAAAAACGCAGCGTTAGCGGGAACAGCCCAGATACCTGCTGGCACCTGCGTTTTGCCCCTCCGTCCAGCCCAGGCCACCCAAGTGCAGTATCGATCGATCGCTGTCACTTACAAAACAAAAACACACATAACTGCAGCGTTCGCAGAGACAGGCCTGATCCCTGCGACTCCAGTGCTGTAGGAGGTGATTTCACCACCACAGTTAAAAAAAAAAAGCAAATATGCCAAAGCATTGGGGCAGCAGGGGCGGAGGAGCGATTTTGCTCCTAATGCCGCGTACATACGGTCGAAATTCCGACGGAGGCTTGCCCGTGGAAAAGTCCGACCATGTGTGTGCGGCATAACTTTTTTGCGGGAGGATGCCCCCATGCTTCGGCATATATAAATGGTGCGTGTATGCCCATCATTGGAAGTGGGTGGATGAAGGGCGGTATTCTAATGGTGGGCATACCCACCGATCAATCTCTTTTTTCGTTCAGCCAACTGGCTGCATGAAATAAAAAGATTACAATACATGTCCAACAAGGACCAGCAACGTACTGGTATGTTGCTGGACTTTGAATGTTTATACCAGAATGATGCCTGCGGGTTTAGGTATCATCTTCGTATCATTCTTTTCAGCCTGCGGCCGGCTTTCATGTAAAAGCAATCCTAGCGGCTAATTAGCCTCTGGACTGCTTTTACAAGCAGTGGGAGGGAATGTCCCCCCCCCCCCCAGATATAAAAAGCGCCATTGGGAAATTGGGAAAGCATTTTATCACACCGATCTTGGTGTGGTCAGATGCTTTGAGGGCAGAGGAAAAATCTAGGGTCTAGAAGACCCCAGTTTTTTCAAAAAAAGAGTACCTGTCACTACCTATTGCTATCATAGGGGATATTTACATTCCCTGAGATAATAAAAATGATAAAAAAAAAAAATACTTGGAAGGAACAATTTAAAAATAAAATAAAAATGCAAAATTAATAAAAAAAAAAAAAAAGCACCCCTGTCCTGCCCTGCTCTTGCCCAATGGTGAACGCAAGCGTCGGTCTGGCGTCATATGTAAACAGCAATTGCACCATGCATGTGAGGTATCACCGCGAAGGTCAGATCGAGGGCAATCATTTTAGCAGTAGACCTCCTCTGTAAATCTCCTGGGGTAACCTGTAAAGGCTTTTAAAGGCTTTTAAAAATGTATGTAGTTTGTCGCCAATGCGCGTTTGTGCGAAATTTTAAAGCATGTCGTGTTTGGTATCTATGTACTCGGCCTAAGATCATCTTTTTTATTTCATCAAACATTTGGGCAATATAGTGTGTTTTAGTGCATTAAAATTAAAAAAAGTGTATTTTTTAACCCAAAAAAATGCGTTTGAAAAATCGCTGCGCAAATACTGTGTAGAAAAAAAAAAATGCAACACCCACCATTTTAATCTGTAGGGCCTTTGCTTTAAAAATATATATAATGTTTGGGGGTTCAACATAATTTTCTTGCAAAAAAAAAAAGGTTTTCATGTAAACAAAAAGTGTCAAAAAGGGCTTTGTCTTCAAGTGGTTAGAAGAGTGGATGTAAGCTTCCTAATGTTGTGTATAAAATGCCAGAACAGTTCAAAACCCCCCCAAATGACCCCATTTTGGAAAGTAGACACCCCAAGCTATATACTGAGAGGCATGTCGAGTCCATGGAATATTTTATATGTTGACACAAGTTGCGGAAAAACGACAATTTTTTTTTTTTTTTTGCACAAAGTTGTCACTAAATGATATATTGCTCAAACATGCCATGGGCATATGTGGAATTACACCCCAAAATACATTCTGTTGCTTCTCCTGAGTACGGGGATACCACATGTGTGAGACTTTTTGGGAGCCTAGCCATGTACGGGACCCCAAAAACCAAGCACCGCCTTCAGGCTTTCTAAGGGTGTAAATTTTTGATTTCACTTCTCACTGCCTATCACAGTTTCGGAGGCCATGGAATGCCCAGATAGCACAAAACCCCCCCAAATAACCCCATTTTGGAAAGTAGACACCCCAAGCTATTTGCTGAGAGGTATTGTGAGTATTTTGCAGATCTCGCTTTTTGTCACAAAGTTTTGAAAATTGAAAAAAAAAAAAAAATATATATATATATTTTCTTTCTTCATTTTCAAAAACAAATGAGAGCTGTAAAATACTCGCCATTCCTCTCAGCAAATAGCTTGGGGTGTCTGTATTCCAAAATGGGGTCATTTGGGGGGGTTTTGTGCGATTTTGGCATTTTATGGCCTTCGAAACTGTGATAGGTAGTGAGGAGTGAAATCAAAAATTTGTGCCTAGAAATCCTGAAGGCGGTGCTTGGTTTTCGGGGTCCCGTACGTGGCTAGGCTCCTAAAAAGTCCCACACATGTGGTATCCCCGTACTCAGGAGAAGCAGAAAAATGTATTTTGGGGTGTAATTCCACATATAACCATGGCATGTGTGAGCAATATATCATTTAGTGACAACTTTTTGTAATTTTTTTTTTTTTTGTCATTATTCAATCACTTGGGACAAAAAAAATTATATTCAATGGGCTCAACATGCCTCTCAGCAATTTCCTTGGGGTGTCTACTTTCCAAAATGGGGTCATTTGGGGGGGTTTTGTACTGCCCTGTCATTTTAGCACCTCAAGAAATGAGATAGGCAGTCATAAATTTAAAGCTGTGTAAATTTCAGAAAATGTACCCTAGTTTGTAAACTCTATAACTTTTGCGCAAACCAATAAATATACGCTTATTGACATTTTTTTTACTAAAAACATGTGGCTGAATACATTTTGGCCTAAATGTATGACTACAATTGAGTTTATTCGATTTTTCTTATAACAAAAAGTAGAAAAATAGGATTTTTTACTCACCGTAAAATCCTTTTCTCTGAGTCCATGGACCGACACAGCTTCTCTATTGACAAAGTGGGTATTATCCGTTAATTAGGAGTGACTAGGCAGAAAAACTTGTAAAAAGTGTTGCATCACACCTTCTACAGTACCGCCCAGGGGGCGGACCCTCTGGGTATACCCTCTCAGTCTGCACATCGCAGATCAGTTCGTCAAAAAGCAGTACAAACTTAAAAGGAGGGGTGGGTGCTGTGTCGGTCCATGGACTCAGAGAAAAGGATTTTACGGTGAGTAAAAAATCCTATTTACTCTTTCGTCCATGGACCGACACAGCTTCTCTATTGACAAAGTGGGACGTCCCAAAGCAGTGTCAGAGAAAAAACGAGGGGTGGTAACAGCATAAAAACAAACTTCACCCCAAAACACAAAACAGCACTCCTCCAACGGAGGAGTTGCAACTCTAAACAGCCGCCTGCAAAACCTTGCGGCCGAAAGAGGCATCCGAAGATGCACCTACATCAACTTTGTAGAATTTTGTGAAAGTGTGAGCGGACGACCAAGTCGCCGCTTTACATAGTTGGGAAACAGACGCTTGATGTCGGAAAGCCCAAGAGGCACCTATTGCCCTGGTCGAATGCGCAGTGACAGGAAAGGGGGGCGCCTGACCCTTTAAGGCGTAAGCCTGGATTACTATCTGTCGGATCCACCTAGAGATGGTGGCCGATGAGACTGCTTGGCCCTTCTTGGGACCAGCCACCGAAACAAACAGTGAGTCTGACTTCCGGAACAGGGAAGTAGCAGATATGTATACTCTCAAAGCTCGGACAACGTCCAAGGAATGCAACGCCGACTCCTTAGGATTCGACGGCTGAGGACACAAGGATGGAAGTACAATGTCTTCGTTGAGATGAAAAGCCGAAACGACCTTCGGAAGAAAGGAAGGCTGCGGCCGCAGCACCACCTTATCCTTGTGGAAAATCAAATAGGGAGCCTTGCAGGACAAGGCTGCCAGCTCAGAGACTCGTCTAACTGACGTAACAGCCACCAAAAAGACCACCTTCTGAGAAAGTGTCAACAGGGGAATATCTCTAATATTCTCAAACGGTGCCTTCTGAAGCACCGAGAGGACCAGGTTCAAGTCCCACGGAGGTAACGGGGGGCGGACCGGAGGGGCCACATGTCGAACCCCCTGCACAAATGTACTCACGAGAGAGTGAGTCGCCAGGGGTCGCTGAAAAAAGACAGCCAGGGCAGATATCTGTCCCTTAATCGTACTTAGGGCAAGCCTTTGGTCTACCCCATGCTGTAAAAACAGCAGGATTCTGGAAACCAAATAGGTACGCGGATGCCATTTCATTTCCTCACACATGGAGATGTAGGCCCTCCAAGTGCGGTGATAGACCTTCCTAGAGGACGGTTTCCGAGCACTTCTCATAGTAGAAATTACTGAGTCTGACAGGCCCCGGTCTCTCAGTACCTGGTTCTCAACAGCCATGCCGTTAAAGCCAATGACTGTAAAGCAGGATGGAATATGGGACCTTGCGACAGCAGGTCCTTCCGTAGTGGTAGGCGCCAGGGGACGTCTGCTACCAGACGTACTAGATCGGCGTACCAAGGACGCTGAGGCCAATCTGGAGCGATTAGGATCATTGGAATTCCCTCTGCCTCCACTCTGCGGAGCAGAAGAGGAAGAAGCCTTAAGGGAGGGAAGGCATAGATTAGCCGATACTGGCCCCACGATGCTACCAACGCGTCCGTTGCGTCTGCCCATGGGTCTCTTGACCGGGCCACAAACCTCAATACCTTCCGATTGAGTCGGGAAGCCAGAAGATCTACATCTGGTGTGCCCCATCTTTGGCAGAGGAGTTGGAACACCTCCGGGTGTAAGGACCATTCTCCCTGGTCCAGCATCTGGCGGCTCAGGTAGTCCGCCTGCCAGTTTTCCACACCCGGAATGTACACGGCCGACAGTGCCGGTACGCTCCTCTCTGCCCACTTCAGGATGCGAGCGATCTCCGATGCTGCAGCTGAGCTTCTTGTTCCTCCTTGATGATTGACATATGCCACTGCTGTGGCGTTGTCTGACTGGATCCTGACTGGACGCCCTTGCAGTCTCTGAGACCATTTGAAGAGGCACAGCTTGATCGCCCGGATCTCCAGGACATTGATCGGCAGGAGGGCTTCCTCTGGGGTCCAGCGACCTTGCGCCGACTGGACACCCCAGACTCCCCCCCAACCTGTAAGGCTGGCGTCCGTCGTGATCACTATCCAGTAAACCGGAAGAAATGACTTCCCGGCCATTAGAGCCGGTGCTGTCAGCCACCATACCAGGGATCTCCTGACTAGGTGGCTCACTCGGATTTGATAATCCAGAGATGAAGGGCATCTGTTCCATCTGGACAGAACTTCCCTCTGTAACACTCGAGTGTGGTATTGAGCATATGGGACCGCCTCGAAGGAGGCTACCATGAGGCCCAACACTCGCATGCAAAAACGGAGTGACGACCAATTCCTGGAAGTCAGCTGCCGTACTGCAGCCCGGAGGGTCTGCAACTTCTCCACAGGGAGGAATACCTTTGCCTCTGAGGAATCCAGAATCAACCCCAGGTACACTAGGCGTTGAGTGGGCACCAATACTGACTTTTGCGTGTTTAGTATCCAACCACAGTCTCGAAGAGTCTGACAGGTAATGGACACGCTTACCTCTAATTCTGAGCTTGAAGGGCCCTTCAGCAGAAGGTCGTCCAAGTAACCTGTGATAGCGATACCCCGCTGTCTTAGAAGTGCCAGAATCGGAGCGAGCACCTTGGTGAACGTCCTGGGTGCTGAGGCAAGGCCAAACGGGAGGGCCACAAACTGGTAGTGGTTCTTCCCGATAGCAAATCGCAGAAACCTCTGGTGTCTGGAGTATATGGGGACATGCAGGTATGCGTCCTTGATGTCCAAGGAGGCCAGAAAGTCCCCCGGATGGAGAGCCGTGACTACGGATCGAACCGACTCCATCCGAAATCTTTGTACCTTCACAAAGCAATTGAGGGCTCTGAGATCCAAGATTGGACGAACCCCCTCCTTCTTTGGCACAATGAACAGATTTGAGTAAAAACCCTGACCCCGTTCCTGTTCTGGAACTGGAATAACTACCCCGCGTTCCAGTAGACCCTGGACCGCCCCATACAGGGCCTCCCGACGGGTCGGTAGTAGCTGGAGATTGGAGGTGATGAATCTGTCTGGTGGACAAGAGAGAAATTCTATCTTGTAGCCTGAGGAGATTACTTCGCAAACCCACCTGTCGGAGACTAGAGCAGTCCACTGAGTCGCGAATTTGCGAAGACGTCCCCCCACCCGAGAGCTGGGTGGGGGCGGACCTTCATGTGGACGCAGATTTGTCCACAGGCTTGTTGGGTCTGCGGGACCAAGGACGCTTTTGTCCTTGGGCAGGCGCTTTATCGGCCTGGGGTCTTTTCCCTGTCGCCTTAAGAGGGCGAAAAAACCGCTTACGTGCAGTAAAGGAGGGCCCTTGCCCTTGGCGTGGTCCCCTACCCTTGCTAGTTTGGGGAAGCAAAGTGCTTTTACCTCCTGTAGCATCCTTGATGATGTCATCCAGAGAAGCCCCAAAAAGTCTGTCGCCCTTAAAAGGCAGATCCAATAGGGCTTTCTTGGAAGTCTGGTCCGCAGACCAGCCCTTTAGCCAGATCAGGCGGCGTATTGCTACTGCATAAACCGAAGCTCTTGACAGCAGGGGAATAGTATCCATGTCTGACTCGCAGACAAACTTAAGGCCCTGGACCAACTGGTCGGCCAAAGTTATCTCATTAGGAGGAGCATCTCGCTCCTTTAACCCCTGGAGTAGCAATTTTGCCCATTCAGTAAGTGTCTGAGACACTAGGGCCCCCGCCAATGCCGGGCGTACTGCTGAGCCTACCACTGAGTATAGGTAGCGAGCGAGTGCTTCAGCCTTCTTATCCACAGGGTCCTTGAAAACAGGAGCCCCTTCTACTGGAATAGTGGTGGCTCTATTAAGTCTGGACACCGAAGGGTCCACTATAGGGGGAGAGGTCCATATCTTCAGAAAACTCTCCTCAAAGGGGTACCGTACTGCAAACCTCTTTGGGGCTGTAAAGACCCTCAGTGGGTTCTCCCATTCCTTGTATAAGAGTTTGTCAAAATAAGACACACAAGGGAACACCTTAGCAGTGCGGGCAGGTTTACGAAACCCAAAGGGGACTGGAGTATCTGCTACTTCTTCAGTCCTTTCCAACTTTAGCGTATCCCGCACTGCAGTAATAAGGTCAGATACCAAAGCCGTCTCGCGTACTGACCTGGACTTGGAGTCCTCCTCACTGTCCGATCGGTCACGGTCTGCAGTCTCTGATGCATCAGAATCTGGGCCATGAGCCGTAGCTGGACCTGGTTCTGCATCAGAAATATCCCCAGAAGATAGCAGGGGACGGGGGCGTTTATTACCCCCTGTATTCCCGTGTGCTGCTTCCACCCTGGCAGCAAACGCCTCTAGGATTGCCGACATAGCGTCCATAGACACCTCAGGGACACCAGCTGCTAAATCTGGTGTTTCAGGGGAGAAGACATCTGGCTCAGATGCCATGCTGACCACACGCTGACACTCACAGGGCTCCAGGCAAGATATCAATAGGCCACCCTCCTGCGCTGCAGAGATGCTGGGTTACCCAGAGGACTCACCACCCTGGATAGGTACTGCTATGCTGCGCCTATGATGCTGTCCCCTTGCTGCTGTGTCAGTCTGCTTCTTTTATCAGCACTTCCTGTGTGAATTTTCGCGCCAGTGTAATGCACCCTAGAGGCCGGAGGCTCTCGCAAAATGGTTGCCAAAACCGTCTGTATGGAAGATAATGTGGGCTCTAAGAAAATGGCCGCCGACAGAAGATAGAGGTCAGGCAGCCATAGCCCACAAAAAAGATGGCCGCCGAACGGCAATATCTGCATACAGGGTGGACAAACATGGCCGCCGATCACCTGATAGGGGCCAGTGGGTGTGTCCGAACTACAGGAAGATGGCCGCCAGGCAGTTACAAGAGGCCAAACTTGGCATGGACCACCTCAAAATGGCCGCCGACAGCATGGAGACACAGAAACACAGGTAAGCAAAAATGACATTTCTTTTAAATGTTAGTTACAGCCAGCCCCGCTCCAGTGGGACCCCCTAGGTGACCCCCAGCACCCAGCAACCTTTAGCTAGAAGCCCAGGGAGGAGGGAAAGGCAGGGAGAGAGGGAAGAAAGGGGCCACAACCACTTACTTGATCTCTCCAGGAATGTCCAGCTAAATCACCCAGCCGAGGCAGGGGAGTTTTACTTACCTATCCTGCATGTATTCTGCTGGAAGACATTCCAAACAGATCATCGTCCGCGCACGGAAGGTGACTGTTGGCCAGGCATGCTGTGATTGGACCCAGAAGGGACGATCATATGTATGCCCTGGAGCATGACGCTCACCGGACAGGCTGCTGCGACTCGGCCGTAAGGTCAGCCGAAGCTGAGCGGTCCGATGCAAGCCTTGGAGCGTAAGCTCACCGGCCAGGCTGCTGCGACTCGGCCGTAAGGTCAGCCGAAGCTGAGCGGTCCGATGCAGGCCCTGGAGCGTAGGCTCACCGGCCACCCGTGGAGCGACGGGCATGTCGTGGAAAACCCAGCGCGTAGCTAGGGTCGGCACACGCTCGATGGCCGAAACTGGGGAGACTACAAGGATCGAGGATCCAGCCTGTCACCCAGTCGGCAGTTGATCGAAGATCGCAGGAAACAACAAATGTAGCAAAAAAATAAAAAATATATATATCTTTTTTCCCCGGACCAATGAGCCCGAAGGGAGCCATGTCCTACTCCTTGCTAGACAGAAAAAAACTGATCTGCGATGTGCAGACTGAGAGGGTATACCCAGAGGGTCCGCCCCCTGGGCGGTACTGTAGAAGGTGTGATGCAACACTTTTTACAAGTTTTTCTGCCTAGTCACTCCTAATTAACGGATAATACCCACTTTGTCAATAGAGAAGCTGTGTCGGTCCATGGACGAAAGAGTAATATCATTTTTTTTCAAAATTTTCGGTCTTTTTCCGTTTATATCGCAAAAAATAAAAATCGCAGAGGCAATCAAATACCATTAAAAGAAAGCTCTATTTGTGGGAAGAAAAGGACGCAAATTTTGTTTGGGTACAACATTGCATGTCCGCACAATTTACAGTTAAAGCAGCGCAGTGCAAAATTCTGAATTCACCTCTGGTCCTCTAGCTACCAAATGGTCTGGGGCTTAAGTGGTTAAAAAAGAGGTCCAGCCTGGGTGAAAAAAATTGAAAGTCAGCCGCTACAAATACTGCAGCTGCTGACTTTTCATATATGGACACTTACCTGTTCAGGGAGCCCACATTGTTGGCACTCCAGCCGATCTTCGGATCGACTCCCGGGTGCTGGCGCAGCCATTCGGCTTCACTCCTGGTTCCCTACTGCGCATGCACAAAGCCCGCTGCACTTTTGCATTGGCCCGGCGGCGGGGGAAGGAGGCGGGGGGGGAACATCTGGGAGATCGGGCCGCGGCCCGTCTTCGGAAGTAGGGAAGGGAGCATATAAGCACACAGTGGTGTAGTGGTTAGAACTTTCGCCTAGCAGTAAAAAAGGTCGCTGGTTGGAATTACAACCACGGCACTACCTGCCTGGAGTTTGCATGTTCTCCCTGTGCCTGCGTTGGTTTCCTCCCACATCCCAAAGACATGCTTGTAGGTTAATTGGCTTCTGCCTAAAATTGTCCCTAGTATATTAATATGTGTTAGGGAGGGACCTTAGATTGTAAGCTCCTTGAGGGTAGGGACTGATGTGACTGTACAATGTATATGTAAAGTGCTGCGTAAATTGACGGCGCTATATAATTACCTGAAATAATAATATAAGTGAGTTTCACTTTTGGGTGGAACTCCGCTTTAAAGCAAACCTGTTGCTTTGCCCTCCATGGCCAGAGTGCAAATTTGCTTTACAATAAATATCTATAATGTGTTCATTTGCAATGCTTTAGGTATTCAACTCTTAAGCCCTGTACACACGGGCGAGAATTCCGTCCAAAAAAAAAAAACGTTGGTTTCCTCGACGGGATTCCTGCCAAGCTTTTCTTGCCAAGCCCTGTGTACACACGGCCATTCAAAAGAACCGCCGTTCTTTTGAATGGCAAGAACGCGGTGACATCATTGACACGATGAGCGTGCGCTCGTCACATTCGATGCCGTCGCCGCCATCTTGCTCCACCATACACCAACCTTGTGTAGCAACCGGCCCCCTTTCTCCACTGTCCTTGGCTCGCTCACAGGACAAAAGGGCACACCATGCCACCATGCCCATACCCCCTGGTTTGCAGAGGTTAAGCACACTTGTTTTAACTTGCAGCAAGGTTCCCCTCAAAGCTGGTTTCTGTCCCTAGAATGTAAAGTCTCTATACCCCAAGTAACTCCAAGGTCCACACCAGTAGCCACTCCAACATAGAGTTTATTTTTCCTTAGGCATGAACATCCCCCAAGTTTAGAGAATTGAAAGGTGTTAAGAAGACAGATCAATTCAGACACTCCTGGCTTCTTCGCCACTCGATCCCGAGAGGGTATAGCTCACCCAGGTATTGTCACCCAAGGGCACTAGCAGCCGGCGTGTAACTCGAACAGTCTATCAGATTCCCTAATGGATGCGTTCAGGAGATCTTCTGCCACAGAATCTATAGTGTCCCAAACCTCCTAATGGTCCCGTTGTTTAGATCCCTTTTTCAGATGGATGACATCCCTCCGGAGAGTTACTGGGCCCCTTCCTTCACTGTGATCTCTCACCAGTCCTTCAGAACGGTCCTCCCCCAGCCTCCTCTTCCAGAAACGGGTCCCCTCGCAAGGCGGCACCCTGGGATTCCTCCTCCCGAAGTGGGCTCCAGCTAAAGGTGCTGGGCCCAGGGCTGAAGTTGCAGTCCCAGGACTAAAGGTGCCTGGGACTGAAGCGCATGTGGCCCTATAGCCTGGAGGGCCATGCACTTGAACTTGGACCTTAGGTTCTCCCTCCGGGCGTGGGCCCCGGGAATTGCTCCCTCTCTAATGGTGTCCGCCCCTTTTGTACCCTCTCCCGGCATGCACAGCGGGTAGACCACACCCACTGCAGGCTGCCGAGAGAGGACACCAAATCGCTACTCCATTACCTGTAGTTAAACCCCGAGTACCAGCGACAGCACCACCCATACTTCTAAGGGGAACTGCACACCAGGTGAAACAGTAGCAAGGCAGAGTCCAGTAAATTGAAAGATTCGAGCCAACTACCACTCGAATCACCCCTATATTTAGTATAACAATCCCTAAATTTAGGACCCCCGCTACACTTGTAAGCTACCGCGCATGCGTCGAAGTCTCATCGAGCATGCGCGGGCTTACCTGGGGACAGGTAAGCATGTAGCCTCTTACACATGCACGGTTTTCTCGTCGGGAAACAGGCCGACGAGAAAATAGAGATCAGGTTCTCTATTTTTCTGGTCGAGATTCCCGGAAGCTTTCTCGACGAGAAACCATACACACGAACGGTTATTTCGGCAAAAAGCTCTCCCAGCAGTTTTCTTGCTGAGAAAACTGGCCGTGTGTACGAGGCTTAAGGCCTCATGCACACTGGACTTTTTTTGCAGCTGCTTCTAGGGAAGTCAGGCATTTTTTTTTTCTGCCTCTAAACTCCCTTCCATGTTATCCTATCTGTCCATGCACACATAGGTTTTTAGCAACGTTTTTTGGCAGGGGCTTTTTAAAGGCAGGAAAAAAACCCACGCCAGTGCATCCAGGAGCTTATAATTACAATATATATGACTCACTTTTCCTAAAAACCCGCTGTATGCATTTAACATTTGTAACAGTGACAATATCCAGCGAAGAATGAGAAGTATGCGCCTGCTTTTTATATTCTCCAGAAATTCTATATATAGAAATAGATCTTATTAGTACACTAAAAATAACTAATAGACATTCCTCACTCTCACAACTGGGAAGGCCAAAATGGGGGGATTATAGAAGTTTATACATTAAATCAGAACCATCCAAATATTTAGATGGATGGGATTTTGCAACACTTTGCAACTGTCCAGTCCTATCAGCATACCTTCTAAATCTTAAAGAGAACCTGTAGTCATTGCAGCCACAAGCAACAGTTGATATTAAAGCAACCAGATCTCTAATTCCAGTTAACCACTTCAGCCCTGGTAGATTTGGCTGTTGAATGACCAGGCCATTTTTTGCGAGACGGCACTGCGTCGGTTTAACTGACAATTGCGCGGTCGTGCGACACTGTACCCAAACAAAATTGACATCCTTTTTTTCCCACAAATAGAGCTTTCTTTTGGTGGTATTTGATCACCTCTGCGCTTTTAATTTTTTGCGCTATAAACAAAAGAAGAGCGACAATTTTGAAAAAAACACTATCTTTTACTTTTCGCTATAATAAATAAATATCCCACATTTAAAAAAAAAAAAAAAAAAAAAAATTTCCTCAGTCTAGGCCGATATTTATTCTTCTACATATCTTTAGTAAACAAAATCACAGTAAGCGTATATTGATTGGTTTGCGCAAAAGTTATAGCGTCTACAAAATAGGTGATAGTTTTATGGCATTTTTTTATTTTTTACTAGTAATAGCGGCGATCTGCGAATTTTTATTGGGACTGCAACATTATGGCGGACAAATCGGACACTTTTGACACATTTTTGGGACCAGTGACATTTATACAGCGATCAGTGCTATAAAAATGCACTGATTACTGTATAAATGTCACTGGCAGTGAAGGGGTTAACACTAGCGGGGCGATCAAGGGGTTAACTGTGTTCCCTGGTGTGTTCTAACTTTAGGGGGGATGGGACTAACTAGGGGAAGGAGACCGATCGGTGTTCATACTTAGTAGGAACACACGATCTGTCTCCTCTCCCCTGAGAGAACTGTCATGAGCGATCGCGGGTGCCCAGCGGTCATCGGCTCCGGGGACACGCTTCAGGCGCGCGTGTGCCGCCGGCGTCTTAAAGAGCCGAAGTACAGCTAGGATAGCTCACGCAGGGGAGCCAACCTGCCGCAGTATATACTGCAGCGGCTGGTCCGGAAGCGGTTAAAGCAGTACTAAGCCCTAAAGCAAGCTTTTTTTTTATATTGCAGTTTACCATTTCTTAGATGTGATGGCTACATAAATTTTCTATTTTAGACTTTCTTTCTTCTATTTTCATCTGCTGCACTAGCTAGTAAGTCTGTTGTTTTTCAAAAGCACAAGCTCTCCAACTCTCCAGTAGAATGTATCAGTTTACATGGATGAGACAAACCACTTAACATTGGCAGGGGTGATTAAAATGATCAGTTTTTATTTATTCATGCAAAATTTTTGTCCTAAAAGAAAAAAAAAATGCTGTAACTGATTACAAAGTGTGAGTTGGAGTTTGGCTTCAATTTGTTAGTGTATCTAAATCTTCGAATACATTTAACACCCCCCCCCCCCAGACTGACTGAATGTTGCTATTTACTGTGCCATCTGTGCTCTTCCATCCAGAGTTGTGCCAGGAGGTGTGTTACTGGTCAGAACAGGTGAAGGCATTGGAAAAAAAGCCAAAGAAAACTAATGCAGCCACCACATCTAATGATTGGTAAGCTGCAATAAATTACATTTTTGGTTTTGGGTTTAACCACATAGCGACCAGCGCACGCAGATATACGTCTGCACAATGGCATGGGCAGGCAGATAGGCGTACCTGTACGTCCCTTTAAATTTTCCGCCCGCCGCGTGCCCTGTGAGTGCACTCACGGTCCCGGGAACTGGATGTTCCCGGGCTGCCCGCGATTGCGGTTGGCAAAGGCAGAACAGAGGGATGCCTTTGTAAACAAGGCATTCCCCTGTTCTGCCTAGTAAAATGTCATTGATCTAGTGTTCCCCGTGATAGGGAACAGTGATCATTGACGTGTCACTGGTAGCTCCTCCCCCTAACAGTTAGAATCACTCCCTAGGATACACTTAACCCCTTCAGTGCCACCTACAGGTTAATTCCTTCCCTACCAGTGTCATTTTCACAGTAATCAGTGCATTTTTATAGCACTGATCGCTGTAAAAATGACAATGGTCCCAAAAATGTGTCAAAATTTTCTGATGTGTCAGCCATAAAGTTGCAGTCACGATAAAAATCGCTGATCGCCGCCATTACTAGTAAAAAAAAATAATAATAATAAAAATGCCATAAATCTATCCCCTATTTTGTAGACACTATAACTTTTGCGCAAACTAATCAATATACGCTTATTGCGATTTTTTTTACCAAAAATATGTAGAAGAATATATATCGGCCTAAACTGAGAAAAAAAATAGCTTTTTTAAAAAAAAAAACCCAGAGGTGATCAAATACCACCAAAAGAAAGCTCCATTTGTGGGAAAAAAAGGACGTCAATTTTGTTTGGGAGCCACTTCGCACGACCGCGCAATTGTCAGTTAGAGCGGCGCAGTGCCTAATCGCAAAAAGTGCCCTTTGGTCTTTGGCCAGCCAAATGGTCCGGGGCTTAAGTGGTTAGGTTGACCTTCAAAAGATCTTTTTTTTATGACATGATTGTTCCAACAGTCACATTGATACATTGATCAGTCTGCAAGCAGCATTATAAGTGTAATGCCGCATACACACGATCGGAATTTCTGACAAGAAAAGTTTGATGTGAGCTTTTGGTCAGAAATTCAGACCGTGTGTAGGCTCCATCTGACTTTTTCTGTCGGAATTTCCGACAGCAAAAATTTGAGAGCTGGTTCTCAATTTTTCCGACAAGAAAAGTTCTTGTCGGAAATTCTGATCGTCTGTATGCAATTCTGACGCGCAAAAAAACACGCATGATCTGAATCAATTAGACGCATGCTCGGAATCATTGAACTTCATTTTTCTTGGCTCGTCGTAGTGTTGTATGTCACAACGGTCGGAATTTTGTGTGACCGTGTGTATGCAACACAAGTTTGAGCCAACATTCCGTCGGAAAAAAATCCACGGTTTTCTTGTCGGAATTTCCGATCGTGTGTACGCGGCATAAGACCAAAAACGAATGGGAAAAAAATTTGACTTTTAAGGTATAGAAGTAGTCTACATCATTAGAAATAAAGAATAAAAAAAAAAACTGTTTTATTCAGTACAAAAGAACTTATTTTAAAAGGTTACAAATCCCTAAAACAAAGTTCTATATACTGTATAAAACGAACAAGAACCCAATATAGGGCTCAAAACAACATCTCCTAGGGGATTGTTATGCTTGCGAAATAAATACACATTTACAAATGTACATCAAATATATTCGACTCGAGATCCCTCGATGCGTTTCGTGGACAATTCCACTTCTTCAGGAGGAATATCAAAGAGTATTCATTTCTACAATAAACAAAATATAGTTATATGAACAGTATGTACATTACTCAATAATATCCATCATTGAAAATAATAGAACAAATATCAACACATTACAGGTCTCTTACAACATGTCATGTGTTAAAGCTTTCAGTCAAATCCTGCAAGCCCTGTGTCATTGAGAAAATCATTTTCTCTGAATGACACCCGTACTGAGTGGGCAACCTCCTGTGTTGGGTAAGGAGCAGGCAGGGCTGCCGCTTGACTTGGGGCCCCAGAAGCTTGCAGTAATGATGGTAGTAATGGTGCCTATTAAGCCTTGTACACACGGTCGGACTTCAAACAAACTTTTCTGTGGATTTTTTGTCCGAAGGGAGTTGGCTGGGCACACCCATAGCATACACATGGCAGGACTTTTCTGCAAACTTTCCCAACATCACGTGGTTTTTCTGCTCTTTACCACCACCCTTTGGTCAACTTCTGCTATTGTTGGTTGATTTTAACATTGGTTCTGGGCATGTGTTTGTACCTCGGACAAAAGTCTGATGGATTTCTGTACACACGATAGGACTTTGCACCATCGGACTTTTGTTGCCGAAAAGTTTGTCCGTTTGCAGAGCGAACTTTTGTCCGATGAAAACCGAAAAAGTTTGTCCGATGGAGCGTACACACGCTCGGATTTTTTGAAAAACGTGCTCATTTTGAAGTTTGTTGGCAAAAAGTCTGACCGTGTGTATGGGGCTTAAGAGTGATTTCCAGCTTCCACTGGGATCACACAGGTATGGAACATACTGTACATACTTACATTAGTCCAAGTTGGACCAATGTAACTATGTAAAAAATGCCTAAGCTTCAGCTTTGAAGGGTACCTTTCCTGCGTGGAAAATTTTTTTTTTAATAATATAGCATATACAATTGCGACTCAAGTCATTTCATATTTAAATGTTATTAACCACTTCCGGACTGTCCGCTGTCATTTTACGTTGGTACTTTGAAGAGGAATACCGTTGTTATGGCAGCAGATAGCTACCATAACCCCGGTATTCTCTTCTTCAGCGGGCGGTCCGCTTTCCGATAAAAGTGGTCTCTGTGCCGAATTCACCGTAAGATCACTTTTATCGGCGGCGGGAGAGGGCCCCCCCGCCGCACTCCGGTGCCCTCCGCCGCACTCCGGTGCCCTCCGCCGCGTACCGGCAGCGGCGGAGGCGATCGCGTCCTCTTGCTGGCTTAGTATGGAGACAAGTGAGGGGAAGGAAGATGGCCCCCACCCGTCCCCATATCATTATAGAGTGGAAGCGACATCAAAACGTCACTTCTGCCCAATGCTCTTAACCACTTAAGGACCGCTCACTGTATATATACGTCGGCAGAATGGCTCGTACAGGCACAATCACGTACCTGTACGTCCCCTTTAACTGCCCGACGTCGGGGTCGCGCGCCCGCCGCCGGCGCACTCAAGACCCCCTGCCTTCCCCGTGAGTCGGACCGTGGGTCCCGTCTCACGGAGGCATGGAGCGGGGAGATGTTAGTGTAAACACAACATCTCCCCGCTCCCCTACTGACAATGTCAGCGATCTCCGCTCTGTGTAATCAGAGCGGAGATCAGGGCCGGACTGGCCTACCAGGATAACGGGAGATTTCCCGGTAGGCTGCCTGTCCTGGGGCCGGATTCATTTGCGGCTGTAGTGCTCCCTGTCCCCTCTCTCCTGCTCCTGTTAATCACGGAGCTGCCTGGCTGGATCTGTGTTCGGCGGTGACGCTGTAACACGGTCCCGCCCCCCTAGACCGGCTCGTGTGATAGTAGATAGAGTCAGCGTTCAGCCTATCACAGGAGCCGGTCTAGGGGGGTGGGACCGTGTTACAGCGTCACCGCCGAACACAGATCCAGCCAGGCAGCTCCGTGATTAACAGGAGCAGGAGAGAGGGAGCACTGCAGGAGATGCCCGCCGTACAGCCCGCAGTGTGCCTGGATAGGAGGATCGGCAGGGGACCGCATATAGAGGAAATTAGCTTTCTGTATTCCTCCATACAGCCGCTGAATGCTTGCAGAAGGGGGAGGAGGAGAATCAAGCATTCCGCGGCTGTATGGAGGAATATAGAAAGCTAATTTCCTCTATATGCGGTCCCCTGCCGATCCTCCTATCCAACTTCTTTTGCTGGCCCCCCCCAGTTCTCCTTGTGGCTCCCCCTCAGTGCTCTCCTCCCCCAACACACTCTCCAGCCCCCCCACAGTTCTCTCTACCTCTGTTCTTTCTGCCCCCCCCTGCACTCCAGCTCTCCCCATCCTTCTCCAGCCACCATTCCAGTGCTCTCCACCCCTGTTTTTTCTCCCCCCCCCCCAGTGCTCTCCACATCACTCCCCAGCCCCCACCCCAGTGCTCTCCGCCCCCCCACCCCTGTTCTTTCTGGCCCCCCCAGTGCTCTCAAGCTCCACCCATCGCTCTCCAGCCCCCTGTGCTCTCCACCCCTGTTCTTTTTGGCTCCCCCTCCAGTGCTTTCAAGCTCCCCCCCAGTACTCTCCACTCCCCCTGCATTTTGCCCCCACCCACATGCTCTCCAACCCCGCCAGTGCTCTCCGCTCCCCATAGTGTTCTCCAGCACCCCCTGCTCCCCACCCCTGTTCTCCCCCCCCCCAGTGCTCTCCAGCTCTCCCCATCACTCTCCAGCCCCCACCCCAGTGTTCTCCAGCCCCCCGTGCTCCCCACCCTTGTTCTTTTTGCCCCACCCATGTGCTTTCCAACCCTGCCAGTGCTCTCCGCCCCCCATAGTGCTCTCCAGCCCCCCGTGCTCCCCACCCCTGTTCTTTTTGCCCCCACCCATGTGCTCTGCAACCCAGCCAGTGCTCTCAGCCCCCCATAGTGCTCTCCAGCCCCCCGTACTTTCCACACCTGGTTTTTCTGGTTCCCACTGGTGCTCTCAAGCTCCCCCCATTGCTCTCCACCCCCCAGTGCTCTCCACTCCTCCCTGCTCTTTGTACCGCCCAGTGCTCTCCACCCCTGTTCTTTCTCCCCCCCCCCCAGTGCTCTCAAGATCCCCCCCAGTGCTCTTTACCTCCCACACTCTTAGCCCCCTCAGTGCTCTTCAGCCCCCCCCCTCTCAGCCTCCCGTGCTCTCCACCCCTGTTCTTTTTGGCTCCCCCCCAGTGCTCTCAAGCCCCCCTAGCGCTCTCCGCTCCCCACCCCTGTCATCTCCAACCCCACCAGTGCTCTCCGCTCCCCCTTCTTCTCTCCAGCTCCCCCCCAGTGCTCTCACTTCCCCAGGACCAGAGGACAGGCTGACTGGGGCCGGAAAATGAGGACGGCTGAAGGTGCAGGTGGCCAGGGACCACTCCATCTTACAGCAAACAGATCCTCTGGAAGGAGCACTGTCCCCATCCAAAACGAGAACAGACCCTGCCTGCTGATGGCGATCATGGATATCCTGCTGGCATGGAAGGTACTGTACCGAGCATCAACAACACACCTTCCCACAGACAGGGACTGCAGACTGGGACATGGGGCATAGGAGAGACTGCATTCACGGGAACAGTAAAGCTGCATTTGATGAGCACAGTGAGGCTGCAATGATGGGCACAGTAAAGCTGCATTTGATGAGCACAGTGAGGCTGCATTTGATGGGCACAGTGTGGCTGCATTTGATGGGCACAGTGTGGCTGCATTTGATGGGCACAGTGTGGCTGCATTTGATGGGCACAGTGTGGCTGCATTTGATGGGCACAGTGTGGCTGCAATGGTGGGCACAGTGTGGCTGCAATGGTGGGCACAGTGTGGCTGCAATGGTGGGCACAGTGAGGCTGCAATGATGGGCACAGTGAGGCTGCATTGATGGGCACAGTGAGGCTGCATTGATGGGCACAGTGAGGCTGCATTGATGGGCACAGTGAGGCTGCATTGATGGGCACAGTGAGGCTGCATTTGATGGGCACAGTGAGGCTGCATTTGATGGGCACAGTGAGGCTGCATTTGATGGGCACTGGTGAGGCTGCATTGAGCTCTTGTATCATGTCTGCAGCCTCTGACCATCTCCTGTATCATGTCTGTAGTCTCTGAGGGAGTCTGGAGAGGAGTCAAGAGTGGGAGCACCGCCGGGATGGGGGTCATGGGAGAAGTCAGATGTGTGGGGACTGTAGAGAGGAGACTATATAGGATAAAACCAGAGCCACCGAGTTGGAGACGACTGACTGAGCCCTGCATGGTGTACCTGAGAGGAGGTCAGTGACAGCACCGCTAGGCCAGTCTGAGGGGGGGTCACTGATGTAAGGGGGGGAGTGAATACGATAATGTAAGGGGGCATTGATATAAAGGTTTCCCCCCTATATCAGTAACCCACCCCCCCTCACCTTAGTGTATTCTTTCTGCGGAAGGTGGTCCCCCCCCCCCACGTTCTGAGTTCCTGGGGACCCCTTGATGATTGACCACTTTTAACTGGAATTTGCGTTTTATATATATATATATATATATATATATATAAAGCCCTATGTGCTTTCATATCTGTCCTATCTATATATAATACACTCTTCAAATGTGCTTTAAAATGTATGGTTTTCCCTTTTATGAACAAGAAAATAATGACGTTATGCTGGTATAATAATGCTGTGGGGCTGGTATGAAATTTTTTCCAGGGCTGGATTTTATTCCCAGTCCGGCCCTGGCGGAGATCGGTGACGTGTCAGTCGTAGCCACGCCCCCACACAGTAGTAATCACTCCTCTAAGCACACTTAATCCTTCCAGCGCCCCTAGTGGTTAAACTCTTCACTGCCAGTGTAATTTTCACAGTAACCAGTGCATTTTTATAGCACTGATTGCTGTGAAAATGACAATGGTCCCAAAAATGTGTCAAAAGTGTCCGATGTGTCTGCCATAATGTCGCAGTCACAAAAAAAATCGCTGATCGCCGCCATTACTAGTAAAAAAAAAAAAAATTAATAAAAATGCCATAAAACTACCCCCTATTTTGTAAACGCTATAACTTTTGCGCAAACCAATCAATAAACGCCGATTGCGATTTTTTTTTTACCAAAAATATGTAGAAGAATATGTATCGGCCTAAACTGAGGGGAAAAAATGTTTTTTTTATATATTTTTGGGGGATATTTTCTATAGCAAAAAGTAAAAAAATATTGCATTTTTTTCAAAATTGTCGCTCTATTTTTGTTTATAGCGCAAAAAATAAAAACCGCAGAGGTGATCAAATACCACCAAAAGAAAGCTCTATTTGTGGGAAAAAAAGGACGTCAATTTTGTTTGGGAGCCACGTCGCACGACCGCGCAATTGTCAGTTAAAGTGACGCAGTACCGAATCGCAAAAAGGGGCCAGGTCTTTATGCTGCATATTGGTCCGGGGCTTAAGTGGTTAACCATTTAACGACCGCCCACTGTAAATATACGTCGGCAGAATGGCACCGACAGGCAGAATCACGTATATCTACGTGACTGCCTTTGTATAGTTGGGGGGTCCCATCGGACCCCCCTTCTTTACAGTGAGCGGCCGTTATTTGTTTGGGAGCGATCAGGGATGAGGGGACAGCCGTTCGATTCCGGCCAGCTCCTCTCGATCACTCCCGGCGAATGAGAGAGCTTCCCTGCCTGTGTAATGTTTACACAGGCAGAGGAAGTGATGTCATCTCTCCTGCGCCGCTCACATATACCGAGCGCCGTACAGGAGAAGATGCAGGTTAGTGCACAAAACACTACACTGACACCAGGACACATAGGCACATAAATCGCCCCCCCAGGCCCCCCCAGACACCCCAGATCACCCCCCAGCCCCCAGTCACAGTGTCACTGATTGCAGTGACCATTTATTTACTGATCACTGCAATCAGTGACATTTGTGACTGTAAAAGTGTCACTAAAGTTAGTTTTAGGTCCAGTGTTGCCCCCTAACCCCCCCTAATAAAGGTTTAACCCCCTGATCGCCCCCCAGATAACCCTTTCACCCCCTAGCACCGCCGTCGCTAAGCGATCATTTTTCTGATCACTGTCTTAGCGTCGGTGATGCCAATCGGTAGCCAGTTATTTTTTTTAGGTTCGCCGCAGGTTTTTATAGCGTCGGGTACCCCCATATATTACCTAATAAAGGTTTAACCCCCTTGATTGCCCCCCAGATAACCCTTTCACCCCCTATCACCACTGTCGCTAAGCGATCATTTTTCTGATCGCTGTCTTAGCGTCGGTGATGCCAATCGGTAGCCAGTTATTTTTTTTAGGTTCGCCGCAGGTTTTTATAGCGTCAGGTACCCCCATATATTACCTAATAAAGGTTTAACCCCCTTGATCACCCCCCAGGTAACCCTTTCACCCCCTATCACCACTGTCGCTAAGCGATCGTTTTTCTGATCGCTGTCTTAGCGTTGGTGATGCCGATCGGTAGCCAGTAATTTTTTTTAGGTTCGCCGCAGGTTTTTATAGCGTCGGGTACCCCCATATGTTACCTAATAAAGGTTTAACCCTCTTGATCGCCCCCCAGGTAACCCTTTCACCCCCTATCACCACTGTCGCTAAGCGATAGTTTTTCTGATCGCTGTCTTAGTGTCGGTGATGCCGATCGGTAGCCAGTAATTTTTTTTAGGTTCGCCGCAGGTTTTTATAGCGTCAGGTACCCCATATATTATCTAATAAAGGTTTAACCCCCTTGATCGCCCCCCAGGTAACCCTTTCACCCCCTATCACCACTGTCGCTAAGCGATCGTTTTTCTGATCGCTGTCTTAGGGTCGGTGATGCCAATAGGTAGCCAGTAATTTTTTTTTAGGTTCGCCGTCAGGTTTTTATATAGCGTCAGGTACCCCCATATATTACCTAATAAAGGTTTTAACCCCCTAATTGCCCCTAGTTAACCCTTTCATCAGTAATCACCATATAAGTGTTACGGGTGACGCTGGTTAGTTAGTTTGCTTTTTATAGTGTCAGGGCACCCGCCGTATATATAACCCAATCAAGGTTTAACCCCCTGATCGCCCGGCGGGTGATATCAATTAGGTTTTAGCGTCAGAGAGGGTCTGCGTCACACCCCAGGCAGCGTCAGGTTAGTGCCAGTAACGCTAACACCCACGCGTGAAGCATACACCCCCCTTAGTGGTATAGTATCTGAACAGATCAATATCTGATCTGATCAGATCTATACTAGCGTCCCCAGCAGTTTAAGGTTCCCAAAAACGCAGTGTTAGCGGGATCAGCCCAGATACCTGCTAGCACCTGCGTTTTGCCCCTCTGTCCAGCCCAGGCCACCCAAGTGCAGTATTGATCGATCACTGTCACTTGCAAAACACAACACACATAACTGCAGCGTTCGCAGAGACAGGCCTGATCCCTGCGACTCCAGTGCTGTAGGAGGTGATTTCACCACCACAGTTAAAAAAAAAAAGCATATATGCCGAAGCATTGGGGCGGAGGAGCGGAGGAGCGATTTTGTTCCTAATGCCACGTACATACGGTCGAAATTCCGACGGAGGCTTGCCCGTGGAAAAGTCTGACCATGTGTACGCGGCATAACTTTTGCAGGAAGATGCCCCCATGCTTCGGCATATATAAATGGTGCATGTATGCCCATCATTAGAAGTGGGTGGATGAAGGGCGGTATTCTAATGGTGGGCATACCCACCGATCAATCTTTTTTTTTCGTTCAGCCAACAGGCTGCATGAAAAAAAAGATTACAATACATGTCCAACAAGGACCAGCAACGTACTGGTATGTTGCTGGACTTTAAATATTTATACCAGAATGATGCCTGCGGGTTTAGGTATCATCTTGGTAGCATTCTTTTCAGCCAGCGGCCGGCTTTCATGTAAAAGCAATCCTAGTGGCTAATTAGCCTCTGGACTGCTTTTACAAGCAGTGGGAGGGAATGTCCCCCCCCCCCCCGGATATAAAAAGTGCCATTGGGAAATTGGGAAAGCATTTTATCACACCGATCTTGGTGTGGTCAGATGCTTTGAGGGCAGAGGAAAGATCTAGGGTCCAATAGACCCCAGTTTTTTCAAAAAAAGAGTACCTGTCACTACCTATTGCTATCATAGGGGATATTTACATTCCCTGAGGTAACAATAAAAATAAAAAAAAATATGGAAGCAACAGTTTAAAAATAAAATAAAAAAGCAAAATTAATAATAAAAAAAAAAAAAAAAGCACCCCTGTCCTGCCCTGCTCTTGCCCAATGGCGAACGCAAGCGTCGGTCTGGCGTCATATGTAAACAGCAATTGCACCATGCATGTGAGGTATCACCGCGAAGGTCAGATCGAGGGCAGTAATTTTAGCAGTAGACCTCCTCTGTAAATCTAACGGCGTAACCTGTAAAGGCTTTTAAAGGCTTTTAAAAATGTATGTAGTTTGTCGCCAATGCGCGTTTGTGCGAAATTTTAAAGCATGTCGTGTTTGGTATCTATGTACTCGGCCTAAGATCATCTTTTTTATTTCATCAAACATTTGGGCAATATAGTGTGTTTTAGTGCATTAAAATTAAAAAAAGTGTATTTTTTCCCCAAAAAATGCGTTTGAAAAATCGCTGCGCAAATACTGTGTAGAAAAAAAAATGCAACACCCACCATTTTAATCTGTAGGGCCTTTGCTTTAAAAATATATATAATGTTTGGGGGTTCAACATAATTTTCTTGCAAACAAAAAGTGTCAAAAAGGGCTTTGTCTTCAAGTGGTTAGAAGAGTGGATGTAAGCTTCCTAATGTTGTGTATAAAATGCCAGAACAGTTCAAAACCCCCCCAAATGACCCCATTTTGGAAAGTAGACACCCCAAGCTATATACTGAGAGGCATGTCGAATCCATGGAATATTTTATATGTTGACACAAGTTGCGGAAAAAAGACAATTTTTTATTTTGCACAAAGTTGTCACTAAATGATATATTGCTCAAACATGCCATGGGCATATGTGGAATTACACCCCAAAATACATTCTGCTGCTTCTCCTGAGTACGGGGATACCACATGTGTGAGACTTTTTGGGAGCCTAGCCGCGTACGGGACCCCAAAACCAAGCACCGCCTTCAGGCTTTCTAAGGGTGTCAATTTTTGATTTCACTTCTCACTGCCTATCACAGTTTCAGAGGCCATGGAATGCCCAGATGGCACAAAACCCCCCCAAATGACCCCATTTTGGAAAGCAGACACCCCAAGCTATTTGCTGAGAGGTATTGTGAGTATTTTGCAGATCTCGCTTTTTGTCACAAAGTTTTGAAAATTGAAAAAAAAATATATATATATTTTCTTTCTTAATTTTCAAAAACAAATGAGAGCTGTAAAATACTCACCATGCCTCTCAGCAAACAGCTTGGGGTGTCTACTTTCCAAAATGGGGTCATTTGGGGGGGTTTGGCATTTTATGGCCTTCGAAACTGTGATAGGTAGTGAGGAGTGAAATCAAACATTTGTGCCTAGAAATCCTGAAGGCGGTGATTGGTTTTTGGGGTCCCGTACGCGGCTAGGCTCCCAAAAAGTCCCACACATGTGGTATCCCCGTACTCAGGAGAAGCAACAGAATGTATTTTGGGGTGCAATTCCACATATAACCATGGCATGTGTGAGCAATATATCATTTAGTGACAACTTTTTGTAATTTTTTTTTTTTTTTGTCATTATTCAATCACTTGGGACAAAAAAAAAAATATTCAATGGGCTCAACATGCCTCTCAGCAATTTCCTTGGGGTGTCTTCTTTCCAAAATGGGGTCATTTGGGGGGTTTTGTACTGCCCTGCCATTTTAGCACCTCAAGAAATGAGATAGGCAGTCATAAATTAAAAGCTGTGTAAATTCCAGAAAATGTACCCTAGTTTGTAGACGCTATAACTTTTGCGCAAACCAATAAATATACGCTTATTGACATTTTTTTTTTTTTACTAAAGACATGTGGCTGAATACATTTTGGCCTAAATGTATGACTAAAATTGAGTTTATTCGATTTTTCTTAGAACAAAAAGTAGAAAATATCATTTTTTTTCAAAATTTTCGGTGTTTTTCCGTTTATATCGCAAAAAATAAAAATCGCAGAGGCAATCAAATACCATTAAAAGAAAGCTCTATTTGTGGAAAGAAAAGGACGCAAATTTCGTTTGGGTACAACATTGCATGTCCGCACAATTTACAGTTAAAGCAGCGCAGTGCAAAATTCTGAAAACAGCTCTGGTCCTTTAGCTACAAAATGGTCCGGGGCTTAAGTGGTTAAAGAGACATTTTTTTTTTCAAATGACAGTTTTTTTTTTATTGCGTTTTTATTGCATTTTTGTGTAAATATGAGATGTGAGGTCTTTTTGACCCCAGATTTAATATTTAAGTGGTCCTGTCATGCTTTTTTTTTTCTATTACAAGGGATGTTTACATTCCTTGTAATAGGAAAAAAAGTGACACATTTTTTATAATTTTTTTTAAAGAACAGTGTAAAAATTAAAAATAAAAGGTTAAATAAATGAGAAAAAAAAGAATTTTAAACGCACCCCGACCCGCCGAGCTCATGTGCAGAAGCAAATGCATACGTGAGTAGCGCCCGCATATGAAAACGGTGGTCAAACCACAAATGTGAGGTATCACCGCGATAGATAGAGCGAGAGAAATAATTCTAGCCCTAGACCTCCTTTTGTAACTTAAAACATGCAACCTGTAGAATTTTTTAAACGTCGCGTAGGGAGATTTTTAAGGGTAAAAGTTTGTCGCCATTCCACGAACTTTGAAGTTTGACATGTTGGGTATCAATTTACTCGGCGTAACATTATCTTTCACTATATAAAAAAAAATTGGGCTAACTTTACTGTTGTCTTATTTTTGTATTAAAAAAAGTGAAAATTTGACAAAAAAAGTGCGCTTGTAAGACCGCTGCGCAAATATGGTGTGACAAAAAGTATTGCAGCGACCACCATTTTATTCTCTATGGTGTTAGAAATAAAAATGATTTTAACTTGTAAACAAGTTTGAAAAATAGGCCCGGTCCTTAAGTGGTTAAATGTTATTAAAAATGACCTTTCCTTTTCAATCTGCAGCCACTGTAATTTTCTATGAAATGTAATTTTGCTACCTGGAGGTGTTCTGTACACAAAGTGTGTATAGAACGCTCCCCAGAAACATAATTTCCTGCTTGTGTGATTGGCTCACCAGTTTTCCCAAAACTATGCACTAAGATACAAGTCAGATTTCAGGCATCCCCTGCAACAATAATGTCATTTTTGGTGAGATATTCCCAATAGGAAATCACGTCTAAAGAGATGCAGGCCCTGCAACTTTCCTCATTAGAGCTATGCAGGTGCCACAGCTGATTAATAATAATGAAAGCACTCCCATTAGATTCACTTTCCTGCACAAACACAGAGGGATTTCTTCAGAATAACAAAAGGTAAAAATCTGCAAACAAAGTTTGTCAAAATCCTTGTAATGTACATAGATCACCCGGAGGGGAATGTTTTTTTCTCAACAAAAGTGGAGTTACTCTTTAACAAATTGTCATGCAATACTTGTATTTATTTACATAAAGCTCTAAATCAGTGTACATATAGGAATTGGCACATTTTTCTGCATGCACCAATCTCTGCTAATCCCCTGATCGAAAATAAAATGATGATGCTTGTATCAAATCTTGTAACAAATCTATGTCCTATGTATCCAAAATGTAATCATTGAGATCTGATACACTGGCCAGTGGCCAACAGCTTGAGACATCTAGTGGTGAAAGATAAATATTACATCACCAATAATTTGACATTAGGAGAGTTTGTAAGATTAAAGTCAGAACTTGAAGCGGATTACCACCCTTCCCCCCCAAATTTTTTATTTTTGTTAACAACCCCTGCTTAGCTGGTGTTGTGTTTAGCCTATTTCAGATATTCGCCCAGAGATCCTCTTCTCAGTGCTCAGCCCCGTGCCACCATGTTTTGTTGTGACGTCTTCTAGAGGCTGCGGGTTGTTCACTGGTAATTTTAGCATCGAATTTCGATTTAGTTTTAGTCTTTAGTGTTAGTCTTAAGACTAAAATGGCATTTTAGTTTTAGTCCCATATTAGTCTTCTGCAATTGTTTTAGTCGTATTTAGTCGACTAAATCTCCACTACATTTAAGTCGACTGAAATCATTTTAGTGGACTAAAACTCACTTTAGTCATCTAAAATCTAATGGGTGTAGTTAAATTGTAATGCAGTATTTAAAGTGGATGTAAACCCGATTCATGAAATCTGAGCTGGGCACATATATCTACAGTATTTTGTTATCTCTCTTCAATGAGCTAAGTCCCATAGCTCTCTCCTGACCCGTTCCTCTGTTATCAGCCTGATAACTCCTGAAAAATTCTCGGACACTTTAGACAAAAGCAGCCTCAATCTTCAGTCCGGGGAAGTTGCTAAAATAGATTAGCAGGGAGCAGGGCCTATTACAAAACACCTCTGAGAGCCTATGATGAGAAGGGTTGCGTGCCTTTTCTCCAATCAGCAATGTTAGCTATCTTGGCTGTATGTCCAGACATCACACTCTGTGTTAAACAGGAAGAGAAAATCTCCTAACATGATCTCAACTTTCTAAACATTATATAGATGTGAAGACGGCAGATATAAATGTAAAACCTATGTAGGGATATTTGGTTCATTCCTGTGTATCATCTGAGGCTGTTCACTTTACTGGGTGTATGGAGGGTTTACATCCACTTTAAGCATTTCTCTACAATTTCCAAACTCATTATATACTGCTGGAGTGAAAAATCGAATATGTTATTATTTATGGTATTGAGGTATGAACATGCACTACAGACCAATGTTGATTTTGACGTCAAGTTTCTATTTTGATTTAGTCTTAGTCTTTTGACTAAAATGCCATTTTAGTTTTTGTCGTAGTTTAGTCGACTAAAATGGTATTTACTCAACTAAAATGTTTTAGTCTACGAAATTAACACTGCGGCTGTTCTGGGTTCAGCCAGCGCACCTGTTGATAACACCCTGCTAGGCCTGCCTCCTCCATCTTTGCTGAATGGAAGGCTTTGCCTCCTGGGATACAGTATGTGACGTGCATATGCCAGGAGGTAAAGGGAGGATAGTGTGGGTCATTCGCCTAGACCAGGGGTCTCAAACTGGCGGCTCTCCAGCCATTGCGAAACTACAAGTCCCATGAGGCATTGCAAGGCTGACAGTTACAAGCATGATTCATCAGGCAAAGACATGATGGGACTTATCGATTTGCAACAGCTGGAGGGATGCCAGTTTGAGAGTCCTGGCCTAGACGAATGACATGTGGGAGGGCAGGGCCGGACAATTTCTTTAAAAAAAAAGGGGTAAATAAAAAAATAAAAAAAGAAGAAGAAGAAAAGTACTATTTTTGTACAGGACCAGAGGAGCGTGGAGAGAAGGGATCATGCTGCAGAGGGTGAAGATCCATGAAGATTTGTACATAAAAACACATCTCATTCAGAATTATGTCCAAAAAAGGTGGTGGGTTTTCACTGTAAATTAGAGGGATAGGCTGCCAGTGAAAAAAAAAAAATGTACATGTTGTTGGCAAACTGTTGAGGAAGGATTCAGCGAGGGATAGAATGTTGTGGATTGGCTGAGTAAAGTTCTGACCACAGGGCAGTGTGGGCAAAAGAAGGGGTCAGCATCAAGGGACAGAAGGCTGGTTGAGGAAGAGATAGTCAAAGAAATGGTGCTTTGTACTTATAAACAAGAACACGAGGGAAAGGATGTTGGCCAAGAAAAGATTTGATGGTGAGGGCTGAGGGGCAAGTTGCAAGAGGAATTCACAGATGTCAGCACCAACACGTAGTCTCTTTTCAATGGTTTTATTAAAGAGATTTCAATAGAGGGATGGAGGGTTGGGGAATATTCAGGTACCTTGCTTTGTGGATCACGGGTACTTTCCTTTATGCAGAGGACAAACAGTCTCCACACTGGATATAGCAACCACCGGATAGGCCTCTCTCACTGACCTAGCAGCCGGTGCGGTGCTCGGTCAAAAGTCTCTGCCACAGACTTGAAGAATCCACAACTTTTGCAAAGTTTAACTACAGTCACACAGTACCAGTTTCTTTCAGCCGATCCGGCGATACTGTGAGGTAGATATGTAGGAATGCGTCCTCCAATTGAGTCTCCAGGCTCTTCCCGAGGCACCAGCCTTTTTGCTAGGTCCTCTCCTGGGAAAAGTCCTCCCCTGGTTTCTTCAATTGCTCTGCTTCTTCCCGCAGGCAAGACAGCAAGGACCACCCCTGATCAGTAGGCCCCAGAAACTCCTGGGCCTACTTCCAGTAACGAGGCCTCGGGCCAGCAGGCCCCGAGGCAGGAAACTGCTACGGCACACCTTAGGCCAGGAGGGCCATCAGGTCAGAGAGACCCGGAAGACGGTGTCTGTCCCTTAAGTACCCTCTCCCAGAATGCACAGCGGGGGGACCAATCCCACTGAGCTGATTCTGGGCAAGAGGTACCCAATACATCCAGCCAGCTGCATTTCCAACCTTGACCTGTGGTGACAACGACAGCCACAGTCAAGTGGAAAAATGTGCAGTACAGCTGGACTGAAACAGAAACCAGCAATTTACACAATTATTCTGAGCTAAACTACAGCTCAGACAACTAAATTTACAACTAGCGCCTACCCAATAGGAGCAGGGCGCTACAGTTGGTAGATGATAGAATTTGCTATAGAGTCCTATAACATGAATAGGGTTGATCTACATAAAATGATTCTGTTGTGTGTCAGTGCTTATTATTTACATATGGTGACTTGATGTGCTGGTCGATTACATCTATCTATAACAAACATTCATGAAATAACTACCATTCTGTTATTGGCATTCTGCCCTGATTTGACTCCTACTGCTAGTCATGCATATCTTCTATAGCCAAATACCACATCAAAGCATTCAGCCAATTCTGTTCCAGAGGGGGTATCATTTGCACATGTTCACTGAATGGCACTTGGAAGCTTGCCTTGTGTATGCCCAGAATAGACTGCTGGTTTTTTCATTAATGCGACAATTAGTTCACATGAATGGTGTTGATTAGAAATTGCATTGGCTTCAAGGAAATCATATTTCCGGTTTATAGACTGGATTTGATGTAAACCTGTCAGATCGTCAGTTACCTCTCAAAGAGCGTAAAACTGAGAGAGATGTGACTTAAGCCCTGTACACACGATCGGATTTCCTATGGATTCTAATCCGATGGATTTTTCCATCGGAATTCTGATGAAGCTGACTTCCATCAGTCTTGCCTACACACCATCAGTCAAAAATCCGACCGTCCCAAACGCCATGACGTAAAACACTCCGACGAGCCAAGAAAAATTAAGTTCAATGCTTCTGAGCATGCGTCGACTTGATTCTGAGCATGCGTGGGTTTTTTGTCCGATGGAGTTCCACACAGACGATCGGAATTTGCTATCGTTTTTTTTCCCATCAGATAAATTTAAAACATGTTCTATTTTTTCTCACCGAAAAAAAACGATGGGGCCCATACACGATCCGTTTGTCCGATGAGAAAAGTCCATCCGACTGTTTTCATCGGTAAAACCGATCGTGTGTACACGGCATTAGGTGTTCCAACAGCCCTAAGGCCCCTTTCACACTGGGGCGGGGGCGGCGTCAGCGGTAAAGCACCGCTATTTTTAGCAGCGCTTTTACCCCCCGCTAGCGGCCGAGAGAGTTACAACCACCGCAAAGCACTTCTGCAGAGGTGCTTTGCCGGCGGTATAGCCGTGGTGCCCATTGATTTCAATGGGCAGGAGCGATGGAGGAGCGGTATACACACTGCTCCATCACCGCTCCAAAGATGCTGCTAGCAGGACTTTTTTTACCGTCCTGCTAGCGCACCGCTCCAGTGTGAAAGCCTATGGGGCTTTCACACTGGAGAGACAGCAGCGGCTGTTTCAGGTCGCTTTGCAGGCGCTATTTTTGCGTTCTAGCACCTGCAAAGTGACCCAGTGTGAAAGGGGTCTTAAAGTTGTATCACTGAATGCCATGTTCATTGGGTATATTATTGTTATTATTATTATTATACAGGATTTATGTAGCGCCAACAGTTTGCGCAGCACTTTACAACATGAGAGCAGACAGCACAGTTACAATACAATTCAATACAGGAGGAATCAGAGGGTCTCGCTCATTAGAGATTACAATCTAGAAGGGAAGGTCAAGTGATACAAAAGGTGATAACTGTGGGGGATGATCTGATGGAGAAAATAAAAGTACAGTTTTTAGGTGGAAGCAGGATAGGCTTCTCTAAAGAGGATGGTTTTCAGGCATCGTCTAAAGCAGCGGTTCTCAACCCGGGGGTCGCGACCCCCCGGGGGGTCGATTGCCGATTCGCCGGGGGTCGCGAAAGCTGGCCGAGACGGACCCGAAATTACTGTGTACGCCGGAGTCTGTCTGTCTCGGCCAGCAAGACGTCACTTCCGGGAGAGGAGAACCCGTGCGGAAATTACGTTCCGGCGCCGCCATCTTGGTACTCTCGTCCGCAGTAAGGCTACAGTTAGAAGTTGGCAAGCAGACATCTTTATACACCCACCAAAGTCTTGCAGTTTACACATATTTTTACCAGGAAACTGAGAATATATACTATATAAACCTTATATAGTATGTAAGCTCAGTTTACTGGTAAAAATAAGTGTAAAATAAAAGACTTTGGTGGGTGTAAAAAGATGTTCGCTTGCCGACTTCTAACTGTAGCCTTACTGCCCACGAGAGTACCAAGATGGCGGCGAAGTCACTTCCGTTTAACACAATAGACGGGTTGCTGATGCTGACGGAACACCTGAGGAACTTCGGCTAGTCAGGCACTAAAAAACGGTAATTAAGGCATTTTTGTACTGTTTGTCACTGTTTGTCACAATCAAAGCGGTGCAATCAATACATAGATCATGATTACATAAGTCTGACATGACTGTGCAAAAAAAAATTGTGGAACAATACATCTTATTTATATATAAACGTCCCAGTTGGTTCCTCAAAAATGGTTATTCCGTGCCAGTGCTAGATACATGTTTGGGTGCTATACACTTTGTATATCTAGCACTGGCACGGAATAACCACTTTTGAGGAACCAACTGGGATGTTATATATATATATAAATGATATGTATTGTTCCATAATAATTTTTTTCTTGCACAGACACGTCATGTTGGACTTTAAAGCGGAGGTCCACCCTGAAAAAATATTTCTATTAAAAATCCTAAAAAAAAAAAAAAAAAAAAAAATTAATAGAAAAAAATAAATAAAATTATACTCACCCTAAATGCCTGTTGCTATGCGGAAGTCCCCTAATCTGCCTCTAATGTTCCTCTTCTCGTCTGCGGTGGGTCTCCTTCCGCTTCCTCTTCTTGTGAATGGGCCGCGCTGCCTCCTGGGAACTGTGTGTATCCCAGAAGGCAAGCCGCCCATTTACAAAGCGCCGTGCGAGTGGCGCATGCGCAGTAGGAAACGGGCAGTGAAGCCTTACGGCTTCACTACCTGTTTCCCTTACTCAGGATGGAGGAGCCGGGACCTGCCAGCAGCGATCGAGCGCCGTGGCGGGACCGACATCGCGGGGGAGTAGGACAGGTAAGTGCCCTTGTTAAAAGTCAGCAGCTACACTGTTAGTAGCTGCTGACTTTTTTTTTTTTTTTTTTGGTGGCTGCACCTCCGCTTTAAAGCAGAGTTCTGCCCATTTTTTTTAAAGTCAGCAGCTACAAATACTGCAGATGCTGACTTTTAAAATAAGGATACTTACCTGTCCGCAATGTCGGCACCCAAAGCCGATCTGCCTCTCGGCTGCTGCCGCCACCATCTTTGGTAAGGGAATCGGGAAGTGAAGCCTTGCGGCTTCACAGCCTGGTTCCCTGCTGCGCATGCGCGACTCCCGCTGCGTGATCCCACTGGTCCCTGCTGTCTTTTGGGACCTGTGTGGGACAGAGGGGGCACCGGACGTGGCGTAGATAGCCGCGGGTGGCTCGGCTATCTATGCCCGGAAGTGGGAGCGAAATACCTGTAATAGACAGGTATCTGCTCCCCCCCTCCCCCTGAAAGGTGCCAAATGTGACACCAGAGGGGGGAGAAATCCCAAAAGCAGAAGTTCCATTTTTGGGTGGAACTCCGCTTTAACATCATCAATCAATAGATTGTGAATGAATAACAGAAGAAGCATATGATTTATAATATTTTACACATAGGTTGGCGCAGTTATTCTTGTGTACTAATAAAAACCTATATGGTGTCACTAAAGTGCTTTGTGCAACGTATTGGTAAAGGGATCTTCTCCCATGAACAATATAGATCACAAACAAGAGGTGCTCTGTGCTGGCAGTTATCTTGCCCAAATATGATTTAACAGCGCTTTTCTGGTGGGAGATAGTGGCTCTTTAGGTGGGTCCTAGTAGTTCCTATAATGGTCTCCTCTTGTCTCTGTGCCACTCACCCGGGGTCAGTGTTATACACTCCGCACTCCTCTCCCCGATACACAGTGCCGGCCCAAGACATTGTGCTGCCTGGTACCAAGAATGAAATGCTGCCCCCCCCTCCAAAAAACAAATCCCGCCCATCAAAATGCCCCCACATTCATTATTTTATATCATGATAACTAAAGTGGACCTGTCATGGCTCTATACATGTGTATAGGAGTATAAAGAGGACCTGTTATGGTTGTTTACATGTATATAGGAGTATAAAGAGGACCTTTTATGGCTCTATACATGTATAGGAGTATAAAAAGGGGACCGTCATGGCATTATACATGTATAAAGAGGACCTGTCATGGCTCTATACATGTATAAAGGAGTATAAAAGTACATGTCATGGCTCTATACATGTATATAGGAGTATAAAGAGGACCTGTCATGACTATACATGTATTTAGGAGTATAAAGAGGACCTGTCATGGCTCTATACATGTGTATAGGAGTATAAAGAGGACCTGTTATGGTTGTTTACATGTATATAGGAGTATAAAGAGGACCTTTTATGGCTCTATACATGTATAGGAGTATAAAAAGGGGACCGTCATGGCATTATACATGTATAAAGAGGACCTGTCATGGCTCTATACATGTATGTAGGAGTATAAAGAGGACCTGTCATGGCTCTATACATGTATGTAGGAGTATAAAGAGGACCTGTCATGGCTCTATACATGTATAGAAGTATAAAGAGGACCTGTCATGGCTCTATACATGTATGTAGGAGTATAAAGAGGACCTGTCATGGCTCTATACATGTATGTAGGAGTATAAAGAGGACCTGTCATGGCTCTATACATGTATAGAAGTATAAAGAGGACCTGTCATGGCTCTATACATGTATAAAGGAGTATAAAGAGGACCTGTCATGGCTCTATACATGTATAAAGGAGTATAAAGAGGACCTCTCATGGCTCTATACATGTTATATAGGAGTATAAAAGAACCTGTGCGTGGCCGGCGGCCGAAATGCCAGCCGGCCACCTACGACCGCTCCACAGAGAGCCAGAATGGGGATCTGTCAATGTAAACAGACAGATCCCTATTCTGACAGGGGAGGAGAGACAGATCTGCTGTTCCTAGTGATTAGGAACAGAGATCTCTCTCCTCCTCCAGTCATTCCCACCCCCCCCCCCTAGTTAAAAACACCTCCCAGGGAACACATTTAACCCCTTCCCTGACAGTGACATTTACACAGTAATCAGTGCATTTTTATAGCACAGATCGCTGTATAGCTGTCAATGGTCCCAAAAATGTGTCAAAAGTGTCCGACCTGTCCACCGCAATGTCGCAGTCTACCCAAAAAAAAAAAAAATCGCAGATCACTGCCATTACTAGTAAAAAAAATAATAATAATAAAAATGCTTAAAGTGCATTATTTCTATTATTACATTGTTATATAAAATAAAATAGTTAAACTCACCATATTACAGAATCAGTGGGAGCCCCGAGCGTGTCACTTGCCAACGTCACCTGCCTTCAGATGCGGATTTTCACTTGCCGTGTCACCTGTCACCACATGCGGATTGTCACTTGCCACCTGTCACACATTGCGGATTGTCACTTGCCACAAAGCCACCTGTCACACATTGCGGATTGTCACTTGCCACACATAGCAGATTGTCACTTGCCACGTCACATGCCACACATAGCGGATTGTAACTTGCCATGACGTCACCTGCCACACATAGCGGATTGCCACTTGCTGTGTCCCAGAGTAAAGGCAGGCAGCAGAGAGATAATGTAATCTATCTGCTGCCCGCACAGTGGGGGTGGAACTGCAGTGATGCAGGGCGGGCAGTGAGAGATGATGTCATCTCTCTGCTCCCCCGCCCGCTGATTGGCCAGCAAGCCCGATCACCTGCTGACTGTCCCGCCCGTTGACTGCTCCCCTGTTCTGCCCGCACACTCCTTTTACCTGGGCCCAGCGCCCAGGTGAATGGAGCGTGCGGGAAGAACAGGTGGAGCGGGCTGGCTGGCGGGCAGGCGTCAATTTGCCTCACAGTGGAGCGGGCAGAACGGGTTGGCAACAATTTGCCTCACAGTGCAGCTAACGGAACGGGCTGGCTGGTGGCAATTTGCCTCACAGTGCAGGCAGGGAAGGTGCTAGGCAATTTGGCGCCCTAGGCAAGACCAGCTACGTCCCCCCCCCCCAAAAAAAAATGTCCCTGCGTCCATCATATGTGATGTGCACCAGTAACTTTAAGGGGGTGGGGTGGTAGGAAGCTGGCAGGGTGGGGGGGGGGGGTGAAGATTACAGGGGGTGGTAGGAAGATGACAGGGGTGGGTGGTAGGAAGCTGACAGGGAGGATGAAGATTACAGGGGGTGGTAGGAAGCTGACAGGGAGGATGGAGATGACACGGGTGGGTGGTAGGAAGCTGACAGGAAGGATGGAGGCGACACGGGTGGGTGGTAGAAGGCTGACAGGGGGGATGGAGATGACACGGGTGGGTGGTAGGAAGCTGACAGGGAGGATGGAGATGACACGGGTGGGTGGTAGGAAGCTGACAGGGGGGATGGAGATGACACGGGTGGGTGGTAGGAAGCTGACAGGGGGGATGGAGATGACACGGGGTGATAAAATGTATGACAGGCCTCAGAGGTAGGGTGGTGGGATGCCAGGAACAGGGGGATGACGAGGAGCATGATGATGACAGGAGACAGTAGGTGACACCGTGACATCATAGCATTAGGGCTGTGTGTGAGGTCATCAGCGGCTGTTAGCAGGGAAGTTCGGGCGCCCTCGTTCAGGGAAAATTATTTTACTGTTGGGGGTCCCCACAACTTGGGAAATTTCATCAAGGGGTCACGGCACTAGAAAGGTTGAGAACCACTGGTCTAAAGGCAAACAGAGTAGGAGATAATCAAACAGATTGGGGTAGGAAGTTTCATAGGATGGGAGAGGCTCCAAAAAAGTCCTGAAGGCAAGAATGGGAGGAGGTGACAAGGGAGCTAGAGAGCAGGAGGTCTTGGGTGGAATGAAGAGAACGTTTAGATTTGGTATTTTGAGACTAGGTTAGTGATGTTGTGGATGGCTTTGTAAGTAAGTTGTTATTATTTTGAATTTAATGAGTGGAAGCCAGTGGAGGGATTGACACAGAGGAGTAGCAGACACAGAGCGATTGGTAAGGTGGATGAGCCTGGCAGCAGCATTCATAACGTACAGTATATGGGTATTTGGGATTTGTTGGGCACAAATATCTACAGCATATAGGATTAAAAACAATTTTTCCAAAGATAAAAAAAAGAATAAAATTGACGTCTTGACCAGCCGCACTGGTTCCCAGTGTGGCCGGTGTGGCTGGTTGGGAGTCCGGTGTGCACTATATACTGTATTATAGCATCCCCTGGTTGCAGCGCCTTTTGGGTCCCTGCCTGCACTTCTCTCGTGCACCTGTCCAAGCATTTTCTGAGTCCATAGCCTGTAATGTTTTCATCTGTACCTGACAGATAAGTACTAATTCCCTCATGTGATATATGAGCGTTTTCCTGCCCCTGATGAAGACTCGTTCATAAAGCGCTGGAAATTTTGAATGAACATAACTTTACAAGATATGTGTCTTCTGTAAAGTATGGAAAAAACCTGTGTAAGAGGGAAGAATGATGTCATGGATATGCATTAATGTCTGTCTGCCATCTTACCTTTCCTCCTCATGTGTTCATCTTAGAGGCCAGACTCTCTCTCACCTGGCTTCCTTTATAATCTCCTCCCAGCCTGACTCCACCCCAGGCCCTATCACAGAACACTATATTAACCTGTGCACTGCCAGCCTGCTTTGCTGATCAACGTGTTTGTTATGCATTGTGTGTTTGGGTTCCTGCCTGCCGTGTGCTACGTCTGTCTCTCTGTTACACATGAGATTAAAAAAAAGTATCGGTATTCGGTATCGGCGAGTACTTGAAAAAAGTATCGGTACTTGTACTCGGTCTTAAAAAAGTGGTATCGGGACAACCCTACCCCTTACCCTTGATATCTGAGCTATTCGATAGGTTGAAGGGTGCCTCCATTTTCACCAAGTTGGATCTCAGAGGCGCGTACAATCTCATTAGAATACGGGAGGGTGACGAATGGAAGACTGCATTCAACACTAGAGACGGGCATTACGAATACCTGGTGATGCCTTTTGGTCTGTGTAATGCTCCAGCCAAATTTCAAAACTTTGTCAATGAAATCTTCAGAGATCTGCTGTACCAGTTTGTTGTCATCTATCTGGATGACATTCTGATCTTTTCTGAAAATCTGCTCGTCCACAGAAACCATGTCCGCACTGTACTTCAACGTCTTAGAGAGAACAATCTCTATGCCAAGCTGGAGAAATGTTCCTTTTGAATGTTCTGAGGTCCTGTTTCTGGGGTGCTTTGTCTCATGTTCGGGTCTTCGTATGGATCCTGGGAAGGTCTTGGCTATTACCAACTGGCCTCTTCCTGCTAGCCTCAAGGCCACACAGCGCTTTCTTGGCTTCACAAATTATTATAGGCAGTTCATAAGGAATTATGCCGCGTACACACGACCGCTTTTCTCGACGAGAAAAACGGCCTTTTTTTTTTCGCCGAGAAAAACGATCGTCTGTGGGCTTTATGTCGTTTTTCTCGTCGAGAAAAACGGCATAAAAAACGACGAGAAAAATTAGAACATGTTCTAAATTTTCTCATCGTTTTTTCCAGCATTTTTTTCCGCGGCAGTTTTCCCATAGGGAAACACTGCCGCGGAGCCCACAGACGGTCGTTTTTCTCGTCAAGAGAAAAAATGACGGGAAAAACGACCGTGTGTAGGGAACCAAGCGGTTCCCTCGTTTTTCCTGTCATTATTCACGGCGTTTTTTTAACCGCCGTGAATAATGATCGTGTGTACGCGGCATTACTCTTCCATTGCCGCGCCAATTATCGCTTTGACCAAGAAGGGTGTGAATGCCAGAGACTAGCCTCCCGAAGCTGTCTCTGCATTTCACAACCTGAAACAGGCCTTTGTTTCTGGCCCCCTCTTGAGGAGACCAAATCCTGGGAATGCATTTTTTATTGAAGTGGACGCTTCCTCAATGGGGGTGGGAGCTGTGCTTCTTCAAATCTTTGAGAAGAGACGCCAACCATGTGCGTTCTTCTCCAAAAAAAATTCTCAGGCAGAGAGGAATTATGCCATCGGTGATCGGGAACTTCTCGTAATTAAATTGGCGTTAGAGGAGTGGCGTCATCTCTTGGAGGGTTCCCCTCACTCCATAACGATCTTTACCGATCACAAGAATTTACAGTATCTACAGAATGCTAAACGTCTGAATCCTAGACAGGCCAGGTGGAGTCTCTTCTTTGCCCGTTTTAATTTCACGATTACCTACAAACCTGGTTCCGGCAACGGTCGGGCTGATGCGCTCTCTAGGTCATTTGACACTTTGGACGAGGAGTCCGCCCCTGAACCTGAGCCGATCATTCCCACCTCATGCATTGTTGCCCACTCTACCACCCTGAAGTCTAAAATTCCGCCTGGTAAGACCTTTGTCCCCACTGAGCTAAGAGCTAAGATCCTTCGTTGGGGACATGATTCCAAGGTGGCAGGGCATTCTGGATTCCTCCGATCCTTCCTACTCATCAGTCGTCACTACTGGTGGCCTAATCTCCGCTCAGACGTCAAAGACTACGTTAAAGCTTGTCATGTCTGTGCTCAGTCCAAATCCTCCACACAAGCTCCTGCTGGTCTCCTCATGCCCTTGCCCATTCCTAAGGAGCCCTGGGCTCATATTGCCATGGATTTTATCACTGATCTCCCACTGTCTGAGAATAATACAGTCATTTGGGTGGTAATCGATCGATTCTCCAAGATGGCTCATTTTGTTCCTCTTCCTGGTCTTCCTTCTGCCCCTGCCTTGGTTCCCATTTTCATTCGGGAAATTCTCCGCCTACATGGGGTCCCTTCTCATATTGTTTCCGACAGGGGAGTCCAATTCACGTCTCGTTTTTGGAGAGCCTTTTGCAAATCCCTCAATATTGTCTTGGATTTTTCTTCTTCTTACCATCCCCAATCCAATGGACAGACTGAGAGGGTTAATCAGGAGTTAGAGGTCTTTCTTCGCACCTTTGTGTCTTCTCACCATGACGATTGGTCCTCTCTACTCCCGTGGGCAGAATTCTCCCATAACAATCATGTGAATACCAGTTCGCAGAAGACACCCTTTTTCACAGTTTATGGAAAACACCCTCAACTTCCTCTTCCCATGATCTGTTCTCCAGACATTCCAGCTTTGGCTTCGGTTCAGGAGTCTCTCAATTCCATTTGGGGTCACGTTCATGATTCCCTCCGGGCAGCTGCTGAAAAATTCAAAGGCTTTGCCGACCGCCGCAGGCGTAAACCGCCTTCTCTTCAGCCAGGGGACAAAGTCTGTCTCTCTACCAGGAACATCAAGCTCCGAGTTCCTTCTCTGAAGTTTCCTCCACGATTCATTGGTCCATACACGGTAACTGCTAAACTGAATCCGGTTTGTTTCAAACTCCAGATTCCTAAGAGCCTTAAAATCACTAACTCCTTTCATGTTGCTCTTCTAAAGCCTTTAGTCCTCAATAAATTCTCTCGTCCTCTCCCTATCGTGGCGCCTGTCTCTAAGGATAATCAGGAGTACGAGATCAGTCAAATTCTGGACTCCCGACTCTGTAAAGGCGTTCTTCAGTACCTCGTTCATTGGAAAGGGTTTGGTCCTGAGGAGAGGTCTTGGATCACTGCATCTGAGGTCTTTGCACCTCGTCTGTTAAAGGAGTTTCATCTGAAGTTTCCCTCTAAACCTGGGCCCAGGCGGGGAAGGGGGAGGCCTCGTAAGAGGGAGGGTACTGTCATGGATATGCATTAATGTCTGTCTGCCATCTTACCTTCCTCCTCATGTGTTCATCTAGAGACCAGACCTCCTTCACCTGGCTTCCTTTATAATCTCCTCCCAGCCTGACTCCACCCCAGGCCCTATCACTGAACACTATATTAACCTGTGCACTGCAAGCCTGCTTTGCTGATCAACGTGTTTGTTAGGCATTGTGTGTTTGGGTTCCTGCCTGCCGTGTGCTACGTCTGTCTCTCTGTTACGTTATTGGCTTGTTCCCGACTATCCCTGTCTGCTCGTGACCCTTGACCTTCGGCTCGTTCTTCGTTATCCTTGTCTGCTTGTGGCCCCTGACCTTCAGCTTGTTATTCGGTTCTCTCTATCGTGTGCTGCTGCTTCCCTTCTTTTCCCCTTATCCTACGGGGCGTGAGCTAGGAAACTCCAGGGGCCGCGACCTGGTCCCAGCCTGCAGCGTAACATCCTCACCACTAGAGGCCCTGGAGAAGACCAGCTGGGTCTTAGACTCCGCGCCCTGGGGAATCTTGGCTCTCGCTTCCGTTGGGATCCCGGTTGTGCTCCTCTGGTCCCGCTTTCCACAACCACCCAGTTTCCTATCCGCAGAAGCCAGCCATAGGATTCCCTACCTCGCGGTGCACTCCTGTCCCCCTGGCCACAGGTGACCCTGACAACTACATAGCAGCAATAGTAGTAAAATGCATAATTGTAATACTGGCTCTCCGCTCCGCATTAATATAGGCTTCTCATGACGTCACAGTCACATGTTCCGGGGCACATGGCACCGGAGCATGTGTCTGTGACGTCACATGGGAACATGTGACTGTGACGCCATGGGAAGCCTATATTAATGCGGAGCGGACAGCCAGTATTACAGCGGGAGGAAGCGACGCGTCAACATCGAGGAGAAGAGGGAAGAAGACGGCGACGACGGGAAGACCGGCTCCTCCACTAGCAAAAGAGCTAAAAAAGTTAGTGGAGGGGCCGGCAGAAGGACAACAGAGAGCCGGACGAGACGACGGAGAAGACCGGGCCTCCGTTAGCAAAAGAGCTAAAAAGAAGTTAGCGGAGGCCCGGCGGAAGAAAGAACCGGAGAGCGGGAGAAGAACCGGAGAGCGGGAGAAGAAGAAGGCGACGGAGAAGACCGGGCCTCCGCTAGCAAAAGAGCTAAAAAGAAGTTAGCGGAGGCCCGGCAGAAGAAATAACCGGAGAGCGCGGCGACGACACCGGAGACCCCCGAAGTCGGAAGAAGACCCCCGGAGCTGTGCAATAAAATACTTTAAAAAGCTGTGTGGTTTTTTTATTGCAATTTTTTTCCACCAGGTGAATGGGTAGGGGTACGATGTACCCCATACTCATTCACATAGGGTGGGGGGGCCCGGGATCCAGGGGCCCCTTTATTAAAGGGGGCTCCCGGATTCCGATAAGCCCCCCACCCGCAGACCCCGACAACCAACGGCCAGGGTTGTCGGGAAGAGGCCCTGTCCTCATCAACATGGGGGCAGGGTGCTCTGGGGTGGGGGGGCCGCAGGTCGCCCCCCTGCCCCAGAGCACCAAACCCCCCCATGTTGAGGGCATGCGGCCTGGTACGGTTCAGGAGGGAGGGGGGCCGCTCTTGTCCCCCCCTCTTCCCCTGCGGCCGGCCAGGTTGTGTGCTCGGATAAGGGTCTGGTTTGGATCTTGGGGGGACCCCCACGCCGTCTTTTCAGCGTAGGGGCGCCCCTTCAAATCCAGACCAGACCCAAGGGCCTGGTATGCCTCTGGAGGGGGAACCCATGCCGTTTTTTTATTTAAAATTTGGCCTGGAGTTCCCCCTCAAGAGCAGTACAGCACAAGTCGCATGCCAAAGTCGGATCATGCAAGACTGCTGTCCGACTTTGATCCGACTTCAATGATAGTCAATGGGCTGAAGTCGGATCAAAGTCGGACCAAAGTAGTACAGGGAGCATTCTCAAAGTTGGACTGACATGTGTCGGACCAGTTAAGACGGTTCCCATAGGGAAACATTGATTTTCACACGTCATGCGACATGAGCTCCCAATGTCGGAGCGTTTGTCGCCCCAGTGTGAACCAGGCCATGAAAGTAGAATACTGTGTTTCCCCGAAAATAAGACCTACCCCGAAAATAAGACCTAGCGCTATTTTCCAGGAGGGCTGCAATATAAGCCCTACCCCGAAAATAAGCCCTAGTTTAAAATTCTTTTAAAATCCTATAATCCACTCTATTACAGTAGTATATAATGTACAATGTGTGTGTTTCTGTAATATAATTGATAGGAAGAGTGTTCCGGTGGGTCACAGAAGTGCAGAGCGGCGCTATAACGAAGGTATTTGGCACAACTATATTACAGAAACACACACATTGTACATTATATACTACTGTAATAGTGTGGATTATAGGATTTTACAAGTATTTTAACTCAGACTCACACTGGGCATTCCTCACAGGCAGGGAGGGGGAGAGAAGACAGCACATTACATGGTAAGACCTACCCCGAAAATAAGCCCTATTGTGTCTTTTGTTGCCAAAATTAATATAAGACCCAGGCTTATTTTCGGGGAAACACGGTAGGAGCAAACAAATTGCTAGTCCTCCCAGGCCACTATACTGCACGCGGTTACAAGGGATCGCTATCTGTGGCACTGCAAGTGTCAGCAACTACAAGTGGGATTATATAGACCACTCTCCTGCAACTCAGTCAACTATGTTGGTAGGCAAGTGCCCTCTCACCCGGCTGGAAGCCTCGGCTCACTGGTATCCCCGTCCAGCAAAATGTCGCTGGTTCGCCTTGCGGCTGCTCACAAGGTGCAGATGGACGGATGGTTTCAGACGCTGTGGAGCATAGGGCGGTCCCCTCTCTGGCTTAGTCAGCGATGCGGTCCACAAGGATCCCTCCATCGGCAATCCACTCTCCAACTTTAGGCCCAGGCTTTTTCCAGCCTAGGCATGCTCACAACAGGTCTCTTGCCTGTTGAAGATGGCGTCCATAGAGAGAGTGCTGAGGCCTTACTAGTCTGTTATATAAGATTCCCCAGCAGGCTGTGCGGTGGCGCACTGCATTCTGGTAGCACAGTGGCATTGTGGGTTTGTAGTTCTCCCTGTGTGCCAGTCTATGGGGCCGTTTGGTGTGAGAACTTCATGTCCCAGAATCCATTGCCGCTCTCCTTAGTTCTGTACAATCTCCTCCATTGGCTGTTGTAACTCTGCTGTTAATTGGCTTTCCTCTCCAGCAATAGGAACACAATAGAAGTCACTGAATTCAGAGCTGTTTGTGTGTCAGCTCATATTACACTCCCTCAAGTCTGTGAAAACAGGAAGGAGGAGGGGTGGAAATAAACCCAAACATGACAGGCAACTTCTCCCTAACTGAATCTGGAAATCCTGTGTACATTGCTCTGGCCCACTTGGCGAGATTTGCAGGTTATATTGTGAAACACCCGCTATACCTACATGATATGAAATTATGAGAGAAAGCTAATGCTACACAACACATTCTACATTAGTGGCTACTCGTGCTTGAAATCTCCATTCTCTCAAGAACAAAGGAATTAACGGTGTAAGGCAGGGGTGCCCAACCAGTGGCCCGGGGGCCACATGTGGCCCGCGGAGCCCTCTAATGTGGCCCGGGACCACCTGCTCTAGGATGGTGGGATGGCGGGTTGGCAAACCTCATCCCGGAGCATCAGTGTTGTGAATAAAGCCAGGGGTAGAGGAATCAAGCGGCTGCAGAGCGCCAACTCCTATCACAGGCGGAGTGATACCAAAAGCGCTCTGCCTGGGACAGCAACAGTTGGCGATACCTAAATGAAAGACTGTTATTAACTGCTTGCTTATTGGGCACATATACCCCCTTCCAGCCCAGGCGAAATTTCAGCTTTCAGCACTATCACGCTTTGAATGACAATTGCGCGGTCGTGCGACGTGGCTCCCAAACAAAATTGACGTCCTTTTTTTCCCATAAATAGAGCTTTCTTTTGGTGGTATTTGATCATCTCTGCGGTTTCTATTTTTTGCGCTATAAACAAAAAAAGACAGACTATTTTGAAAAAATACTTTTTGCTATAATCCCCATATAATCCCCATATAATCCCCAATTTTTATTTTATTTTTTAAACTATTTTTTTCTCAGTTTAGGCCGATTTGTATTCTTCTACATATTTTTGGTAAAAAAAAAAAAATTGCAATAAGCGCAAAATGTGAGTGGTTTGCGCAAAAGTTATAGCGTCTACAAAATAGGGGATAGAATTATGACATTTTTTTATATATTTTTTTTTTTTACTAGTAATGGCGGTGATCTGGTATTTTTGGCAGGACTGCGATATTACGGCGGACACATCGGACACTTTTGACACATTTTTGGGACCATTCACATTTATACAGCGATCAGTGCTATAAAAATGCATTGATTACTGTATAAATGTGACTGGCAGGAAGGGGGGTTAACACTAGAGGGCGATCAAGGGGTTAAATGTGTGCCCTGCTAGGTGATTCTTACTGTGGGGGGAGGGGACTGACTGGGGGAGGTGACCGATCGGTGTCCCTATGTACAAGGGACACACCATCGGTCTCCTCTCCCTGACAGGACGTGGATACACACAGAGATCCACGTCTCTGGCTCTGTAACTGCCGATCGCGGGTACGTGGCGGAGATCGCGCTCCTAGCGGCCGGGAGGTCCGACGACGTCAATTGACGTCGTCCCGGCATTGTAGAGCCCCCTTATGGCCGTCAATTTACAATGGCCCGGGTCCCAAGTGGTTAAAGGTAAATTTATTACTAAAACCAGTGTATGTATGGGCATATCTCTTCTGCAGTGGTTACTGGGCTGCTTTCAAACTGATCCGCAGGTTCAGCGCAGGACACCTGAGGGTTACCTGCACTGAGCCATAGACTTCTGTTATTACCTGCGGGTTTCGTGCGCTTTCAGAAAGTGCACCACACCTGCAGGATATAATAGAAGTCTATGACAAAGTACAGCTAACCTGCAGGAAAGCCACAGGTGCACTTGTCTGGAGGGTCTTATTGGGTCGGACTGATAGTGTCAATGGGGCCTAAGGCTGTTTTCACACTGATGCGCTGTGATACCACAGCGCATCAGTGTGAAAACAGCCTTAGGCCCCATTGACACTATCAGTCCGACCCAATCAGACCCTCCGTTCACCTCTATCGAGCCACAGATGTAAATGGAATTGTGGCCGTTTACACCCCACCTACCTCCAATCCGATCCATCCCCTTCTACCTGGGCAGATGGGATCCGAGGGCCCATAGTGTAGAGTGGGTTGTGTCGGTGTCCGCTCTGCATATACAGAGTGGACATGGCCCCTTTCACACTGAGGCCTTGAAAAAACGCAAAAAAATTATGATTTTTTTTACCGCGATTTTTCCGCGTTCGCGGTAAAAATAGCGCTAACGCATATGCGTTTTTACCGCGTTTTTGCGGTAAAAAGGATTATTTGGTATCCCACAATCCTCCACTCTACTGCGGTCATGTGACCTTCCCACAGCTTCTGGGTGTTTTTTACCGCGTTTTTACAGCGGTTCTCATTCATTTCAATGGGGATAGGCATTTTTACAGCGCTATTTTATGAACCCCAAAGATGCTCCAAAAAAGCTGTTTGCAAGAATTTTTCCCAACGCACAGCCAGCAAAACGCCTCAGTGTGAAAGCCCTCAGGGCTTTCACATTGAGAATGATGGGGCAGGATTATTTCAGGCATTTTCACAGCGCTGTTTTTACCGCGAAAACGTGGTAAAAACGCCTCAGTGTGAAAGGGGCCTAAAGTGTCACCTGTGGGGATTTCTCGGTACCATTGTCACCATTTCACAGGCAGCTGAAAGCGGAGGTGCAGCCACAAAAGGAAAAAAAAAAAAGTCAGCAGCTACTAACAGTGTAGCTGCTGATTTTTAATAAGGACACTTACCTGTCCTACTCGCCCGCGATGTCGGTCCTGCCATGGCGATCGATTGCTCCTGAGTAAGGGAAACAGGCAGTGAAGCCGTAAGGCTTCACTGCCCGTTTCCTACTGCGCATGCGCCACTCGCACGCGCTTTGTGAATGGGCGGCTTGCCTCCTGGGATATACACAGTTCCCAGAAGGCAGCGCGCCCCATTCACACAAAGAGGAAATGGAAGGAGACCCACCGCGGACGAGAAGAGGAACATTAGAGGCAGATTAGGGGACTTCCGCATAGCAACAGACATTTAGGGCGAGTATAAAAATGTTTTTTTTTTTTTTTAGGATTTTTAATGTAAAGATTTTTTCAGGGTGGATCTCCAATTTCAAATCTTGACCTGTTTGGTATCAATGTAATCGATGTGACGTCATCTTTTCTATTTTACCGCAAATGTATATTATTGTCTGCACTAAAATTATTTTTTTCCTGAAAATTTTTGTTTGATGAACAGCTGCACACAAATCATGCGACAAACAAAAAATTGCAACACACACCATTTCATTCTCCAGGGCCTCTGCTTTTAGGTCATATATAATGTTTGGGGGCTTGTACAGGGATCCACAATATGTAATGTACAGCACAGCGTGCAGAAGACAATGAGCCACATTATGTAACATACAGCACAGTGTACAGATTACAGTGGTGCACAGTATGTAACATACAGCACAGTGTACAGATTACAGTGGTGCACAGTATGTAACATACAGCACAGTGTACAGATTACAGTGGTGCACAGTATGTAACATACAGCACAGTGTACAGATTACAGTGGTGCACAGTATGTAACATACAGCACAGTGTACAGATTACAGTGGTGCACAGTATGTAACATACAGCACAGTGTACAGATTACAGTGGTGCACAGTATGTAACACACAGCACAGTGTACAGATTACAGTGGTGCACAGTATGTAACATACAGCACAGTGTACAGATTACAGTGGTGCACAGTATGTAACACACAGCACAGTGTACAGATTACAGTGGTGCACAGTATGTAACACACAGCACAGTGTACAGATTACAGTGGTGCACAGTATGTAACACACAGCACAGTGTACAGATTACAGTGGTGCACAGTATGTAACACACAGCACAGTGTACAGATTACAGTGGTGCACAGTATGTAACACACAGCACAGTGTACAGATTACAGTGGTGCACAGTATGTAACACACAGCACAGTGTACAGATTACAGTGGTGCACAGTATGTAACACACAGCACAGTGTACAGATTACAGTGGTGCACAGTATGTAACATACAGCACAGTGTACAGATTACAGTGGTGCACAGTATGTAACACACAGCACAGTGTACAGATTACAGTGGTGCACAGTATGTAACACACAGCACAGTGTACAGATTACAGTGGTGCACAGTATGTAACATACAGCACAGTGTACAGATTACAGTGGTGCACAGTATGTAACATACAGCACAGTGTACAGATTACAGTGGTGCACAGTATGTAACATACAGCACAGTAAAAGGAATGCAGCGGTCCAGATTATGTAACATAAAGCAAAGCCCACAGAGTTCAGGGGTCCGCTGTAATCAACACACCCAGCAGTGTACAATGTGCAACAGTTTGGGGTAGGTGGTTTACAGCACAGTGTTACAGATTGCAGTAGTATACAACACAATAATACAGCAAAGTATATATAGAGCACAGCGATCCAGTACACATGGAATGTAAAGCAAACTAACAATAAGTGTCCAGAAGTCTACAGCACAATGTGGAGAACACACGGTATAAGATAATGTAATGTACAGCACAGTGTATAGAGTGCAGCCCAGAGCACTAAATGTACAGCACAGTGTATAGGGTGCAGTGGTCCGGAGTATATAATGTACAGCACAGTGTATAGGGTGCAGTGGTCCGGAGTATATAATGTACAGCACAGTGTATAGGGTGCAGTGGTCCGGAGTATGTAATGTACAGCACAGTGTATAGGGTGCAGTGGTCCGGAGTATATAATGTACAGCACAGTGTATAGGATGCAGTGGTCCGGAGTATATAATGTACAGCACAGTGTATAGGGTGCAGTGGTCCGGAGTATATAATGTACAGCACAGTGTATAGGGTGCAGTGGTCCGGAGTATATAATGTACAGCACAGTGTATAGGGTGCAGTGGTCCGGAGTATATAATGTACAGCACAGTGTATAGGGTGCAGTGGTCCGGAGTATGTAATGTACAGCACAGTGTATAGGGTGCAGTGGTCCGGAGTATATAATGTACAGCACAGTGTATAGGGTGCAGTGGTCCGGAGTATATAATGTACAGCACAGTGTATAGGGTGCAGTGTTCCGGAGTATATAATGTACAGCACAGTGTATAGGGTGCAGTGGTCCGGAGTATATAATGTACAGCACAGTGTATAGGGTGCAGTGGTCCGGAGTATGTAATGTACAGCACAGTGTATAGGGTGCAGTGGACTGTGATGTCATAGGTGGGCCGTTCCTCAGACTCCATAGAACACTGAGTATGAATAGTAGGCGGGGTGATGTAGTGTAAAGTGATTCCAGTATGCAGATCATGTGACCAGCAATGTCTCTGTGTCCCCGGAATCCAGCATAGGAAGTCTCCTCCCATCACTTAGTCTGAGCCACACACCCCGCACTACAAATAGCATGACAGCTGCCTATCACTCTGTGCCCCGCCCCTTGCCGCAGCCTATTGGACAAGCAGCGGCTCTCCCTCACTCCGGCTCTCTATTGGCTCCCACAGTCAGTCACCCAGAATGTCCCGCCCATGCACCTCACTCTAATTCCGCCCGTAGAAGGGGACGCGAGCGGTAATTGGCTTGACGCTGAAGGTCACGCCCTCTCAAGCCAGTCTGGAGGACCCTGATTGGGTAACCCTCCCCTCCAGTCAATCTGTGGTTGGAGGTCTGGCAGGTAACGGATAGGTGTGGGGCGCTGCAGCTGAGCCCGGTGGAAACATGAAGCATTATGAGGTGAGCGGAGAGCCCGGGCGGTGTGTGTTGTCAGAGTTCTCCCCCTACTCTGAAGACGGTGCAATCCGCGGAGACTGAGAACAACGAGACTTATAGAGCAGGACGGGAGCCGGCGGGGGGCAAACCTAGAGAGAAGGCGAATGTGAGACAGCTAAGGGTGGGGGGAGGGGAGAAGCACCATAGTGAAGGGGGGGAGGGGGACAAGCACCATAGTAGAGGGGGGGGGGGGGGAGGGGGACAAGCACCATAGTGAAGGGGGGGAGGGGGACAAGCACCATAGTGAGGGGTGGGGGAGGGGGACAAGCACCATAGAAGAGGGGGGGAGGGGGACAAGCACCATAGTGAGGGGTGGGGGAGGGGGACAAGCACCATAGAAGAGGGGGGAGGGGGACAAGCACCATAGTAGAGGGGGGGAGGGGGACAAGCACCATAGTAGAGGGGGGGGAGGGGGACAAGCACCAGAGGGAGAGGAGGGGGACAAGCACCTTAGTAGAGGGGGGGAGGGGGACAAGCACCATAGTGAAGGAGGGGTGGGGGAGGGGGACAAGCACCATAGTGAGAGGAGGGGGACAGGCACCTTAGTAGAGGGGGGAGAGGGGGACAAGCACCTTAGTAGAGGGGGGGAGGGGGACAAGCACCATAGTGAAGGGGGGGAGGGGGACAAGCACCATAGTGAGGGGTGGGGGGAGGGGGACAAGCACCATAGTGAGAGGAGGGGGACAAGCACCTTAGTAGAGGGGGGGGAGGGGGACAAGCACCATAGTGAGGGGTGGGGGAGGGGGACAAGCACCATAGTGAGGGGTGGGGGAGGGGGACAAGCACCATAGTGAGGGGTGGGGGAGGGGGACAAGCACCTTAGTAGAGGGGGGAGAGGGGGACAAGCACCATAGTAGAGGGGGGGGGAGGGGGACAAGCACCATAGTAGAGGGGGGGGGAGGGGGACAAGCACCATAGTAGAGGGGGGGGGAGGGGGACAAGCACCATAGTAGAGGGGGGGAGGGGGACAAGCACCATAGTAGAGGGGGGGAGGGGGACAAGCACCATAGAAGAGGGGGGGAGGGGGACAAGCACCATAGAAGAGGGGGGGAGGGGGACAAGCACCATAGAAGAGGGGGGGAGGGGGACAAGCACCATAGTAGAGGGGGGGAGGGGGACAAGCACCATAGTAGAGGGGGGGAGGGGGACAAGCACCATAGAAGAGGGGGGGAGGGGGACAAGCACCATAGAAGAGGGGGGGAGGGGGACAAGCACCATAGTAGAGGGGGGGAGGGGGACAAGCACCATAGTAGAGGGGGGGGGGAGGGGGACAAGCACCATAGTAGAGGGGGGGGGGGAGGGGGACAAGCACCATAGTAGAGGGGGGGGGAGGGGGACAAGCACCATAGTAGAGGGGGGAGGGGGACAAGCACCTTTTGTAGAGGGGGGGAGGGGGACAAGCACCTTTTGTAGAGGGGGGAGGGGGACAAGCACCATAGTAGAGGGGGGGAGGGGGACAAGCACCATAGTAGAGGGGGGAGGGGGACAAGCACCATAGTAGAGGGGGGGGGGAGGGGGACAAGCACCATAGTAGAGGGGGGGGGAGGGGGACAAGCACCATAGTAGAGGGGGGGGGGGAGGGGGACAAGCACCATAGTAGAGGGGGGGAGGGGGACAAGCACCATAGTAGAGGGGGGGAGGGGGACAAGCACCATAGAAGAGGGGGGGAGGGGGACAAGCACCATAGAAGAGGGGGGGAGGGGGACAAGCACCATAGTAGAGGGGGGGGAGGGGGACAAGCACCATAGTAGAGGGGGGGGAGGGGGACAAGCACCATAGTAGAGGGGGGGAGGGGGACAAGCACCATAGTAGAGGGGGGGAGGGGGACAAGCACCATAGTAGAGGGGGGGAGGGGGACAAGCACCTTTGTAGAGGGGGGGAGGGGGACAAGCACCATAGTAGAGGGGGGGAGGGGGACAAGCACCATAGTAGAGGGGGGAGGGGGACAAGCACCATAGAAGAGGGGGGGGGAGGGGGACAAGCACCATAGTAGAGGGGGGGGAGGGGGACAAGCACCATAGTAGAGGGGAGGGGGACAAGCACCATAGTAGAGGGGGGGACAAGCACCATAGAAGAGGGGGGGAGGGGGACAAGCACCATAGAAGAGGGGGGGAGGGGGACAAGCACCATAGAAGAGGGGGGGAGGGGGACAAGCACCATAGAAGGGGGGGGGAGGGGGACAAGCACCATAGTAGAGGGGGGGGGGGACAAGCACCATAGTAGAGGGGGGGGGACAAGCACCATAGTAGAGGGGGGGAGGGGGACAAGCACCATAGTAGAGGGGGGGGGGGGGAGGGGGACAAGCACCATAGTAGAGGGGGGGGGAGGGGGACAAGCACCATAGTAGAGGGGGACAAGCACCATTTTAGAGGGGGGGAGGGGGACAAGCACCTTTGTAGAGGGGGGGAGGGGGACAAGCACCTTTGTAGAGGGGGGGAGGGGGACAAGCACCTTTGTAGAGGGGGGGAGGGGGACAAGCACCTTTGTGGAGGGGGGGAGGGGGACAAGCACCATAGTAGAGGGGGGAGGGGGACAAGCACCATAGTAGAGGGGGGGAGGGGGACAAGCACCATAGTAGAGGGGGGGGAGGGGGACAAGCACCATAGTAGAGGGGGGGAGGGGGACAAGCACCATAGAAGAGGGGGGGAGGGGGACAAGCACCATAGAAGAGGGGGGGGAGGGGGACAAGCACCATAGAAGAGGGGGGGGGAGGGGGACAAGCACCATAGAAGAGGGGGGGGAGGGGGACAAGCACCATAGAAGAGGGGGGGGGGGAGGGGGACAAGCACCATAGTAGAGGGGGGGAGGGGGACAAGCACCATAGTAGAGGGGGGGAGGGGGACAAGCACCATAGTAGAGGGGGGGAGGGGGACAAGCACCATAGTAGAGGGGGGAGGGGGACAAGCACCATAGTAGTAGAGGGCTGACAGTTATAAATATGATCCACTCCAGTGATAGGGCCTTAGGACCGTGTATGGGGGAGGGGAGCCTCCATTCACTCAGCTGGGGGAGGGGGGAGTCATTGTCCTCACACCGAACCTTTCTTCCCAGAAGTAGATAAATATCAGTGACAGTTCCATGTGAATGTCCGGCCAGCTTGGAGATCTGATGGCGCGGTCACTTGATGTCATACTGAGTGTAAATACAGGGAACGCATCCTAGATCAATACTGGTAAGAGGCTATGTGTGTCTATGGATGCACAAAGCCTGGATCAGGCGCATCGCTATAGCAAGGGGTTGCCATGGTGACAGAGACACAGAAGAGGAGAGCCAGCGGGAGGACCCCAGAAGAGGAGGATTGGGGTGCGATAATATTACACACACAGGGAAGTAGATTATGTTCACACCTAAAGCGGAAATAGACCCATCCTTTTACCAGTTTCTTTCCTGGCACGTGCCGGAAATGTAACACTCCCATTGGTTGTGCTCTCAACCAAACTGTCAAACCATCCAATGGCTGGTGTCATAACTGATCACATGTGCAGCATCATGGCAGCTGTAGAATAAACAGAGGCCAAGATGGCCGCTTGGCTGAAAACAATAGGAGGGTTTATTTACACTTTAATGAGGAAGTAAACTTCCTCTGCTGACATTAAGCCCTGGTTCACACTGGTGCGATTTGACACGTCAAAGCAGTGGCATTTAATCGGTGCGACGCCCCATCTGTGGCGTGGCACCGATGTCAAAAAGTAGTTTCTGTACTACTTTTTTGCGATTTCGGCCCGCGATTTACATTGACATCTGTGAGGAAACCTGCAGAGATGTCTCTGTAATCGGGACTGACAAGCGGGAGTATTTGTTGGCACCGTCATGTTGGTCCCGGGTGCACCATAACGGGGGGGGGGGGGGGTGTGAGCAATCAAGCTGCAGCGTAGCCGCCTGAATGCTTTCACCTGACAGGCCAGAGTCTGGCTGTCAGTTTTACACACAATCCCGGTGACTGCAGCTGTGTGCTTTTATCTACCAAAAATATGTAGAAGAATATATATCGGCCTAAACTGATGAATATTTTTTATATATATATATATATATATATATATATATATATTTGGATATGTATTCTAGCAGAAAGTAAGAAAAATCTTTTTTTATTTCTTTTTTTCAAAGTTGTTTGTCTTTTTTGTTTATAGCGCAAAAAATAAAAACCGCAGAGGTGATCAAATACCACCAAAATAAAGATCTATTTGTGGGGGGAAAAAAGACGTCCATTTGGTTTGGGTACAGCGTCGCACAACCGTGCAATTGTCAGTTGAAGCGACGCAGTGCCGAAACGTAACGTAAAATAATGGCCTGGTCATTAAGAGGGCAAATCCTTCCGGGGCTGAAGTGGTTAAGTTAATATTGACACCCATTGCAGGTACAGTGAGTTTTAAATGTGGTGAGGGAAACCCGCACGGAACACAGATTTCCCACACTGTGTTCTGGTCTGAACTTGCCCTTAAAGTGGAAGTAAACCCATCGATTTAACCGTTTCAAAAAGCAGTTACATTCCTGGCATGCCGGGAATGCCAACTGTCACATTGGTTGTGCTCTCAACCAAACTGTCAAACCATCCAATGGCTGGTGTCATAACTGATCACATGTGCAGCATAATGGCAGTTGAAGATTAAACAGAGGCCAAGATGGCAGCTTCCTTGCCTGAAAATGATAGGAGGGTTTACTTCCACTTTAAAGTGATTGTAAAGTCTTGTTTGTTTTTTTTCTATAAAAAACAAACACATTGAACTTTCCTGCTCTGTTGCCGTTGGTTTTGCACAGCAGCCCCGATCCTCCACTTCTCGGGTCCCTCATCTGTGCTCTTCACCCCTCCCTCCTGTCGAGTGCCCCCACAATAAGCAGCTTGCTATGGGGGCACCCGAGCCGAGTCACAGCTCCCTGTGTCCTTTCAGACACGGAGCCCTGCCTTGCCCCCTCTCTCCTGATTGGCTGACTGACTTTGACGGCAGCGGGAGCCAATGGCGCCGCTGCTTTGTCTCGGCGTAACAGGAGGGAAAATCTCAACACTCGTGGACAGAGATGGGGCTCAGGTAAGTATTGGGGGGGGGCTTCTACACACAGAAGGCTTTTATCTTAATGCATAAAATGCATTAAGATAAAAACTTGCTGCCTTTACAACGGATGCTACAATCACCTCCTATTGTACGGATGGTAACTTCGAGTTTCCAAGTTGAAAATTCCACATCAGCACCCAATGGCATGATATCATGCGGGCAGTAAATGGGGCGTTCACAAGAAATATCTGACTTAGAAAACCCCAAAGAGCTTTGTGCTCCAATGCAGTGTTCATGTGCTAATCCTACAGGTAATAATTATGGGTCACTGAGGTGGAAAGTATCTTTGAGCTTAGATGCCACATCACTCATACACTCACTGGCCACTTTATTAGGTACACCTGTTTAATTGCTTGGTAACACAAATTGCTAATCTGCCAATCACATGGCAGCAACGCAATGCATTTAGGTATCTAGACGTGGTGAAGACAACTTGCTGAAGTTCAAACCAAGGATAAGAATGGGGAAGAAAGGGGATTTAAGTGACTTTGAACGTGGCATGGTTGTTGGTGTCAGACGGGCTGTTCTGAGTATTTCAAAAACTGCTGATCTACTGGGATTTTCACACACAACCATCTCTAGAGTTTACAGAGAATGGTCCGAAAAAGAGAAAATATCCAGTGAGTGGCAGTTGTGTGGATGAAAATGCCTTGTTGATTTCAAAGGTCAGAGGAGAATGGGCAGAGATGATAGAAAGGCATCAGTAACTCAAATAACCACTTGTTATAACCAAGGTATGCAGAATACCATCTCTGATCGCACAAGACATCGAACCTTGAAGCAGATGGGCTACAGCAGCAGAAGACCACACCGGGTGCCACTCCTGTCAGCTGAGAACAGGAAACCGAGGCTACAATTCTCACAGGCTCACCAAAATTGGACAATAGAAGATTGGAAAAGCGTTGCCTGGTCTGACGAGTCTCGATTATAACGGCAACATTCAGATGGTGGGGTCAGATTTTGGCATAAACAACATGAAAACATGGATCCATCCTGCCTGGTATCAACGGTTCAGGCTGGTGGTGTAATGGTGTGGGGGATATTTTCTTAGCACACTTTGGGCCCCTTTAGTACCAATTGAGCATCATTTAAAGGGGTTGTAAACCCTTAAGGTTTTTCACCTTAATGCATTCTATGCATTAAAGTGGAGCTCCACCCTAAATAGCAACTTTTGCTATTTGGAACCCTCCCCCCCTCCGGTGTCACAATTGACACCTTTCAGGGGGGAGGGGGGTGAAGATACCTGTCTAAGACAGGTATTTTCACCCACATCCGGGAGTCCTCTCTCCGGGAATCTGCGGGAGTGACGTCACTTCCCGCAGACTTCCCGTAGTGTTCTGGGAGACACTCGGCTCCCAGAACACAGGAGCACCAATCAGAATGGCGCAGCGCGACTCGCGCATGCGCCGTAAGGAACGGGGCATGAAGCCGCAGGGCTTCACTTCCTGGTTCCCTCAGCGAGGATGGCGGAGGGAGCAGCAGAGTGACGAGCGATCGCTCGTCCTCTGCTGCGGACGTCGCTGGACTCCAGGACAGGTAAGTGTCCAAATATTAAAAGCCAGCAGCTGCTGTAGCTGCTGGCTTTTAATATATTTTTTTCCGGCGGAGCTCCGCTTTAAGGTGAAAAACCTCCTGTGATGCAGCAGCCCCCCAGAGCCCCCCTTTTACTTACCTGAATCCAGTCTTTCCAGCGACGGGGATGAGCACACCAGCTCCTGCCGGTGTCTCGGGTCCTGATTGATAGCAGCACAGCCATTGGCTCCCGCTGCTGTCCATCAAATCCAATGACGTGTTGTCGGGGCCGAGTCTTGCTGTCTGTGTCAATAGACGCAGCAGAAGGACACGGTAGAGTGCCCGCACGAGTGCCCCAAGGGAGAGCGGCTCTCCAACGGGGCACTTGAGAAGAGGAGCCAGGAGCACCGCTGAGGGACCCCAGATAAGGAGGATCGGGGCCACTCTGTGCAAAACCAACTGCACAAAGGAGGAATGTATGACATGTTTAAAAAAAAAAAAACCTAGATATCCTTTTAAACGCCAGGGCCTACCTGAGTATTGTTGCTGACCATGTCCATCCCTTTATGATTACAGTGTACCAGTCTCCTGATTGCTCCTTCCAGCAGGATAATGCACCATGTCACAAAGCTCAAATCATCTCACCACTGGTTTATTAAAGCGGAGTTCCACCCAAATTTGGAACTTCCGCCTTATCCACTCCTCGCCCCCACATTTGGCATGAAATTTTTTGGGGGGGGGGGGGGGAGTGGGACTTCCTGTCCCACTTCATCCTTCCGCCCTGGGGCCGCCTAGGCGATTTGTCATATCGCCTTTTGGCGGCCCCTCCCTGTAGGCGATCACCTGGGACATGACAGGTCCCAGGCGATCGCCTGTCCACTCAGAGAGCGCTGCGCCGTTCGCGCATGCGCAGTGAGTCCCCGGCCCTGAAGCCGAAAGCTGTCACGGCCGGGTGCCCACAGTTATAATGGAGGCGCTGGCGGAGAGGGGGGGGGGGGGGAGGAGGGAAGCTCCGGGCGCTGCGTCGCTGGACAGTGGAACAGGTAAGTGTCTGTTTGTTTATTAAAAGCCAGCAGCTACACTTTTTGTAGCTGCTGACTTTTAATAAACATAAAAAAAAGGCTGGAACTCCCCTTTAAACATGACAATGAGGTCACTGTACTCCAATGGCCTCCACAGCACCCTATCTCATCCAATAGAGCACCTTGTGGTGGAACAGGAAGTTTGCATCATGGATGTGCAGACGACAAATCTGCAGCAACTGCGTGACGTTATGTCGCTATGGACCAAAATCTCTGAGGAATGTTTCCAACACCTTGTTGAATTTATTCCAAGAAGAATGAAGACAGTTCTGAAGGCAAAAGGGGGTCCAACCCGGTACTAGCGAGGTGTACCTAAAAAAAAAAAATAATAATTGGCTGGTGCGTGTATATACAAGTTTCCAAGCTGAAGATCACACGTGAGCACCATACAAGCTCAGATGTTGCGTTCACATGCTACAAGCCTACATTGTTGTGATTGTCTGGCGTGCTTGGAGATTTTATGGTGCGTTCGCTTGCCATCGTGCTGACCGTAAATATGGAGAACGCATCATAGCTTAAAGCTCGCAAGAGGTTCATTTGGAATAATGTGAGACTCAGAAACTCATATTCATGGTCTGTACGATGGCACCTGAACACAACATCTGAGCTCATAGGGCGGTCACGTGCAATCTTCAACTTGGTAACTTGTATTTACCATCTCTGTGATTGCCCAATAATCCAGCATCTGAGCTCAATGTTGGTTTCTGACGCAGAAACTCTTGTTTACTGTCTACGACTGCACACCAACGTAACACCAGAGCTCCAAACTCGTAGGGCGATCGCATGGAATGGTCAAATCATAAACTCAAATTTTGTGTTTTGCAGAATAGAGCATCTGTGTGTGAAGCTCGTAGGGAGTTGACCTGGAAGTTCCGACTCTGAAACCTGTATTTACCACCTGTACAATGGCATGCAAACACGGCATCTAAGCTCCAAGCTGGTAGGGTGTTCACTTGTAATATTCACATGGAATCTTGAATTTTCTCATTGATATGTTGGGTAGAGAATGCAGCATCCTGCGCCATTGTACCGAACATAAATACTAATTTTCCAGTCAGAAATTGCTTGTGGTCGCTCTACGAGTTTGGATCACTGGTGCTGTGTTCATGTGCCGTCATAGACAGTAAATTTGAGTTTCCAAGTTGAACATTCCATGTGAACGCCCTACGAGCTTGGAGCTTTGATGTTGTTTTTGCATGCTGTCGTACAGGTGGTACATACAGGTTTTTAAGTCGGATATTCCACATTAACCTCTTATATGTTCGGAGCTCAGACACTGTTTGCATTGATAAGTCCGAGTTGGAAACTCTGTGAGTTTCTGAGTCTGATAATCCTCATGAACCTCCTACAAGCTTGGAAGCCCTGGCTTGAAGAAGCTACCCAACATCTTCAACATTACAGGACAAGTCAAGTTGAATGTGACTAATAATGGCCAAACGCTATATGAATTTCAGCTAGTTTGCCCATTGGGTGGCCCTGATGGCTGCCTCCTACTGGACATCCCTCTAGTGAAGGGTTCTCAAACTAGCGGCCCTCCAGCTGTTGCGGAACTACAAGTCCCATCATGCCTCTGCCTGAGGGAGTCATGCTTGTAACTGTCAGCCTTGCAATGCCTCATGGGATTTGTAGTTTCACAACAGCTGGAGGGCTGCCAGTTTGAGACCCCTGCTCTAGTGCAAAGCAAAATGTCGGCCAAGCACCAGCTGCACCTATTAACCACTTCCCATCTGGGCCAATTCTGGCACTTCGCTCCTATATGTAAAAATCATAATTTTTTTGCTAGAAAATTACATAGAATCCCCAAACATTATGTATGTGTTTTTTTTTTTTTTTTTTTTTTTTTTTTTTTTTTAGCAGAGACCCTAGAGAATACAATGGCGGTCGTTGCAACTTTTTATCTCGCACAGTGTTTGCTCAGAAATTTTTCGAACAGGTTTTTTTTTTTTTGTTTTGGAAAAAAAAAAAACAGTTTCATGCTTTTAAAAAAAAACATTGAAGTTGGCCCCATTTTTTTGCATAATGTGAAAGATGATGTTACGCAGAGTAAATAGATGCCTAACATGTCACCCTTCAAAATTCAGAAGTGAGCCTGATTTTGCACTACAGCTTTAGTAAATAAACCCCACTGTGTGCAGCAGTGTTTAGCTCCGCAAGAAAAGAATCCACTGATTCTCACCAGCGGCAGAATCTGAATCTCCACGTGAATGTAGCCTTACTCCACTAGTCTTTATTTAGACTTTAGAACTGTTAAGCCTAACTACTCGCCCTACTCGCAATAAGAAAATTGAAAGAACAATCATGTTTTTTTTTGCTCGCTAGTCTATCTAAAACGAGTGGCTTACTAAAAGTACAAAAATTCTCATGTACGTAGCTACTAGGGTTGTCCCGATACCACTTTTTTAGGACCGAGTACAAGTACCGATACTTTTTTTCATGTACTCGCCGATACCGATACTTTTTTAATGTCATGTGACAGTTTGACTGATGGGCACTGAAAGATGGCACTGATAGGCGGAACTTATGGGCACTGACAGGTGGCTGGCACTGATGGGCGGCACTAATGGCACTTATGGGCACTGATAGGTGGCAATGATGGATTGCACTGATAGTTGGCACTGACAGATGACTGGCACTGTTGGCACTGATGGGCAGCACTTATGGGCACTGATGGCACTGCCAGTTGGCTGGCACTGACGGCACTTATGGGCACTGATGGATGGCACTGATAGTCGGCACTTATGGGCACTGATATGTGGCTGGCACTTATGTGCAGGCACTGAAATGCTGCAATAAATGACATGAGGAAAAGATTCTGAAATGTTATGCTGCAAAGGCCATCTTGGTACACCCTGCACTCAGCATCAGTAAGTAACAGCAGACATCTTGTTACACCCAGCCCAAACTATTTGGGCTGGGTGTAACAAGATGTCCGCTGCTGGCTTACTGTGGCCAAGTGCAGGGTGTACCAAGATGGGCGTCGGGATGTCCAAGCTGACAGTCACCCAATCCTGATGCGGCTGCACACTTCCAGCTTACCTAGCTGAGGACTCGCTCTCCGCCCCACTGACTCCGCCTACGGACGTGTCCCGCCCACTCCGCCCTCCCTCTCCGTTCGCAAACTCCGCCCTCCCTCTCCGTTCGCAAACTCCGCCCGCCTTCGTCGCTCGCAAACTCCGCCCGCCTTCGTCGCTCGCAAACTCCGCCCGCCTTCGTCGCTCGCTAACTCCGCCGACCAGGTATCGGGTCAGGCATCGGGAGCATTTGTGTGAGTACAAGTACTTGCGCAAATGCTCTGTATCGGTCACAACCGTAGTAGCTACATTCTAGTGTGTAGCCGGAAGTGATCTCATGTATGTGTGACCACTCTTCTCATTACAATAATAATTTATTATACAGGATTTACAGTGTCTTGAAAAAGTATTCCTACCCCTTGAAATTTTTACAACCTAAAACATAAATGTATTTTATTGGGACTTTTTTTTTGCGATAGACCAACACAAAGTGGCACATAATTGAGAAGTGGAAGGAAAATGATAAATGGCTTTAAATTTTTTGTTTTTTTTAACAAATATCTGGAAAATGTGGTGTGCATTTGTATTCAGCCCCCTTTTACTCTGATACCCCCAACTAAAATCTAGTGGAACCAATTGCCATCAGAAGTCACCTGACTAGTAAATGGAGTCCACCTGTGTGTAATTCAATCTCAGAATAAATACAGCTGTTCTGTGAAGCCCTCAGAGGTTAGTTAGAGAACCTTAGTGAACAAACAGCATCATGAAGGCCAAGGAACACACCAGACAGGTCAGGGATAAAGTTGTGGAGAAGTTTAAAACCGGGTTAGGTTATAAAAAATATCCCAAGCTTTGATCATCTCACGGAGCACTGTTCAATCCATCATCCGAAAAATGGAAAGAGTATGGCACAACTGCAAACCTATCAAGACATGACCATCCACCTAAACTGACGGGCCGGGCAAGGAGACCATTATTCAGAGAAGCAGTCAAGAGACCCATGGTAACTCTGGAGGAGTTGCAGAGATCTATGAAAGAGTGTCAAGAGGAAAGCCAATTTTGAAAGAGAGCCATAAGAAGTCCCGTTTGCAGTTTGCGAGAATCCAAGTGGGGTACTCAGCAAACATGTGGAAGAAGGCGCTCTGGTCAGATGAGACCAAAATTGAAGTTTTTGGCCTAAAAGCAAAACGCTATGTGTGGCAGAAAACTAACATTGCACATAACCCTGCACACACCAGCCCCACTGTGAAACATGGTGGTGGCAGCATCATGTTTTGGGGATGCTTTTATTCAGCAGAGATAGGGAAGCTGGTCAGAGTTGATTGAAAGATGAATGGAGCCAAATACAGGGCACTCTTAGAAGAAAAAGTTAGTCCGCAAAAGACTTGAGACTGAGGCGGAGGTTCACCTTCCAGCAGGACAACGACCCTAAACATACAGCCAGAGCTGCAATGGAATGGTTTAGATCAAAGCATATTCATGTGTTAGACTGGCCCAGTCAAAGTCCAGACCTAAATCCCATTGAGAATCTGTGTCAAGACTTGAAAATTGCTGTTCAGGCGCTCTCCATCCAATCGGACAGATTAGATAGTTATTTTGCAAAAAAGAATGGGCAAAAATATCACTCTCTAGATGTGAGACATCCCCATAAAGACTTGCAGCTGTAATTGCAGTGAAAGGTGGTCCTACAAAGTATTTACTCAGGGGGGCTGAATACAAATGCACACCACACTTTTCACATTTATTTGTAAAAAATGTTGAAAACCATTTTCCTTCCACTTCACAATTATGTGCCACTTTGTGTTGGTCTATCACATAAAATCCCAATAAAATACATTTACTTTTTTGGTTGTAACATGACAAAATGTGGAGAATTTCAAGGGGTATGAATACTTTTTCAAGACACTGTATATTGCACCAACAGTTTGCACAGTGCTTTAAATATTATTCCCCAGGGCTATCCACATAACAGAATATTTTTCACAAAATGCAAACTATGATTTTTTTATTTTTTTTTGTTGTAGACGATAATTGTTTTCATTACCCTTTTTCTTCTTCCGGGTCTTTTCTGATCACGTGTGGTCTTGTTGGCTCAATTTGTGTCATACGAACACCATACTAATTGCACGAAAAAATATTTGAGTTCTCAAATCAGATACTTTTGTCTGATCTCGTGATCGGATGTTGGAAGCTGTGTATTAACGATTAGATTACAAAACGATCGGCTCCGATTGTGGTTATTTTCACCCCCTTTTTTTTTCTCATTGTGTGTACTAGGCATTAGCTTTACACACAGCATACAGACGTGTTGATCTGGTGACCTGTCCCTGGTTCCTAGTCTACCTTGGTGTAGCAATCAGGATTGTCGCCTCACCATAGGGTAAAGTCCTGTGACGGCAATCACTCCAGTGTCACTGATTCTAAGCTGCTTTATAAAAATGTAAAACGTTGCAAGGCAATTTTTTTTTTTTTTTTCCCATGATCCATGTTATACCATATATTACTGTGAGACCCCCCATATTCCCTTTTCATAACAGAAGTTCAGAAATACAGTACCTAATAAGCAGGATCAGATCCCTCCAGCGACGAGTAGCCTGCTTCTTTCTGGCCATGTTCTGTTTTAAGCTGACATTTTTAATAAAACCTTCTGTTTTCATTGCATACCTTTTTTTTATTTTAAACCCAGTAGAATCATCCCTGGGTTGCGTCTCCTGCGCTTCTCTATTCAATGCGGGCAGATCATGGCTAGTGGGAGGGGCTGGCAGGGTGCTGTACATACCTTGTCAAACAAAACCAATCGGACACAGCCATTGACTAATCACTGTACCGGACTGCTGCTGGTAACCAATCGCAGCAGGTCACGTGACAGTTGTAAACAAACAATAGCTGGTTTCCTTTCAAGCCAGCCATTGTGTACAATTGTGTTGCTAGCTGTGATTGGTCACTGTGATCACATGGTACAGACAGGGCCAATCACAGACCATCTGTGCTATGTGATCAGCTGTGGCCAATCACAGCTAATCACAACAAAAGAAACTGAATCGATTTCATTCAGTAAATTGCAAGCTTAACTACTTCCCCTCGGAAAGGTTTAATGACCAAGGCCATTTTGTGGCGATACGACACTGCATTACATTAATTGACAATTACACGGTCGTGCGGCACTGTACCCAAATAAAATGTATGCCTTTTCCCCCCCACAAATAGGGCTTTCTTTGGGTGGAATTTGATCACGTCTGTGTTTTCTTTGTTTATAGGGCAAAGAAAATAAATCCATTGCAGCTTACCAATTCTTAAAGTAATTCTAAATGATGGGCACTTTTACCTTTTTAATGCATTAACACCCAAACCGCCCCCTGTCCCCAAACACTTACTTTTTTCACTCTTTACAGCTGCCAGCTCCAGGTTCCACCATGTTGCTTCCCCTGAACTTCCAGGTTGTAGAGCCTTGCTAGGGGTAGAGGGTATAACAGGCTGCTGCAGCTGTCATTCAGTGTGTGTGTCTCAGGTCCTGGCCAGGGCACACATGCATGGGTCACTATTTAGCACCTGGCCAGCTAAAAGAGATACCGGCGAACAGGGAGGTGGGGGTAGCGATTTGGGGGCAAGCTGGAAAAAATGGAAAGGAAGATTATCAGTAGATGGAACCATTCATTTTAGGATACTCCTCTAGAGATGTAAAACTTCTGGAAATTTTCAAAGCAATGAGAAAAAACAAAACAAAAAAAATTGAAAAAATGTAAAAAACAAATTGAGATCATTTTTTCTTTCCACATGTCGGTGGGGGTTATTTACAAAAAGCAAATCCACTTTGGAAGTGCAGTCGCTGTAACTCTGAGGGGAAGATCTGAAATGAGGGGAAATGCTGCTGATTTTATCATCCAATCATGTGCAAGCTAAAATGCTGGTTTTTAATCTCCTTGCATGTCCCCCTCGGATCTACAGCGACTGCACTTCCAGTAGTGCAAAGTGGATTTGCCTTTAGTAAATAACCCCCATTGTATCTATAAACGAAGGGACTGTGTATCTTTGGCAGGCAGTGTTTTGTAAGACTTCATTACTGGAAGATGCTGCTGATGAAGAAACACTTTGTAATGATCCAGAAGCAGCAGAAAGAATGATTCTGGAATGAGAACTCTAGTCCTCACTATTTCATTCAATAAGGTTTTTATAGACTTTAGGGCAACTCTGTCTTGTGTTTTTCATCCTTGTAGCATTTGCAAAAGAATATTTATTTTCAGAATATTTGTAAATTGCAGCTTTGCGCTCAGCAGACATTGCACCGTGGAAATGTTTCCAAACTCTAGATGTTGGTCTGACCATTTTACTGAGGAAAATAAGTTAATAGTATCCCAGTCTTAGTCCGTAGGGTTCAATATTGAGTTGGCCCACCCTTTGCAGCTATAACAGCTTCAACTCTTCTGGGAAGGCTGTCCACAAGGTTTAGGAGTGTGTCTATGGGAATGTTTGACCATTCTTCCAGAAGCGCATTTGTGAGGTCAGGCACTGATGTGGACGAGAAGGCCTGGCTCACAGTCTGCACTCTAATTAATCTCAAAGGTGTTCTATCAGGTTGAGGTCAGGACTCTGTGCAGGCCAGTCAAGTTCCTCAAACTCACTCATTCATGTTTTTATGGACCTTGCTTTGTGCACTGGTGCACAGTCATGTTGGAACAGGAAGGGGCCATTCCCAAACTGTTCCCCTTAATTTTGGAGCATGAAATTCTGGGAGAATGGCCAAACATTCCCATACACAATCCTAAACCTTGTGGACAGCCTTCCCAGAAGAGTTGAAGCTGTTCTAGCTGTAAAGTGTGGGCCAACTCAATGTTGAACCCTACAGATTAAGACTGGGGAGCCATTAACGTTCATGTGCGTGTAAAGGCAGGCGTCACAATATTTTTGGTAATATAGTGTATAATTTGGGGGGGGGGGTTCTAAGTGCCTGGGTATCACTATAAGTTTACAATTGTGATGTAACGTATGTTGCTCTGTCAAGCTAGTATAGATCAGCGACCCCTGGCCCACAGATGTGACTGTGGAACTCAGGGAACATGGAGGGGGTCCGCACTGGCAGGGGTCCTTTAAGGGCAGGGCTTGACAAATTTGCTTGGAATCTAGGAGCCAGGTTTTTTTTAACGACCAATGCGTGCAGAAGCGAACGCATACGTGAGTAGCGCCCGCATATGAAAGCGGTGTTTAAACCACACATGTGAGGTATCGCTGCGATCGGTGGAGCGAGAGCAATAATTCAAAACATGCAAACTGTAGAATTTTTTTAAATGTCGCCTATGGAGCTTTTAAAGGGTAAAAGTTTGTCGCCATTCCACGAGCGGACGCAATTTGGAAGCGTGACATGTTGGGTATCAAATTTACTGGGCGTAACATTATCTTTCACAATATAAAAAAAAATTTGGCTAACTTTACTGTTGTCTTATTTTTTCATTTAAAAAAGTGTTTTTTCCTCAAAAAAAGTGCGCTTGTAAGACCGCTGCGCAAATACGGTGTGACAAAGTATTGCAACGACCGCCATTTTATTCTCTAGGGCTGTGGTTCTCAACTCCTGTCCTCGGGACCCACTAACAGGCCAGATTTTAAGTATTACCTTGGGGAGATGCAGACTAGAATACTGCAATCCCTGAGCAGCAAATTATATCACCTGTGATGCATTTCAGTTATCTTGCAAACCTGGCCTGTTGGTGGGCCCTGAGGACTGGAGTTGAGAACCACTGCTCTAGGGTGTTAGAATAAAAAAATATATATAATGTTTGGGTTTAACTTCTAAGTAAAGGGAAGGAGATGGGCGGGCAGTGAAACAGGCAAGCATTGCTGGTTGTCTTGTCTTGTCATACCAACGGCCACCACAAGATGGCGCCAGATTACAGAATGAAGCCTAGGCCCGCAGAAAGCCGCGGCCTAAATTGCCAGCCGGCGCGGCCCGACGAGATCACGCGGGGGGGGGGGGGGGCGCACGGAGATACAGGTAACCTCAGTTGTGCTGCCCCAGGCACTAGGTTGCTAATTCTAGTCGCATTTGCGACCTGGCGCCCGGGGATTGTCGAGCCCTGTTTTAAGGCAATCAGGTGGTCGAGAGCTGACTTGTCAGATTACACACCCCAGGCTGTGAGTAAATCTAGCCCCCTCCCCCCTCCTGTCGTTGACAAATGACATAACCCCTCAGTGACAGTGAAAGGGGTTAAAGGAAGTTGAAAATGAACACACTGGCTGGATCACCAGTTGAAAATAAAGGGAGGAGGGGAGCCTAGGGCTCTTTCACACGGGCGATCCACCTGGCGGACTCCGCTTTGCTCAGCGGGGGATCGATCCATTGATCCCCGCTGAGCAGGCAGATGACAGGTCCGTCTCCGATCTCTGCTAAGACGGACCTGTCAGAGCCCCGCTCTCCTCTATGGGGAGATCGGATGAAAACGGATCGCCTGTCCGTTTTCATCCGATCTGTCAGATGGATGGAAAATAAGGTTTCCATACGTCCTGGATTTCAGGTTCCGGATCGGATTAAATAGCAGCGGGTGTCGGTGGACATGTAACCGCTGACATCCGCCGCTCCATAGGGCTGAATGTAGGCTCAGATTGGAGCTGATCAGAAAGCCTGTGTGAAAGGGGCCTAAAAAAAACAATGCAGTTGCCACAATTGGTAAGCTGAAAAATATTACATTTTTGCTTTTGAGTTTCGATGCACTATAGGGCGTATTTATAAATATGTGCATTCGTTCTGTGCAAGTGCCATCAAAATTGAAGGTACCAAGCAAAGTTCTTTCATAAGAAAGTGTGAATCGGGGGGGGGGGGGGGGAATGCTGCATTATGACCTCTGTGTCTGTGTCGCGGTGTGTTAGCTCCATGCAATATCAACTTTAGGTAAAAAAAAAATTTTTTTACTTCGTTTCTGCCAGTAAATTTTGTAACTAAGTAATTTTTCGCCTTCACTGATGAGGCGGCACTGATGGGCACTAATTGGCTAAACGGGTGGGCATTGATGAGGTGGCACTTATGGGCACAGATTAGGCGACACTGATGAGGAGGCACTAATATGTCGCATTTATGGGCACTGATAGGTGGCACTGTTAGGCGGTACTGATGGGCACTCGTGGGCATTGATGGGTGGCACTTAAACAACTGTTCAGCCCCCCTAATATTTACCTGAGCCTATCTCAATCCAGCAATGTCCACAATAGCCTTGGCTCTCTGGGGATTGGGACTCCTGATTGGCTTTCGCTGCTCTCAATCACAGCCAGTGAGCCAATCGGGAGACAGAGGGGGCAGGGCCGAACCGCAGCTCAGTGTGTAAATGGACGCACAGAGCCCTGGCTCGGGAGCATGCCTGCTTGAGTGCCCCCACAGCAAGCTGCTGGGTGTGGGGCACCCGGAAAGGGGAGGGGCCAGGAGAGGCAGCGAGGGACCCGAGAAGAGGAGGATCTGGGCTGCTTTGCAAAACCACTGCACAAAGTAGGTCAGTATAACATGTTTCTTATTTTAATGTAAAAAAAAGAGGGTTTAGTAACACTTTACACACTGCATGAAAACTTTAAAGGTAGCCTAAAGCCAGCCATGGATGGATCAAATTTCAACCAGTTCAGCAGGGACCAGCTGAAATTTGATCAATCTATGGGCAGATCGGTTGTACTGGAAGTGATACTAAAGTCTCGGTTTTTTTCCCCTTAAATACTTACCTGTTCTGTGTAATGGTTTTGCACAGAGCAGCCCCGATCCTCCTCTTCTCGGGTCCCTCTTTGGTGCTCCTGGCCCCTCCCTCCTGTCAAGTGCCCCCACAGTAAGCAGCATGCTATGGGGGCACCCTAGCCGAGCCACTGCTCTGCATGTCCATTCAGACATTAAGCCCTGGCCCGGCCCCACTCCCTCTCTCTCCTCATTGGCTCACTGACTTTGACAGCAGAGGGAGACAATGGCGCCACACTGCTGTCTCAGGCAATGGGAGGTAGAGTTCCGGACATTTGAGTCTTTCGTGCAACCTTGCTGGATCTAGATGAACCTCAGGAGGGAAGGCTCCCCACTGGCAGAACACAATAACTCTGCGGGAGGGATTTGCCCATCAACACTGGCTGTGTTGATGGGGGGAATCGAGCGATTTTTCTTTCCTTCCATCCGTGGTTGCAGGAAAGTAATTTGTATAATCTATGGGCTGCTTTAAAGTGGAGTTCCACCCAAAAATGGAACTTCTGCTTTTCGGAATCCTCCCCCCTCCGGTGTCACATTTGGCACCTTTCAGGGGGGAGCAGATACCTGTCTAATACAGGTATTTTGCTCCCACTTCCGGACATAGATAGCTGCCGAGCCACCCGCGGCTATCTATGCCACTTCCGGCGCCTCCTCCCCCCCGCGCTGTCTTCTGGGAGACGCACAGGTACCGGAAGACTACAGGGGCCAGTGAGGACGCGCATGTGCAGTAGGGAACCAGGAAGTGAAGCCGCAAAGTCGGCAGCTACAGTATTTGTAGCTGCTGACTTAAAAAAAAAATAAAAAAATTTGGCGGAAGTCCGCTTTTAGCACCATACATGTTGCAATCTGAATGCACAATCCTCTTTAAAGCTGCCAATGGCTGGATACGGATGGATTGGGTAGATTACATTGGTCCTCATATTGCATAGTTTTGGTAAATCTAAAGTTGATTGTACAAAGATTCCATGGCCAGATTGTAATGTGTATGGTGACCATGGGACTGGAGTTTTGTTAAAGGGTCATTTGACCCTAAAGTGATCTTTCAGGTCTAGCAGTCCGGTGGGCAGTCCCCCCAATAAATAGCTTCTTATTTCTCTGCTGAAATCTGGTGGTGTGATCTCCCTCTCTAGTTCCTAGCTCTGTTCTGCATTCCCACACGTCCCGCTCGCAGCGCAGGTGTTCCCATAACTCCTGTTGCATTCCCCATAATCGAAATAAATTAAAATTCCATCAGGGAGAGCTGAGACCGCTCATAATGTCTCTGGCAGATGGACAGACTGTCACCATCAGAGTCCCTGAGAGGCCCTCAGCACATCAGAGCCACCAAACATATAACATCTCAGTTTTAGGTGGAATGACCCTTGAATAAAGGGAAGAGCTCGTTAAACACAGTCCTGTTGGAAAGGAAGTTGCAGGTATAAAGTATCAGTGTGGTGGGCACTGTGTAGTGGGCACAGTGTCGGGTACTCACTGCGCTGGTGGTCCTTGCTCAGCGATTGGATGTGACCTCCTGCTGTTCGGTGTGGAGCTCAGTATGTGGAAGTGCTGTAAACGCCTTTGTGACATTATGCTTGTGTAAAGCATCCCCCAGCTACTGTCCTGATGGACGCAGAGCACTTCTCATGCCTCTTCTGTGCTCACAGTGGATATATAGAAGTCTCATTTCCAGAGAGGATTAGGCATGTCCTGGGTGGAGTCTATGCACAAGCCACTCCCTCTTCTGTGCAGAGCATCTCTTCAGCACACTTGGCTAAGCCGCTCTCTGCTGTGTTTGAAGAATATCCCTAGATCAACACCATCCCTGAGAATATATAAGAAGTTCCCCAGCTGTTCTTGTCATCGTCCACTTCAATTTTCCTGTGTCCACGGGAATAAACTTGGGGCCCATTTTAAGCTGCTGCGTTTCAACTCGCTAAAACGCATCTTTCCAACTTCTCCAGAATAAAAATAGTGTCGTCTCCCATTTTGAAATATGACTTGTCTGGATTTTTTTTTTTTAACCATATTTACTGCATTGGGAGGTCCATAGATGCCCATTGCATCGCATTTTGATGTGCTGGCAACAAGTAATAACAAGCCCTGGTCAATGTCTGTTAACCCTATCCACTCTAAATGTAAAAACTCATTGAAAATCTGTGCCTAACGCTACCTTTACACCGCTATGCACATGCATAAAGCTGACATTATTATTATTATTATTATTATTATATAGTGCCAACAGTTTGTGCAGTGCTTTGCAACATTAGGGCGGACAGTACAGTTACAATACAGAAGGAATCGCATGAGTGAATGTTGGTGGAACACATTACCTATTGGCTTCCAATATATTCTGAAAGCTCCAGAGCCAAGATCCATACAACCGTGTTCCAGGTTCTGTTGCTTCCTTCTTGATATTCTTTTATCTAATTTTTTTTTTACATGATCCATTTCCCATTTTAGAACATAGTTTGCTGGTTCACAGTGATGAGGTGCAGGATTCACACAGAAATCCTGCTGCATTCCTGTTCAAATCCCATGTGATTCTTTGCCGTGCGATTTTTAGGCCATTTGTTTTGTATGGCTCAAATCGCACCGCACAAAAAAGTTGCACGCACCTTTTTTTTTTGTGTCACTGGAATTGGATCACATGGGTGTTCACACCCATGCAATCGATTCGGCCAATCGTATTGTTTTGCGACCCTTTTGAGGTGTCAACTTTTTACACCCACAGGGGTTCGCAAGCACAGAGTGCGATTGTGATGCAGTGCGGGAAACGCACAGGAATCATCAGTGAACTGAGACTGAGAATTCAACATCCAAGTAGGTAGATGAGCTGATGTGGGAGCTTGGGTGCAAAATCCTCTGCTGCTGGAATCCCTGAGAGAATTTGGAAGTCCCTAGGGGAATCCATTTTTACTGGACTGAACCTGACCCCTTCTAGAATTTAATGGCCAAGATGAAATTTTAGTACAATAGTGCAGGGGTGTCAAACTCGGTTTAATCGCGAGCTTATCAAAATTATGGTTGCCCCTAAAGGGGCAGTTGTATCTGTAATATTAGATGTCCAGAGCACTCCACTCCCCCCCCCCCTTTACATCAGAGGTCAAAAGCCCCCCCCCCCCCACACTTTCAGAATTCAATAGTCCCCCACCCTCACTTAATTTACAGTGCACTCCCCCCTTACCTTGTGCTGCTGCTGTAAAGAAGCTGGGAAGCATAAAGTGCAGGGTCTGGAGGAGGACCAGAGGAGGGCTGGAGTCAGCTGCCAGAGTATGCTGAGACCAGGGGAGGCGGAGATGAAGGGGTCCTGCAGCTGCACAAAGAGGCACAGGATCTGTAGGGGAAGTTATGTCCTCTTCTTTGCTGTTGACTGCTGAGACAAGGGGGTGCCGCAGCTGCAGGAGCGGTGCGAGGGCTGCATGAAATGGCCTGGCGGTCCGGATTCAGCTTGTGGGCCTTGTGTGATGCATGCGCACTAGTGGATGTGCTGTAGCATGGTCCCTTCATTGTGCCTCCCAGGTAAGTCTTTGAGTACCCCTGTAGGCTCGTTGAGGCTTTGTGCACTTGGATTATTGCCAGGGCTCAGCGTGGGGATCTTTCTGGTTCCCAAGCCTATCCTTACTGGTCTCAGCTTTAGCATGACTGGTGATGCTCAAGTTGGAGGGTGCGTTTAGCCAAGGACATAGCAAGAAAAGGGTACACAACATTGATAGACATGGGGAATGTGTGACTTGCCTGCCAGCACCTACATCCTGTTGAGAAAAGGTGCTCATGGGGTCACCAGCTTGATTCACATTTGGAAATGGGGGGGGGGGGAGGTAGAAGGTGAGGTCTTCTTTTCCACATGCACTCTAGCTTGGCACACTAACATGAAAAAAGAACCCTCACTATTCAATGTTATCACTAGAGCCTGACCGCCTTCAGCTGTCGAGCGGGCATATCTCGTAGTGAGGTACAGCCACCGCGCTCTGTGGGGTGCTAATCCACTGTGGGATTTGCCATGGTATTCAGTTTAGTCTGGTTGGCTCCTGCCAAGTAATGCATAGTGGATGGGTAGATGAATCGGAGACCCGCAGGTCTGTAGCTGTATCTGGCAAGAAGGGGCATATAACTGTTGTAGTGCTGTGTATCATTATACTTACTGTCACCAGTGGGGTAAGTCTTCATTGTCTTATATCTGTCTTTTTTGTAAGGGTCTTATTTTGGGCTGTCCAAGTGTCTGCTTTCTCTTTCCCTCCCTCCCTCTCGCTGGGGTCTCATTTCTATTTCGTGTGGGGGAACGGCCTAAATTTAGTGTCCTGGGTCTGAGCCCAGATATTTGCTGAGATCAATGAATACCAGGAGTCGACCATAGAGGTGTAGAGAGACATCTTTGCAGGGAAGGGGGGCCAAGGGTGCAGGAGGGTATTGAGTAGCCAGAGGACATCAGGCAGCGAAGTGGGAGAAGATAGGTGAAGCGTAGATAATGAGACATCCAGAGCAAAGAGACGGAGATCAGGGATGCCGTGTGCACTTCTGGTTTGTTTGGTGGTCTTGCAGTGCAGGTATCTGGCTGCCGTCGGTGTCACTGTGTGGGGTCTTGCCGGCTAGGTGCCTCATGGGAAGTGTAGAAACTGACAGATGTGAAATAGCCTAGGGAGTGATAAATATAGAGATCTGCTTCATATTACATCTGGAGAGCCAGGATAGAGCAAGACTTCCAGGGGGAGAGGATTAGAGACATTTGGAGGGAGAGAAGAGACGGAACATGAACTTGGGATTGACTGCTCTGGATAGTTAGAGAGTTGAAGACTGAGAAGAGACTGCAAGTGAGAAAGGGAGGGACTGGATGTAAGAGACTGACGTATCGATCAAGACCGGGACAGAGGGATGTCTTTCATTACTACACCTGTTGCAAAGACAGCTTCATGGGAGAGACATCTGTGTTGAGAGAGAAAGCATGAGACTGCTGAGATAGCAAAAAGGTTGCTGAGGTAGTAATCTCTGAATACAGGACGATCGTTAGAAACCGAGGAAGGAAAGGGGATCGTAGTAAAGCAAAAGCAGGAGTGAGAACTTGTTAATAAGGATTGGGTCATCTGAAGAAAGCAGTGTTTGACTTTTTAGACAGCTTGTTAATAATGGATATGAACTCTGTAGTTTCGGAAATAAGCCGTCCCAAGGGACAAAATGGCAGCCCAGCATCAACTAAACGTACCTCTAAATCTTCAAAGAAAAAAACTCCTACTAAACGTGCTACTGTTTATTTTGAGGTGGAGATCCTGGATGCCAAGACGCGGGAGAAGCTCTGCTTCCTGGACAAGGTAAGAGGCCATGGAGTGATTGAGAGTTTTGACAAGTAAGAATGTGCTGGAATGGAACTTGGGTGGGGAGAAGACAGCAGGTGGGCATGGGAAATGTTTGAGGGAATGAAGCATGTCTGATGCTGCAAGGGTGCAGAAGGTTAGGGGTTGGGTTTAGAGGCGCTGAGGGGGTTGTATGGGTTAAAGGTTGCAGAGGGTTGGTGGCGGTGGGGCAGGTTTAAATATGCTGAGGTGGGCTGGTAGTTTGGGTTTAGGTGTGCGGAGTGGGGGGTGAATAATTACATTAAAGCATACTACAAGAGAATGGGTTGTGGAGTGGTAAGGTCAGGGACTGGATTAGAAGTTTCCTTGGAGTACAAATTGCTTTGTTGTAGGACAGGGATGCTAAATAGGGAAGTATGAAACAAAAGAATTGGTTTTGAAACAGTCCATGGACTTTATGGGCACGCAACATTCATTTGTTAAAAAAATATCAATGTTTATTAATTTTCTGCCATACTTCCCTATTTGCAATAACGAGTAGGCAACAAGAGACCACTATGAGTTACTATGGGTACTCATTGGTTTAAGACATACAAGCGCCATGTCCTATTGCTATAAAACAGAAGAATTTATTTAGGACCGCAGTTCATAGACTTTATGGGCACACAACATTCTTTTGATAAAAAATAGATTTTTTTTTTTTTATGCACATTTAAAATCCTAAAATCAATTCAAACCCAAAAAGTACAGTGGCATATTACACCTATGTGTCGATAGGGATGGTAGCCCCTATTAAGCTATACAGTAATATTCACAAAAAACAAAAATCCTGAATCCTGTAGAACAGGGCTCAAAATTTCAAGTCCTGAGCTACTAGCCAGGCCTTAATAGTTACTCGTCATCTGTTGCCCCACCCCTAATTCTGCCTCTAAGCACGCCCTCATAAATTATCTCATGAAATTACACTGTTAAATGTTTTATGCAGAATTAAGTTACAAAAATAAATATTAACAACAACTTTATCAGTGCAGCCTCACCAGTGGCCATCAATGCAGCCTTACCTGTGCACAGGGATCAGAGAGAGGAGAGCCAGCCAGGTCATCACACAGACCGGGGATCTCCCGCTGTGACCGCTTTGATTTGAATTGCCTGGCGGTCGCAGTGAAAAGTAGTCCCGCCTCCTGGACCGGCTCCTATGATCGCACATCCAGGCATTGCACCAGTGTGCTGTGTATCAAAGAAGCCAGTCCAGGAAGCGGGACTTTGTTTGACAGCAGCCGCCGGGCAATTCATATCAAAGCTGTGTCACAGCGGGAGATCCCCGCTCTGTGTGTGATCCGACCGGCTCTCCTCTTCCTCTCCTCTCCTCTCTTCTTCAGGTTCCTGGACGATCGCTGGGAGAACGGCTCCCATTATACCCCCCACCCCCACCCGAGGCAGCCCTCTACACTCTCCAAGATTTTTTTTTTTTTCAATTTTGAGGTCTGCTGTAAAACCTCAATAATCAGGAATGCCACCATCCCTTTTACATGGGGCTCAAATGGTGGCATTCCCAATTATTAATATTTTACAGGATTTATGTGTTTTTTTTTTTTGTGAATATTACTGTATACCTTAATAGGGGCTATCATCCTCATTAACCCATAGGTGCAAAATGCCACTGTACTTTTTGGGTTTTAATCTTTTGATTGTAAATGTGCATACATTTTTTTATAATTTTTTATCAAATGAATGTTGTGTGCCCATAAAGTCTGTGGACTATGGTCCTAAATAAATTCTTCTGTTTCATAGCAATAGGACACTTGTATGTCTTAAACCAATGAGTACCCATAGTACCTCCCAGTGGTCTCTTGTTGACTACTCATCTTTATTGTAAATGGGGAAGTATGGCAGAAACTCCAGATGGTAAGGACCTAAGTTGGGTACTAGTTGTGAGCAACAACCTCATTTAATATGGAAGTTGGCTATTTAATAACACACAACATATGCTGTACAAAAATGTATATCCAGATGTTGCATTACAATTCATGTCAAAGTTACCCGTGATGGTGCCAAACCAAAGGCCAAAGCCATCTAACAAAGTATAATGGTTTTGTGTAGGCCTTGGTGGGTTACGTTGACTCGACTTCTGTTTCCTTTAAAAAAAAACAAAAAAAAAAAAACATTCATCGGGTTCCACTTCAGGCCGGGTTCACACTGGGGCGACAAACGCTCCGACATTGGGAGCGCATGACGTGTGAAAATCAATGTTTCCCTATGGGAGCCGTCTTAACTGGTCCGACACATGTCGGTCCGACTTTGAAAATGCTCCCTGTACTACTTTGGTCCGACTTTGATCCGACTTCAGCCCATTGACTATCATTGAAGTCGGATCAAAGTCGGACCGCTGTCTTGTATGATCCGACTTTGGCATGCGACTTGTGCTCTGCTGCTCTTGAGGGGGAACTCCAGGCCAAATTTTAAATAAAAAACCGGCATGGGTTCCCCCTCCAAGAGCATTCCAGGCCCTTGGGTCTGGTATGGATTTTAAGGGAAACCCCTACGCTGAAAAACGGGGCCACCCGGAGCATGTGACTGTGATGTCATGAGAAGCCTATATAAATCGCTGCGGAGCGAACAGCCAAGCATTACAGCGGGAGGAAGCGACGTGTCAACATCGAGAAGGAGAAGAGGGAAGAAGACGCCAACGGCGACGACCGGGCCCCTCCACTAGCAAAAGAGCTGGAAGAAGATAGTGGAGGGGCCGGCAGAAGGAAGAAAGAAAGAACCGGAGAGCGAGGGAAGAAGGCGACGGAGAAGACCGGGCCCCGCTAGCAAAAGAGCTGGAAGAAGATAGCGGAGGCCCGGCAGAAGGAAGGAAGAACCGGAGAGCGCGGAGACCCCCGAAGTCGGAAGAAGACCCCCGGAGCTGTGCAATAAATTGCTTTAAAAAGCTGTGTGTGGTTTTTTTTTTATTGCCATTTTTTTTCCACCAGGTGAATGGGTAGGGGTACGATGTATCCCATACTCATTCACATAGGGTGGGGGGCTGGGATCTGGGGGCCCCCTTATTAAAGGGGGCTCCCGGATTCTGATAAGCCCCCCGCCCGCAGACCCCGACAACCAATGGCCAGGGTTGTCGGGAAGAGGCCCTGTCCTCATCAACATGGGGGCAGGGTGCTTTGGGGTGGGGAGGGCCGCAGGTCGCCCCCCTGCCCCAAAGCACCAAAAGCCCCATGTTGAGGGCATGCGGCCTTGTACGGTTCAGGAGGGAGGGGGGGCTGCTCTCTCGTCCCCCCCCCTCTTCCCCTGCGGCCTGCCAGGATGCGTGCTCGGATAAGGGTCTGGTTTGGATTTTGGCGGAACCCCCATGCCGTTTTTTCGGCGTAGGGGGTTCCCCTTAAAATCCACACCAGACCCAAGGGCCTGGTATGGTCTTGGAGGGGGAAACCATGCCGGTTTTTTATTTAAAATTTGGCCAGGAGTTCCCCCTCAAGATTCATACCAAACACAGTGCCTGCTATTGGCGGGGATCCAAGTCGGATCCCCGTTCATTGAAAGTCGGACATATGTCGGCTTCATGTCGCAGGGCAAAGTCGGATCCAAAGAAGGACGGCTGTCGTGTCGCACAAGTGTGAACCCGGCCTCAAGGTTTTGAGAGCCCATAATGAACATTTCATCTGATCCTACGTGCTGAAATTTTAATTTGTTCAGATGAACACAATTTTTTATGTAGTCCTTATTTATATAACAGTGGAAGAAGGTACAAAATGTCTGTTTATCAGCAAAGTCAGGTTTAAAAAAAAAAAAGGATTATACACAGAACCAATATGTCATTGCATTGCCCCCATGGTTATAATTTTTCAAGTTGTTGCTATTCTACAAAAGTTTAACATTGCATTCCCTATTCTAAACAGGTGATGTAAACAGGTTTATGATATAAAAATCAATCAATCAGTAAAGTTCTGCTTGGCTTTGTGCTAATTCAAGAAATTAAGAGTGTAAATTCCACTCTGGCTTTTTTGTATTGTTGCAGGACCATTCAGTCAGTTAGATCATCACAATTTACCAACAACTGTGCAATATGATTGTAAGCCGTATTAGATAAAATGTAACGCTGAAATTTAATCTGCTTATGTTTCACCTTTCCTGGTTCCTCCTTTCTATCAACATGTTAAATGACATTTAACAAACGCTGGTTTCAAATGCAGATTTTCTCACCTCGTCTTTCAGGACAGCACCTGGAGAGCGCAGCTCCACCCCTTTTCCCAGGAAACACTGCAGTCAGTTTTCTTTAAAGACCGGACACTTCCACCATGGCCTCAGTTGTAGTGTTTCCTCCGCCATGGTGGAAGCGCTGCGGGGAACCAGGGGTAATGCTGCGCTCTCTCCAGGTGGAGACAGTATGGGGCATACCTGTTAGTTTTTTTCTTTTGTTCCAGGCCAGCCCAGCACCCCCCCTTACGTGAGGTGGATGCGGCGGTACCTTCTCCCCTTCATACCCGGCGAGGGTTCAGGCTGCGGGAGGGCCCGCTCTCATCAGACCGGCACTGGGGGCATGGAAGGAGGGATGGCGTGCTCCTCAGGAGACGAGCAGCGTCTCTTTCGTTTGTATCCCCATGTTTTCCGGGTCCCGGATGGCGAGCGCGTCATTCCGGCCGGGGGCGGGACTTCCCGTGGTGCGACGCGGCTTCCGGTTCCGGCCGCTGGAACGCAGGGGGAGGAGGCGGCCTTCGGCTGGTGTCATTTCCGGTCCTCACAGCGGTGAAAGGACCGGGAAAATCAAAAAAGGAGCTGTCGGACGCCACTTCAACCTCGCAATGGAAGAGGAACAAGCGGCAGTGGTGGGAACAGGAGCCACTCACACCAGCCAGACCCAGGTAAGCAGGGACAGAGGTCCCTGTATATATACTTTATGGGGTCTTGTATATTCTTTCCCTCCTTTTCTCCCCTGGGGGGAAAGCAAAGGAGCCTGTGCCACTCTCCCTAGAGATTGTTACTAGAGAGTTGGTTTTTTTGTTGTTATGGTGGCTCAGGGGGTGAGACACTAGGTAAGCTGTGCTTATAAATGTAAGGGCTAAAGTGTTAGTTCCTTCCTCTTTTATTTTCCAGCTGATTTAGAAGGTTTTGGTTACTATTATGTTTTAAAAATGTTTTAAATATAGTATGGTGTTGGTGTATTTCAGCTTAAAGCCAAAGACAAAACCAAACACTCCTCTCCTCTTCCCAAGAGGAGATGTCCGTCTTGCAAAGACACGCTTAGGGAAACATGGCCTAAAGCGCTATGCAAGACATGTATTGCAGAGCTGTTAAAAGAGGAAACTGCCTCAGCTGCAGCTGCTGCTCAACCAGGGGAGCTATTAAGCTCCTTCCGAAAGGAACTAGCGGACACTTTTCAGTCATTCCGCTCCCTTTTGGATAGACGTCCGGCGGCCCAGCCAAACAGGAAAGGCAGTTCACCATCCTGTTCTCATCCTAGTACTCCTGCACCCAGAGGGGTCAGCGACTCGGAGGATGAGGAGATAAATGTTGCCACAGGTTCGGATGAAGAAGAGGAAGAAGAAAGGGAAATTTCTTCTTCCCGCTATAGGTTATCCCTGGAGGAAGTAGACGATCTATTAAAAACAATACACACAACGCTTAATATCGAAGAGGATAAGACGCAATTATCCTTACACGATAAGATGTTTCAAGGCATGGGAGAAGTAAAGCAACGGGTGTTCCCAGTGCACAAATACATCTCCGAGACAGTAAAGAGAGAATGGAAGGACCCAGAGAGGGCACCTTTCTTTTCCAGATCCCTCAAGAGAAGATTCCCCTTTGAGGATGATAGTCAGCAGGTTTGGAATAAAAAACCAAGGCTTGACGCAGCCTTTTCGCAGGTTTCAAGGAATACAGACTTGGCCTTCGAGGACATGGGCACCCTAAAAGATGCCATGGACAAGAGGGCAGACTCCCTACTAAAAAAGGCATGGGATTCGACTCTAGCCAACTTTAAGCCAGCAATGGCATCAACCGTGGTAGCGAGAAACTTAGAACACTGGTTGGAGCAATTAAAAACTCACATTGAGGCGGGAACTTCTCGTAAGGATCTACTTGACACGCTGCCTATACTTCAAAAGGCGGTAGGGTACATGGCTGATGCCTCTGCTGAATCTATCAAAATGTCAGCTAGATCAGCAGCCTTGGTCAACTCAGCCCGCAGAGCCTTATGGGTTAAGACCTGGTCAGGGGATATAGCCTCAAAGGCGAAGTTATGTGGTTTGCCTTTTGACGGTGACTTAGTTTTTGGCCCTGATTTGGAAGCCGTACTTAATAGAACGGCTGATAAAAAGAAGGCCTTCCCAATAAAGAAGAAAGTGGTTCCTCAGGGTAAAACTAATTACTCTTTCGTCCATGGACCGACACAGCTTCTCTATTGACAAAGTGGGTATTATCCGTTAATTAGGAGTGACTAGGCAGAAAAACTTGTAAAAAGTGTTGCATCACACCTTCTACAGTACCGCCCAGGGGGCGGACCCTCTGGGTATACCCTCTCAGTCTGCACATCGCAGATCAGTTTTTTTCTGTCTAGCAAGGAGTAGGACATGGCTCCCTTCGGGCTCATTGGTCCGGGGAAAAAAGATATATATATATATATTTTTATTTTTTTGCTACATTTGTTGTTTCCTGCGATCTTCGATCAACTGCCGACTGGGTGACGGGCTGGATCCTCGATCCTTGTAGTCTCCCCAGTTTCGGCCATCGAGCGTGTGCCGACCCTAGCTACGCGCTGGGTTTTCCACGACATGCCCGTCGCTCCACGGGTGGCCGGTGAGCCTACGCTCCAGGGCCTGCATCGGACCGCTCAGCTTCGGCTGACCTTACGGCCGAGTCGCAGCAGCCTGGCCGGTGAGCTTACGCTCCAAGGCTTGCATCGGACCGCTCAGCTTCGGCTGACCTTACGGCCGAGTCGCAGCAGCCTGTCCGGTGAGCGTCATGCTCCAGGGCATACATATGATCGTCCCTTCTGGGTCCAATCACAGCATGCCTGGCCAACAGTCACCTTCCGTGCGCGGACGATGATCTGTTTGGAATGTCTTCCAGCAGAATACATGCAGGATAGGTAAGTAAAACTCCCCTGCCTCGGCTGGGTGATTTAGCTGGACATTCCTGGAGAGATCAAGTAAGTGGTTGTGGCCCCTTTCTTCCCTCTCTCCCTGCCTTTCCCTCCTCCCTGGGCTTCTAGCTAAAGGTTGCTGGGAGCTGGGGGTCACCTAGGGGGTCCCACTGGAGCGGGGCTGGCTGTAACTAACATTTAAAAGAAATGTCATTTTTGCTTACCTGTGTTTCTGTGTCTCCATGCTGTCGGCGGCCATTTTGAGGTGGTCCATGCCAAGTTTGGCCTCTTGTAACTGCCTGGCGGCCATCTTCCTGTAGTTCGGCCACACCCACTGGCCCCTATCAGGTGATCGGCGGCCATGTTTGTCCACCCTGTATGCAGATATTGCCGTTCGGCGGCCATCTTTTTTGTGGGCTATGGCTGCCTGACCTCTATCTTCTGTCGGCGGCCATTTTCTTAGAGCCCACATTATCTTCCATACAGACGGTTTTGGCAACCATTTTGCGAGAGCCTCCGGCCTCTAGGGTGCATTACACTGGCGCGAAAATTCACACAGGAAGTGCTGATAAAAGAAGCAGACTGACACAGCAGCAAGGGGACAGCATCATAGGCGCAGCATAGCAGTACCTATCCAGGGTGGTGAGTCCTCTGGGTGACCCAGCATCTCTGCAGCGCAGGAGGGTGGCCTATTGATATCTTGCCTGGAGCCCTGTGAGTGTCAGCGTGTGGTCAGCATGGCATCTGAGCCAGATGTCTTCTCCCCTGAAACACCAGATTTAGCAGCTGGTGTCCCTGAGGTGTCTATGGACGCTATGTCGGCAATCCTAGAGGCGTTTGCTGCCAGGGTGGAAGCAGCACACGGGAATACAGGGGGTAGTAAACGCCCCATCCCCTGCAAGCTTCTGGGGATAATTCTGGTGCAGAACCAGGTCCAGCTACGGCTCGGGGCCCAGATTCTGACGCACCAGAGACTGCAGACCGTGACCGGACAGTGAGAATGACTCAAAGTCCAGGTCAGTACGCGAGACGGCTTTGGTATCTGACCTTATTACTGCAGTGCGGGATATGCTAAAATTGGAAAATACTGCAGAAGCAGCAGAGACTCCGGTCCACTTGGGTTTCATAGACCTGCCCGCACTGCTAAGGTGTTCCCTTGTGTGTCTTTTGATAAACTCTTATACAAGGAATGGGAGAACCCACTGAGGGTCTTTACAGCCCCAAAGAGGTTTGCGGTACGGTACCCCTTTTGAGGAGAGTTTTCTGAAGAAATGGACCTCTCCCCCCTATAGTGGACCCTCCGGTGTCCAGACTTAATAGAGCCACCACAATTCCTGTAGAAGGGGCTCCTGTTTTCTAGGACCCTGTGGATAAGAAGGCTGAAGCACTCGCTTGCTACCTATACTCAGTGGTAGGCTCGGCAGTACGCCCGGCATTGGCGGGGGCCCTAGTGTCTCACACACTTACTGAATGGGCAAGATTGCTACTCCAGGGATTAAGGAGCGAGATGCTCCTCCTGATGAGATAACATTGGCCGACCTGTTGGTCCAGGGCCTTAGGTTTGTCTGCGAGTCAGACATGAATACTATTCCCCTGCTGTCTAAAACTTCGGTTTATGCAGTAGCAATACGCCACCTGATCTGGCTAAAAGGCTGGTCTGCGGACCAGACTTCCAAGAAAGCCCTGTTGGATCTGCCTTTTAAGGGCGACAGACTTTTTGGGGCTTCTCTGGATGACATCATCAAGGATGCCACAGGAAGTAAAAGCACTTTGCTTCCCCAAATTAGCAAGGGTAAGGGGCCACGCCAAGGGCAAGGGCCCTCCTTTACTGCACACAAGTGGTTTTTTCGTCCCCCTAGGGCGACAGGGAAAAGACCCCAGGCCGATAAAGCGCCTGCCCAAGGACAAAAGCGTCCCTGGTCCCGCATACCCAATAAGCCTGCGGACAAATTTGCGTCCGCATGAAGGTCCACCCCCACCCAGCTCTCGGGTGGGGAGACGTCTTCGCAAATTCGCGACTCAGTGGACAGCACTAATCTCCGACAGGTGTGTTTGCGAAGTAATCTCCTCAGGCTACAAGATAGTTTCTCTCTTGTCCACCGGACAGATTCAACACCTCCAATCTCCAGCTACTACCGACCCGTCGGGAGGCCCTGTATGGGGCGGTCCAGGGTCTACTGGAACGCGGGGTAGTTATTCCAGTTCCAGAACTGGAACGGGGTTTTTACTCAAATCTGTTCATTGTGCCGAAGAAGGAGGGGGTTCGTCCAAGCTTGGATCTCAGAGCCCTCAATTGCTTTGTGAAGGTACAAAGTTTTCGGATGGAGTCGGTTCGATCTGTAGTCACGGCTCTCCATCCGGGGGACTTTCTGGCCTCCTTGGACATCAAGGACGCATACCTGCATGTCCCCATATACTCCAGACACCAGAGGTTTCTGCGATTTGCTATCGGGAAGAACCACTACCAGTTTGTGGCCCTCCCGTTTGGCCTTGCCTCAGCACCCAGGACGTTCACCAAGGTGCTCGCTCCGATTCTGGCACTTCTAAGACAGCGGGGTATCGCTATCACAGGTTACTTGGACGACCTTCTGCTGAAGGGCCCTTCAAGCTCAGAATTAGAGGTAAGCGTGTCCATTACCTGTCAGACTCTTCGAGACTGTGGTTGGATACTAAACACGCAAAAGTCAGTATTGGTGCCCACTCAACGCCTAGTGTACCTGGGGTTGATTCTGGATTCCTCAGAGGCAAAGGTATTCCTCCCTGTGGAGAAGTTGCAGACCCTCCGGGCTGCAGTACGGCAGCTGACTTCCAGGAATTGGTCGTCACTCCGTTTTTGCATGCGAGTGTTGGGCCTCATGGTAGCCTCCTTCGAGGCGGTCCCATATGCTCAATACCACACTCGAGTGTTACAGAGGGAAGTTCTGTCCAGATGGAACAGATGCCCTTCATCTCTGGATTATCAAATCCGAGTGAGCCACCTAGTCAGGAGATCCCTGGTATGGTGGCTGACAGCACCGGCTCTAATGGCCGGGAAGTCATTTCTTCCGGTTTACTGGATAGTGATCACGACGGACGCCAGCCTTACAGGTTGGGGGGGAGTCTGGGGTGTCCAGTCGGCGCAAGGTCGCTGGACCCCAGAGGAAGCCCTCCTGCCGATCAATGTCCTGGAGATCCGGGCGATCAAGCTGTGCCTCTTCAAATGGTCTCAGAGACTGCAAGGGCGTCCAGTCAGGATCCAGTCAGACAACGCCACAGCAGTGGCATATGTCAATCATCAAGGAGGAACAAGAAGCTCAGCTGCAGCATCGGAGATCGCTCGCATCCTGAAGTGGGCAGAGAGGAGCGTACCGGCACTGTCGGCCGTGTACATTCCGGGTGTGGAAAACTGGCAGGCGGACTACCTGAGCCGCCAGATGCTGGACCAGGGAGAATGGTCCTTACACCCGGAGGTGTTCCAACTCCTCTGCCAAAGATGGGGCACACCAGACGTAGATCTTCTGGCTTCCCGACTCAATCGGAAGGTATTGAGGTTTGTGGCCCGGTCAAGAGACCCATGGGCAGACGCAACGGACGCGTTGGTAGCATCGTGGGGCCAGTATCGGCTAATCTATGCCTTCCCTCCCTTAAGGCTTCTTCCTCTTCTGCTCCGCAGAGTGGAGGCAGAGGGAATTCCAATGATCCTAATCGCTCCAGATTGGCCTCAGCGTCCTTGGTACGCCGATCTAGTACGTCTGGTAGCAGACGTCCCCTGGCGCCTACCACTACGGAAGGACCTGCTGTCGCAAGGTCCCATATTCCATCCTGCTTTACAGTCATTGGCTTTAACGGCATGGCTGTTGAGAACCAGGTACTGAGAGACCGGGGCCTGTCAGACTCAGTAATTTCTACTATGAGAAGTGCTCGGAAACCGTCCTCTAGGAAGGTCTATCACCGCACTTGGAGGGCCTACATCTCCATGTGTGAGGAAATGAAATGGCATCCGCGTACCTATTTGGTTTCCAGAATCCTGCTGTTTTTACAGCATGGGGTAGACAAAAGGCTTGCCCTAAGTACGATTAAGGGACAGATATCTGCCCTGGCTGTCTTTTTTTCAGCGACCCCTGGCGACTCACTCTCTCGTGAGTACATTTGTGCAGGGGGTTCGACATGTGGCCCCTCCGGTCCGCCCCCCGTTACCTCCGTGGGACTTGAACCTGGTCCTCTCGGTGCTTCAGAAGGCACCGTTTGAGAATATTAGAGATATTCCCCTGTTGACACTTTCTCAGAAGGTGGTCTTTTTGGTGGCTGTTACGTCAGTTAGACGAGTCTCTGAGCTGGCAGCCTTGTCCTGCAAGGCTCCCTATTTGATTTTCCACAAGGATAAGGTGGTGCTGCGGCCGCAGCCTTCCTTTCTTCCGAAGGTCGTTTCGGCTTTTCATCTCAACGAAGACATTGTACTTCCATCCTTGTGTCCTCAGCCGTCGAATCCTAAGGAGTCGGCGTTGCATTCCTTGGACGTTGTCCGAGCTTTGAGAGTATACATATCTGCTACTTCCCTGTTCCGGAAGTCAGACTCACTGTTTGTTTCGGTGGCTGGTCCCAAGAAGGGCCAAGCAGTCTCATCGGCCACCATCTCTAGGTGGATCCGACAGATAGTAATCCAGGCTTACGCCTTAAAGGGTCAGGCGCCCCCCTTTCCTGTCACGGCGCATTCGACCAGGGCAATAGGTGCCTCTTGGGCTTTCCGACATCAAGCGTCTGTTTCCCAACTATGTAAAGCGGCGACTTGGTCGTCCGCTCACACTTTCACAAAATTCTACAAAGTTGATGTAGGTGCATCTTCGGATGCCTCTTTCGGCCGCAAGGTTTTGCAGGCGGCTGTTTAGAGTTATAACTCCTCCGTTGGAGGAGTGCTGTTTTGTGTTTTGGGGTGAAGTTTGTTTTTATGCTGTTACCACCCCTCGTTTTTTTCTCTGACACTGCTTTGGGACGTCCCACTTTGTCAATAGAGAAGCTGTGTCGGTCCATGGACGAAAGAGTAAATAGGATTTTTTACTCACCGTAAAATCCTTTTCTCTGAGTCCATGGACCGACACAGCACCCACCCCTCCTTTTAAGTTTGTACTGCTTTTTGACGAACTGATCTGCGATGTGCAGACTGAGAGGGTATACCCAGAGGGTCCGCCCCCTGGGCGGTACTGTAGAAGGTGTGATGCAACACTTTTTACAAGTTTTTCTGCCTAGTCACTCCTAATTAACGGATAATACCCACTTTGTCAATAGAGAAGCTGTGTCGGTCCATGGACTCAGAGAAAAGGATTTTACGGTGAGTAAAAAATCCTATTTTTCGTGCTTTTCGGCAAACCGAGGTTAAAAAAGACACGGGCTATAAAAGACCTTGGAGGTCCCAGAGAGGGAGAGGAAAGTCAGGGGTACTATTCCGCCCTCCTGGCCAAACCACAAACACCCAGTGACAGTCCGCCAACGGTGGGAGGAAGGTTACAGGCCTTTCTTCCACAATGGAAGACAGCGACGTCCAGTCCATTTGTCCTCAAAATAATATCAGAGGGCTACAGGCTGGAATTCTCGCAACCCCCTCCAAACCGTTTTTATGTAACCCGGACTCCTCGAGACCTGGAGAAGTCTATAGGGATGTCATCCTTACTGGAAGAACTCATCCAGCAAGAGGTAATTATAGCTGTTCCCCCCGAAGAGGAAGGGATAGGGTGCTATTCACACATCTTCCTAGTGAAGAAGACGTCAGGAAAATTCTGGTTGATCTTGAACCTGAAGATACTAAACAGGTCCATCAGATACAAAAGGTTCAAGATGGACACAATTTTCTCAGTGAAACATCTCCTGACGCCAGGTTGTTTTATGGCATCCATAGACCTGAGGGATGCGTACCTACACGTTCCTATAGCGCCAATATCACAGAAGTATCTGCGATTAGCAGTAAAGACGGGAGACTCGATCTCACACCTGCAGTTCAGAGCCCTCCCTTTCGGACTGTCATCCTCACCAAGGATATTTACAAAGGTCATAGCAGAGGCTCTAGCACCCCTCAGATTAAAGGGGATATCAATAGTGCCATATCTGGACGACCTCCTGATATTTGCCAAGACAAGGGAGTTATTGGCGAAAGATCTAAAAGAGACGAAAAGACATCTCGAGAGTCTCGGATGGATCATAAACCAAGAAAAATCAAAAATGATCCCTTCCCAGACGATAACATTTCTTGGATATACAATAAATTCCATACAGGAAAGACTTTTTCTCCCAGAGGAAAAAATAGAGAAACTCCAGAGGGCAGTAAAGGGGACTCAAACAAATCTGCCGATGACAATCAGAGCAGCCATGTCAGTCCTAGGCCTACTCACCGCCTCAATACCAGCGGTACAATGGGCACGTCTGCATGCGAGAGACCTCCAGCAGACAATTCTCAGGAATTGGTCCTACGGAGAGTCGCTGGAAAAATTGATAAAAATACCCCCTCAAGTTCAGAGAAAGCTGTGGTGGTGGAGGAAGCAAGCAAATTTAGACAAAGGCCTGCTTTGGACTTTCCCTGTAGAACACAGATTGACAACGGACGCAAGCTTCTGGGGGTGGGGTGCTCATCTGGATGGACAGATGGCCCAAGGAACATGGTCAAACAGAGAAGCCCGGAGATCCTCCAATTGGAGAGAATTGAGGGCCATTCTACTGGGACTATGGGCGTTCAAGAAACAAGTCCTGGGTCACCACATTCAGGTGTTATCAGACAATGCCACGGCAGTGGCTTATATAACAAGGCAGGGAGGCACGAGGAGCAGAGTGTTGCTATCCTCAGCCCTCCACATTTTGGCCTGGGCAGAATCCAATCTAGCCTCCTTGACGGCGGTACACCTAAAGGGAGATCTGAACCAAATAGCAGACTTCCTAAGCCGAGAAAGAGTACTGGAATCAGAATGGAGTCTGAATCCGGTAGTATTCCAGAAGATAACAGGAAGATGGGGAGTTCCCCAAATAGACCTGTTCGCATCCCACGCCAATGCGAAGGTGGAAACATACTTCTCCCTAAACAGGCAAGATCAAGCGGAGGGTCTAGATGCACTGGCACAACCATGGACCTTCCACTTGTGCTACGCTTTTCCCCCCTTCCAAATGATCCCATTGGTCCTCAAAAAGCTACAGAAGGAGCCTACAACATTAATCCTAGTAGCCCCATTCTGGCCCAAAAGGACTTGGTTTTCAACCATCCAGAGGATGGCGGTGGAACCCCATTGGTTTCTTCCTTTACAGAAGGACCTTTTAACACAGGGGCCCCTACAACATCCCAATATCAAGCACCTCAGACTAGCTGCTTGGCTACTGAGGAGCAAATCCTAAAAAAGAGGGGCTTGTCCAATAAACTAATTTCAACATTATTGGACAGCCGAAAAAAGGTCACCAGAGCGATCTATTTCAAAGCTTGGAAATGTTTTAATTCCTGGTGCAGAGAAAAGATCCGTTCACCAAAGGAGACTATCTCTGTATTAGAATTTCTCCATGAGGGAATGGAGAAGGGGTTGGCGATTAGCACCCTAAAGGTGCAAGTAGCCGCCTTATCGGTGTTCCTGGAGAGACAACTATCTCAGGACCCCCTTATCGTTAGATTTTTTAAGGCACTGACCAGAGTTAGGCCAGTACCCTTTAAGTTCTTCCCAAAATGGGACTTATCTCTGGTGCTACAGGGTCTGACAAAAAGACCCTTTGAACCTCCGGAGGAAGCAACGATTAAATTTTGGTCCCTGAAGGTAGCACTCTTAGTGGCAGTTACCTCAGCTAGGAGAGTGAGTGATCTACAGGCCCTGTCAATCATAGAACCTTTCCTTTCTATATTTCCAGACCGGGTAGTGCTGAGAACTGACCCGGGCTTCCTACCAAAAGTGGCAACGGTATTCCACAGGTCACAGGAAATAGTTCTCCCTTCCTTCTGTCCTACACCAGTGGGCACGAAAGAAGAAGCCTTTCACAGCTTGGATGTAAGGAGGTGCATACTGCACTATCTAAAGATAACAAGTGAATTCAGAAGATCGAATTCCCTGTTTATTTTGTTTTCTGGCCCACGTAAAGGTTATAGTGCGTCCAAAAATACCATAGGTAGGTGGCTACGAATGGCTATCGGCGAAGCCTACAGAGCTTCAGGGATAGAACCTCCCACAGGAGTAGGGGCTCATTCAACCCGGGCAGTAGCAACATCCTGGGCAGAACGAGCTGGAGCTTCGCCGGGAAGAATATGCAAGGCGGCTACGTGGACAAGCTTCTCCACTTTCACCCGCCATTACAGGTTGGATTTACTCTCTGCATCTGAGCAATCATTTGGCAGAAAGGTCCTACAGGCAGTGGTCCCACCCTAGAGTAAGTACTCTTTTATCATCTCCAGGTGCTGTCCTGAAAGACGAGGTGAGAAAACCTGTTAGACTTACCGGTAACGGTATTTCTACGAGTCTTTCAGGACAGCACCGATGACCCGCCCTAAAGTAATGATAAGATGTGGTGTTATTGCTATGTTCTGCTTATCTAATTTCAGCATGGCTGGAGGTACTCTTAAACAACTGAGGCCATGGTGGAAGTGTCCGGTCTTTAAAGAAAACTGACTGCAGTGTTTCCTGGGAAAAGGGGTGGAGCTGCGCTCTCCAGGTGCTGTCCTGAAAGACTCGTAGAAATACCGTTACCGGTAAGTCTAACTGAGGTTTTTTTTCTGCGCATGAATTTGCAATGTGTATGCAGTTTTCTGCACGGGGAAAAAAAACTGACATGACCTCAACATTGGTGTGAACAGGGCACATATCTGACGTGCATGAAAACTGATGTTAGCGTGCATAAAAACTCACTGAAACGCATATGAAAACTGATGTGAAATCTGCGTGGTTTACCCATCAGTTTTCATGCACGAAAGGTATGAACGAGCCCTTAGTAAACAGAATTTGAAGTACATTATTTCACAATTACAATCCTGTAGTTGGCATCAACTTGCCAGCAACAGGAATGGACGGGTAGAGACTACTCACCTGCTCCCACAGCATTATTCTCTCAGCCAAGCTGCACTGTGTGTGTGTCAATGGATGCACTCAGCTGGGTTCGGGAGCGAGCCCGCAGGTGCACCACTATGGGGAGCAGCTTCCTATATTAGTATAGGACCCCGGAAGAAGAGGTTGCACAGAGCAGGTAATTATTACACGTTTGTTACTTAAAGCGGAGTTCCACCCATATAAAAGTCAGCAGCTACGAAGCCCCGAATCCTCTCCACGGCGCCGGCATTCTGAATGTGGGTGCCCGGCTGCGCGCTGTGATTGGCCGGGCAATCTTCTTGGACCTGTGACGTGTCCCATAAGATTGCAGGAAGGGAGGGGGAGAGGTGAACGTCCTTCTGGAGCCCCGGGAGGAGGTGGGAGCTGGGTGCCTCTAAAAAGAGGGTATCTGCCCCCCCCCCCCTCCGGTTTAAAAAAAAAAAAAAAAGCAACCAAAACCCTGAGCATTTACAACCACTTTGTCATAATGTGCTGGTATGACAGACTCGTCTGCAAACTGAAACCCCCCCCAGTGCTACAGTGTCATGGCACAAACACACTGTCAGTTTTCCCTTCATGGTTAGGTGATGGTGTCTCTTTAAAGCAGAACTGAACTCTGTAAAAAAATACTCACCACCACCTTCCAGTGGTGCAGCGGTTTAATCTCTTGCAGGCTGCTATCCTTTTCTTCTACCCTAGGTTACTTCTGGGTGCCTGGTTTTCAGGTTTGATTGGTCAGGTGTGCTTTAGGCTACCACAATAAAAGGCCACTCTAAGGGCACGTTCACACTGGGGTGTTGGGGCGTCGGCAAGCCCTCATGCTTTCACACTGGAGTGACAGGAGAGGCGCTTTGCAGGTGCTATTTTAGCGCTATAGCACCTGTAAAGCGCCTCAGTAGAAAAGTGGCCTAAAATGTGCAGTTTTACTGTATTGGGGGTGTCAGGTCACCATACTCCTGCTCACAGCAGCGGCAGCACTTGACAGCAGATGGAAAACTCGGCTGGGGTGCCAACATCGCTGGATTCGAGGACAGATAACTGTGTCCTAATATTATGAGTTGGGTGGAACTCTGCTTTAAAGACCAGCACTGAGCTCAGGAAGGAGATAAAATAATTCCTGTAGGGTCTTAGGTCTGCCATAGTGATTTTTCTTTCCTGTAACCACGGGATGCAGGAAAGAAAATTGCTTGATTCCCCCATCAACACAGACCGTGTTGACAGGGAAATCCCTGCCGCTGAGCCATGGGGGGGGGAGCCGAGCCGTCTCTGCCGGGAGAACACAGTGATTATGGCTAGCGAAATAAAGCTAGAAATCCCTCCACTCTAAAGCCTGCAATGGACGGTTTGAATGTACTATTGATCGATCAACTTGGGTACAACCAGTCTGCCAGATTTTCCATGCGATTTTTGCATGCGCCTGTTATAGCCACTACAGTAATCACTGTGTTCTCCCGGTAGGGACATCTTAGCCCCCCCCATGTCCCGGGAGAACACAATAGCTCCACAGGAGGGATTCCCCCGTCAACACTGGCTGTAATGATGGGGGAATAGACTGCTTGTGCTCTGGGCATTATTTGCCCCTGGGCGCATACTTGCACCTATACCTTCCTCCTGCATAAAAACGCCAGAATCGCATGCATTAGGGATAAACGCCCAGTGTATAAATGAGGCCTAATGCTGTTGTGTCTAATGAGACTTTTTTTCTCCCCTTGCTGCAAAGGGACAGAAACCAACAGGCGATCACATTGTCCCAAGTAATTTGTAGTATCTGATTAGTAAATAATAATCATCAAAAAAGATAAACAATAGAATGCCCTTTTTGCAAGAATCATTCTGTTCTTAAAAAGCCCCCCAGTAATAAAGGGATTAATTAAAGTCTAAAATGATTAAAAAACAGAACTCCAGTTGTTAATATTTGGCCTTGGGTCCATGTTTATGTGGAGCAGAGCTTGTTGCCTGTTGTAGACTCAGAGTAGCGTGTTTTAGGAGATAAATTACAGGATGACAGGGTATAGGCTGTAGGATATACATTACAGGCATATGTTTCACGGGTATCCATTTTAGCTTGTTTTACACTGTATGGGGAGTCAGCATGCCAGTTGTTCTAAACAGATTTGGGCTCAACGAGGTTCAAAAATTGTTGGCTAAGCACAGACCAAACATAATATGCAAAATGAGCCACTATTTACTATTTGCTCATACCATTGACAAATATATAAATGTGCATATTGCCAGATCATGACAGGTACACTTCATAAAATTGGACTAAAGTAACTGAGGCTTCTTTATTTTTGCACCAGTGCCCACGTTATACCGTGGCTCCTGGTGTGTGCTGTAAAGGGAGTTGTGCCAATGCATCATTTTTCCAACTATATCGAACTGTATCAGTGTGCTGTTTTCATCTATCTTTATTCACTGTGTAGTGAGTTGTGATGTGAACTCGTAGGACTTGAGGCCTTGTATATGCACTGAAATGGCGTTGGGCAAGGAGCCCAGTGCAACCCAACACATATTGTGCAAAGGGTTAGGTCACCTTTACAAAATACTGCCTAATGCTGGTAAGGTACTGCCAGGCATTGGATAGGAGTAATTTTCTACCAAAAAGGAAAACACGTCTATTGTCCTAAGGGAGAGGAGCTGAAAGTGAGAGATACGTCCTAGAAAGATTAGGTTTTAAAGGACGTATCTTGCGCTCTAAAACTTCAAGTCGTTTTAAACACTTACATACATACACACACATATATATATATATATATATATATATATATGTGTGTAAGTGATGTGACTGCCCTCAGGTGATTCACAGAGATGAAACAAAGCCTCCTACATAAGTTGTATCTGTCGATCTGCAGCGCTCTCTTCTCTACATTCATTCAAAGTGCTGGATTTATAAAGCTTAAATTTTATAGTAAAGAAAAAAAAGGGGGGGGGCATAGAGCTGAAATTACACTCTGCAGAGCTCAGTGAGGAGAGCTCTGAGAGCTGATTGGAGGAAAGGGACACATCCCCTTCACACAGCACCCAGGAACAGAGCTGAGGCTGTCAATAAGCTGGAGGTCTCTCCCCTGCAACCAGTTTTCTCTTCTAGTGTCAGGAAAACTGGTCAGAAGTGATTCTTGCTGATAGCAGAGGAAGGAAGCAACAGACAGAAATGACACTTGGTTATCTTAAGACAAGTGCACAGTATGGAGGGATTGCTTTGCTTATATTTCATGTCTTGTTTACAACCACTTTAAAGGGTTTATTCGCCTTTCAGTAAAGACAGCCGAGTTGTGTGTGTGTGTGTGTGTGTGTGTGTGTGTTTTACTTTTAAGGGTTAGTTTACCTTTTACCAAAAATTGCCTATTTAGATAAAGGGCGCCTGTGGATTAAAACAAACTGTTCAGCTCTCTGACTAAAGGTAAATAATGTTTTTGCTATAGGTGTAGGCCAATTTACATACCTTCCAAAGCCTGATTAGAATAGGATGTTGCTAAGTAAGGCTTCGTTATTACTGTTCACCACCGCCATGACGGGAGTGAGCTCTTCCTCTGATTTAAACCTCCTCGCATGCGCTTTCTCTCCCCTGAGGCTCTGAGCTCCATAGTCTGAGAGCTCCTGTGATGGTGGAGGTGAGCAGTAATAGCTGAGCCTTGCTTGGCAACGTCCTGAGAGTTTTCAGGTCAGGCTTCATGAGGTATGTAAATGGTCTACATCTGCAGTGCCTTGAAAAAGTATTTATACCCCTTGAAATTTTCCACATTTTGTCATGTTACAACCAAAATCGTAAATGTATTTTATTGGAATTTTATGTGATAGACCAACACAAAGTGGCACATAATTGTGAAGTGGAAGGAAAATGATAAATGGTTTTCAAATTCTTTTTACAAATAAATATCTCAAAAGTGTGACGTGCATTTGTATTCAGCCCCTTTTACTCTGACACCCCTAACTAAAATCTAGTGAAACCAATTGCCTTCAGAAGTCACCCAATTAGTGTAATTTAATCTCAGCATAAATACAGCTGTTCTGTGATGCCCTCAGTGGTTTGTTAGAGAACCTTAGTGAACAAACGGCATCATTAAGGCCAAGTAACACACCAGACAGGTCAGTGATAAAGTTGTGGAGAAATTTAAAGCAGATTTAGGTTATAAACAAAATATCCCAAGCTTTGAACATCTCATGGAGCACTGTTCAGTCCATCATCCGAAAATGGAAAGAGTATGACACAACTGCAAACCTACCTAGACATGGCCGTCCATCTAAACTGACAGGCCGGGTAAGGAGAGCATTAATCAGAGAAGCAGCCACGAGGCCCATGGTAACTCTGGAGGAGCTGCAGAGATCCACAGCTCAGTTGGGAGAATCTTTCCACAGGACAACTATTATGCCGCGTACACACGATCGGTTTTCCTGTTGGAAAAAGTCTGAGAGCCTTTGGTCAGGAATCCCGACCGTGTGTATGCTCCATCAGACTTTTTTCATCTGTAAAACTGCTGGAAAAAGATAGAGCAGGTTCTCTATTTTCCCGTTAGGAAAAAAACTGATCGGAATTTCCGATTGTGTGTACCAATCCGACGCCCTAAATTCCGACGCATGCTCGGAAACAAATCGACGCATGCTCGGAAGCATAGAACTTACTTTTTTCGGCTCGTCGTCTTTTACGTCACCGTGTTCTTTGCGGTGAGAAGTTCACCGAACTTTTGTGTGACCGTGTGTATGCCAGGCAGGCTTGAGAGGAATTCCATCGGAAAAACCATCCAACTTTTTTCTGACGGGAAAACCGATCGTGTGTACGGGGCATTAGTCGTGAACTCCAAAAATCTGGCCTTTATGGAAGAGTGGCAAGGATAAAGCCATTGTTGAAAGAAAGCCATAAGAAGTTTTGGTTGTAGTTTGTGAGATGCCATGTGGGGGGACACAGCAAACATGTGGAAGAAGGTGCTCTGATCAGATGAGACCAAAATGGAACTTTGTGACCATGTGTTAGAATGGCCCAGTCAATGTCCAGACCTAAATCCAATTGAGAATCCTGTGGCAAGACTTGAAAACTGCTGTTCACAGACAATCTCCATCCAATCTGACAGAGCTTGAACAATTTTGCAAAGAAGAATGGGCAAAAATGTCACTCACTCTAGAAGATGTACAAAGCTTGTAGCGACATCCCTAAAAAGACTAATTGCAGCGAAAGGTGGTTCTACAAAGTATTGACTCAAGGGGGCTGAATACAAATACACGCCACACTTTTCACATATTTACCGTATATACTCGAGTATAAGCCGAGTTTTTCAGCACATTTTTTGGTGCTGAAAATGCCCCCCTCGGCTTATCCTTGAGTCACCTTTTTGCGCCTGATCTCCCGGACTTTGGGGACCCGGTACCGGCCAGCCGTGGCACACATGTAGCCCCACTTTTCCTCTACAAGTATGCAAAGTTTGTTGTCCGGGGGACCTACAGCCAGGGAACACCAATTTTTCAAAGCTAGGCACCTCTTCCATAGACTCCCATGTTAAACGTCAGTCTAGGCATGGACACAGTGAGGCATGCACATGGACAAAGTGAGGCACAGTGAGGCATGCACATGGACAAAGTGAGGCATGCAGATGTACAGCCCCTGGATGACGACAGGTTTGTCGAAACGACGTAGGGAGGAGCGGCGTGCTGACGTCACCACGATACGAATCCCGGAAGCGACGGGTAGTGAGAGCCGGCCGGCCGCACATTAAACCACCGCTGTTTTTACTAAAATACACTGTAAGTGCAATTTTTTATAATAAATGCTTTTTATATACTGGATTACGCTATGGGGTTTTCTCTTTTACCCTAAATGTGACCCACGGAGCTGCCTGGTGAACTAACAGATTGGAACCTAGAGGAACAGAGAGCACAGGGAGAGCCAATTATAGCCCTTGGCGGGGATAACAGCCACCCATTCAGACTGATCTCTTTCAGGGATCAGAACTTCCGGTAAGCAGCCTAAAAGTGATAAGGTGGTGGATTCCTTTTCTATCATATCATCACTCCTTCTATGGTGTTCCAACGTTTTGAAGTCACTTATGCAGTTTTGAAGAGCCTTGGAATCTTCTGTTTCTTTCTGGGGACTTTTGTTATTTATGGACTATCTCTGAATCCTTTTTTGCATGCCAATATTAAGGAATACAGTTCAAGTACCATCCATTACCCAGAGACGTATAGAGCAATATTTCTCTTATCCATGGACTGACACGGTGTCTCTTTACACTTTACACGTGGGTTATGTCCCTGCTTGCAGGAGAAGACCTAGGCAGAATGTGAGATGTTATACATACATTCTAAAAGCCAGAGCTGAACAGCCCCACCCAGGGGGCGGTCCCTCCGGGCATAACCCTCCCACTACAGTCAGCAGACTTCAGTTTTTTTCTGCCTAGCAGAAGGAGAAGACGTGGCTCCCTCAGGAGCCAGTCTCCTGACCTATTTTATTCCTTTTTGGAATTCTTTTTTATTTTATTTTTGAGAATCTTTTATCAACTGTCGGCTGGGCAACAGGTTGGGTACAAGATATCCTCGTAGTCTTCCCTGTCCGACCATCGAGCGTGCTGATCCTCGCCTTCTGTGCGTGAGACTCAGTTCACGACAGGCCCCATGATTCCAGGGGTGGCCGGGTTTGCTTTCATGCTCCCACGGTCCTCTCAAGACTGAACAGCTCCTGACTGACTGTATCTTTCGCGGTGGACCGGGCCGACAGCTACTCAGTACTGCACTGTGATAGTCCTGTCAGAAACACCAGTGGGTCCCTCAGGGGACGGGTAAGTAGTCTCTCCTGCCTGCAGGTGAGTACAAAGGGCTGTGTGTTTCTCTGTGGGGGATTTTCCCTGTCTCCCCCTGTATTTTATTGTCGCTCTCTGTCACCATTACTGGCGCTGGCTGTGTGGGGTGCTTGGGGGTCACACTGTTCTTGGGGGGCTCATGCTGGTCTGCAATGTATGCCTTGGGGCTTTTTTGTGTGTTTTTTTTTGGGGCCTGAGCGCCGAGTGGCGCTGTGCGTGTGTGCTGTTTCCTTTTAACTGCGTCATGGTGGCCATCTTGCCGCGGATCGCCTCAGTGAAGTGCGGCGGCCATTTTCTTGTAGCCCGCGCGCTTTTCAGCACTAGTTTGGCCTCTAGCGCTGCTGTAGCAGCGCGAATCTCCTCAGTCTCCTCACAGCTCACCAGCGCTGACACAGCGCGGTACAGACAGCGGAACTAAGCGGCCCCTGGTCCGGTTTGGTGAGTCCCCTGGGCGCCCCCTCCTCAGTCAGCACAGCCTGTGGGTGGACTTTTTATCTGAGAGAGTCTCAGAGGGGGACAATATGGAGTCTGTGTCACCAGCTTCCCCAAAAAATGTCAGTGGCAACAGGCAGTGCTTCAGCACCTGCGGTCCCTATGGACCTGTTGTGGGCAGCCCTGGAATCAATTTCTGACCAGGATGGGAGCTGTGTGCAAGCGCAAGGTACAAAAAAGGCGCCCTCTCCCCACTTTATCTACTCGAGGGCAGTGCGCTGATTCAGATATGGGCCTAGCCACTATCGCTCAGGACCCTAGTTCTGAATGTATGGATGGTTTTGAACAGGACATTCCTTATGAGGGAAACTCCAGTTCTGAGTCAGTAAATGACAGGGCGCTTGTTAGTGTGCTCATGACTGCGGTGAGGGACACTCTCAAGCTCAAATGCTGCGGATGCAGAACCTCAGGCGGATACTGTCTCCTTTGGTTCTTTTAAGGCCAGGTCTTCTAAAGGGGTTTTTTCCATTGTACTTTCTTTGACCAGCTCATTGATAAGGTCTGGAAAAAGCCGCAGAAGCATTTTTTATGGTCCCGCGGCGTTTGTCTATCAGATACCCCTTTGAAGATGCCCTACTTAAAAAGTGGGCTTCTCCCCCAGTGGTCGACCCTCCAGTCACCCTGTTGAACAAGGCCATCACTCTCCCGATGGAGGGGACTCCTGCAGTAAGGTCCCCACTGACAGGAGGTCAGAGGTGGTGCGCATAGCCATGTTTGCCTTGTTGGGATCCGCCCTACGGCCTGTGGTAGCGGCGACCCTTGTGTTTTAAAACACTTACAGGTTGGGCAAAAATGTTGCACCTAGCTGTACAGGAGCATAATCTTCCTCCAGACACAGTTACTCTGGCCCACCAACTGGGCAGGGCCTGGTTTATGTGTGCGACACCACGTTGGACGCGGGCCCTTTAACATCCAGGGCCTCTGTCCCGACGGTGGTATGGCGTCGTCTTATCTGGTTGAAATGCTGGTCTGCTGACCTAGCCTCTAAGAAGCTCCTGACGTATCTACCTTTTTATAGGTAGTAGACTTTTCGGTGCTGCTCTGGATGTCATCGTCAAGGATGTCATGGGAGGTAAAAGCACTCTTCTTCCTTAGACTGGCAAGGGTAAGGGGGCCCGCCGCAAACAGGGCCTTTTTCCTTTCCAGCAAACAAGGGTTTTTTTCGCCAGTGGAGTCCACAGGTAGGTCCTCACAGACTGACGGAGTGCGGCTGGTGGGCACAAGCGCCCCTGGGTGCGTAAACCAAACAAGCGGCTCCCGAGCCCGCCTCCGCGTGAGGTCTTGCCTCCGCCCGACTCTGGGGTGGGGGGACGACTTCGCAGGTCACGAAATCGGTGGTCCTCCCGAATCTCCGACTGGTGGGTGTGCGAGGAGGTCACCTCAGGATACAGGATAGTATTCCGATCCTGGCCCCCAGACAGATTCTTTCCCTCAAATCTTCCTCTCCTTCCTACCTGTTGGGCAGCCCTCTTGGGGGCTGTACAGGATTTGATCAGGTCCGGAGTGATTGTGCCGGTTCCGTCACAGGAGAGTTTTCAGGGATTCTACTCAAATCTGTTTGTCGTCCCAAAAATAGGACGTGGTTCGACCTATCCTGGACCTCAAGGCCCTGAATGCCTTCGAGAGGGTGCAGAAATTCCGCATGGAATCCTTTCGCACGGTGATCGCTACACTCCACAAAAGGGATTCTCTTCTGGCGTCCTTGGACTTCAAGGACGCCTACTTGCATGTTCCGATCTGCGCAAGTCACCGGAAGTTTCTGCGCTTTGCAATCGGCGAAGTCCACTATCGATTGTGGCTCTTCCTTTCGGCCTAGCCTCGGCACCAAGGTGCTTGCTCTGGTTCTAGCCTTCTGTTACAGCGAGGTATTGCTCTCGTGGGCTATCTGGACGATCTTCTGCTAAGAGCAGAAAGTGGATCAGACTTAGAGGACAGGTGACTATCATCAATTAGACCCTCAGGGACTCGGGTGGTTCCTGACCATTCTGGAGTCAGTCCTGGTCCCGACTCAGTGTCTGGAGTATCTAGTTCTGATTCTGGACTCCTTGGAGGCAAAGGTATCCTACCTCTGGAGAAGTTGCTGACACTTCAGTCTGCGGTGCGGGTGCTGACATCCCAAAGATGGTTGTCAATCCGTTTTTTGCATGAGAGTCCCGGGACTCGTGGTGGCCTCCTTCGCGGCCGTTCCGTATGCCCAATCACACACCAGGGCATTGCAGAAGGAGATCTTGTCCACCTGGGACAAATCCCCGTTGTCCTTGGATCTTCAGATCCAGGTGATTCACCTGGTCAGGGCGCCCCTGACGTGGTGGTTGAGATCCTTGGCTCTTCGGTCCGGAAAGTCGTTCCCCTCCCATCCAATGGACGGTACTCACGACGGACACCAGCCTGACGGGCTGGGGTGGAGTCTGGGAAGTCCTGTTGGCTCAGGCCTTGGACTCCGGACGAGCCCGTTTACCAATCACTGTTCTGGTAATACGGGCCATCGGACTGTGTCTCTCCTCAGGTCAGAGAGAGTGCGGGGTCGCTCCATCAGGAGCCAGTCGGACACCGCCACGGCGGTGGCGTATGTAAACCATCAAGGGGGAACTCGGAGCTCAGCTGCTGCTTCCGAGGTAGTCCGTATCCTGAAGTGGGCCAGAAGAAACGTGCCGGCTCTGTAGGCCATTTTACATTCTGGGCATAGACAATGGGCAGGCGAACTATCTGAGTCGCCAGACGCCGGACCAAGAAGAGTGGTCCTTGCATATTTCAACTCCTTTACCGACGGTGGGGCACGCCGGATGTGGACCTGATGGCCTCTCGACTCAATCGCAAGGGTCGAGGTTGTGGCCAGATCCAGGGATCCTTGGGCGATGCCTCGGATGCGTTGGTGGCCCCATAGGGCCCTTATCGCCTGATATAAACTCTGGCGATCCTAATTGTTCCGGATTGGCCTCAGCATCACTGGTACACTGATCTGGTACGTCTCGTCGCGGACGTTCCCTGGTGGTTGCCGATGAGGGAGGACCTTCAGTCTCAAGGTCCTATGTTTCATCCGGCTTACAGTCTCTGGCTTTAACGGCAGGGCTGTTCAAAGCCAGGTGTTGAGGGACCGAGGTCTCTCAGACTCGGTCATTTTGACCATGTTAAGGACACGGAAGTCTTCCTCCAGGCAGATCTATCACCGTGCCTGGAAAGCTTATATCGCCATGTGCGAAGCGCTGGACTGGCGTCCTCGGACGTATTCCGTACCCAGAATCCTGCGTCCTCTGCAGTGTGGAGTGACCCAAAAGCTTGCTTTGGGTACCATCAATGATCAGATTTCGGCCTTGGCCATCTTCTTTCAGCGACCTCTAGCGGGTCATTTTCTTGGTTAGTACCTTGTGTTGGGGGTTCGCCATGTGCTCCCTCCTGTCAAGCTTCCTCTCCCACCGTGGGATCTGAATTTGGTGCTCTCGGTCCTCCAGGAACCTCCTTTTGGGAATATCTGGGATATTCCCCTCTTGTCTTGTCTCAGAAGGTGGCCTTTTAGTGGCAATCACTTCTGTTTGACGAGTGTCTGAGTTGGCGGCTTTGTCCTGCAAGTCGCCATATTTAGTCATCCATAAGGATAAGGCGGTGTTGCATCCGCGACCTTCCTTTTTGCCAAAGGTGGTGTCTACCTTTCACCTACATGAGGACATTGTCCTCCCGTCCTTGTGTCCTCACCCATCGCATCCCAGAGAGTTTGCGCTGCACATATTGGATGTGGTACGAGCCTTACGGGTGTACCTGTCTGCTACTGCTTCTATTTGGTAGTCCGACTCACTGTTTGTGACTGTCCCTGGTCCATAACAGGGCCAAGCGGTTTCGTCTGCCATCATTTTAGGGGAATCAGACAAACCGTCATTCAAGCCTATGCTCTCAAAGGGCGGGCGCCTCCCTTTCCGGTTACGGCGCATTCCACCAGGGCATTTGGTGCTTCCTGGGTTTCCCGACATCAAGCGTCGGTTGCACAAGTGTGCAAGGCGGCGACCTGGTCGTCTGTTCATGCCTTAAGTTTTTTATAAGGTTAATGTGGCTGCATCTTCGGATGCTTCCTTCGGCCGCAGGGTGCTGCAGGCCGCTGTTTAAAGTTGCAACTCCTCCGTTGAGGAGATCTGCCTTCTTGGAGTGAAAGTTTTTTGGTTTTTCCATTTATACTGCTCCCATCCCTCTTGACACTGCTTTGGGACATCCCACGTGTAAAGTGACACCGTGTCAGTCCATGGATAAGAGAAAATAGGATTTTTTGTACTCACCGTAAAATCCTTTTCTCTGACATCCATGGACTGACACGGCACCCACCCTTCCTTTTTAAGTTTGTACTGCTTTGTTACGAACTGAAGTCTGCTGACTGTAGTGGGAGGGTTATGCCCGGAGGGACCGCCCCCTGGGTGGGGCTGTTCAGCTCTGGCTTTTAGAATGTATGTATAACATCTCACATTCTGCCTAGGTCTTCTCCTGCAAGCAGGGACATAACCCACGTGTAAAGTGTAAAGAGACACCGTGTCAGTCCATGGATGTCAGAGAAAAGGATTTTACGGTGAGTACAAAAAATCCTATTTTTTACTCCATCATTTATATTGTTTATTCACGTTTTATACAGTTATTATCATATTGTGTTTTCAGAACATTTTTGGTTTTTTGTATTTAGTTGCGCAACCTTAGTTCTTTTATAGATGTACACCCTAGGCTTATACGCGAGTCAATACGTTTTCCCTTTTTTTTTTTTTTTTTTTTTGTGGTAAAATTAGGTGCCTCGGCTTATATTCGGGTCGGCTTATACTCGAGTATATACAGTATTTGTAAAAAAAACGTTTGAAACCCATTTATCATTTTTTCTTCCACTTCACAATTATGTGCCACTTTGTGTTGGTCTATCACATAAAATACCAATAAAATACATTTACATTTTTGGTTGTAATATGACAAAATGTGGAGAATTTCAAGGGGGTATAAATACTTTTTCAAGGCACTGTCTACAAGGAGCATTATTAAATTTTAGTCAGAGCTGCTGTTTGCCTATGCAGATAAGGGGCGCCTATAAACAATTATTTGGTAAAGGTGAACTAACCCTTTAGAAAGTAGAAGAAAAAAAGAAGCCAAGTCAGCAGCCTTCCATCTGCTCACGTTGCAGAACTCTGCTGTCTTTAACGACTTGAGGATTCAGAGCGTAAGAGATACGTCATAGAAAGATTGACGTATCTCTTCCTTCCAGCTTCTCTCCCTTAGACAAGAGATGTGTTTGCCTTCTTGGCTGAAAATGACTCCTATCTATTGCCTGTCAGTACCTTTTAGCTTCAATAGCCACCTTCTTGTCCTACAGTCCCAGTTATTAGGTGCGAAATGATCTTACCTCACCTTAAACTTACAAAACTATATGTGGATTTTACTATATAAATATATTTGCACATACTATAAAGTATATTGTTGACTAATGCTGCTCTTTGTTTGCCATGTTTTGCAGGTGGAGCCCAATGCTACCGTTGCAGACATAAAGGGCTTGTTCACCAAATCTCGTAGGTATTTAGGATGGGTACTGCTAATCCTTGCATATCAAGGCCCCTGTGGTGACCTGTAAAAAAAAAAACCTGCTCTAATTAAAAAGTGTTAATGGTACTCAAATTATAGCATGGAGGCTTCTCCATTACAGCTCACCACCTGTTTGCTTAATCAGATATAAAAAAGCAGGATTAACCCTGGAACCTGACCTGGCAGCAATACATTGTAAACTGGGCTGTTGTTGCATTGTTTGCCAGTGTGGGTCATATCTCATTAAAGCCTCCTCTGTCACCCTGTGTTTTGTACGCATTCAACTTTACTGGAGGGTGAATAAGCGAATGGGAGAGCTACTTTTTGGCAGCAATGATGCCCATGGCTCTGTCTATTCGTTGGGTCTAGAACTAAGGCGGGCGGACAGCAGGGCTATTTGTGCAGGAGATTGGCAGAATACCCTATTATTTGGATTCACCCTACAGCTATACCACCGTCCTAATTACCGCTGACCAAGTTTTGGTTCCCCAATATTGGCCCAAGTGTATTCCTGTATTCATATAGGTTTATCTTGGGGCGTTCATACCATCCACTTTGTTTTTTGATCTATGTTTACCTACAACTGTGTATCTCTATTCTAGTGCCCTAATCTCTTCACACCCCTGCTGTCCCTGGCAGGGCTCTGCCTTGGGTTGGCTTTGGTGCCCCTGTACCTGCCCCTAGGCATTGTTTGATGAGCGCCCTCTGATCCACTACAGTGATTGCTGCCCTACTACTAGCATTGTGGGTCCTGAGGAAGCCTTGAACCGGCAAAACGCTGACCTGACTACCTGAAATATAGAGACTCCTATATTTATAGTCGTATCTTGCTGTATATACGGTTTGTCTATCATTTCCGGTAGCTATAGTGGGGCATATATACTGATTTTGTCAACATCTGGATCTCGTGGAGGCAGTTTATGCCTATATTTTATCTATGTATTTTAATACTTTTTGGGAAAAAAATATTTTATAGAATTTGTGTGGCCTATAAAGTCCAATCAATATAGGCAGTGCGTGAATATTTTCAGCCCGCAATCTACTTTTTAAGGTATTTAGTACCTCCCTATTCACTTATTATGCCCAGCAGTGTGATAGCACCCATATTTGCCCAGCACCACACTAGTGCTACTATAGGTCTATGAAGGTTCTCATTTACAGAGGTTGTTGTAGATACAGTATTCGTCACTGATAAACGGCGTATGGATTCAGAGTAATGGACGCTGCCGGTTACCTGGCGTGCGTTCCACTCTCTAGGCCGTAAGAAGCATGGGAGAGTCAGCTTGATGCAATTCGTCATCTATGTGCGACGTTATCAAAAGTAGAATCCTCAATTCAAGGCTACTTTCACAATGCTCCAATGCAAAACAAATATGCTTTTTTGTCGCGCTTTCGGTGCGTTTTGCACCTGTGAAAAAAGGATGTGTGACTCGAACTGCAACAAAAACGCAACAGTGGGTGCGTTTTTGATACGTTTTTTGGCGCATTTTTGCCAAGTTTTCTATTAATTTCAATTGGGAGGTGCATTTTTTGGTGCTTTGTTTTTTACCACGCCAAACATGCACCAAAAATGCAGCTTGCAGGACTTTTAAAAATGCAAAGGACGCCGCAACTGACCAGCATGAAACGTTCCACAGGATTTAGGCCTGGTTCACACCTATGCATATTTAGTGCTTTTTGCATTTTGCAGATTTGCACTACAGTCTATTTAACATGGTTTCCTGTGGAACATGTTCTGTAGTGCAAAAAGCACTAAAAATGTATAGGTGTGAACCAGGACTTTATTGTCATGTGTTTTTTCTTCCGCATTCTTTATGCTAAAATGGAAGAACTGATCAGTATGAAAGCAGCCTAATCAGTAGATCTCGGGAAGCTACTTGGATGAGTAGTTACACTATTCCAATATTACTGAACAAGTCCAGTTAAGTGACTGACCACGATTAGGTTTAGAGATTTTGTATTCCTGCTCTCGGCTTGTAATGTAAACTGCATTTGTGGAAAAAACTGTTCTAAAAATATGTTTGTTTTTTAGATCCTGAGTGGTATCCAGCCAGGCAGTCATTACGTTTGGACCCTAGTAAGTATCTTTCTATGCTTGCAGCAGATACTGTAACTATTGCTAAGGGCAGTGTTGCCAACCCCCTGAAGTGAAATTTACTGGCAAGGATGCCAAAATTTATGAACGGCACCAATTTTTTACTGGCAAAAATCATGAAATTGCTGGCAGAGCCGCATTTTTTTACTGACGTTACAAAAAAGTACCTAGAATTACTGTTTTTAGTGCTAAACACACAGCTAATGCTATTATCAATGTGTTTAAAGGGGTTGTAAAGGTTCATTTTTTATTTTCTAAATGGGTTCCTTTAAGCTACTGCATTGTTGGTTCACTTACCTTTTTCCTTAGATTTCCCTTCTAAATATTTTTTTTCTTTGTTTTCTTTGTCTGAATTTCTCACTTCCTGTTCCTCCTCAGTAAGCTGTTCTGGCTGACTCCACACCACTCAGATGATGGTGTGAAGTTTAGTGAGGAGGAACAGGAAGTGAGAAATTCAGACAAAGAAAAAAAACATTTCGAAGGTAAATCAAAAGAAAAGGTAAGTGAACCAACAATGCACTAGCTTAAAGGAACCTATTTAGAAAATAAAAAACAAACCTTTACAACCCCTTTAAGTTAAACAAAAGTAAAAAAACATATTTCTCAATTTACATGAAGGTTAGGTTACTATAACCCAGCCAGCACAGAGTTCTCTCTTACATCACAGTCTGCAGGATGCCCCCTTACAGTGCAAGGGAACTCTTATGTAAAGGGGAACTCTGCAGATCATGATTTATGGGGGGCTCTGGTGAATATAGACCACCTTCCACAGAGTGAATACACCAAGGTAAGGGGGGGGTACTGATATAAGGAGGAAACCTTTTTATATCAGTGCCCCCTTACAATTATTGTATTCACTCACCTCCTTACATCAGTGACCCCCCTTCCTCAGAATGGCCCGGCGGCACTGTCACTGACCTCTTCTTGGGTGCACAGTGTGGGGCTCAGTCTGACGGCTCCAGCTTGGTGGCTCTGATCTCCTCTCCCCAGTCCACACGACTGTTTCTTCCCAAGCCGTAACCCCCATCCCGGCGGCACTCCCACTCTTGACTCTCTTTTCTAGGATCCCCTCAGAGACTGCAGACATGATAAAAGACAAGAGATGGTCAGAGGCTGCGGACACGATACAGGAGGTGGTCAGAGGCTGCGGACACGATACAGGAGGTGGTCAGAGGCTGCGGACACGATACAGGAGGTGGTCAGAGGCTGCGGACACGATACAGGAGGTGGTCAGAGGCTGCGGACACGATACAGGAGGTGGTCAGAGGCTGCGGACACGATACAGGAGGTGGTCAGAGGCTGCGGACACGATACAGGAGGTGGTCAGAGGCTGCGGACACGATACAGGAGGTGGTCAGAGGCTGCGGACACGATACAGGAGGTGGTCAGAGGCTGCGGACACGATACAGGAGGTGGTCAGAGGCTGCGGACACGATACAGGAGGTGGTCAGAGGCTGCGGACACGATACAGGAGGTGGTCAGAGGCTGCGGACACGATACAGGAGGTGGTCAGAGGCTGCGGACACGATACAGGAGGTGGTCAGAGGCTGCGGACACGATACAGGAGGTGGTCAGAGGCTGCGGACACGATACAGGAGGTGGTCAGAGGCTGCGGACACGATACAGGAGGTGGTCAGAGGCTGCGGACACGATACAGGAGGTGGTCAGAGGCTGCGGACACGATACAGGAGGTGGTCAGAGGCTGCGGACACGATACAGGAGGTGGACAGAGGCTGCGGACACGATACAGGAGGTGGACAGAGGCTGCGGACACGATACAGGAGGTGGACAGAGGCTGCGGACACGATACAGGAGGTGGACAGAGGCTGCGGACACGATACAGGAGGTGGACAGAGGCTGCGGACACGATACAGGAGGTGGACAGAGGCTGCGGACACGATACAGGAGGTGGACAGAGGCTGCGGACACGATACAGGAGGTGGACAGAGGCTGCGGACACGATACAGGAGGTGGACAGAGGCTGCGGACACGATACAGGAGGTGGACAGAGGCTGCGGACACGATACAGGAGGTGGACAGAGGCTGCGGACACGATACAGGAGGTGGACAGAGGCTGCGGACATACTACAGGAGGTGGACAGAGGCTGCGGACATACTACAGGAGGTGGACATACTACATGAGGTGCCGGTGGAGACAGGCTGTGGACATGATGGTGCCCTCCTCACCCCCTCACAGTAGCCTCCTCCTCTGTCCACCACCATATTACTTCTCCACATCATCAGTGTGCTGTGTCCTCCTCCTGTGCCCCTTTCACCTCTCCACAGGTCAGGGCAGCACTGAAGAGGTGAAAGGGGCACAGGAGCCAGAGGAGGACATAGCACACTGATGATTTTGAGAAGTAATATGGTGGACAGAGCACATCAGTCTGTCTCCTGCATGGCACGGCTTCAGGCTCCCAGTAATGTCAAGGACTCCAGGCTCTCACTCGCTGTCCCCTTGTATCCCCCCCAGTTTCACTCACCTCGAGTCTGTCCTCACCCCTGTCAGTGCTCCGCTCGCTCCTCCACCTATGAGTGCATGGCATGCACTCACTGCAGGAGTCGTGAGGCTCGCGCCAGCCACTGTGGTCTATTCAAAAATGGCGCCATCACGTTACTGCGCGTGCGCCGCCCAGCCGAGTCCGAACAAGTTTCCCTGAGTTCGGCCGGCTTCGGAACGGCGCATGCGCAGTTGTATGGCAGGCTCGTGGGCATCTTTTTTTTTTTTTTTTTTTTTTTTTATGGGCGCCGGTGCCCATAACGGACTTTAACGTACACCCCGAAAAAGGGGTTAAATTCACGGGCTGTCCGTAAATATACGTACGGTTGGCAACACTGGCACAGCTCCTGTCAAACACACTCAGATCGCTTTCAGAGGAGCAGCAATGCCTCCTGCACTTGTGAATGAGCCCTTAGTTGCATTTGGCAGCAACACACTTGGGGCTCGCTCACACGTAAAGTTAGGGAGGCCCCATTCACTTTAATGGGTCATGCTTGGCAAGTGCTACACACACCAACCATGACAAGGTGTATAACTCCTTCTGCGGCTGTAACGTGTACGTACATCCCTGGCTACTCCAGCTAAAGGGTGTGCGGTTGGGGTGATAAAAACACGTCTTAACTATGGGGTTTTGCCACCCCCCCAAACTGAATTTGGGATGAGCTCTACTGTTCTGAGCCCCCCTATAAGGCTGCTTTCACACTGATGTGCTGCAGTTTACTTGCACTACGGGTGCAGTGCATCTGCATCAGTGTAAAAAGCAGCCCTATACTATTATTGCCAGTGTATTGCTTCACACTGACCCTGAAGATTTCTTCTTTCCTGCTGCTGGCACCACTCTGGAGACCGCTAGTTGAGATAAGAGATGGAGTGCAGTTGGTATCACTCTGCATGGGACAGGAGCCAGCATTACAGAGGAGGCATCGGCTTATGCAGCTCTTGTAAGGTTAAAGCTGTAGTAGGGAACAAGTAATCCATCTGCATTGTACTCTGCAATGGCGCTTAAAGCGGAGCTCTGCCGGAAAAAAATATATTAAAAGCCAGCAGCTACAGCAGCTGCTGGCTTTTAATATTTGGACACTTGCCTGTCCTGGAGTCCAGCGACGTCTGCAGCAGAGGACGAGCGATCGCGCGTCGCTCTGCTGCTCCCTCCGCCATCCTCGCTGAGGGAACCAGGAAGTGAATCCCTGCGGCTTCATGCCCGGTTCCCTACGGCGCATGCGCCAGTCGCGCTGCGCCGTTCTGATTGGTGCTCCTGTGTTCTGGGAGCCGAGTGTCTCCCAGAACACCAAGGGAAGTCTGGGGGAAGTGACGTCACTCCCGCAGATTCCTGGAGAGAGGACTCCCAGATGTGGGTGAAAATACCTGTCTTAGACAGGTATCTTCACCCCCCTCCCCCCTGAAAGGTGTCAATTGTGACACCGGAGGGGGGGAGGGTTCCAAATAGCAAAAGTTGCTATTTAGGGTGGAGCTCCACTTTAAGCAAGTCCAGACTGCGTTCTACCAGACACCTGTTCGTGATCTACAGGTTGCTAACCCCTGGCCTAGGCTATCCAAACAAGTTTTCCTTCCTCCCCTTCATTCCCTCGCAGCCTTCTGGGACACATCACAGGTACCAGGAGGCTGTAGGGCATTTCTCACAGTGCAGCGTGGCTTTTGCACTGGACTGCTGGCTATGAAGCTGCAAAGAGTCACAGCTGGCTGCCTACAGTTAACATGCTTGGGGTCAGGTTTCCGAAGACTGGTGAAGAACCCGGCTCGGGTAAGAACAGTGCTGGATCCCCCTGGGTCAGGCCAGTGTCTGTTTATTATAAGTTAGTAGCTGCTGACTTTGAATTTTCGCACTTCTGACTGGAGAACTTCTTTAAGGGAAAACTGGCATGCTTATATTGTTTTTGTGGGTTATGAGGGAACAGGTCATACTGCTATTAGGCGAATGTGTTTGGCTCATGGTTCGTTTTTTTATTTTTCTTGTACACCGGTTTATAGAATAGATGTTTTTTATGAAAAGTTTTGGGAGTACCTTTGATGTGTTAAATGTTCTATATGACCTTTATGTGACAGAGGGAAGATCTCTAAAAGATGAGGACATTCTGCAAAACCTGCCAGTGGGAACAACAGCGACTCTGTACTTTAGAGACCTGGGAGCACAGATCAGCTGGGTCACTGTGAGTATATGCACATGCCTTTTTGTAAATGGTGGACAATACATGTCTTGTATATTGGTATACACACTGTAACTTGGCATGCTGTAAATCATACTGAGGGATGTCTGTTGTCTTATGCCTATGCATTGCTGCAAACTTTCAGCAAATATATGAAATCGTGTAAAAGGATTCATGCCTCAATGGTGTTAATGATCGCTGCTATCACAGAGGAGGCTGAAAAACACTGACCAGCTCCCAGTTCTTGATTGCTGTCCTCGTACACTGACCTTCCCTTCCTTCTACTTTTGTAATCCGATGCATGCCGCTACATTTTCTTTAAAGTCTAAGTTCATCTTTTTTTTTTCAGCTCCCTTATGTGCCAATATACCATTAAAGTGGTTGTAAACCCCTAAAAAAAATATATTTTTTAAAACCACCTGTAAGAGAAAGCCATAATGAGCTAATATGACTAGCATAATGGCTCATTATGCATCACTTACCTTAGATCGGGGCCCCCGAAGCCGTCCTCTCTCCCCCTTCAGCCGCAGCCATCTCTGCGGCGATAGCCGGAAGGTTACTTCCGGGTATCGCCGCTCCAGCCAATCACAGCGCCGCTCCGGCGCTGTGATTGGCCGTAGCGGTGAAGACTTGACTCCGCACATGCGTGCGGGAGCTGTCAAATCCGGCTAAGCCGAAGAATTGCTGGGACTTAGCCGGATTTGTGAATGGGATTAACCCTATGAATGCGCCGTAGACACGGATGCATGTCATTTTTAGCAAATATCTCCTAAACCGTGTAGGTTTAGGAGATATTTATTGCACCTACAGGTAAGCCTTAATCTAGGCTTACCTGTAGGTACAAGTTGCAAAAGTGGGTTTACAACCACTCTAATGTACCTTGGTTGCAAAAAAAATAAAAACTTTTGTTTTCTAGAACAATCCTTACCTTCATGACTTCCTGGTATGTAGATTTAAATGAGAAGAACATCTGAAGCTTGTTTGGCTGTACTTCTCCTGTGATCACAGGTGTGCAGTTCGTTTTGCACTCATTTGACCCGTTTTCAGAAGACAGCAGGCTGAAGTCTGCTCTCTGTTGACGTCAGAGTCTGTCCAGGCTTGGGCATGATCATGACCATAGAGTCGGGATCCGCCCAGATCCTTGGACTGGCACCCGCCGCCTCCACAGCCCAGCGCTACAGTGAATGCGAGGGTGGGGGACAGAGCAAAGGGCCGCTGACCATCAGGGAGCTGTGAGAACTGAGCGATCGGCAGTGTTTGATTGCTCGGTTCTCAGTGTTGGAGGCGCCGGGGGACAGATGCAGCATCCAGCTAGGTAAGTATGATACTAAAAAACGAACCCATACACCTCTTAAGACTTAAGACACAGGAAGCAGTTCACCAGCTGACACTGTTCTTCCTGTCCACCCACACTCTACCTAAAACTAGGAGACCAAAAAGATTTTACTTGGAGTTATTCTTAAAGTATAAAGGAAAATTCTGATACTAATCTCTGTGTACTGAATTAAAGCTGATCTAAACCCAGTCCTTAAAATCTCATATGAACTTTAACATATTAATATAATTTCAAAAGTTGTTTTTAGATATACAGTTTTTACTAAAATAATACCTGGTTGCTGCTGATGTGTTTACTGTTTTTACTTGTAACCTCATTGCGCAGTGCTGGCTGTCTCCTGGTCCTCCTAACTTTTTTTAGAGTGGAGCAATACAATCAATGCTATTTTGGAGAGAGAAAAGCGAACATATCGGCATATAGGGGTTGCCTAAAGAAATTCCCCAAAAATTGTTCCTCTTGGCTATCCCCCTTCACTGGCATCTCTTCCATCCCTTCTCTAGATTTGTCTCCCTGAAGTAATCTTTATTTGTAAAATGAACCGCTTGTGACAGTTGTTTGTGTCCATGTCAAGCCTATGTCTCTGCGTTCTTTTTGTCACCTTCCCATCCTTAATTTTGTGATGTGTACATTGTAGCTTTCTACTTATTTTATACCGTGACATATAGGTGTATTTTTGATGACTCTGAATATTTCTGATTTATATAAGGAACGTAACATGTTTGTATTGCTGTTTTTTGTATGATTCTTCTAAATGTTTGTTTTTGTGTTCTGTGAACCAAACAAAAATTTATAAATAATACTTCATACTTGGTGATCCTGCCATGGAGGTCCTTGTACAGGCATGTCCTGTTATAGAGTAACAAGTTGTGCTTCTGTGTTGTCACCTTGTCACATGGGGCCTTGGTGGTGACACCTTGCACAGGCATTGTTCACCGTTGTCACGATCAGGAAGTCAGTCAAGAGCAATTATGTGCAGCCAACACTGGAGCAAGTGCATGTAGATGCATGAGATGAATAAAAAGATGAAAGAATGAATATGGTATTTTAAAAAGGCAGCATGGTGGCTTAGTGGTTGGCACCTCTGCCTTGCAGCCCTAGGGTTATTGGTTCGGATCCTAACTGGGACACTACCTACATGGAAATTACGTTGTCTTGTGTGGAATTGCTCTGAGTACTCTGGTTTGCTTCCACAGTCCAAGGACATGCTAGTAGGTTGATTGGCTCCTGTGTAAAAATGGCGCTAGTATGTGTGTATATATGAATGTGAGTTGGAGACCTTAGATTGTAAACTCCCTTGAGGACAAGGACTGATGTCAATGTGCATACTGTAAAGCGCTGTGTAAATTGTTGGCGCCATACAGTAGGTGGCGCCGATATTGACACCCTATGAGCTCCGTCGCGAGAGCCAGCGCCGAGCTGTCTCATCATCGGGAAAGGAAAAAATGTTCCTTTCACGATGAGCGACACGCATTGCCGATAGGCGGGGATCCGACGCGGATTCCCGCCAATACCAGGCACTGCGTTTGGTATGAATCCTGAGCGGGAACTCCACACCAATTTTTAAAGAAAAAAAACGGCGTGAGTTCCCCCTTCAGGGGCATACCAGGCCCTTGTGTCTGGTCTGGATTTGAAGGGGAACCCTACGCCGAAAAAACGGCGTGGGGGTACCCCTCAAGATCCAAACCAGACCCTTATCCGAGCACGCAACCTGGCAGGCCGCAGGGGAAGAGGGGGGGACGAGAGCGGCCCCCCCTCCCTCCTGAACCATACCAGGCCACATGCCCTCAACATGGGGGGTTTGGTGCTCTGGGGCAGGGGGCGACCTGCGGCCCCCCCACCCCAGAGCACCCTGTCCCCATGTTGATGACAGGGCCTCTTCCCGACAACCCTGGCCGTTGGTTGTCGGGGTCTGCGGGCGGGGGGCTTATCGGAATCCGGGAGCCCCCTTTTAATAAGGGGGCCCCCAGATACCGGCCCCCACCCTATGTGAATGAGTATGGGGTACATCGTACCCCTACCCATTCACCTGGTGGAAAATAAATGGAAATAAAAACACAACACAGTTTTTAAAAGTATTTTATTGCACCGCTCCGGAGGTCTTCTTCCGACTTCGGGGGTCTCTGGTGTCGTCGCCGCGTTCTCTGGTTCTTTCTTCTGCCAGGCCTCCGCTAACTTCTTTTTAGCTCTTTTGCTAACGGAGGCCCGGTCTTCTCCGTCTTCTTCTTCTCCTGCTCTCCGGTGTCGTCGCCGCGTTCTCCGGTTCTTTCTTCCGCCGGGCCTCCGCTAACTTTTTAGCTCTTTTGCTAGCAGAGGCCCGGTCTTCTCCGTCGTCGGCGTCTTCTCCCCTCTTCTCCTCCTCGATGTTGACTCGTCGCTTCCTCTCGCAGTAATGATAAATCTTCGGTCCGCAGAGATTAATATAGGCTTCTCATGACGTCAGTCACATGCTCCGGGGCACATGTGACTGTGACGTCATGTGCACATGTGCCCCGGAGCATGTGACTGTGATGTCATGAGAAGCCTATATTAATCTCTGCGGACCGAAGATTTACCATTACTGCGAGAGGAAGTGACGAGTCAACATCGAGGAGGAGAAGAGGGAAGAAGACGGCGACGACGGAGAAGACCGGGCCTCTGCTAGCAAAAGAGCTAAAAAGAAGTTAGCGGAGGCCCGGCGGAAGAAAGAACCGGAGAACGCGGCGACGACACCGGAGAGCGGGAGAAGAAGACGACGGAGAAGACCGGGCCTCCGTTAGCAAAAGAGCTAAAAAGAAGTTAGCGGAGGCCCGGCAGAAGAAAGAACTGGAGAACGCGGCGACGACACCGGAGACCCCCGAAGTCGGAAGAAGACCTCCGGAGCTGTGCAATAAAATACTTTTAAAAACTGTGTTGTGTTTTTATTTCCATTTATTGTCCACCAGGTGAATGGGTAGGGGTACGATGTACCCCATACTCATTCACATAGGGTGGGGGTCGGTATCTGGGGGCCCCCTTATTAAAGGGGGCTCCCGGATTCCGATAAGCCCCCCCGCCCGCAGACCCCGACAACCAACGGCCAGGGTTGTCGGGAAGAGGCCCTGTCCTCATCAACATGGGGGCAGGGTGCTCTGGGGTGGGGGGGCCGCAGGTCGCCCCCCTGCCCCAGAGCACCAAACCCCCCATGTTGAGGGTATGTGGCCTGGTACGGTTCAGGAGGGAGGGGGGGCCGCTCTCTCATCCCCCCTCTTCCCCTGCGGCCTGCCAGGTTGCGTGCTCGGATAAGGGTCTGGTTTGGATCTTGAGGGGGACCCCCACGCCGTTTTTCGGCGTAGGGTTCCCCTTCAAATCCAGACCAGACCCAAGGGCCTGGTATGCCCCTGGAGGGGGAAACCATGCCGGTTTTTTCTTTAAAAATTGGCGTGGAGTTCCCGCTCAGGATTCATACCAAACGCAGTGCCTGGTATTGGCGGGAATCCGCGTCGGATCCCCGCTCAATACAGTGTCGCGTCTCCTCGCCATTGCAGCGAGCGCAACACGTTTCGCCACCCTGCTGCCGACATCTCGGCACTCCTGTCGCCCAGAATCTCGGCGATGGGAGCGCGATAGAAACTCTATCGGCGGCACCTACTGTATAAATACCAGAAATAAGTACAATTTACAAAAATAATGGCAAAAAATTACATTTTAACGTGTACAAACTAAATGCCATTCAGTTAGGGTGTACTTCTACTGTACTTCCATCTTTGCTCCATAGCATCCTTGGTTTGTTTTTGTCTGATTTCTAAAACCTTGAAACCCCACATATATTGCACATGGAGAGAATAGAGGGCAATCTGCTGGCGTAGGCACACACATAGCTGCACAGTTATACTGATCCTGGCACATCCAGTCAAACTAACAAGAGCAGAATACCAGCTGCTCTTGTGGTGCCAAGTGTGCCTCAATCAGCAAACATCAAAGTCAAGGCCAAATGTCCTCTTCAGTGTAGTACATACCAAAGTACAAGTGTCTGCAAAGTGGGGGTTGCTGCTCGTGTTCAGCAAAATGTCAGCTCTTGATTTCCAATAGTGTGGATGTGCCACCTTTTTAATACTCCCAGCTTGTTAAAGTGTACTTTTGGGTATGACCCTGAAACTGACTTTGCTGCATGTCACTTCTAACTTTCTGGAGAGGATGGCAATATGTTCTGATGCTCAAAAGGCAATCGGCTCCTGTAGACTCTGGTTTTGCCTGATTCCTGTGTGTAAGTGTTGACCGTTCGCTGCAATAGGTGGCTTTACTAACTAGTAATGTGGCACATTAGCAGGCGGGCAGCAGCCAGCCCAAAAGCTGGTCACAATTTGCATGTCAAAGTATACTTTATTTTTACAGGGTGCTCAAGGAGCTCTACAAGACCTATAAAATGATGTACGTCTCTACACTCAGAGGGAGCTGCCGTGTCCAACTTTTTAACGATATGACTGACCTAGTATGCAGCCAGTGATTCCTATTTGTTCAAGGTCAAAGACTTGCTTGGCAGTGAAGCAGCCTTGTGCTGGTATATAGGATCTACACAAGCATAAACTGCGTTCTGCCCTGCTTAGATAATTATTTTTTTTTCTTTTTTTTTTTTTAGCGAGAGGCAGAACATCTATAGAGAATATAGGAGTTAAAACTAGTAAACTGCAATAAAAAACAAAACAAAAAACTTCCCCTAGCAAAATAGCATAATGTGCTAGTATGTATTGCATATTAGCTTATTATTAATATTATTATACACAATTTTATATAGCACCAACAATTTACACAGCGCTTTATAAAATGCTTACCTTTAAAACAAAGCCCTCCAGCTGCGCACGGTCTCCGCTAAGAGGACTTGCATCTTCCCCTGGTCTTCCTTCCAGGTTCACGGACTCTGGCTATGTGAGTGGCCTGAGCCGTGCTGACGCCACTCCCGTGCATGCAAGCGGGAGCCTTCGGTTATGGCACAGTGTTTTTTGAAAGTCCGGCACGGTATCTCGGACCTTCAGAGAGCATGTGCCTGTGAGGTCACCGACTGCATCCAGGGTAAATATCTTCTAAATGGTGCACGTTTTAGGAGCTATTCATTTTACCTACAGGTAAGCCTTGTTCTAATGGAAAAACAAAGAAGAATGGCGGCACATCCAGAAGTAAAATCAAAAGAATTTATTGAAAGGCCATAAAATCAAGCGAACATGACAAACATCAATCCAAAAAAGGTGCTCAGTGGACGTGTTTCACACAGACGTGCTTACTCATCACCTTATTCTAGGCTTACCTGTAGGAAAAATCACAAAGCCGACTTTACTACCGCTTTAACCACTTCAGCCCCGTACCATTTTGGCTGCCAAATGACCGGGCCATCTTTTGCGATTCGCCACTGCGTCAATTTAACTGACTATTGCGCGGTTGTGCGTCGTGGCTCCCAAACAAAATTGACGTCCTTTTTTTCACACAAAAAGAGCTTTCTTTTGGTGGTATTTGATCACCTCTGCGGTTTTTATTTTATGTGCTATAAAAGTAGAGTGACAATTTTGAAAAAAAATGCAATATTTTGTACTTTTTGCTATAATAAATATCCCCAATTATTTTTTTAAAAAGCAAACTTTTTCTCCGTTTAGGCCGATATGTATTCTTCTACATATTTTTGGTAAGAAAAAAATCGCAATAAGCATATATTGATTGGTTTGCGCGAAAGTTATAGCATCTACAAAATAGGGGATCGTTTTATGGCGTTGTTGTTCATTTTTTTTTTTTTTTCCCACTAGTAATGGCAGCGATCTGGGTTTTTTATTTATTTTTTTTCTCTTTTTTTCTTTTCTTTTTTTTTTCGTTACTACGACTTTATGGCGGACACTTTTGACACATTTTTGGGACCATTCACATTTATACAGCGATCAGTGCTATAAAAATGCATTTGATTACTGTAAAAATGACACTGGCAGTGAAGGGGTTAACCACTAGGGGTGCTGAAGGGGTTAAGTGTGTTCTAGGGAGTGATTCTAACTGTTGGGGGGAGGAGCTACCAGTGACACGTCAGCAATCACTGTTCCTGATCACAGGGAACAGTAGATCCCTGACATGTCACTAGGCAGAACGGGGGAATGCCTTGTTTACAATGGCATCCCCCTGTTCTGCCTTTGCCGACTGCAATTGCGGGCGCACTCACGAGGCAAGCGGCGCGTGCCCGCTGGGCGCCAAATTTAAAGGGACGTACAGGTACGGCCATTTGCCGGCCCGTGCCATTTTGCCGACGTATATCGGCGTGCGGCGGTCGGCAAGTGGTTAAATGACTGTCTTCTGTTGACCTTGTCCTTTTTATGACTTGTTCACACCATTACGGGTTACTGTATCACACTGTAGATGTGTGTTTTCCATTAAAAGTTAATTGCACCTCATCGCACATTTCCAGTGCAACGCACATTTGAATTTGCATTGAGCTGTGCTGGTAAAAATTGCACAGGACCTATTTATTCATGGGTTAACAACTGATATAAAAAGGATGCGCTGCCTAATGCAAACCACTTTGATGCCTAAAAACTTGCATTGCAGCACATGACAATATGATGTAAATAGGACCTGCAAGTATATCTAAATCTCAAACTTTTGTTTAATTTTCATATTTTTTTTTTTTTTCTTCTGCCCATCTATGTCCAAGTGAGTATATTGTCTTTTTACTTCCTGTCCTAATGACACCACAGGAAGCAAGAGTAAATCTCCTTCTGGATTGAGGCAATTGTCCATTGTAAGATTTCCCCTTTTTATTTCTAAGCCACTACTCCTCAAAATTTTAGGTTTTTCTTTCACTTTCTGTCTCTGATCAGAACAAATAGAGGGGTGCATCTCCTTAGCTGAGACACAACCACAATACATGCTTGATAACCCCTCATCAGGCTATCCAAAGCTAAAAAATAATATTTTGGCTTCCGATGCACTTTAGTAACACTGCTCGTCTCAATCTGCTTCTGTTACCTGGTTTTACAAATCCAACAGTGCAGCGCTCTAATAAATAATTTGTTACTATGATTAAATAAATTATCAATATTACAGTGTATAAAATTAATGAAAGAAATGTGTGACTAAAATGAAATAAACAGCTGAAGGTCCAAAGACAAGTTGAGTCAAGATTAGAGGTGCACCGAATGGAAATTTTTGGGCAAAAACCGAAAAGTCAGGATGCACTTAGTCAGCCATTATTGGCCCCTTTAGCGCAAGAAAAGCTCAAAAATTCGAATGAAATTAAATGTCTTCACACTGGTCCCTTTCCCTACCGTTGTGTTAAAAATCTTGCTTGCTGCATTTTTTGGTCCATTAAAAAAAAAATGCCAAAAACGCACCTCCTGGTTTTAAAGGTATTGAAAATGCAGCAAGAACACCTCAGTGCACCTGTGTTCATTTTTTTGATGTGGTTTTTGAGTCACATGGTCTATGAAAAGCACACCATAAGCACAGTAAAATCGCATGTGTTTTTGGTGCCATTTTCTGCACCTTTTTTCTTTATCAGTAGAATGCCGGAAACACCATTTTCGACCGCCGACATTTCGGAGCATCTCTAGTCAAGATTTGTAGTCCCACAAGCCGTGATGAAAACAGGGATCCTCAGGATAGCCAAGGTGACACGATCCACGCTCATGCTAAGCTTACCTGAAACCATGTGACCCCCTAATAAGATTGCTCCATGTACGCATGCTTCACAATGGTGACATCAGCATCACAAATGTAGTAATGGTCCTCACAGAAGAATTCAAACCAGCACCGTAATTTACACAGACTCCAGTATGTTTATGTTTTAGCCCGCCATCATTAGGGTATTAATACCGGACATGAAATAAAAGAACGCTCTAAATGGTGCATTGCCACAAAAAAAAGTGCTTTATTTAGTTAAAAATTACACTTGCATGTCCACTGATCAAGCATATAAGTGAGCATGTAAACCCCAAGGTAAACTTCCTCCAATATGGATATAAACAGTGCAGCGCTAATCCATAAAAAAAAAAATTATAATGAGGGTGAATAATTAAAAAAAAAAAATAACACAATAATAAGAGAACTATTAAACAGTTCATATAAATGAGTCCATAAACTTCGTGATGCCAAATAGTGATGATCAGTCAACCAAAAAAGAAAAGCAATCACTGCTGTGAAAGACTTCTGCCACCAAATGTAATATAAGGAGGCTTACCGGAACATATGGACCCTATTCAGCCTAAACCCAAATGGGTCAAACAGGCAGTGGTGTCTCAACACCTAGGTATAGACGCTTTGCTAGCATCTTCTCCAATGAATCTTATGATGTTAGGAGGAATTATCAACAGCCACCAGAGCCAGTATAATATGGTGTGTAGACATATAGGGCCCATCGGTCAAAACTGAAATCTTCTCTTTAGTACTCCATTAGGACATAGATCCAAGGAGAAAGGGTGGAAGACTGCTCCTGACCCGGCTCTCCGCTCCTCACTCCAATACGCTGACAGATTCTGCCAGCTCCGCCGTTTTCAATACCCAAAATGGCCGACAATCGGCTGTGCATCTGCCAGCACACACACGCTACCACTATTTAGAGCGTTCTTTTATTTTATGTCTGGGATTAATACCCTAATGATAGCGGGGTAAATCAAAACATACTGGAGTCTGTGTAAATTACGGTGCTGGTTTGAATTCTTCCGTGAGGACCATTACTACATTTGCGATGCTGGTTTCACCATTGTAAAGAACGCGTACATGGACCACTCTTATTAGGGGTCACATGCTTTCTGGTAAGCTTAGCATGAGAGTGGATGGTGTCACCTTGGCTAGCCTGACGATCCCGGTCTTCATCATAGCTTATGGGACAACAAATCTTGACTCTACTGTCTTTCTTCGAACTTTCAGTTGTTTGTTTTATTTTAGTCACACATTTCTTTATTATTATGCACTGTAATATTGATGATTTAATCATTGTAACAAATTGTTTATTAGAGCGCTGCACTGTTAGATTTGTAGTATTGTTAAGTGTCGGGTATCAGGACATGGTGTACAGCTGCGGTTTACACAGTCCTTCACCATTAGCGCAAGTTTAGCACGTTTTTACGGTTACCTAGTTTTACCTGGACTGAAGCTGTGCTTTCAGGCACTGTACATACTTTCTGCTGCCAATGACATATGAAGTTGAGGCTGCTCTAGTTGTAGATGTTGTGTTGGTGCTACAGTGCCTTGAAAAAGTATTCATACCCCTTTAAAATTTTCCACATTTTGTCATGTTACAAACAAAACCGTGAATTTATTTTATTGGGATTTTATGTGATGGACTAACACAAAGTGACACATACTTGTGAAGTGGAAGAAAAATGATAAATGGTTTTCACAATTTTTTACAAATTAAATATGTGAAAAGTGTGGCATGCATTTGTATTCGTCCCCCTTTTACTCTGATAAAATCTAGTGGAACCAGTTGCCTTCAGAAGTCACCTAATTGGTGAATAGAGTTCACCTGTGTGTAATTTAAACTTAGTATAAATCTGTTCATTGAAGCCCTCAGAGGTTTGTTGGAGAACCTTAGTGAAGGCCAAGGAGAACACCAGACAGGTCAAGGATAAAGTTGTGGAGAAGTTTAAAGCAGGGTTAGGTTATAAAAAAAAAAAAAAAATATCCAAAGCTTTGAACATCTCATGGAGCACTGTTCAGTCCATCATCCAAAAATGGAAAGAGTATGGCACAACTGCAAACCTACCAAGACATGGCCGTCCACCTAAACTGACAGGCCGGGCAAGGAGAGCATTCAACAGAGAAGTAGCCAAGAGGCCTGTGATAACTCTGGAGAAGCTGCAGAGAACCACAGCTCATGTGGGAGAATCTGTCCACAGGGCAACTAATTATACCGCGTACACACGGTCAGAATTTCCGATGGAAAAAGTCCGATGGGAGCTTTTCATCGGATTTTATGACCGTGTGTATGCCCCGTCAGAATTTCCGATGGACTTGGATAGAGAGCAGGTTCTCTATTTTTCTGTTTGGAAATTCCGACTGAGTTTTGATCAGTCAAAAGTCCGGCCATGTGTACGCGGCATTAGTCGTGCACTCCACAAATCTGGCCTTTATGGAAGAGTGGCAAGAAGAAAGCCATTGTTAAAAGAAAGCCATAAGAGGTTCAGTTTGCAGTCTGCGAGAAGCCATGTGGGGGACACGGCAAATATATGGAAGAAGGTGCTCTGGTCAGATGAGACCAACATTTAACTTTTTGGCCTAAAAGCAAAACGCTATGTGTGGTGGAAAACTAACCCTGCACATCACCCTAAACACACCATCCACACCGTGAAACATGGTGGTGGCAGCATCAAGTTGTGGGGATGCTTTTTTTCAGCAGGGACAGGAAAGCTGGTCAGAGTTGATGGGAAGATGGATGGAGCCAAGTACAGGGCAATCTTAGAAAGAAACCTGTTAGTCAGCAAAAGACTTGAGACTGGGGCGGAGGTTCATCTTCCAGCAGGACAACGACCTAAACATACAGCCAGATCTTCAATGGAATGGTTTTGATCAAAGCATATTCATGTATTAGAATGGCCCAGTCAAAGTCCAGACCTAAATCACATTGAGAATGTGAAGACTTGAAAATGGCTGTTCACAGACGCTCTCCATCCAATCTGACAGAGTTTGAGCTATTTTGCAAAGAAGAATGGGCAAAGATTTCACTCTCTAGATGTGCAAAGCTGGTAGAGACCCAAAAAGACTTGCAGCTGTGATTGCAGTGAAAGGAGGTTCTACAAAGTATTGAATACAAGCGCACGCCACACTTTTCACATATTTATTTGTAAAAAATGTTGAAAACCAATTTATCATTTTCCTTCCACTTCACAATTATGTGCCACTTTGTGTTGGTCTATTACATAAAATCCCTATAAAATATACATTTACTATTTTGGTTGTAACATGACAAAATGTGGAAACTTTCAAGGGCTTATGAATACTTTTTCAAGGCACTGTATATGTTCCGGGTTTGACTTTATTCCCCCCCAGGCAGTGGAAGATCCAGCACCTGCTGAGTGTGCAAAGAAAAGATGCAGGAGTAAGGAGTCAGATAACTCGAGTTCCTTTTTTGAATTTTTTTTTTGTCATCGATCTCCAGTCTTTAATCACTGTGCTTGGCGTCCTGCCTGCTATGTGATTTGTAGCTGTTTGGAACAGACTGATCAGAAACGTACATGGAATTCTGGGAGCTTGTGCCTCAGCAAACCGACTGACGAGTGTTCTCATCATGTTAGACATGTTAGGGGTTGTTTATGAAAACTGCAACTCCGTAAAAATAGCTGCACCATCTTTGATTTTCAAAATTCAAACACATCCAGCTACACTTGGGATTTTTAAAGAATTTAAATATTCTGTCCTAAAGTGTTATCCAACCAAAGTGTGTTTTTTTTTCTACTCATTTATTGACGGCGGTTACACCAGCAATGAGAATACAGACAATAGAAATCTGACATGCATTCTAGCCTTCTCTTACTTTAATAAGCAATACTGTTTTTTTTCATCACAGTTAAAACTGAACTAAACCCATCAATTTTGTTTTATTGGTTTAAAAAAAAAAAACGGTTACATTCCTGACATAACTGTCAAATTTGCTTGTGCTCTCAACTGAACTGTCAAACCATCAAATTGCTGGTGTCATAATGGATTACATTTACAGCACCATGGCAGTTGCAGATCAAATAGGGGCTAAGATGGCAGCTTTCTTGGCTGAAAAAGATGGGAGGGTTTAGTCCTTCTTTAATCGAGGAATAATCTTTTTAACAATGCCCTGGATAGCAGTGTAATCCAACAGGGGATCTAGTCCTCCCCCAGTCTATTCAAAACAAAAACAGAAGGTTATGCTAGATTTTACATTTTTTACAATGGTGCAGGCTTATCTGTGAAGGGTCTATATATTTACCTCCTATATCTGTGGGAGGCAACCTGTGGCCCTCCCAGCTGTTGCAGAATTATAAGTCCCTTCATGCATCTGTTCCTGGGAGTAATTGTAACATTTAGTTTTGCAATGCCCCATAGCATAACTTTTTGTAATGTTTTGCATATGATATCTCCATAAAACATACACATGATTGACCCTCTCATACACACCCTTATAGAAGGAGATTCAGAAACTCTGAAACGCGTTGTTTGAACTATGAGAAACCATTGTTAATTGTTGTGGGGATTGTTATAATTCATATGCAGTTACTGTAAACGTTCCATCCACCTTTTTATCCTTTATTCTACTGTTGTATGTATTTCAATAATACAATTTATATTTTTCTATATACAATCCAATCTCAGTTCCTTAAAAGTTTAGTCAGGGGATACTCTTTCTGTCATGGGACATGTAAAAAGTCATGCTTGTGTTAAGGAAATTGTAAATTCTGTATATAACTGTATTCTATTTTGTGTTTGTTTGCCCACGGCACCAATAATGTTTTATTTGCATGCTTGCATTCTTTGAAGTCCTGATTAGAAATTGGCCTGCCTATGTTATGCCCCTTGTTACCATAATAGTAATTGTAAAATTTATGTGATGCCTACGTAAGCATGTGTATAAAAATACTTCAATTGCGTTAAACAGAACCGTTAATTGGAAAGATGCGGAGTGTATCTTTTTCTGTCTGTTCCCTACTGCAGTAGTTATTAATTTGGAACCACTAATCCAGGGGTCTCCAAACCATGGTTCTCCAGTTGTTCAGGAACTACAATTCCCATCATTCCTTGTTATGTCTATGAATGTCATTTACAATGCCTCGTGGGACGTGTAGTTCCGCAACATCTGGAGGGCCATAGTTTGAAGATCCTTGCCTTAATCAATATCAGGATAAGAGTTGCCTATTTATCAAATTTCCAGAACACTTGTAACTGCCAGCCTTGCAATGCCTCATGAGAAATGTAAACCTATTTAGTTTTGGCTTGTCACAGCTTACTTGAGTCAGAGCTAAAAGGCCTAACCGCTCAACTACATGTTTTATAGCACGTGCTGTGTCCCCACTCCAGAGTATACCTAACAGTTAGGTGACAGTATTATGGAAAGGAGAATATGTAAACAACTGCAGGGTGTTATTTGATGCTGTTATGTACACTTGCCAAAGAGGGGACAACTCCTGTTAACAGCTCATGGTTGGGAAATGGACAGGAGCAGCAACTGTCAAGTCACCTCTGACCCATGGCTCCAAAGAGTCAAAGTAAGGGCTTGTGTCTGTGGGCATTATTTTTCTGCATTTGGAACGCGTGTCAAATGCAGGTCATCAAAATCTATTGACTTCAGTTGAGCGGTACACATGACAGTTAAGAGGCTGTGTTTGAATTGTTTTGCACTGCATTTCTTTGGATGCTGTTTGTCATATTGAAGGGTGTTTAAACTGCAGGCAAAGACTGTCAAACGCCTTTTATTGTTGAATGCTGTGTTTGCCAATCAAATGCATGCATTTGCTTCTAAATCGCAAATGCAGCCCCCAATAAGAACACACGTTAACATGAGCCCTAAGTAAAGCCAAGTAATAAAGCAAAAGATTAATCCTTTATAGGTAAGATTTTAGTGTCTTAAACATGTAACGCTGAATATTCAAATGCTTGCATAAGTTTACTCTTAACTGATTCTCCTTAAAGCAGAACTACACTGCATCTGAGTACCCAAAATACTATATTTAAATCCTTTTTAATATTCAAAGCAAGCTCGCCCATCCATCCATGTCTCAATGCTTTATTTTGCGGAGAAAAGCAGCAACCAGGCATGCAGGCAAGAAGGTTTGCTTAGCTCAGAAAACCCCTCCTGAAGACTCCAGGGATGTGTGACCTCATTTGCCTAGGCCTGGAAACCAACCAAATGGGGGGAAAAAGTTCTAACCAGTAAATAGGATATACCTTCCTATCTATTTACTAATTCTAGCAGCATAAGGATTACAAATGGTCATTGTTGATTGAGAGAATGGAGTTTTGCTTTAAATTTAGAAAACTGACAGCTGGGATGTGATTGGTGTTTATAAGCAACATCAGAGTAAGGATTTATATTACCCTGCAATGTCTGCAGCATGTTTTGATTCTTTTGCTTGCTTTTAGGTATTCCTGACAGAGTACGCTGGACCTCTCATCATCTATTTACTTTTCTACTTCCGTGTCCCCTTTATATATGGTCCCAAATATGACTTCATCACAAGCCGGCACTCGGTTGTTCAGTGAGTATTCTATGTAGATTATATAAACAGTAGTGAGCATGCTGTTTTCAAGCTTGACTCTCCTTGTTTCTCCAATGCCTGTCAGGTCCCAGCCCAGGGAAGCATCCCAGCTCTATTTCACTTCAAGAAGAAATAAACGGGCTGCACACTGACACCATCACTAATGTAACACCAACTTTAATGCAACAAATAGAGGCTTCACAATGCATTGTCTTATCTGTCCACCTCCTGCTCCAACACGCTTCACCCTACAGAAGTCTTCATTATGGTGATGAAACGCGGTGGAGCAGGAGGTGAACAGGTGAGGCTATGCATTTTGAAGCCTTTGTTTGTTGCATTAAAGCTGGTTTTACATTGGTGATGGTGTCCCTGTACAGCCCCTCCATTTCTTCTATTCTATGCAGAGTGACTGTCTCCAGACAGCATAGCCAAAGAACTGCCATGGGTATATAGTTAGCCAGGACCATCTAATGAAACATATTCTTATGCTGTTTTAGATGAAAGTAAGCTGAATGATTCAGCTGCTTAGCTTCACGCTTCCCACTGTGCACTAAGGAGGAAAGGGGCGGGAGGAGAAAGAGAGCAGATCGGCTCTCTCCTTTCCTCGCCCATTCGTGCGAGGGAGGGGGAACTGTCAGTGCAGGCTCTGGGCTGTATGTGAGAGAAGCTCTCAGTTTAGAGCCCTGCAGCCAGCAACCCCGCTCGGGCCACCCGACAGTGGTGGAATGGCAGGGCCTGGTCGCAAGTGCGACCTATGCGACCCTGGTAGTTCCCCCACTGCTGCAGGGCTCAGGTTTTCTGTGTAGAGAATATAGTTAGTTACCCTAGGGAAAGAGACCACATAGAAGATCCATATCATGAGCTTTTGTGTGGACATATTGGAGAAGAATTTAGAAATGTTATCTTGCCTGTTTGTGGCTCACCTTTTTTTTTTTTTTTTTTTTTTTCCAGTCTAGCCTGTATCTGCCATTCATTTCACTACATAAAACGTCTACTGGAAACTCTGTTTGTACATCGGTTTTCTCATGGTACAATGCCCCTACGGAACATCTTTAAGGTAATTGCCCTTTCTTTGGTAATGTTTGTGGATCGGAGAGAACACATGCAAATAAACAGTCCGCAAATTGCTGGTTACACTTTTCAGACAGACATCTGACTTTGCAGAACGACCCAACGTGTTTCTCCCACCCTGCACATGTATCTGCTTATTTCTTATTTTCTTATCTGTTGAGGGACACAGGAATTCTAATACTGTTTGATTATACTACTGCCTACAGGAGAATTGCCGGCAAGCCCAGGATAACCTCCCCTACTCCCTGCATGTTTCAATTTTAGGACTGCTTTTTGATTAGGTTCCTCAGTGATTTGTTCTTTCTGCTGGTTGAACCCATTCTTTGTTGACTACATCGGGTTGTGGATTCTTTCTTCCCTTCAAGGAAATTTATCGTTCCAAACAAACGGCAACTGCCCCAACAACCAACAAACGGCAACTGCCCCAACCTATAACGGGCCTTAACAGCAAGGAGCACATAGAAGCGAAACACATGACAAACAAAAACAAACAAAAAATCCCAGCTCAATTTACCAGCCAGCTTGCAACAAACTGAATTATCCTGTCTTACAATTCACGTTAACTACAGGGGTCTAGTTTGCAAACACATGCTTAAGCTGCAGAGGGCGGGACTAGACACCCCAGTATTATCTGATTCAGGTTGTGAGGCTGCTCCCTCCTCTGACAGTGACCCTTCTCTTCCGGTCTTAAAGTGGTATTAATCCCAAAAACAAAAATGTATTAACCCCTTACCGCCTCCTCCTGACTCTTTCAGAGCTGCTAGAGGTGGGTATTCGGGTCATGTGACCACTGTGATTGGCTGTCACATGATCGACAAGCTCCCGATTGTAAGTATCATGAGCTTTCCGATCCCCGCTAGTAGCATGCAGGTGTTAACCCCTTCCCTACCAGGGACATTTACACAGTAATGGGTGCATATTTATAGCACTGATCGCTGTATAAATGTCAGTGGTTCCAAAAATGTGTCAAAAGTATCCGATCTGTTCGTCGCAATGTCGCAGTACTGCAAAAAATCGCAGATCACCACCATTACTAGTAAAAAATAAAAAAAATTATAATAAAAATGCCATAAATCTTTCCCATAGTTTGTAGATGCTATAACTTTTGCGCAAACCAATCAATATACGCTTATTGGGATTTTTTTTTTTTTTTATCAAAAATATGTATTCGAATATATATTGGCCTAAACTGATGAAGAAATGTTATTATTTTTTTTAAAGAATTGGAGGATATTTTTTTATAGCAAAAAGTAAAAAGTTTTTTTTTTTTTTTTTTTCAAAAATTTTCGCTCTTTTTTTGTTTATAGCGCAAAAAATAAAAACCGAAAAGGTGATCAAATACCACAAAAAGAAAGCTCTATTTGTGGGGAAAAAAATTACCAAATTTTGTTTGGGTACAGCATTGCATGACCGCGCAATTGTCAGTTAAAACGACGCAGTGCCATATTGTAAAAAGTGCTCTGGTCAGGAAGGGGGGTAAAATATTCCGGGGCTGAAGTGGTTAATAACTGTAATGTCCCTGCAATCCACTCTGATAGGTGACAATATGTCCTCCACTGTATGTCCTTTTATTTAAAAAATCCGATATCTACCTTCTTTCAGAGCACGGCAGGCTGCTTCTCTCTTCCCCTTCTCCCGGCTGACGTCAGCAGGAGTTCTTGGCCCCTCCTGCAAATACTATTTAGCTACACAGTTACTGACGGTGGGAAGATGGTTGAACCCGGACTCTGCTACTATGCTGGAAGCAGCAGCGGTCCAATCGGTGGAGGCACTGCAGGGATTGCTGTATAGGGGGATAAAAACTAGGCGAGATCTAACCCCTTCAATGATACCAACAGTTAAAATATGGAAAGTTGCCATAGTAAAAGAAGGATATTCTAAAACGAATCTATCCCCAAATACCCCATTGCACTGTTAATTTTGGCAGCAAATTTCGATTTAGTTTTAGTCTCATGCCGCGTTCACATGACCGTTTTTTAATGTCATTGAAAAAACAAAGTTTCTCTTGTCATCCATGGACTGACACAGCGTGTCTTATACACCTTTACACGTGGGTTATGTCCCTGCTTGCAGGAGAAGACCTAGGCAGAATGTGAGATGTTATACATACATTCTAAACAGCCAGAGCTGAACAGCCCCGCCCAGGTGGGCGGTCCCTCCGGACATAACCCTCCCACTGCAGTCAGCAGACCTCAGTTTTTTTCTGCCTAGCAGAAGGAGAAGACGTGGCTCTCTCAGGAGCCAGTCTCCTGACCTATTTTTATTCTTTTGGGAATTTTTTTCCTATTTATTTTTTTTTATTTTTTTTTTTGAGATCTTCTATCAACTGTCGGCTGGGCAACAGGTTGGGTACAAGATATCCTCGTAGTCTTCCCTGTCCGACCATCGAGCGTGCTGATCCTCGCCTTGTGTGCGTGAGACTCAGTTCACGACATGCCCCACGACTCCAGGGGTGGCCGGTGGGCTTCCAGCTCCGCGGTCCTCTCAAGATAGAACAGTCCGGCTGTATCTTTCGCGGTGGACCGGGCCGACAGCTACTCAGTACCGCACTGTGATAGTTCTGTCAGAAACACACCAGCGGGTCCCTCAGGGGACGGGTAAGTAGTCTCTCCTGGCTGCAGGTGAGTACATGCTGTGTGTTTCTTGTGTGGGGGGATTTCCCTGTCTCCCCCTGTGTTTTTAATGTCACTCTCTGTTCACTAGTGCTGGCGCTGTACTATGGGGGGTGCCTGGGGGCCATACTGTCCTGGGGGGGGGCTCATGCTGCTCTGCATTCGCTGGGGCTGTTTTGTTTTTGGAGGTGAGGGGCCTGTTTTGTGTGTGTGCTGATTTTTACATTGGCGGCCATCTTGCCGGGGCCCGCCGGAGCACATTGCGGCGGCCATTTTCTTGTAGCCGCACGTCTTTTCTGGCACTAGTTTGGCCTCTAGCACCGCTGGGAACGGCGCAAATCTCCTCACACTCTCTCCTCTCAGCTCACTCACGCTGAGCAGCGCGGCGCAGTGAGACAGAGCGGCGGAACCGAGCGGTCCTGGTCAGGTTGGTGGGTTCCCTGGGCATTCCCCTACTTCAGTCAGCACGGCCTGTGGGTGGTCTGAGAGGGACATTATGGAGTCAGAGTCACCAGCTTCCCCTAACATGCCAGAGGCAGCAGCCAGTGCTCCAGCACCTGCGGTCCCTATGGACCAGTTGTCGGCAGTCCTGGAATCATTTCTGACCAGGATGGAAGCTGTGTGTGAGCACAAGGGGGCAAAAAAGCGCCCTCTCCCCACTTTATCTCCACAAGGGGAGTGCTCTGCTTCAGATATGGGCCTAGTTATTGCTGCTCAGGACCCTAGCTCTGAATATTTGGATGGTTTTGAACAGGACATTCCTTGTGAGGAAGACTCCAGTTCTGAGTCAGTAAATGACAGGGCGCTTGTTAGTGAACTCATTGATGCTGTGAGGGACACTCTCAAGCTAGATGCTGCGACCGCAGAACCTCAGGCGGATACAGTCTCCTTTGGTTCTTTTAAGACCAAGCCTTCTAAAAAGGTTTTTCCATATGTACCTTTCTTTGACCAGCTCATTGACCAGGTCTGGGAAAAGCCGCAGAAGACTTTTATGGTCCCGCGGCGTTTGTCTATTAGATACCCCTTTGAAGACGCCCTGCTTAAAAAGTGGGCTTCTCCCCCGGTGGTCGACCCTCCAGTCGCCCGTTTAAACAAGGCCACCACTCTCCCGATGGAGGGGACTCCTGCGTTTAAGGACCCCACTGACAGGAGGTCAGAAGTGGTGAGTAGAGCCATGTTCGCCTTGTTGGGATCCGCCCTACGGCCCGTAGTAGCGGCGACCCTTGTGTCTCAGACACTCACGGAATGGGCAAAAATTTTGCACCAAACTGTGCAGGAGTATAACCTTCCTCCAGACACTATTGCTCTGGCCCACCAGATGGTGCAGGGTCTGATATATGTGTGCGACGCCACGTTGGACGCGGCCCCTTTAATATCCAGGGCCTCTGTCTCGGCGTTGGTATTGCGTCGTCTCATCTGGTTGAAATGCTGGTCTGCTGACCTAGCCTCTAAGAAGCTCCTGACGGATCTACCTTTTAAGGGTGGTAGACTTTTTGGTGCTGCTCTGGATGACATCATCAAGGATGTCACGGGAGGTAAAAGCACTCTCCTTCCTCAAACTATCAAGGGTAAGGAGGCCCGACGTAAACCGGGTCCTTCCTTTCCAGCAAAAAAGGTTTTTTTTCGTCCGTCAGAGTCCACGGGTAAGCCATCCCAGACTGACAACAGTGCGGCTGGCGGGCACAAGCGCCCCTGGGTGCGTAAGCCGAACAAGCCGGCTCCCAAGCCCGCCTCCGCGTGAAGTCTTGCCCCCGCCCGTCTCTGGGGTGGGGGGACGACTTTGCAGGTTCACGGATCGGTGGACCTCCCGGATCTCCGACCGGTGGGTGTGCGAGGTGGTCACCTCAGGATACAGAATAGAGTTCCGCTCCTGGCCCCCAGACAGATTCTTTCCCTCAAATCTCCCTCTCCTTCCTGCCCGTCGGGCAGCCCTCTTGGGGGCTGTACAGGATTTGATCGGGTCCGGAGTAATTGTGCCGGTTCCGTCCCAGGAGAGGTTTCAGGGGTTCTACTCGAATCTGTTTGTTCCAAAAAAGGACGGGGTTCGGCCGATCCTGGACCTCAAGGCCCTGAATGCCTTCGTGAAGGTGCAAAAATTCCGCATGGAATCCATTCGCACGGTGGTCGCTACACTCCGTCAAGGGGATTTTCTGGCATCCTTGGACATCAAGGACGCCTACTTGCATGTTCCGATCTGCGCAAGCCACCAGAAGTTTCTGCGCTTTGCGGTCGGCGAAGTCCACTATCAATTTGTGGCTCTTCCCTTCGGCCTGGCCTCGGCACCGAGGGTGTTCACCAAGGTGCTTGCTCCGGTCCTAGCTTTGCTGAGACAGCGAGGCATTGCTATCGTGGGCTATCTGGACGATTTCCTTCTAAGAGCAGACAGTGGCTCAGAATTGGAAGAAAGTGTGACTATCGTCAGTCAGACCCTCAGGGAGTTTGGGTGGCTCCTGAACGTTCAGAAGTCGGTTCTAGTCCCGACTCAGCGTCTGGAGTATCTAGGTCTGATTCTGGACTCCTTGGAAGCAAGAGTCTTCCTACCTCCAGACAAACTACTGACACTTCAGTCTGCAGTACGGGTGCTGACGTCCCGAAAATGGTCGTCAATCCGCTTTTGCATGAGAGTCCTGGGACTCATGGTGGCCTCCTTCGAGGCCGTTCCTTATGCCCAAGCGCACACCAGGGCTTTACAGTAAGAGATCTTGTCCACTTGGGACAAATCCCAGTTGTCCTTGGATCTTCAGATCCAGGTGAGTCACCTGGTCAGGGCGTCCCTGACGTGGTGGTTGAGGTCCCCGGCTCTTCGGTCCGGGAAGTCGTTCCTCCCCATCCAATGGACGGTGATCACGACGGACGCCAGCCTGACGGGCTGGGGGGGAGTCTGGGGAGTCCTGTCGGCCCAAGGGCTTTGGACTCCGGACGAAGCCCTCTTACCGATCAATGTGCTGGAGATACGGGCTATCAGACTGTGCCTCTCCTCATGGTCTGAGAAACTACAGGGTCACTCCTTCAGGATACAATCGGACAACGCCACAGCAGTGGCGTATGTCAACCATCAAGGGGGGACTCGGAGCTCAGCTGCGGCTTCCGAGGTCGCCCGCATCCTGAGGTGGGCCGAAAGAAGCGTGCCGGCTCTGTCGGCCGTCTACAATCCTGGGCGTAGACAATTGGCAGGCGGACTATCTAAGTTGCCAGACGCTGGACCAGGGGGAGTGGTCCTTGCACCCGGAGGTCTTTCAACTCCTTTGCAGACGGTGGGGCACGCCGGATGTGGACCTGATGGCTTCTCGACTCAATCGCAAGGTGTCGAGGTTTGTGGCCAGATCCAGGGATCCCTGGGCGGATGCCTCGGATGCGTTGGTTCCCCCATGGGGTCAGTATCGCCTGATATACGTTTATCCTCCGCTGCAGTTGCTCCCTCGCCTGCTCCGCAGGGTAGCGACCGAGGGAATTCCGGTGATCCTCATTGCTCCGGATTGGCCTCGGCGTCACTGGTACGCCGATCTGGTACGTCTCGTCGCAGACGTTCCCTGGCGGTTACCGATACGGGGGGACCTTCTGTCTCAAGGTCCTATATTTCATCCTGCTTTACAGTCTGGTTTTAACGGCATGGTTATTGAAAGCCAGGTGCTGAGAGACCGAGGTCTCTCGGATTCGGTCATTTCGACCATGTTAAGGGCACGGAAGTCTTCCTCCAGAAGGATCTATCACCGTACTTGGAGAGCTTACATCGCCATGTGCGAAGAGCTGGACTGGCGCCCACGAACGTATTCCGTTCCCAGAATCCTGCATTTTCTGCAGCGTGGCGTGACCCAAAAGCTCGCTTTGAGTACCATTAAGGGTCAGATTTCGGCCTTGGCCATCTTCTTTCAGCGACCGCTGGCGGGTCATCCCTTGGTTAGCACCTTTGTGCAGGGGGTTCGCCATGTGCTCCCCCCTGTCAAGCCTCCTCTCCCCCCGTGGGATCTGAATTTGGTGCTCTCGGTCCTCCAGGAACCTCCCTTTGAAAATATTAGAGATATTCCCCTCTTGACTTTGTCTCAGAAGGTGGCCTTCTTGGTGGCCATTACTTCCATTAGACGAGTGTCTGAATTGGCGGCCTTGTCCTGCAAGTCGCCCTTTTTGATCATCCATAAGGATAAGGCGGTGTTACGTCCGCGACCTTCCTTTCTGCCAAAGGTGGTCTCGGCCTTCCACTTAAACGAGGACATTGTCCTCCCGTCCTTGTGTCCTCACCCATCGCATCCCAGAGAGTTTGCGCTACACACTTTGGATGTGGTACGAGCCTTGCGGGTGTACCTGTCTGCTACTGCTTCTATTCGGAAGTCTGACTCACTATTTGTGGCTGTCTCTGGTCCAAAACAGGGCCAAGCGGTTTCGTCTGCCACCATTTCTAGGTGGATCAGACAAACCGTCATTCAAGCTTATGCTCTCAAGGGGCGGGCGCCTCCCTTTCCGGTTACGGCACATTCCACCAGGGCAATTGGTGCTTCCTGGGCTTTCCGACATCAAGCGTCGGTTGCACAAGTGTGCAAGGCGGCGACCTGGTCGTCTGTTCATACCTTTTCTAAGTTTTATAAGGTTGATGTGGCTGCATCTTCGGATGCTTCCTTCCTTCCCGCTGTTTGATGTTGCAACTCCTCCGTTGAGGAGCTCTGCCTTGTTTGGAGTGAAGTTTTTGGTTTTCCATTTATACTGCTCCCATCCCTCTTGACACTGCTTTGGGACATCCCACGTGTAAAGGTGTATAAGACACGCTGTGTCAGTCCATGGTTGACAAGAGAAAATAGGATTTTTGTACTCACCGTAAAATCCGTTTCTCTGGCATCCATGGACTGACACAGCACCCACCCTTCTTTTTAAGTTTGTACTGCTTTGTTACGAACTGAGGTCTGCTGACTGCAGTGGGAGGGTTATGTCCGGAGGGACCGCCCCCCTGGGCGGGGCTGTTCAGCTCTGGCTGTTTAGAATGTATGTATAACATCTCACATTCTGCCTAGGTCTTCTCCTGCAAGCAGGGACATAACCCACGTGTAAAGGTGTATAAGACACGCTGTGTCAGTCCATGGATGCCAGAGAAACGGATTTTACGGTGAGTACAAAAATCCTATTTTTTTTCTCTACGTGTATCTTCTCAAGCCTGCTTTGCCTACACACGATCGTGAAAAAAATGCTTGAACAAAGCGCGGTGACGTACGAAACGTACGACGGCACTATAAAGGGGAAGTTCCATTCGGATGGCGCCACCCTTTGGGCTGCTTTTGCTGATCCTCGTGTTAGTAAAGTTTGGTGAGAGATGTTTCACGCTTTTCAGCCTCGTGCTTTTCAGTCCGTTACAGCGTGACAAATGTGATATCTCCATTACGAATGCTAGTTTTACCAGAACGAGCGCTCCCGTCTCATAACTTGCTTCTGAGCATGCGTGGTTTTTTCACGTCGTTAAAGCCTACACCCGGCCGTTTTTCACAACGAGAAAAATAAAAAAAATAGAGCATGTTCCAAATTTTTAATGGCCATTTTTCACGTTGCGAAAAATGCTCAAAGCCCCCCCACCCTCTGCACAATACAAAGCCCCCCCACAATACACAGCACAGCCCCCACCCTCTGCACAATACGAAGCCCTCCCACAATACACAGCCCACATCCTGCATTCCCAGGAGACCCCCAGTCTCTTGGGACAGCACTGCCAGCGTACTCTAAGGTTGGGAATAAATCACTGCCAACCATTTCTCATACACACACACAGCTCCTCCTGTGTCACTCTCATTGTGGATCAAAGTATCTAAACTTACCTCAGTAGCTTCGTTCTTGCATGGACCCGGTCACATGGCTGCTCTCTGACGATTCATGGATGGTCATGTGATCGCTCTCCTCCAATCTAAAGCAAACACTCGGAGGAGGAGAGCAGCCAATGGGAACGAAGCAGTTGAGGTTGGAGGCTTCGGCTTGCAATGAGTGGCACAGGAGGAGGAGGAGCGGTATGGGAGAAGGGGCTGGCAGTGATTTTTTTTAAATGATGGACTTTACTGGCAGTGCTGTCCATGAGAGGCGGGGCGGCTGGCTTGACCACCCCCCAATGTGTGGCACCCGGGGGCGGACTGCCCGATCCCCGCCCCCTATTGGTAAAAACAAATATCGGCGTATAACATGCATACACTGTGTTATACACCGATATACAGTAAATTCAGAAGTGTAATTGTCCCTCCTTTCCATTAACGTCCCGTTTTCGTTCCTTAATGAAAACGGATTCTATTTTCGTCATAGTTTTTCGTCGGTTGACTAAAATGTGCTGTAATTTTAGTCTCGTTTTCGTCCCTGTAAAAAAAAGTCTCTGACAAACGTTTTCGTTGACGAAATTAACACTGCCCCATTCTGGAGAAATCCTGAATTGCCACATTATGGACTCCATTCAGGATCCAGGGGCATGGACTAAATATGGGGTGAAAAAATTGTCCCAAGTACTACAGGGGGAAAAGTTCTTCTCATATGCAGAAATGAGGCAGCTTTGGAATATCCCCGTTAGTTATGCTTTTAGACATATGCAACTTAAACATGCTTTATCAGCTCAGTTCCCTGGGGGGACCCCGCAATTAATGGAATTTTAGGTTTGGAGTAAAAGGTGGGAAAAAAGTAAACTTCAACCTTGTATACGTATTTATTAAGGACCACATCGCCAGATATAAGTAAATTAAGCGAAAATTGGAGAAGAGACGTTCCAAACTTGGTGGAGGAGAATTGGGAGGAAGTATGGAGGTTCCTATTTCGGATATTGGTATCACTTCCAAGATAAATTAAAACAATTTAAAATAATACATAGGAGCCACTATACACCATATACGTTTTTATATAAGATTTCCCCATTAAATCCTCGGAACTGCTTGAGATGTGCAGACATTCCAGGAAACTTCATGCATATATTTTGGTCATGCCCGAAGATGGTGGTATTTTGCAGGGAGGTCCTGAGAATGATTGCTATAGTAACATCAATAGTCTTGGAACAGGAAGCGGAGATCTGCCTGCTAGGACTGGTAAGGAAAAACTATGTTTCTCTGGGAAGGGGAACGCAGGTGGGCCTACTATTATTTTATGCTAGAAAACGATGGTGTTAAATTGGAAAAAGGTAGAAGCTCCCTCGGTAGCGCATTGGAAAAATCTAGTAAATAACCTGCCATTGTACAAGGAGACATACTTCAATAGAGGACATGGGGAGAAATATGAGAGAGTATGGGCAAGTTGGATAGAAAATCCTATGACAGCCTCAGGATAAATGGGGTATGAGGAGAGGTTAACGGTATTTGAGTCAGGTGAAATGAATGTCAAGTGGAATTTTATGGAGGCTCTAGAAGAGAGCAGATAAATGTAAATTGTGAAATGTATATGTATGTCTTTTTTTGTTTCTTTTATGTTTTTTGTATGGGGGAAAAAAAGAAAATTAAATTAAATTAAAAATCAATGAGTTCGGTAAATTTGTCGCTGCCATTTATTTTAATCAATGAATACAAAGCTTCCTCTGATTGGCCAAAGTGGAGAGGCAGGCAGATGACATCATGATTTCCACCTCAGCCAGTCAGTGGAAACCTTGTATGACAGCCACTCAGGTAATCAACGCATAATCATGTGTTGCAGCTTAGCAATTTGAGACTTGAATGGCTAAACAACATTCTAACTCCAGCTGCCAAATTTCTAAGAAATGTTTTAGCTTTCTTATTTGCTTGAAGATGTTCCCCTAATCCTATTGTGTGTTGCAGAACTGTATGTATTACTGGGGCTTTGCTGCTTGGATGGCGTACTACATCAATCACCCACTCTATACACCTCCAGGTGAGTGTTTATACATTACCACTCTGATTCCATGCATTTAGTAACAATACTAAAGCTCTGACCAGCTATTGCACTCTGATGTCATCAAATACAATGCAGGACCAATAGTTCTGCATTGTATTTGAGGACAGAAAGGGCCTGCCCACAATCCATAGTATCAAAAAGAAGAGCGGAGTGCCAGCGATGGGAAAGAGTAAGGAAAGGATTACAGCCTTTTCCTCTAGACCAGGGGCTCCAAACTTTCCAAACAGGGCCAGTTTACTGTCCTTCAGACTTTAGGGGGGCCAGATTGTGACTACTAGGAGTAGAAAAGGTCCCTACGTCGGCAAGAAAAAAAACCTTGCCCCATTGACAAGAATTGTACTTCATCGTTGGTGTCATTAAGACTAACTGTTGGTGTCATTAATAGGAATCCTGCCCCATTGTTGGTGTCATTGGGTGCCATTTGTGGTGTCGGTTGGAGCAGTTGTGCCCAATTTTTGGTGTCGGTGGGAGGAGTTGTGCCCCGTTTTTGGTGTCGGTGGGAGGAGTTGTGCCCCGTGTTTGGTGTCGGTGGGAGGAGTTGTGCCCCGTGTTTGGTGTCGGTGGGAGGAGTTGTGCCCCGTTTTTGGTGTCGGTGGGAGGAGTTGTGCCCCATTGTTGGTGTCGGTGGGAGGAGTTGTGCCCCATTGTTGGTGTCGGTGGGAGGAGTTGTGCCCCATTGTTGGTGTCGGTGGGAGGAGTTGTGCCCCATTGTTGGTGTCGGTGCATGTCCCACTCCGCCATCCACACTAAGGGAAACGGGCAGTGAAGCCTTGCGTCTTCACTGCCCGTTTCCTACTGCGCATGCGCGAGTCTCGCGCCGACTTGTGAATGGGCGGCTGCTCTCTGGGATTACACACAGTTCTCAGAAAGCAGCGGGCCCCATTCACTAGAAGAGGATGGGGAAGAAAACAGACCGCGATTACGGACTTCCACATAGCAACGGGTATTTCGAGTGAGTATAAAAAAAAAAACTTTTTTTTTTTTTTTTATCTCAGTGCTGCCTGTCACTGCCCCCTATCAGTGCCATCTCGGTACTGCCTGTCACTGCCGCCTGTCAGGCAGCACTGAGATGGCACTAACAGGAGGCACTATCAGTGCCATCTCAGTGCTGCCTATCCGTGCCACCTGTCAGTGCTGCATGTCGGTGACATATCCGTGCCCAACAGTGCCACCTGTCGGTACCACCTCAGTGCTGCCTCGATGGTGCTCATCAGTGCTACCATCAGCACCGCCTCATCAGTGCAGCCCATTCGTGCAGCTCATCAGCGCACATCAGTGAAGGAGAAAAATAACTTTTTTTTTTTTCGCTTGGCATCAGGCGTGAGCAATTCTTATTGCCCGATGCCCTGGACATGCAGTTCCGGGCGTTGGGCAGCTGATTTAAAAAACGGTCTCTTAACTTTTTCAGCTGGCTCGTAGATTCTAAGCAAATTTGTCAAGCTCTGCTTTAAATAATCTACATGAATATATCTGTAAGATATAGATGGGAGTGAACATTTTTTGTCTTTATACCAACTGAATCCTCGTGGAGTAAGATGCTGGGTATAGTTGTGTAATTTAAAATGGTGGTTTCCAGCAAGTGCCATTCCATATTTTCTTTAACGAGAAATCCGCCTTATTTTTAAGATTTTTGGATATTTAGTTATCAGTTCTCTACTTAACTCAAGTCAGGACACTTTTCTCCTCTGTCCATCTCAGTGGTACCTGCTCAGTGCTGCCTATCGGCTGTGTCTTCGCTCACCTTCCTCGTCCCTCTCTCTAGATTTGCATGTATCGCCACCATATGACCGGGAGTAGTAGGCAATCTTTTTGTTGGTTCTAACGATAACCATAAAAGCCTAGTGGGGTGTACACACTGTCCTTGCCTCACTTCTTCCTAAGGTGTAAAAAAAGAAGAAAAGTGTGGTTCCATCATTCAATTTAGACTTGTTTAATTGGGCTTCCACAGCCATTTAGCTGCTTGGTGGACTAAACATGGCAGATGAACATTTCATCATTACTGCAGTAATAGATTATTTTAATAGGTGGTGCCACAGGCAACATCCGTAACTTCAGCTCCGTGTCTGGAAAGGAGCCCCCGCCCCCCTCTACTATTGCAAGTTGTCAGTTGTCAGTATTTTGGTTCTAGTTTATCTGTCAATTTGAAGAGGTAAGCAGTATGTCCTTAATATGACGTGATCCTGTTTTTTATGTTAAACAGCGTATGGAGATGAACAGGTGAAACTTGCTGTCATCATATTTATGGTGAGTATTTATGGGTGCATTTCTCTTTTAAGTTGGGGTTATCACACACATGGATGTCAGGGAAAATGAGGTTGGAGAGAATATTCTCTAAAGTGGCATGCTGAAAGGGCAACCAGAGATGAGCCTTTCCGTTTGGCTTCCATCCACCTCCTGTTGCCCCTGCTTTGCTTCCGCACTTACATTTATTGTAAAGTCTCTTTTAAAAAACAAACAAAAAAAAACAAACGTGTTTTATATTTACCTGCTCTGTGAGGTGGATTTGCACAGAACAGCCCAGATCCTCCTCTTCTCGGGTCCCTCTTCAGTGCTCCTGGCCCCTCCCTCCGGTCGAGTGCCCCCTCAGCAAGCAGCTTGCTATGGGGCCACCCAAGCCGAGATGCAGCTCCCTGTGTCCATTCAGACATGGAGCTGCGGTTCGGCCATGCCCCCTCTCTCTCCTGATTGGCTAACTGACTTTGACAGCAGCGGGAGCCAATGGCACTGCTGTTGTGTCTCAGCCAATCTGGAGGGAGAGTCCCGGACGGCCGAGGGACTCGTGGACATCGCTGGATAGAGATGGGGCTCAAGTAAGTATTAGGGGGCTGCTGCACACAGAAGGCTTTATATTTTAATGCATATAATGCATTAAGATAACAAACCTTCTGCCTTTACAACCCTTTTAAGGAAGCTGGGCAGCAGGGGGGGGAATTCTATATAGGGTCTTAGTATAGGGAAGTAGTGTTTTTTATTTCTGGTAGAGCTGGATTTTTTGCATGCTGATCTGTTATTGGCCTGTTGCTTTGCTAAGGTGTGAGCAACCTCTTCTGGGCACATCATACTTTTCCTGTGCTGTGCATATACCACGTCATTAGTCTCGGCACGTGACTTTTCCTCTGTAACAGAGGCTTCATTTAGTCTTGGTAGCCTGGTCTTCACAGTGAATGCAACGCTTCATTAGCCTGGGGGCACCTTACAATTTGTCCTCTACTGTGCATGCAGGGGTTTCTCGGGTCACTTGCTTTTGTTGACAGCAGCCTTCAGAGAAATCGGAAGTGACCGAGGGTTAGTGGTCACGTGACCGCAGCAAACCATAGTGGGGGAAAAATTGTATTTGCATGGCCATTTTTATTCATTAAGCATGTGGATCTGGTTTTTCCAAATTTAATAACCACTTCCATACCGGGCCAATTCTGGCACTCCTCTCCTACAGAGGAAAATTACTCAGAATCCCCAAACATTTATACAATAAAACCTTGGTTTGTGAGCATAATTCGTTCCAGAAACATGCTTGTAATCCAAAGCACTTGTATATCGAAGCATTTTTTTTACAGGGTATAAAAGAGAAGAGCTACACCTCTAAGTGTAGCAATAAGTTGCTTAATGTTGTACCTTCATTAAATGTAACCATATTGCTACACTTGGAGGCTCCTCTCTCCTCTTTTTATACTCGGTTGTGACATGACGCTACTCTTATATCAAGACATTGCTTGTATATCAAGGCAAAATTAAAACATTTTGCTTGTCTTGCAAAACGCTCTCAAACCAAGTTACTCTCAAACCAAGGTTTTACTGTATGTTTTTTTAGCAGACACCCTAGGAAATAAAATGGCGGTCATTGCAACTTTTTATCTCGCACAGTATTTGCGCAATAATTTTTCAAACGTTTCATGAATTAAAAGATAACAATACAGTAAAGTTAGCCCAATTTTTTTGTATAATGTGAAAGATGTTACGCCGAGTAAATAGGTACCCAACATGTCCTGCTTTAAAACTGCGCACACTCCCGGAATAGCGCCAAACTTCAGTACTTAAAAAATCTCCATAGGCGACTAGTTACCGGTTAAGAGTTGCAGAGGAGGTCTAGTGCTAGAATTGTTGCTCACGCTCTAACGCACGCGGCTATACCTCACGTGTGTGGTTTGAATGGCGTTTACATATGTGGGCGGGACTTAAGTGCATGTTCGCTTCTGTGCACGAGCTACTGGGGACGGGTGTTTTTTAAAAAATTTTTTTTTTTTTTTTACTTTATTAATTTTTTACACTTTTCTTTTACATTTAATTTTTTTTGATCACTTACATTCCTATTACAAGGAATGTAAACATCCCTTGTAATAGGAATCTATTGCGACAGGTCCTCTTTATGGAGAGATGCAGGGTCAACAAGACCCCACATCTCTCCTCCAGGCTGGAAAGATCGGAAAAAAAAATTCACCGATCTCATGCCGACAGCCGCGATCGCGGCTTTGTTTACATCCAGGGCTCAGTTGTGACGTCATAACGTTGCGCCCGGGCCTCTGACAGTCGTAGGCTGGTGACCATCTGGTCACCGGAAATCTCTATGGTCATCATCCGGCGGCGGCCGATTCTTTCTCCGGGTCCCCGATAGCACGGGAGAGCCCGTAGAAGCACCGGATGGCGGCAAAAGGGGGGAGAAATGTCCCCTCCCGTCGCCTGTAAGAACGATCAAGCGGTGGAACTGCCTCTATGATCATTCTTATGGTGCACAGAATCGCTGGCTGAAAACAAGGATATCTGAATGATGCCTCTAGCTGAAGGCATCATTCAGATATTCCCCCTAAATGTGAAGGACGTCATATGACGGTGTGCGGTAGGGAAGTGGTTAAGGTCTGGTTAAGGTCTGTTGTTTATGTTGCGTAATGTTGGAAGAGGTAACTTAAATGTATAATTTGTCTCTTCTACTTCTCAGTTTTGTCAGTTGGGTAACTTCTCCATACATATCGCTCTGAGGAACCTGAGGCCAGCTGGTGAGTCTATAGGTGAAATGCAGTCTTCTTATTACGAAATGAAGCCATTGACTCCCTTCTATTACAGGTTACTTTCTTGTTGCCACACTCACTGAATAGATGAATTTCTGTAAGAACTATGTTTGCAGCAGATTTTTCCCTAGATTGCAATGTCTGCTACACCTTGGATGGGTTCTTTGTGGGAGATAAATAATTTAGGGTTATCCACTTCAGCCCTGGACCATTTGGCCATTCTACATATTTTTTGTAAAAAAATCGCAATAAGCGTTTATTGATTTGCGCAAAAGTTATAGCTTCTACAAAATAGGGGTTCGTTTTATGGCATTTTTATTAATACATTTTTTTTTACTAGTAATGGCGGCGATCAGTGATTTTTATCGTGACTGCGGCATTATTGCGGACACATCGGACACTTTTGACACCGTTTTGGGGCCATTGTCATTTTTTTACAGCGATCAGTGCTATAAAAATGCACTGTTTACTGTAAAAATTACACTGGCAGTGAAGGGGTTAACCTGTAGGGGGTGCTGAAGGGGTTAAGTGTGACCTAGGGAGTGCTTCTAACTGTTAGGGGGCGTGGCTTGCTGTGACACGTCGCTGATCGCTGTTCCCGATGTCAGGGAACAGACGATCAGTGACATGTCACTAGGAAGGACGGGTAGATGTGTTTACACTAACTTCTCCCCATTCTTCAGCTCTGACCCGATCGCGGGACACCGGCGGACATCGAGTCTGCGGGTCCTGCGGGCACGGTCATGGAGCTCGCCAACAGGGTCGCGAGCGCAGCGGTGCGCACGATCACACAGCTTGCAAATTAAAGGGGACGTATATATACGCCCATTTGCGCAGCCGTGCCATTCTGTCGATGTAAAGTCGTGCGTTGGTCGGCAAGCGGTTAACAAAATATTATACAATTTAGTTTGGCCAAAGGCATCATGGGGTGTTAATGTGTTCCCAACAACAGTTTGGTCAGCAGATATCTGCCTAACCAAGTACAGATATGGTTAAAACTGACAGCTCTATGGGTACTTTATTAGCAAAGAACATTTGCAGACATAGCGCAGTATTTTCAAAAGGACAGCAGGACTGAAATTAATCAAGTTGGGCATTTTTACCCCGCCCAGTAATTAAAATGTAAAAGTAAAAATGCTTGGAGGTTCCATGATATTGTGGAATGGTATAAACATGCCAGAAAATTAGATCAAGGTATATATGGAGCCTTTCACAATAACAACCAGTCCACGTGTCATTTTCCTAATAGTCCTTCAGCAATGCCTTTTGGCACCATAAAGAGTGACTCCACTTTTGTTGAGGAAAAAAAAAACAATCCCCTGGGTAATCAATGTACATTGCATGGATTTTAAAGTATAAATAAAGGGAAAACTTTCTTCCTAATTTTGGATAGAGTGCAGAGGGTTTAGAACACCTGTCAGTTTTTATTGCGGTCTGTAGCCCAGTTAAGGAGATTCACCCTCCTCTTTTTGTCCTGTTTACCTTTATCATTGAAAGTAAAAGAGAATCCCAAATATTGGGTTGTCCCCAGAAAAGTCAGAGGGGAAATCTTACAGTGGAGACATTAGTTCTGGTGACCTGGGGGGGTCCCCAAGGAAATTCCTTTAATTTACAGGGATTTCCTCTCGCCTCCTATTTGGCTTTGGGACAGGAAGTGAAAGAAAATCTCTGCAAAAGGACAGATGGCAAAAAAAAATCTGGCAGGGGTTATAACTCTCCCTTGCTCTATCCAAAATTGCCTATAGTTCTATTTTAAACAAAATATTAGATTCCTACCAGTTTGTGCGCTAAAGAAAAAGCTGTTTGTTCCACTTTGTCTCTTTGGATACTGATCATGAATGGGAGTGACTAATATGTTATAATCAGCTAGAGCACTTTTTGTGTTTGGATGAGAAAAACTGCAGTGTCTGAATCCCTTTAGAAGTGATTAACCTTTAGGGAGGATCTCACCAAAAATTTAATTTCTGCTGCAGAGGATTCCAAAACCTGACTTGTAACTTCATTCTTCATCCAAGCAGGAAATTACACATGACATTTCTGAAGGTGTCCTGTATGCCAGCTGTATCTGCTAGATTCATTTTATTTGCTGTATTTTTTCCACAAAAGTGGAGTTACCTCTCTAAAGCCTTTTTTTTTTTTTTTCTGTGTACCCAATGGAGTGAGAGAAGAGGCTCTTTCAGGGTGCTTTGCAGGGCGCTATTTTTAGCGCCTGCAAAGCGCCTCAGTGTGAAAGTAGCCTAACTGTCATCCCAACAGCACCATGATGTCAGAATGCGAGGGGTAGCTGCAATAACAATCCGTTTCACAGAGAGCAGCTTAGACTGATAAGTCTCTATTACCAGAAGAGGTGCTGTGAATGGTCACATGACTACAGATTTAGTTAAATAAGTGAACGTCTTGGAAAGTTTTTTTTATTTATTTTTTTACAGATTCCATAAGAGTAGTGTGTGTTTTTTATTTTTTATTTCTTTCCATGCCTGGCGTTTAGCCTTAAATCCCTGCAGATGATAGTCAAATACTCTAATTGCAGGTGTGTGATGTCAAAGCCATACCTAAAAACAGGGACACAGATACAGCAAAGGGAAAAAAGTATTTGATCCCCTGCTGATTTTGTACGTTTACCCCCTGACAAAGAAATAATAATAATTTTAATCGTAGGTTTATTTTAACAGAGACAGAATAACAAAAACATCCAGAAAAACGCATTTCAAAAAGTTATACATTGATTTGCCTTTTAAAGAGTGAAATAAGTATTTGTCCCCTATCATTCAGTAAGATTTTTGGCTCCCATGTGTCTTCTATACAGGTAACGAGCTGAGATTAGGAGCACTCTTGAAGGGAGTGCTCCCAATCTCAGCTTGTTACCTGTATAACAGACATTATCCACTGAAGCAATCAATAAATCCGATTCCAATCTCTCCACTATGGCCAAGACCAAAGAGCTGTCCAAGGATGTCAGAGACAAGATTGTAGACCTACACAAGGCTGGAATGGGCTATAAGACCATCGCTTAGCAGCTTGGTGAGAGGGTGACAACAGTTGGTGCGATTATTCCCAAATGGAAGAAACACAAAATAACTGTCAATCTCCTTCGGTCTGGGGCTCCATGTAAGATATCACCTCGTGGAGTTTCAATTATCATGAGAACGGTGAGGAATCATCTCAGAACTACAGAGAATCTTGTCAATGATCTTAAGGCAGCTGGGACCATAGTCACCAAGAGAACAATTGTTAACACACTATGACGTGAAGGACTGAAATACTGCAGCGCCCGTAAGGTCCCCCTACTCAAGAAAACACATGTACAGGCCTGTCTGAAGTTTGCTAATGAACATCTGAATGATTTAGAGGAGAACTGGGTGAAAGTGTTGTGGTCAGATGAGACCAAAATCGAGCTCTTTGGCATCAGCTCAACTCGCCGTGTTTGGAGGAGGAGGAATGTTGCATATGACCCCAAGAACGCCATCCCCACCATCAAACATGGAGGTGGAAATATTATGCTTTGGGGGTGTTTTTCTGCTAAGGGGACAGGACAACTTCACCGTATCAAAGGGACGATGGACGGGGCCATGTACCGTCAAGTTTTGGGTGAGAACCTCCTTCCCTTAGCCAGTATATTGAAAATGGGTCATGGACGGGTATTCCAGCATGACAATGACCCAAAACACACAGCCAAGGCAACAAAGGAGTGGCTCAAGAAGAAGCACATTAAGGTCCTGGAGTGGCCTAGCCAGTCTCCAGACCTTAATCCCATAGAAAATATGTAGAGCTAAAGGTTGGAGTTACCAAATGTCAGCCTCGAAACCTTAATGACTTGGAGAGGATCTGCAAAGAGGCGTGGGATGAAATCCCTCCTGAGATGTGTGCAAACCTGGTGGCCAACTACAAGAAACGTCTGACCTCTGATTGCCAACAAGGGTTTTACCACCAAAGTACCAAGTCATGTTTTGCAAAGGGGTCAAATACTTATTTCACTCATTAAAATGCTAATTCATTTTTTAACTTTTTTTTAAAATGCATTTTCCTGTATTTTTTTTGTTGTTATTCTGTCTCTCACTGTTAAGATAAACCTACCATTACAATTATAGGCTGATCATTTCTTTGTCAGTGGGCAAACGTACAAAATTAGCAGGGGATCAAATACTTTTTTCCCTCACTAAACCTGATGGAGTAACATAAAAAACAGCTTTCACCTAAATGTCACAATAATAACTCAATTTGTATGGACCCACGTGTATAATTATGAAAATAGTTTTATTTATATAACCTGCAATCATGTTCATTTTCTTTCAAGGCTCAAAGACGCGGAAAATTCCCTTCCCAACACGTAACCCCTTCACATGGCTCTTCCTGCTGGTGTCTTGCCCCAACTACACATATGAGGTAAGGAACAAGGGTGAAGGGTCCATTTAAAGAAGAGCATACCAGTTAATTATGAGTAGATGGATCCAGATAAAAAAAAAAAATAATTGACATATTGTGATCTTTGTTTTTCAGGTGGGCTCCTGGATTGGATTTGCCATAATGACTCAGTGTCTACCTGGTAAGTATAGCAAACCTCGACAGTGACCACTTTCTTCCCCAGATTTTTACTAAGCAGTTTTATCTATTTGGATCATTTCTCATTTAATCACTTCTTGTTAGCACTAGAGCCAAATGACGGCTACAGCGCAGTTCTGGGAGGGCTTCTATCGACGTCATCCCAGAACCACGCACCCGGCGCACGCTGTGATCGCAGTCATCACAATGTAAACAACCTTGCCGGTTATCGGCATTCCTTTCCTTGCGTGCTGTCACAGTGTGAGGAGAGGAGAGCCTGTAACCAGCAAGTGTGACAGGGGACTGCTACTGTACAGGTCCTTCTCAAAAAATTAGCATATTGTGATAAAGTTCATTATTTTCTGTAATGTACTGATAAACATTAGACTTTCATATATTTTAGATTCATTACACACAACTGAAGTAGTTCAAGCCTTTTCTTGTTTTAATATTGATGATTTTGGCATACAGCTCATGACAACCCAAAATTCCTATCTCAAAAAATTAGCATATCATGAAAAGGTTCTCTAAACGAGCTATTAACCTAATCATCTGAATCAACTAATTAACTTTAAACACCTGCAAAAGATTCCTGAGGCTTTTAAAAACTCCCAGCCTGGTTCATTACTCAAAACCGCAATCATGGGTAAGACTGCCGACCTGACTGCTGTCCAGAAGGCCATCATTGACACCCTCAAGCAAGAGGGTAAGACACAAAGAAATTTCTGAACGAATAGGCTGTTCCCAGAGTGCTGTATCAAGGCACCTCAGTGGGAAGTCTGTGGGAAGGAAAAAGTGTGGCAGAAAACGCTGCACAACGAGAAGAGGTGACCGGACCCTGAAGAAGATTGTGGAGAAGGACCGATTCCAGACCTTGGAGGACCTGCGGAAGCAGTGGACTGAGTCTGGAGTAGAAACATCCAGAGCCACCGTGAACAGGCGTGTGCAGGAAATGGGCTACAGGTGCCGCATTCCCCAGGTCAAGCCACTTTTGCACCAGAAACAGCGGCAGAAGCGCCTGACCTGGGCTACAGAGAAGCAGCACTGGACTGTTGCTCAGTGGTCCAAAGTACTTTTTCCGGATGAAAGCAAATTTTGCATGTCATTCGGAAATCAAGGTGCCAGAGTCTGGAGGAAGACTGGGGAGAGGGAAATGCCAAAATGCCTGAAGTCCAGTGTCAAGTACCCACAGTCAGTGATGGTCTGGGGTGCCATGTCAGCTGCTGGTGTTGGTCCACTGTGTTTTATCAAGGGCAGGGTCAATGCAGCTAGCTATCAGGAGATTTTGGAGCACTTCATGCTTCCATCTGCTGAAAAGCTTTATGGAGATGAAGATTTCATTTTTCAGCACGACCTGGCACCTGCTCACAGTGCCAAAACCACTGGTAAATGGTTTACTGACCATGGTATTACTGTGCTCAATTGGCCTGCCAACTCTCCTGACCTGAACCCCATCTGTGGGATATTGGGAAGAGAAAGTTGAGAGACGCAAGACCCAACACTCTGGATGAGCTTAAGGCCGCTATCGAAGCATCCTGGGCCTCCATAACACCTCAGCAGTGCCACAGGCTGGTTGCCTCCATGCCACGCCGCATTGAAGCAGTCATTTCTGCAAAAGGATTCCCGACCAAGTATTGAGTGCATAACTGAACATAATTATTTGAAGGTTGACTTTTTTTGTATTAAAAACACTTTTCTTTTATTGGTCGGATGAAATATGCTAATTTTTTGAGATAGGATTTTTGGGTTGTCATGAGCTGTATGCCAAAATCATCAATATTAAAACAAGAAAAGGCTTGAACTACTTCAGTTGTGTGTAATGAATCTAAAATATATGAAAGTCTAATGTTTATCAGTACATTACAGAAAATAATGAACTTTATCACAATATGCTAATTTTTTGAGAAGGACCTGTACAATGATAATCAGGGCACTGATTATCAGTGTCCTGATTATCAGTGCAGCCTCAAACAGTGGCAATCAGTGCTGCCAATCTGTGCCCTTCAATGCCGCCTACTAGTGCGCATCAGTGCCACCTTATCAGTGAAGGAGAAAAATTACTTCTTTGCAAAATTTTATTAAACGGAACTAAAACTTTTTTTTCTTTTTGAAATTTTTGGTCTTTTGCGTTTTAAAAAACAAAAACCCAGTGGTGATTAAATGCCACCAAAAGAAAGCTCTATTTGTATGAAAAAAAAAAAGTTAAGTGTCCTATGGGTAGAGTGTTGCATGACTGCGCAATTGTCATTCAAAGTGTGACAGCGGGGGGGGGGGGGGTGGAAGTACCCTGTAGGCAAGTGGTTAAAGGGTCTTGCTCAGTGATCCTGTGCATCTGATGGCTTCTTCATGACACTTGTATATAATATGATTTTCTTCTTTCCTAGTGGCGTTATTCAGCTTGGTTGGATTCATCCAGATGACAATTTGGGCCAAAGGAAAGCACCGCAGCTATCTGAAGGAGTTCAAAGACTACCCACCTCTCCGGTCACCCATAGTCCCCTTCATCCTGTGACCCCTTGTTTAGTGTCTTTTTTGTGATCTTATGCCCCTGTCCCGGAACTCTTAACCTCACTGCACTGAACTGAGAGCCCCTGCACTGAACACTGAGCCCGCTAGGTCTGTTTTATTATGGGCCTTCCCTGGAATAATTTGTCCCATCCTCTGCAATGGCGGGATGAGATTTATTAGTTGAACTTGTGAACACATTTTGGTACTAATAAGCAGGAGATAAAAGTAAAACTTGACATTTTAATTAACTACACTGGTCTTTCTTTGTGTTTTTTTTTTTTAATATCATGGAGTAAAGTGTTAATAATAATAATAATAATATGTACACTAGTTATCCACTAACACTGAAGGCAGACATTATGCAAGATAAACAGTGCATATGAATACCTGGTAAATGGTACTTTTGTGATGTTTCTGGTTGGTGGTTAGACTAGGTTTTATGCCAATAAAGTGACTTTCACGTCTGTATGAGGTGAAGGGTGTGCCCGGCTAATTGTTTTTGCATGAAGAGTACATTATATTTGCCTTTTTCAGTGGGTATTTTGAATTTTCAATGCCTCCAAGGTCATTTGGACATCAGTTTCCCCCTTCCTGACAGTATTCCAGCTTTTTTAGGAGGGAGCACACTGGCTGACTGGCCTATATCTGACGGACAGAAGCACGTGCATCCACAAGGGGTAGAATTCTGGTAGAATCTACCCTCATTTGGACTGACAAAGTGTGAATGATTTTACCTCGGCATATTACCTGTTGCCCAAATCAGAATTCTATTTTTGGACAAAGTTTGTGCGCCTTAGAAATGTATTGCAGCACAGGCTCTGTTTCAACTCCATAGGGAAAATAACTAGAGATTACATGTACCTTTCCAGTAGTCTCTAGTGGTGACCAATTTGAGAGTACACACACACACACACACACACACACACACACACACAACTCTCCTGCACACCACTCCTGTAAGAGGGGCACTTTATTGCAGTGGTGGGCTGGGGGGAGTTCTGTGGCTAACAGACACAGGTTGCTGCTCTGGCCTTCCTTAGAAGCCCTCAACTAGTCAAAACCTTTCCAGTATGGGTGCTACTTCAATTGGTTTGTATGCTGACAGGTCCACTTAGACAAGCTATTTTCCTCTCCCAAGTGTTTTGACAAACTGCACCCTATGGAAAAGGCGTTTTTAAAAGTTGCCCCTCCCTGTGGTGGTCCTTGTCTTGACAAACCCCAAACTGTCCTTGTTGAGGACATTCTAGTGTTAAAGGATCTGGTGGTCAAAAGCTTGGGAGTCTCCATTCTTCTGACCGGCCCTGTTCTGCTACCTGCCACTGCTGTCACGTCCATTTGCCAAACCTTGGGGATTTTGACTTAAGATCATTTCAGGGCCTTAGACAACTTAAGTAATCCTTTGGTTTTGCATCTATTGGAGCTCTTACCTGTTGACCTACATTGCTTTGTTGATGGCCTTGTGGATATTGTATGCCTCATATCTGGAATGAGTCTTCTGTCCTGTATGTGTGTAGAAGACTCTTTGGCCTTCATGTTGGTCTGCTGACGGCATAACAAACAGCTTTCAACTATAAGCCTTTTGAATGGGAGCACCTCTTTGGAGATTCGCTGGATTTCTTTTATTATATATTATTGTCACAGGAGGGAAAAGTACCCTCTTACCCCAGTCCCCAGGTTGGAAATTTTCCTTCTTCTGAAACAAAGAAGGGTTGATTTTGTCCTTCCTTCCAAGGCCTGAACATGGTTCCCTCATTCTCCCATACTCCCACTACAGAAGGGGGTGTTTCCTCATTTTGGACCTCAAAGCGCTAAATACCTTCATTCATATAAAAAAGTTCTGTTCAGAATCAACCCAGTCAGCTGTTGCTTCCCTCCTTTGGGAGATTTTCTGGCTCCAGTGGACCTCAAGAATGCCTATTTTAATGGCCCCATCTTTCAAGTGCAGCAGCTCTTACCTGGGTTTTGCTGTGGGCATGCAACATCACCAGTTTGTTGCCCTTCCCTTTTGGTGATTACTTTATCACTACTCTCTGGAATGGTCTATGTAACAAGTTTCCTATCCATGTAGATACAATTTCATCAACTCCAACAGACCTTATTTTATAGATGGAATGTTTGGGGTACAGTATCAATGCTTTTACAAACTCTAGATAAAGTACATCTACTGAACTTCCACCATCCGATTTCTCATTTACTTCCTCATAGAACAAGAACCGGTTGGTCTGACAAGAACAGTCTGTTATAAATCCCTCCCTGTTGTCACTTATAACTTTATCGCAGACAAATGTATGTCTGTATAGAGTCTCTCACTATTCCTTCAAATACCTTACATACTATTGGTGTTAGCCTGACTGGTCTGTAGTTTCCAGGTATACGTCTTGATCCTTTTTTGTAAATAGAGCGTGCCTCATTTCCAATCAGGAGGGCCTTTCAACAGCATTCTTCCTTTCATTCAGACTCGCATCCACCCAACAAGGTATTTAAATACTGAATCAATATTTTCAGAAAGCTATGTACAGCTCCTCCTACCAGCCAAGGCCGTCTTTAAACACTGGACCCTGGGCAAACATTTTCTTGGGCCCCCTCTTCCATGCAATTTCACTCTCCACATGCTTTGAGACATACAATAAATAGCAGCTAGACTCAAAATCAATTTACTGAATTAGATCAGGTTGCGATTGGTTGCCAGAGCTTACAGTGCATCATTACCACTCACTGACTGGCTGCTAGAGGTTACAGCACACATTGTGGCTCACTGTTTATTTTCTAGAGGTTAAATCACATGATATGTTTGTTGATTGGTTGCTGGAGATTACTGTACATCAATACTGTTCACTACTTGATTGCTAGAGGTAACTGGACATCTATACCACTCACTAATTGGTTTCTAGAGGTTACTGCACATTATTACTACTGCATATCCTTACTGCTTAATGATTGGTTGCAAGATATTAGTGCACAGCATTACTGCTCACTGGTTGCTAAAGGTTACAGCACATCATCTCCTCCACTGCCTGCACACCATGGACTGGGGAGATGAGGGGACCCGTCAATAGACAGAAAAATCCTAGGAATCCTGGGATCAGTGGCAATGCCTGGGGGAGCGATCCGTGGCAACGCTGGGGGGTTGATGGGATCAGTGGCAGTGGTGGGGTGAATGGGATTAGGTAGGAGGCTGTACACTGTGACACATTCTAAATCGTGTAGAGCAAAGCTGTAAATCTTTGGCAAGTATATAGTGGGGGATTCTACCAATGTAATGGGGAATTTACAATGGCCACTATGTGAGGGGGAATTTGCACTGACCACCATGTAAAGGGGGATTTTACGCCGCCCACCAATAGAAAGGGATAGAAGGGATTTCTACACGATTACCAATGTAATAAGAGCATTTACACCAACCACCAGTGTAAGGGGGAATATACAATGACCTACATGTAAGGGGGAATTTAAACTGACTACCATTGTTGAGGAGATTTGTACTGACCACCAATGTAAGGTGACACTTCTAGGCCGACCACCAATGTTAGGGGGGATTTACACTGACCACCAATGTAAAGGGAGATTTACACTGACCACCAATGTAGGAGGATTTACACTCGCCACCAATTTAAACAGGGCTTCTACATGGACAACCAATGTAAGGGAGGATTCAAAACTGACCACAAATGCAGAAATGATGGTAGATATGACCTCGGGGGACTATATATATATATATATATATATATAAAAATGCCGCCTCTATTTACATATCAATGCAGCACTCTGCGACTATTTACATGTAAACACAGGGTCTTCAGGTGAGTCATTTGTACATGGCAATAGGTCACAGCTGGGCAGCAGCAACATAACTTTATACTGAGATATTGGGACACAGCACGGGACTAAAACTTCAAGGGATAAGGGAATTTAAACTGGGATAGTTGGTAAGTACGAGGCAGCTGCTTTGGGCCCCACAACAATGATGGGGCCCAGGGCAGCTGCCCCTTTTGCCCTGCCTTAAAAACAGTCCTGCTACTAGCCACGATCTGCTGGCATTGCATAGAGAAGCACATGCAATCACTGGATCTAAAATAAGGAATTCAATGAAAACAGGTTTTATTTAAAACTGTTATTAGCATGTGGATGGGTGGGAGGACCAAGCAGGCACAATATAAGCAGATTAAACTTCAGCTTTAATGTCCAACTAAAGGAAAAAATTAGCTACATAATCTTTTCATCATTTAGCTTTTTATCGCTGACTGTGTCCTCCCTTTGGGAGTAATTGTTGACTGTCCTTCACTTCCTGTCCAGGTAAGTGTCAGACCGAGCGAGGAGAAATCAACGGGATGGGGTGAACACAGCATTTTATAACCTACCAGTTTCTAATCTATTTAAAATTCTAAAGAAAATACCGCCACTATTTAAAACCACACAAATGTTGCCAACATCCCAATTTGTAATAGAACAAGCAAATACCCCACAATTGGAAAGGACTTTTAAGGCAACTTGGACCACAATACACTTTGTGATAAAAACATGCATATATTTATACATATTAAAATGTTCCATTGTTTAGGATATGGTACACATTCTAAAATGACACGGCTCAAATTGTATGCATCTTGCACAATATACATGTGAAATCGGGTATTTGCTTGTTCTTTTAAGAGTTCTAAAGCCAGCGCCTGGCACCAGAATAAAATACCCTTGCATTGAGGCTGCACTATAATTCTCAATATTTGCGAAGCACCTTAATACACCACTTCAGACCTATCTCCCAGCTGCTGGTACTACTACTTTGGGCTCTGAGGTAGAGGGTTTGCCCTTGCAATGCCGTAGCTGTATTATATGTCTTCTGGTTATCCAGTTCCCGTAGGAGACCCTCCGAAGGCATCTATCCCTTTTGATGGAGCAGTTTTTATGTCTATTTTCTTACTTGCTTTGTGAGTATATAATGATCTTTTAGTAAATTTTTAAATAAACCTAGCCATTGGTAATGCACTAGGTCGGTGCGCCCTTCTTTTTCCTTTTACATTGAGGCTGCACTGCAAGGGTTAAAGCTTCATTATGTCTAGGGGTTTAGGAATAAGCTGTAATACTTACCTTACTCCTCATTACAACAGCCTTTCTCCATGCTGTGCAATCAGTTCCCCACAGCCTCTTCTCTAAGGTGCTCTGGCCAGTGGTTGCTGACATCACGTACCATGCAGGATCAGCAGCCCTGCAATGTAAATAAGGATGGCAAGGGCCCGCCCACAACCTGGAGCATAGAGAATGGGAGAGCACTGACTGCCAGTGTGGAAATAAGGTATTACAGCTTTTCCTCTACCTTAGGGGTCTCCAAACTATGGCCCGTGAGCCACATCTGGCCAGATACAAGATTTTACCTGACCTACAACTACTCTCATGTGATAGGGAATTCTGAAGGTAAAGGGGGGCTCTGATGTGGTGGGGGGTGCTTCGGATATGACACGAGTCTGATGAGATGGTGGGCCTTTGTTGTGAGGAAGGGACTCTAATGGAAGGAGGTACTTTGATGTTAAGGGGCCTTCTGATGTAAAAGGGGAATCTGATGTGATAGGAAGAGCTTTTAATTTGATGTTATTGCTTGAAGCAAGTTTACTCCCATTTATAAAACAGATTTTTTTCAGTCCGTAAATACATTGTATTTTAAAATCTACAATGTGGCCATTGTACTGAAAAGATTGAGGACCCCTGGACTTAATGAGCATTTAGCCCTACAGTGGGGGGACACTACAAGGGTATTATTTTTGGAGCTCCCGGAATTGGGTTGAAATTGGTTCCTGAGGGCATTTTTGGTGGTGTTTAGTTTTGAGTCACCCACAAGGAAGACCAGTCACCAAATCTTCCATACCAAATATCCTCTCATACTTACTCCACCTGTATAGCAGCAAGTATGGTGCCTTGTAATAGGTACAATGGTACTGAGGGGTCTCCACCAGAAAGTTCCTTAAAAGTTAGTGGATGTTTTACACTAATTAGCGCTTGTCTCCTTAAAGCGGTTCTTCGCCCTGTATTAAAAAAAAGAAAAGTCAGCAGCTACAAATACTGTCCCTTACCTGTCCAGCGCCATGCACACCTGAACCGCTTCTTCCTTGTGGCTTCACAGTTAGCTGCTCACTGTACATTTGTGAACCAAGCTGCATTTTATTAATGGCCCTGCAGCCTTCTGGGACCTGTGACAGGCCCCAGAAGGTTGCGGTGGGGAAGGTGAGAACTTCCGGTGGATCGCCACGGTGAGACAAAACCAGGTACCCGCCCCCCCCTAAAAAAGTGCCAAAAAAGAAGATGAGGGGAGAGGAGGGCATTAAGCAGAGCTTTCCCTTAATGGATAATTTACACTTTGACTTTAATACTCATTAAAGTGCCTACAGCTTCAGTTATAATTTTATGAAGCTTAGCAAAAGCTCTGTGTTTGTGTTTGGTTTTCTATTTGTTTTAAAGGGGCCCAGTAGAACCCCAGCTCAGCAATACCCCCTTTCAGCAGATTCCCTGCTCAGTAGTACCCCCAGCTTTGCTGATCCCCCACTCTGTAGTAACCCCCAACTCTGCGGATCCTCCTCTCTCTCCGGTCCCTGCTCACCTTCCCTTATATTGCTCTCAAGCTGCTTACCACGTGTGACATCTGCTAGCTTCTCTTGCTCTGGTCCCCCAGCTCTTCTGATCCTCTGCCACTCAGTCCTTGCTCTCGGGCCCCCGCTCACCTTACTACAGTGTTTCCATGTTGCACACCACGTGTGCCATCTGCTGGTTGCTCCACTGCAGTCTGGACCCTGCTCACCTTCTTGCTACTTCACACTGCACAAGACACTTCCAGAATATACACATGAACTGGAAGTGACTGTTGATGACATCTTTCTGGTTTCCCAGTGCATCCTGGGATATCTCCTACCTACAATACCTCCAAAAACAAAGCACAGCTAACACTGAATAAAAGCCCCTCGAAAGCTTCAGGTGCTGTAAGTGAGCATTGTTATAGACTTCTAAGGAGGCTTTGGAGACGCTTTGAAGCACCAAGAAAGCGACATGGGGTATAATTTTTGAAGCAAAGCAAACACGTGTGAACAGGACTGTAAGGTAACCATTTTATTGAGTGATGAGGCCTTTTTTTGGCATTCAGAGTGCTTTAAAAAAAGCATGGCCGGAACCCGACCTGAATGGCAGCATAGACCAGGAGCTCTCTCTCAGCCCGCAGCTATAGCACCAGAAAAAGGGGTTTATACTCCACTACCATGGGTGGCTCCAGAACAACCCGCTCCACAAAGCCGCGGGGGTCCTCACAACCCGCCCCCGGGCATATCCTCCGACCTCCGGGACTACTTTACCCACCCAGATGTCCTGCCGGGCGGTCCGGCTAAGATGGCGCCGGCCGGCGCTACAGGACAGGCCACATCTTTCCATCCTACCTCCATCCATGCTCCAGATCAGCATCGGGACCCCCTGAGCCCAGGGACCTCTCATCAGCCAGCCGGGAAGATGTTCCGGGACCAGGGAGCGGTGAGACCCCTCTCAGGCCTATGGTCCTCCCTGCAGCCCTCCTCCCCATGTCCCCGGCGGCCATCTTGGGACACCCCACGAGGCGGCAACCTTACACCCAGTGCTCTGAGGCCTTCCCGCAGCTCCTCCGCACTGCCTCAGACCCGGGCCTCATGGGGACAGCTGCCAGCTCACCGCTCAGCACAGGGGGAGCGGAGGGCTCTCCATCCCCACTGGGCCTGGTTTACCTACCCCCGGCCGGCGGGACGCCGGGAACTTTTACCCCCCACGAGACCATCTTGCTGGACCCCCCTCCTCCTGGGGCGCAGAGACAGTCCAGATCGAGGGACCCTCACCCACAAGGTCCCCATGCCGCGTCGGCTCCCTCCTTTGACCAGGCAACTAGCAACTCGGCCTCTCCCCACCCCCCGATGTCGCCTGACAGGGACCTTTAGCCACCACACAGCCCGGATTGGAGTGAGCCATGGGAACTCCAGGCCGCCCGACACCCCTCTCCGAATCCCACCTGGGGAGCCAGCCTTTACCCCCACTATCCCCATGATACCCCTGACAACAGCCTCAGGGCGCTGGGACAGGGACAACCCCCCCAATGCCCCCGCAGTGGCACGCTTACTTTCAAGCGATGCCGACAAAGGACGATTTCAGGCAACTTGTCGAGGAAGTGAAGTCCACCTGCAGATCAGAGATTCAAACCTTACAATTGGGTCTCAAACACCTAGCAGACAGGGTGGAGATGGCGGAGGAAGAAATCCAAGAAACAAAATTAGCGGTACACAGGACCCAACTTCAAAGTACAGAACACTGCACCCTCCTCAGAGACATGCAGCGTCACGTAGAAGACCTGGACAACAGGGGGCACAGGAACAATATCCGCGTTCGGGGGGTCCCAGAAGCAGAGGGCACAGAGGATGTCCAGAGCACACTACAATCTCTCTTTAACGACCTTCTGGGGGCGGCCCCTGACCCATGCTATTGAAATGGACAGAGCACCCTGAGCGTTACGGCCCAAGGGCACCTCTGCCAGACCCCGTGATATCATTTGCAGGCTGACATCATTCCCCTTGAAAGAGGATATCATGAGGCAGGCCCGCCTAGCTCGCAAGGTGACCCTTGGAGACCATCACATTCAGTTGTTCCCGGACTTGTCCTGAATCACCCTACAGAAACGAAGACTACTTCAACCACTTCTGCGTATTCTCCAAGATGAGAATATCCCGTACCACTGGGGATTTCCCTTTAGCCTTACAGCCAAACATCAAGGCAAGACGGTGATCCTGAGGTACCCGGAAGACCTGGAGCCTTTCTGCGACACCCTGGATCTTAGGGCACCCAGCTTCCTGATTGGGATCTCGTGGCAACTCCACCACCGCCGCCCACAGTATGGCAGAAGGTCCCCCCACCCAAGCGCTCCCGAGGTCCGGAGAGATCTCCAAGGGGTCGGAGCTCGCAGCAGAGGAGATCTTGATCGAGTCCTCCACTGACTGACTTGCTAAATACCTGAAAGATCACTCCTGTCCCTGTTTACATTTTGCTGTTCCTTAATTTCTATTATCTTTTTCCATTGTTTTTTTGCACCCCATGGTGAAGCCACCCTGGCAATAGGCCATGCACTGACCCACCTTTGGCGCCCTCGCTACAGAACTGACCGACATCATGGGCGAGTCTTGAAAAAGACTTTAGAGAGAGACTGTCCGGGCACCCCCTGCCTCCCCCCCTCTTAGATTACTAAACTATTAGAGCAAGCGGGTTACCACTGTCTTGCATGTTTGACTTTGGGCTCCCCTGGGCCTCCCTGGCTCACCCTATCCAGGTGGGGGCGGGGAGGCCCATGGGAGGCCTTCTGGACCTGGGCCGGCTGGCCTCTTTAGGTCTGTTGATGTTGTTTTTTATGTTTATGCATGATGTTACCACTCTAACTACTCTTCTCTTTTTCCTAGCTTTTCTTAACCCCCTCTCTTCCCTTGTCATCGCCTGGCTCACCGAACGCAGTCACCATTCCTTCCGGATCTCCTCCCGTGCGGGGCCCGTCCCTGGCTGTGGCCGTCTGGACCATCTTCAACAGCACCAGATGAGTATTTATGCCCCCCACCCTAGTTCCCATGGCTAAGATTTTATCCTTAAATGTTCACGGCCTGAACTCTAATCGTAAAAGGCATTTGGCATTGAGGGAGTTTAGACAGTCAGGAGCGAGTGTCATACTGGTACAAGAAACTCACTTTGACAAAGAAGGCACCTTTGCGTTCGCCTCTAGGTACTACCCACAAAACTATCTGTCATCGGGACCCCACAAGAGGGCGGGTGTGGCCATCCTAATCAAACAGGGGTCCCCCTTCACATACTCGTCCCACTACAGCGATCCCCAAGGTCACTTTCTTATCTTCCGGGGCCTCTGGCTGGACAGGGAGATCACATTCTGTGTAGTCTATGTTCCAAATGTCAGGCAGACTGGATTCCTAAATAAGGCGCTAGCTCGCCTCTTTCGCTCGGATCATGGGGTGTTAGTGGTGGGGGGGACTTTAAACTAACCCAATCAGAGCTGGCGGATCGTCAGGGGGTGGACCCCAGGGCGCCCACACCAAGAGCACTTAGAGACTCAAAGCTCTTCCGCCAAATTACCAGAAGGTATGCCCTCTTTGACGCCTGGTGGGCTCTTCACCCTGGCGACCGACAGTTCACCTTTTATTCGCCCCCCCATCGCACGCACTCCCGCATAGACTACATCTTTGTCAACAACGCTACCCTACGCATGACCTGAACTGCGCAGATTCTGCCGATCTCGTGGTCTGATCACGCCCCGGTAGAGATAACCCTGGACTTAGGCGCCCCAACACATAGACCCTGCAATTGGCGTCTAAACACGTTCCTATTACAACACCTCCCCTCCAAAACTGAACTAAATACCACGCTACAACATTATCTGGTAGACAACAACACGGGGGATGTATCCGTTTCCACATTGTGGGAAGCCCATAAGGCGGTGATGAGGGGCAGATGCATGGCCCTCTCCTCAGCCATGAAAAAGGACACGCAGGCCCTGCAGAAGCACACAGAAAAAGAGCTTAAAAACCTAGAAAAGCAGCTTCAATCCAACCCCACATTGGCCCTCCTAAAAAAAAATACGGCCCTCAGAACAACGTTAGGGGACCTGGCCCTGGGCCGAGTAGAGAAAGCCTTACTCAAATTGAAACAGATGTTTTATGACAAGGGGAATAAAGCCCACACGCTTCTGGCCCGGAAGCTCCGGGACAACACTCAAATGTCGACCCCACACCAGATCCAGAACAGCTCAGGCTGCCTGGTCTCCCACCCTACTGACATAGCCCATTCCTTTGAGTTATTCTACAAGGCCCTGTACAATAACCCTGACATCCCCGCAAACCCCCCCTCGCCTGACCTGACTAAACGTATCCAGCAATACCTGAACCTTAGTGGCGTATCGCAGCTCCAATCTACAGATCTTGACTCCTTGAATGCCCCGATCACACAAGAGGAAATAGAGCAGACCATCAAATCCTTACCTAATCGCAAAGCCCCAGGCCCAGATGGCTTCCCGTACGAGTACTACAAGGAATTTCTCCCGCTCCTCCTCCCCTACATGTGCAAGCTCTTCAATGCCTTCCTTCATGACACCCCGATCCCAAGGGATATGCAGAGCTCCTTTATCACAGTGATCCCCAAACCCGGGAAGGACCCCTCCCTTTGTGCTAACTATAGACCAATCGCCCTGCTGAATTCGGACCTTAAAATATTCACTAAACTCCTATCTATGCGCCTGAACACGGTCTTACCCTCCCTGATCCATAAAGATCAGGTGGGATTTGTCCCCTTCCGCCAAGCGGGAGACAATACTAGGAAGATAATAGACCTGGTCGAGGTGGCGAACAGGGAGGGCGCACAAGCCCTGCTGCTGAGCTTGGACGCGGAAAAAGCATTTGATCGCCTGGGGTGGCCCTTCCTGTTCGCCACGCTCCGCCATGTGGGATTCAGGGGACCCTTCTATAGAGCCATACAACACCTATACTCGAACCCATCTTCCCAGGTCAGGACCCCCTTCGTCCTGTCCGCTTCGCTGCCAGTGCAGAATGGCACCAGACAGGGGTGTCCGCTATCACCCCTGCTCTTTGCGCTATGTGTTGAACCCCTAGCAGCAACAATTCGTAACAACCCGGACATTAAGGGCATAAGGGTACGGGACAGGGAGTTTAAAATCTCCCTGTTCGCAGATGACATCATTCTCTCCTTAATCCAACCCAGAACCTCCCTTCCAATCCTTCACGCAGAACTAGATCGCTATGGGGCTCTATCGGGATATAAAATTAATGCTTCTAAGTCAGAAGCCCTCCCAATCAATACATCAGAGGGGGAGGTAGCGCACCTGAAAGCCAATTTCCCCTATAGCTGGAAATCTACCGCCCTAAAGTACTTGGGAATTAATATTACCCCGCAATACTCTACTCTATACCAGGAAAACTTCCCCCCTCTTTTTCACAATATTAGGACCCTTCTCCAGCAATGGAAAAAGCACCATATCTCCTTACTCGGAAGGATCGCATCTGTGAAGATGACGACCCTCCCGAAACTACTGTATCTCTTTCAGACCCTACCCATTCCCCTCCTCTATGGCCAACTGAAACACTTACAAGCAGACTTACTGCAATTCACCAGGAATTACAGGAGGCATAGAGTCCCACATTCGGTGTTGCAGCCGGCTAGATCGGAAGGTGGTCTAGCTTTCCCCAACCTTACTAAATACTACCAGGCAGCACAACTGAGGGCGATAACTTCTTGGTTTACACTCCGTTCTTATAATAAATGGACCGAGATAGAGAAATTGTGGTTAGCTCCGATACACTCAAACAACCTTCTATGGAACGCGAACGCTGAGGTAGAACCTGCACGATTTCTGGGACCGATGGCACAGCTTAGGAGACTATGGCGCAAACTGACACGTCAACATAGACTGGCCTCTGACAGCTCGCTCCTGACCTCATTTGCCTGCAACCCCAATATGCCAGATAGCTTAACCTACCAAATGTCCTCCCCCTGGACTACGAGAAACCTTTTTCATTTTGGAAATTTGATAGACCCTCGCACCCGCAAACTGCGTTCCTTTGCAGATCTTCAGTCCCAATATGGCCTCCCCAAGCAGGTTTTCTACGGGTATCTCCAGATTCGCCACTATGCCTTAACCTTCGCTCCAACTCTGCAATTTTCCCCTCCTACCCCTTTTGAAAATCTCATTCTGGCAGGCTCTGCACAGAGAGGTCTGATCTCGGACATTTACAAAATATTAAATGAGAGGCCCTTTGACTCAATGGGCAAACACAACTATATGATCAAATGGGAAAAGGCACTGGGAGAGGAGATACCCGTGGAACAATGGAGGGTCATATGGAACCAGGCGTCCAAAACGTCGCTATGCACGCTTTATAAGGAAAATATATACAAGATACTGTACTTTTGGTACATGACTCCTGATGTTCTTCATGCCATCCACCCAGCAAGCTCGGACCGCTGCTGGAGATGCCAGGGAGCAAAGGGAACACTGTATCATATTTATTGGGAATACCCGCTGATAACACCCTACTGGAACTCTGTTCACCAACTACTGATTCGTCTCCTTGAGATGGCAGTACCATTTACCCCTAAATTCTTCTTGCTGGGACTGATGTCTCTGAAGGCCCCATGCCCATATAAGAAACTAGCCAAACATGACCAATGCATTTAACCTGTATCTGATATAACTTTAAATAAAACAGTTATTGATAAAAAAAAAAGCATGTCCAATGCCAGATTTTAAAGCAAGTGTAAACCAAACCTTGTGGTGTAGTTCCACTTTAACAACTTAAGGACCGCGCACTGTAGATATACGTCAGCAGAATGGCACGTACAGGCATAATCATGTACCTGTACGTGGCCCTTTAAATGACTGCCGTGTGGTCGCGCGCGCGCCGCCGCCGGTGCGCTCGCGACCCTGCCGCCATCCCCATGAGTCGGACCGCGGGTCCCACGGACTCGATCGCCGCGGGTATCCCCGCGATCGTCTCACGGAGGTATAGAGCGGGGAGATGCTTGTGTAAACAAGCATCTCCCTGCTCTGCCTAGTGACAATGACACGGATCTCGGCTCTGTGTACTCGGAGCGGAGATCGATGTCATGTGACACAGAACCCAACCTCCCCTCAGTTAGTAACACAATGCAGGGAACACTTAACCCCTACAGCGCCACCTAGTGGTTAACCCCTTCACTGCCAGTGTAATTTTCACAGTAACCAGTGCATTTTTATAGCACTGATTGCTGTGAAAATGACAAAAAATGTGTCAAAAGTGTCCGATGTGTCCGCCATAATGTCGCAGTCACGAAAAAAATCACTGATCACCACCATTACTAGTAAAAAAAGATTTTTTATAAAAATGCCATAAAACGATCCCCTATTTTGTAAACACTATAACTTTTGCGCAAAGCAATCAATAAACGCTGATTGCAATTTTTTTTACAAAAAATATGTCGAAGAATACATATCGGCCTAAATTTATTATAGCAAAAAGTAAAAAATATTGAATTTTTTTCAAAATTGTCGCTCTATTTTTGTTTATAGCGCAAAAAATAAAAACCGCAGAGGTGATCAAATACCACCAAAAGAAAGCTATATTTGTGGGGAAAAAAAGGACGTCAATTTTGTTTAGGAGCCACGTCGCACGACCGCGCAATTGTCAGTTAAAGCGACGCAGTGCCGAATCGCAAAAAGTGGCCTGGTCTTTAACCAGCCAAAATGGTCCGGGGCTTAAGTGGTTAACTGAAATATCTGTTTTGGGCAGACTTACTCCTTATAACTGGATCACTCGCTTGTCTTTGAAAACAAGATAGCTGTGATGTGTAACTCAGAGGTATTTGTGTCTTGGCTCCTGTAATAGAACTGTACTGTAAACTGGTTGTCAGCCACATAACGATGGCGGTGATCTCACTGCTGCACGTTTCCTGTAAACGATGAGCAGAGCCGCTCAGAATGACTATGTACTGTGGGGATTTGGGTCTCCATCTGGGGGGATTAAAGTGTTTAGTGGGAGAAGATCATTGACAATGTTCCAGCTCATTTATCATCCACAACTAAGCAGAGAACGACTGCAAAAAGGACAAGTCAGAGGTGCGTCACTCTTCGTAGCAGAACAAATATGTGTACATGGTGTTCCATAGGGAACTTGTTTCTAGTTTTGGGCAAAGTAATAGATGTAGAGGGGTAATAACTTTTTTATTGCTGCTTTGCTGTGTGGAAGATTCACTCTCGACTTGTCCCAAAGTAATAACTAATATTGTAATTTTAGTAATAAACTGCCTCATTTATGTAATTTTTTCATAGTTCTTTATTAAGAAATAACTTCTAAATAATTTATCAATAACATGATCACAGGAACGCAATACGTACCATACCAACATAACGAGAAATGTGTACAGGGACACAATGCTGCTGCCCGTGCAGAGTACCAACACTCCACCGAGCAGGTGTGTAAGTGTAAGCATGGATGGGTTGTTAAGCCAGTTGCCAGCCCAGGTGCCCAATGCAGAGCTCCAATGTCCACATTATAGTACAAAAGTAATTGCCCCTGGGATTTTTAAGGTCACAACACAACTAGACATATAGGAGAGAGTTACCGCTCAGATGTGACTGGTGACTCATTCACAAGATCCAGAGCCGTGGGTGCAGGCAATGCATATGACAATGCAAAAAATCTGAGGAAAACGCTTGGATAGCCGCACTCCAAAAAAGGTTCTTTTATTTAAAACAAAAGCACAAACAACATGCCACAGCAAAAAAACAGCAAGTATGAGCTGACGTTTCGCACTGCGATTCAGTGCTTAATCATAGCTAGACATATACATGATATATTACAAATAGTTTTTACAAAAAGCTATTTTTTTAAAAGATAAAAACGTAGAGATGCCCCAGAAGCATAGTCATCAAGACCATTCCTTATGGTACGTAAATACTCATTACTTTGTACAGGGTGTGCAATGTATAGTTGTAAGTCACAGAAGAAAAAAAATCATAATCTCAACGCGTTTCATTAAACAAAGTTCACTGCATCAGGGGTTTTGATGTTGCCAGCAGGGTGTCTGCCATTGAAAAAAGAATGTTAAAATTAACACCAAAGAGACCCAATGTCAGGGATGTCTATCCAGGGAGGGGGGGCTGTGGAGATAGGAGATCCAGCCCATAGACAACCAGAAGGAACAAATGAAGGGCAGAGGAGGAAAGGGAACCGAGGTTCAGGCAGCAGAAGCAGGCTGGATCTTTGAAAACAAAAGGTGCAATAAAATAAAGCCTCTGGTCCAAATGGAATTCTGACACATCTAAACCTTTGGGTAGGTGCTACTCTTTTTCTATATTTCACTGCCCACATTATGTGCGATGGCGGACGAAAGATCCCTTCATTCAATCCCCCCTAGTTCACACCACATTACTGACTCCTGCTTCTCTACTGGGAGCTACCCATTTCGCAAGGTCTTGGGTATTCCATGGTTCCAGGATAGGTCTCCCAGGTTTTCCAAGGTACCTGATCCCCATGTAACATAGTGGCCCAGGTCACCAGGCACCTGACAAACTTGAGGGATCTTTTCTCACTGATGGGCGGGCAGCCCTTTTCCCAGCTAGCCACCACTAGCTCCTGGCCCAATCAGAGTTACTTTGAGATTACTTTGGAAAAGTGGTGTAGAAAAGAAGGTATTGGAGACCTTCTGTCATTCATCCATTGAGAGTGTACTGGTGTACTACAGAATGGTTTCTCAGTGGTTGATAAGACTGCTCTGCAGAAAATAATACCATGCAGAAAATGTGGGCTGTAAACTCCCCCCCCCCCCCCAAGCTGAACTTTAGCAGTCCCATTGCCTTTGTGAAGCAGAGAGAATAGCAAGGGGTTAGTCTCATCCTGGAAATTGTTTATTTGAAGATGTTTCAGAAATATCAAGGTGAGAAAAAATAAATTTATAGAAATCTTTCTTATGCAAGCTAATAAGACCATAAATGTGAAAATGAAATCGAGTTACAGTGTTACTAAGCCCAGGAGCCTGCATTCACTATATCTGGTCTCCCACAGTACACAGAACATGAAATGCAATTATTTTTGTAAATATAAACTGCTAAATATCTTTTCTCATCAGCAGTTGTGACTTCTGTCAGTGTCTGGCCGAGCACTGGCAAAAGCTCGTAGGAGACGTTTTAGTTCTCCCCTGACTGTCCTATGAGGCCGCATGACCCCTGACTTTCTGTCTGGACAGTGGTGATTGGCCCTGTGCTGATCACATGTAAAAAAGCAAACTCTCTAACAATACAAACCAAACTGAGCATGTGCAGAGTGCCACCAAGGCTCTGTTCTATCAGGAGATGGATTGGGGACAGTGGAAGAAGGGGAGGATCAGAGAAGACGGGATCAAACAGCCTTTTTACACAATGCAGAGGATTAACCCCTTAGGTTCCGCAGTGAGTATAACAAGCATGCTTTACTGCATATACAGACTGATTTTACTGTTGTGGTTTTAGTAACACTTTAATTAATGGAATGGTCAGGGGCTGTTGTTCGCTAATCTAATTTAATTAAATTTATTTTACAACAGTAAATCTCACCCCATCTTTCTTATCTTATCTCACACCTTGTTACTTAAGCTATACATGGATCAAAATTCAGCCAGTTCAGCAGGAACCGGCCAAATTTTGACCCATGTATTGGCAGGCTGGTTGTACACAAGTCAATCTATTGATCGACATTTGTACAACCAGCCTGTTGGAAATTTTTCTCTAGTTCAGCGCCACCGGCGGTGCTAATGACTGCCTTCTGATGGTGGGGAAATTGCCCTGCTCAACGTGAGGGACTGCCCCATCCACATTGACTGACTATGTAGATGGGGGGAATCAAGTCATTTTCTTTTATTCAACCAACAGGTTGAATGAAAGAAAAATGACTCATGTATGGCCAGCCTTAGGATCCCATCACTATTACCAGTCCAGCATATTATGAGAATGTGGGGAGCAATTTAAATTTACCTCCTATCCATATAGTCTTGTCCCCCATTTCTTTTCCCTTTCCCCCCCTCTTTTTTTTTTAACATATACCTATATTTACAGATACTCTCTTGCATCATACTCCTGATAAGTGGATGCTATTGGATCCATGAAACGCGTAGAGTACCAACAGATGCCAAGATTATCTACCCACTACCATATTATATAGTTCTACCATATATCCTTATATGTCCCAGTATCAGTATACAGAGATTGGTTTACTATTATATGAATTCTTTATAAGTCGGCTCCCTTTTTTAACATATGTTTGTAACATATTTGACTGTATGCACTTATGCTAATCATAGTATATGTTACTAATATTATTTTTAATAAATTTGTGCTTATCATTGTGATCTGCGCCTCAATTAAAGTCCCATTATTGTTGCTATGTTCTTTTGTATGTACATTTAGGGATGTCTCTGTATGCTTCAGATTATAATTTTTTTCTTTTCTATGTCTATTGGTAAGCCACTGGGTTGGACTATTTGCAGGTAAGGGCCACAACTATGTAAATACAAGTGTGCAGGAGGTAGGGGATGGTGGAGGTTTCTCTGACAGGCTCTGTGAACTTAAAAGTACCAATAGACAACATAAATTGAATGTGACTTGGGTCACAATGTACCAACCCTGACAGCTATGGGGCCCCAGACCATGACCTATAAGACCTGGTGAATAATTTGGCCCTGGCTGCGGTTTAGACACACAGGTATTCAGGCAAAAAAAAATATATATATATTTTCTGAAAAGGATGGGATTCGTGAATCGGTCAAGTCACTTATGTTAAAACTGCACCATCCTGTGGTCCCTTGTAGAAATGCAACCTTACATTTCATACTAAAAAAAGAAGTCCTAGTACACCTGTCATGAGAGAAGTTTGGAAGTTGTCATTGCTGGGTTCCTTCTGAAAATGCTCATTACCAGGCTCTGTTTAGCTTTTATACTTCTGGGCCACAGGCTTGGAGCCAACATGAAATGCATTTACGATGGAGAAACATCAGAACTCCTTGTCTATACTGTCAGACTCTTAAAGGGTATGTAAAGGTAAAAAATAAATAAATAACAAACATGTTATACTTACCTCCACTGTGCAGCTCGTTTTGCACAGAGTGGCCCCAATCCTGGTCTTCTGGGGTCCCTCGGCGGCTGTCTCGGCTCCCCCTGCAAGAACTCCTCACCTTCATGCGAGCGAGCTCGCATGGTGAGAAATTCTTGCGGGCGGGCTCCCGTGATACAGGCCATAGCCGCTCACTGTATCACTCGGCCCCGCCCCCTGCGCGCTGCATCATTGGATGTGATTGACAGCAGCGTGAGCCAATAGCTGCACTGCTTTCAATCAACCAATGAATGCGCCGAGAAGCCTGGCCGAGAAGCAAGCGCTATCACGGCGCAGGACTTTCGAGGGGTCAGGTAAGTAAATGCATAGAATGCATAGAATGCATTAAGGTGAAAAATCTTTTACCTTTACAACCCCTTTAATGCCCGTACACACGATCGGATTTTCCGACGGGAATTGTGTGATGGCAGACTTTTGTTGGAAAACCGACTGTTTGTATGCTCCAACAGACAATTGTTATCGGATTTTCCACAACAAATGTGGGATAGCATGCTTTAAAATTTTACAACAACAAATGTGTGCTGTCGGATTATCCAATCGTGTGTACAGAGGTCCTTCGGAAAAAAAAAACAAAGTACAAACACGCATTTCTCAGAAGCAATGCTCACCATAACACAACATTAGCAAAAGTTGCCCAAAGGGTGGCGCTAATTAGCTGAAAAAACATGTAGTTTCGTGTTTGTTGGCCGACAATTCTTTGCCGTTTTGTATGTGTAGCACACGGACCCTTTTTCCTGCTTACCTTCCCTTGCAGGGTAAGGCACACCATGCCACATGCCCGTATCCTCCTGGTATAAGAGGTTGAGCGGTGTTCATACTATTTTGGGTCCTGCAGCGAGTTACCTCCCTCCATTGGTTCTCGTCCCTAGAATGTAGGGAAAAGTCTATTCTTTCTCCCAAAAGAAGGCCAGAGTCCAGACGTGTGTTTAAACTCCAACAGACGAGTTTATTTTTCTTTGCTCGGAACAAATTGGGAAAAGGTTGAAGACAGAGATAGAGTTGGGTAGGGAGATAGGTTCAGGCACGCGGTACCCAGTTACCCTATTATCCACTCAAACCTGAGTGGGTATTGCTCACCTGGATAGATCCCTTTCACAGTTCTAGCAGCCGGAGTGGAGCACGAACAGTTACTTCAAATTTAATCCTTCCCTCTGATAGGCAACCAGACCTCTCCTGAGACAGTGACTTCCTTCACCGATCCTCCGGACAGGTCCTCCCCTGGTTTCCTCTCTCTCAGAGCGGGCCACCCTCCCTCGGGTTTCCTGGGACTCCAGTGGTTGAGCTGTAGACCCAGTTGAAGGTACTGGGCCTACCTGGAACACTACAGCCTCGGGCTAAAGGTGCCCGAGACTTCTTGACCAACTCACGCACCCCTGGCCAGCAGGGCCAACGGGCGCGACTTCCGCCACCAGGGATTCCACCCTGGAACCCCCTGGACACATTTCTCACATCATGGCGTCTGCCCCTTATGTACCCTCTCCCGGCATGCACAGCAGGTAGACCACACCCACTGTATGGCTGCCGAGAGAGGACGCCCAATCACACCACAATGTCACCCGTGGTTCAACCCGAGACCTGAGCGACAGCGCCGCCCATAGGTCAAGGGGAACTACACACCCAGGCAACACTACAGCGGAGCAGAGTCCAATGTTAAGAATACCAAAGACCTGAGCCAAACTATTGTTCAGGCTGCCCCTAAATTTAAGGCATAGCGACCCAAATTTTGGGGGGTCCGCTACATATGCAAGACAAGTTCCTGACCAACGCCCTTCGGACAAAAGTCCTACGCTTACCACATCCAATTGGCAATGGTGTGAACCCAGCCTAAAGGTGCTGAGTCACATAAGCAGAACAGCCAGTCAATTAGCATTCCCTTTGGGGACGCCTTTGACACCCTGCATGTTTCACTCATGGATTTCCTTTCAGTTAGACATAGTAATTTAGTGAAGTTCCTTTAAAAAAAAAAATTTACCTGTGATGTCCACCTCACATTATGAAATCACAGAGCTATAGGCACTTTTTATTTATTTATTTTGCACACTCACCATATAATAATAATCTTGGAGTCCATTGATGGTCACGGGGGGGGGGGGGGGGGGGTTGATTTACTAAAAATGCAGAGTGCAAAATCTGGTGCAGCTGTACATGTAGCCAATCAGCTTCTGACTTTAGCTTGTTTGGCTTAGGCCCCATACACACTATGATGCCGCGTACGCACGACCGTTTTTCCCGTCGAGAAAAATGACATTTTTTCCTTTGGACGAGAAAAACTATCGTCTGTGGGCTTTTTGTCGTTTTTCTCGACGAGAAAAACGGCATTATTCACGACGAGAAAAATTAGAACATGCTCTAATTTTTCTCGTTGTGATTCCCGTCGTTTTTTTCCGCGGCAGTTTTCCCATAGGGAAACACTGCCGCGGAGCCCACACACGGTCGTTTTTTTTCGACCAAAAAAATAATTTCATTTAAAACGGCCGTGTGTGGGGGGAACAAGCTGTTCCTCGTTTTTCACGTCGATTTTCTCGACTGTGTTTTCACCGTTGAAAAAATTGATCGTGTGTACGCGGCATTAGATTTTCTGTAGATTTTTGTCTTCAGATTTACCAAAACCATGTAGTGCAAGGGGCTGCCTGATTGCATACGAATTGAAACTCTTAAGGTTTGACCTCATATTATATGGGTTTGGTAAATCTGAAGACAAAAATCTGCAGAAAATCTAATAGTGCGTATGGGGTCAAGCTTTGACAAAAAAAAAACCTGGAAGCTGATTGGTTTCTTTGCACAGCTGCACCAGATTTTGCACTCTCTGGTTTTAGGAAATTAATCCCAGGGAGTCTATTACCTTTAGGTTATACTGCCACCTACAGGAAGACTGAACACTGACAAGCGAAAAATCCGTAGACTATCAGCATGCACTAATACAGTGGTTCCCAATAGGGATGAGCTTCGTGTTCGAGTCGAACATATGTTCGACTCGAACATCGGCTGTTCGATCGTTCGACGAAGATCGAACGATTTGGGCCGTTCGCGCCAAATTCGAGTGACGCGAACGGCCCACAATGCACTACGCCATCGCAGTGTCATCCAGGCGCTGTGATTGGCCAAGCATGCACTGTGACCCCGCATGCTTGGCCAATCACAGCGCCGGCAGCGAGGAGAGCAATGATTGGCCACAGGCAGGATGCCTGTGGCCAATTATTGCTGAGGGGGTTTAGTACACGCCCCACACTATAAAAGGCCGCCAGCGCGGCGGCCTTGTGTAGTGTGTTCCGGAGTAGGGAAAGAGAAGCATAGGCAGGGACAGTCCTTTACATAATCCTGGATTCCTTGTGTTTAGGGACAGATAAGGATAGGTAGGGAGAGTGTCAGTGACAGTGTGCTATTCTGTGCTAATCCTTGTTTGTAGGGACAGAGAGGTACAGTGAGGGAAAGTGTCAGTGTGCTATTCTGTTCTAAACCAATCTTCCTGAACCATATTTTCAATCCTTGAGTTTAGGGACAGAGAGGTACAGTGAGGGAAAGTGTCAGTGTGCTATTCTGTTCTAAACCAATTTTGCTGTTCCATATTTTCAATCCTTGAGTTTAGGGACAGAGAAGGACACTCGTAGAAATTATCAGTGTGCTATTCTGTGCTAAATCTTGTTTGTAGGGAGGGACAGAGTAGGACAGTGAGGGAAGGTGTCAGTGTGCTATTCTGTTCTAAAACTATTTTGCTGAACCATATTTTCAATCCTTGAGTTGAGGGACAGAGAGGTACAGTGAGTGAAACTGACAGTGTGCTATTCTGTTCTAAACCAATTTTGCTGTTCCATATTTTCAATCCTTGAGTTGAGGGACAGAGAGGTACAGTGAGTGAAACTGACAGTGTGCTATTCTGTTCTAAACCAATTTTGCTGTTCCATATTTTCAATCCTTGAGTTGAGGGACAGAGAGGTACAGTGAGTGAAACTGACAGTGTGCTATTCTGTTCTAAACCAATTTTGCTGTTCCATATTTTCAATCCTTGAGTTGAGGGACAGAGAGGTACAGTGAGTGAAACTGACAGTGTGCTATTCTGTTCTAAACCAATTTTGCTGTTCCATATTTTCAATCCTTGAGTTGAGGGACAGAGAGGTACAGTGAGTGAAACTGACAGTGTGCTATTCTGTTCTAAACCAATTTTGCTGTTCCATATTTTCAATCCTTGAGTTGAGGGACAGAGAGGTACAGTGAGTGAAACTGACAGTGTGCTATTCTGTTCTAAACCAATTTTGCTGTTCCATATTTTCATTCCTTGAGTTGAGGGACAGAGAGGTACAGTGAGTGAAACTGACAGTGTGCTATTCTGTTCTAAACCAATTTTGCTGTTCCATATTTTCAATCCTTGAGTTGAGGGACAGAGAGGTACAGTGAGTGAAACTGACAGTGTGCTATTCTGTTCTAAACCAATTTTGCTGTTCCATATTTTCAATCCTTGAGTTGAGGGACAGAGAGGTACAGTGAGTGAAACTGACAGTGTGCTATTCTGTTCTAAACCAATTTTGCTGTTCCATATTTTCATTCCTTGAGTTGAGGGACAGAGAGGTACAGTGAGTGAAACTGACAGTGTGCTATTCTGTTCTAAACCAATTTTGCTGTTCCATATTTTCAATCCTTGAGTTGAGGGACAGAGAGGTACAGTGAGTGAAACTGACAGTGTGCTATTCTGTTCTAAACCAATTTTGCTGTTCCATATTTTCAATCCTTGAGTTGAGGGACAGAGAGGTACAGTGAGTGAAACTGACAGTGTGCTATTCTGTTCTAAACCAATTTTGCTGTTCCATATTTTCAATCCTTGAGTTGAGGGACAGAGAGGTACAGTGAGTGAAACTGACAGTGTGCTATTCTGTTCTAAACCAATTTTGCTGTTCCATATTTTCAATCCTTGAGTTGAGGGACAGAGAGGTACAGTGAGTGAAACTGACAGTGTGCTATTCTGTTCTAAACCAATTTTGCTGTTCCATATTTTCATTCCTTGAGTTGAGGGACAGAGAGGTACAGTGAGTGAAACTGACAGTGTGCTATTCTGTTCTAAACCAATTTTGCTGTTCCATATTTTCAATCCTTGAGTTGAGGGACAGAGAGGTACAGTGAGTGAAACTGACAGTGTGCTATTCTGTTCTAAACCAATTTTGCTGTTCCATATTTTCAATCCTTGAGTTTAGGGACAGAGAAGGACACTCGTAGAAATTATCAGTGTGCTATTCTGTGCTAAATCTTGTTTGTAGGGAGGGACAGAGTAGGACAGTGAGGGAAAGTGTCAGTGTGCTATTCTGTTCTAAAACTTTTTTGCTGAACCATATTTTCAATCCTTGTGTTTAGGGACAGAGAAGGATAGGCAGGGGACAGTGTCAGTGTCATTGTTGCTAAGCCTCCTGCACAATATACACCTGAAGGTAGCCCTTATTGCTGTTTTTCCCATCTCCCTGCAGGCCATCCATTAAAATGTCTGGAAGGCAACCAAGGAGAGGCAGACAGTCAGGAGGCAAAAAAAGAGGGCAAGCAGGCTCTGTGTCTGGGGGCAACAGTGCTGGTCGTGTACGCGGTGCATTGTCATCAGCACATGGCCATGGGACACGCTTGTCCTTGTTTTCGGCAGCTGGACATGTTGAGCCACATCATGCCGAAGACTTGGTAGAGTGGATGACCAAGCCCACCTCATCCTCCTCATCCTCTCTCACCCAGGCTCAGGGTACTGGCAAAGCAGCTGCCAAAGCGTCCTCTTCTCTGGTATCATTATCTTCATTAGTCAATCCTTCCCTAGACCCACCATGCCCTCCTCCTGAGGAGACCCCCGAACTGTTTGAGCATAGTGTTGGGTACATGCTCCAGGAGGATGCCCAGCGTTTGGAAGGATCTGATGATGATACCCAGCTAGAGGAAGGCAGCAGCGTGAGAGCAGAGAGAGGGGATGCTCAAGAAGGACACCAATCTGGCAGTCATGCTCCAGCAGCTGCAGCATACTGCCAGATTGGCTCCAGTGATGAGGAGGGAGGGGATGATGAGATCACTGACTCCACGTGGGTGCCTAATAGGAGAGAGGAGGAGGAGGAGGAGGATGAGGAGGAGGCACATCTCCAACGAGGCAGGATGCCCTTGAGTGGCCAGCGTATGGGCAGCACACCGACGGAATCACACCGCAGAGCTCCGCCTGTGCAGGGCACTGCCTCTGCCCGTCATTCAAAAAGTTCTTTGGTGTGGGCCTTTTTTGAGGCGAGTGCATTAGATCGCACAGCTGCTGTTTGCAACATATGTCTCAAGCGTATATCGCGTGGCCAAAACATCAGCCGCTTGGGCACCACATGCTTGATCAGACATATGTTGACCTGCCATGCAGCTCGTTGGCAAGCCTACCTTAAAGACCCACACCAAAGAACAAAGCTGACCTCTTCTTGCACCGCATCAGCTGGGATCTCCAACCCCAGTATACCTTCAGTCCTCTCTGAAACCTGCTCTGAGAGGAATGAAGGTGTAGAATTAGATGTGTCACAGCCAAGTACTTGCGGGCACTCTGCTAGCAGTACACCGACGTCCGATTCTAGCAGGCAAATTTCCCTGCCCCAGCTGCTGGACCGTCGAAAGAAGTTCACTCCCAGCCATCCACATGCCCAGCGGTTGAATGCTAGCTTGGCTAAATTGCTAGCGCTTCAACTGCTGCCTTTTCAGTTGGTAGACTCGGCCCCCTTCCGTGAGTTTGTGCAATGTGCGGTTCCTCAGTGGCAGGTTCCCAAACGCCACTTTTTCGCACGGAAGGCTATTCCGGCTCTCTACAGGCATGTGGAAGGCAATGTCTTGGCCTCCATGGACAGGGCGGTCAGCGGTAAGGTGCATATTACCGCTGACTCATGGTCCAGCAGGCATGGACAGGGACGTTACCTTTCTTTCACGGCCCATTGGGTCACTCTTTTGGCAGCTGGGAAGGATGCAAGACAAGGTGCAGTAGTGTTGGAGGTTGTTCCACCGCCACGCCTCCAAAATGCTACTACTGGTTGTGACACACCTCTCTCCTCCACCCCCTCCTCTTCTTCTTCCTCCATGGCCTCTTCCTGTGGTTTGTCCTCGGAACCAGCGGTGCTCCGTAGGCGTTCAAGGGGCTACGCAAGTACGCAGGCAAAAAGATGCCATGCCGTACTTGCGCTGGTGTGTTTGGGGGACAGGAGCCACACTGGGGCAGAGGTCCTGTCTGCTCTGCAGGGGCAGGCCGAGAGGTGGTTGACGCCACGCCAGCTTAAGCCAGGAATGGTGGTTTGCGACAATGGCACCAACCTCCTCTCCGCCCTCTGACAGGGACAACTGACCCATGTGCCCTGTATGGCTCACGTCCTTAACCTGGTGGTGCAGCGGTTCTTGGGCAGGTACCCGGGCTTACAGGATGTCCTGAGGCAGGCCAGGAAAGTCTGTGTGCATTTCCGCAGATCTTATAATGCCAGTGCTCGCCTGGCTGAGCTTCAAAAGGAGTTGAACCTGCCCAAGAACCGCCTTATATGTGACATGCCCACCAGGTGGAACTCAACGTTGGCCATGCTGCAGCGGCTTCACACGCAGCAGAGGGCCATCAATGAGTACCTGTGCGACTACGGCACCAGGACAGGGTCAGGGGAGCTCGGGTTTTTTTCACCACGCCAGTGGGGCATGATCAGGGATGCATGCACTGTCCTGGCACCATTTGAGGAGGCCACGAGGATGGTGAGCAGTGACAGTGCATGCATCAGTGACACTGTACCTCTTGTCCACCTGTTGGAGCACACGCTGCGTGGAATAATGGACAGGGCACTTGAGGCAGAACAGAGGCAGGAAGAGGAGGACTTCCTTGCCTCTCAAGGCCCCCTTTACCCAGACAGTGTTCCTTCTGTCCCACCCATCGCACAGGAAGAGGAGGAGGAGGAGGAGGAGGAGGATTGTGTCAGCATGGAGGTGGAGGCTGGCACTCAGCATCATCAGCAGCAGTCTTTTAGGGATGATTTACAGTCCCAAGAAACCAGTGGACTTGTACGTGGCTGGGAGGAGGTGGCTGCGGATCATGTCGTCCTTAGTGACCCAGAGGACTCCGGACTGAATGCCTCAGCTAACCTACGCTGCATGGCCTCCCTGATCCTGCAAAGTCTGCGGAAGGATCCTCGTATTCTTCGGATCAAGGAGAGGGACCATTACTGGCTGGCCACTCTCCTTGATCCACGGTACAAGGGTAAGGTTGCGGACCTTATCGTACCGTCGCAGAGGGAGCACAGGATGAGACAACTCCGGGAGGCCTTGCAGAAAGGTCTGTGCAGCGCGTTCACAGAGACTGTGAGGTTACAAACTCCTGGTCCTGGACAACGAGTTGCTGAGGCTTCGGGCAGTCAAAGAAGGAGCGGTGGGGAAGGTGGCCGTCTGACCGATGCGTTCAGACAATTCTTTAGTCCGTAGCCCCAAAGTATGATCGGTTCCAGCAACCATCGCCAGCGTCTGATATACATGGTCCAGGAATACCTAGGGGCAAGGTCAGACTTGGACACCTTCCCCACCGAAAATCCTCTGGCTTACTGGGTCTTGAGGATGGATCACTGGCCAGAGCTTGCACAGTATGCAATTGAGCTACTGGCCTGTCCTGCATCCAGCGTTCTTTCAGAACGCACATTCAGTGCTGCTGGAGGATTTGTCACGGATCACAGGGTGCGCCTGTCCACCGACTCGGTTGATCGACTGACTTTCATCAAGATGAACCAGTCTTGGATCACCACCAGCTACCACACACCAGATGCTGATATAACAGACTAATTGATTTTAAAATGTCACATCCCTTCAAGACTGATGCTGATGCTGAGTGCCTGTGCTGTTATGTTGACTGGCTATCCTCCTCCTCCTCCTCAATGATACGATTAACGATGATAGCTTGGAAGATCATTTTGGTTTATGGGTGACGCCACCAGTGGCTAAGGCCCAATTTTTCAGCCCCTGTTTAACAGGGGCGTGTAATTAAAATTTTTGATGCAATACTTTGCAACAGGCCTCATTGCTGTGCTCCAAGTACAGTATCTGTGAGGGGTTGCAGTGTTGTGCCACCAGTGCCTAAGGCCCAATTTTTCAGCCCCTGTTCAACAGGGGCATGCAATTATAATTATTGATCTAATAATTCACAGCAGGGACCATTGCTGCGCCCACCAAGAGTAACTGTCAGGCCTTACAGTGTTGTGGCACCAGCACCACCATCACCATCACCAAAGGCCCAATTTTTCAGCCCCTGTTCAACAGGGGCATGCAATTATAATTATTGATCTAATAATTCACAGCAGGGACCATTGCTGCGCCCACCAAGAGTAACTGTCAGGCCTTACAGTGTTGTGGCACCAGCACTACCATCAAAGGCCCAATTTTTACTACCACTGATCAACAATTATATGTTATTACAATTCCTGATATTATACTTGACAGCAGGGCGTTCCAGCACCCACCAATAATAACTGTGAGTGCTTTCAGTGTTGTGCCAACACCAACACCTAAGGGGCCAATTTCTGCAGAGTATATACGGAAGGTCCCTACTTTCAAACATCCAACTTACAAACTACTACTACTTGCAAACGGAAGAAGACAACAGGAAGTGAGAGGAAATCTACCCCTTGGAAGGAAAATTCTCTCCTTTAAGAATTAATATGGGAGAAAGGTGTCTCCTCTCTACTGATGCTTTATCACCAATCCTTGTTTCAATAAAAACACCACATTTCAAAAACAGTTGTCATTGGGACGCAAAGTGAGGTGAAATGTTCTGAACAGGGGCACAGACAGCAAAAAAAATGTGACAGGGGTGATAACTGTTCCCTATGTTTTACAAAAAGCTAAAAAAAAGGAATTTGCCATGGAGCTCCACTTAAACAATGCAGCTGTTCAAAATTATAAACAGATTCTACATAAGAACAAACCTACAGTCCCTGTCTTGTATGCACCGCCTGTATACGGCTGTTCAGAGTATATAGGTCCTTTTTTATTTTGTGTGCGGGGTTCCCCTTAATATCCATACAAGACCCAAAGGGGCTGGTAATGGGCTGGGGTAGGGGGGGGGGGTTGATGGGGTAGCTATGCCATTTTTCCTAAAGATTTTCATCCATATTACCGGGACCAGACATTGCATTAAAGCCGCAAGCAGTTTTAAATGACTTTTTTCCCTTTAGAAATGTTATTTTGTGCAGGGACAGTTCTAAACACGGGAAACACGTGGCACTTCACAGGCATACTTTAGACACCCCCCAGGTACAATATTTAAAGGAATATTTGACTTTTTTTTTTTCACTTTATGCATCATTAAAATGACTGCTCCCGGAAAACGTCCGTTTTTAAAACTTCTTTTTGCATTGATACATGTCCCCTGGTGCAGAAGCCGGGTTCCCAAACTCTGTTTCGGACAATAACATGGATAATAGTCGTTATAATTAGCACTTTAGAATCCGAACGTTCGCATCCATTGTATTTAATAGGGTTCTAATGTTTGTGCGAACTTTAGGTCCGTTCGCGGGTTCTGGTGCGAACCGAACCCGGGGGTGTTCGGCTCATCACTAGTTCCCAACTGTCCTCAGGACCCACTAACAGGCCAAATTTTAAGTATTACCTTGGAGAGATGCAGACTAGAAAACTGCAATCACTGAGCAGAAAATGATATCACCTGTGATATATTTCAGTTATCTTGCAAACCTGGCCTGTTAATTGGTCCTGAGGACAGGAGCTGAGAACCACTGCACTAATAAGTGTGTTTGAAACGCAGCGTTTGGTGGGGTCAACTCCCACCTTCCGTTTCTGAAGAGGAAGCTGATTTGGGCTGATCCCAGGAAAGATGGCCGCTCACTCCTCATAATGCAGCACCTTTCTTCTGTCTTCAAACAGCACCCTGTAATGGTCCTTGGAATAGCTTACTCCAAAGAAGATTTTAAGTAGACCTTAGAAGGATACATATTGTAGTCAGTGGAGGTTTGTCCATAGGGGCTCCTGGGGCAGTGCCCCACCAGTTTTTGTTGCAGGAAAAAATTTAAAAATTAAAATAAACTATATAATTTTTTTTTTCTGTTGAGTTTTTAACTTTGTGGAAACTTACACTTTAATATGTGTTTGTGTGATCAAATGTGTTCTGTGCCTTTAAATGTTAGTCCTGTACCTGGAGTTCCCTTCCCTGATTGTTACAGTCATGGCCAAAATTGTTGGCACCCCAGAAATTTTTCCAGAAAATCAAGTATTTCTCACAGAAAAGTATTGCAGTAACACATGTTTTGCTATACACATGTTTATTCCCTTTGTGTGTATTGGAACAAAACAAAAAAAGGGAGGAAAAAAAAGTTAATTGGACATAATGTCACACAAAACTCCAAAAATGGGCTGGTCAAAATTCTTGGCACCCTTTCAAAATTGTGGATAAATAAGATTGTTTCAAGCATGTGATGCTCCTTTAAACTCACCTGGGGCAAGTAACAGGTGTGGGCAATATAAAAAAAAAACACCTGAAAGCAGATAAAAAGGAGAGAAGTTCACTTAGTCTTTGCATTGTGTGTCTGTGTGTGCCATACTAAGCATGGACAACAGAAAGAGGAGAAGAGAACTGTCTGAGGACTTGAGAACCAAAATTGTGGGAAAATATCAACAATCTCAAGGTTACAAGTCCATCTCCAGAGATCTAGATTTGCCTTTGTCCACAGTGCGCAACATTATCAAGAAGTTTGCAACCCATGGCACTGTAGCTAATCTCTCTGGGCATGGACGGAAGAGAAAAATTGATGAAAGGTTCCACCATCCGGACTATCCAAAGGTTGGATAGTCCGGATGGTGGATAAGCAGCCCCAAACAAGTTCTAAAGATATTCAAGCTGTCCTGCAAGCTCAGGGAACATCAGTGTCAGCGCCAACTATCCGTCGACATTTAAATGAAATGAAACGCTATGGCAGGAGACCCAGGAGGACCCCACTGCTGACAGAGAGACATAAAAAAGCAAGACTACAGTTTGCCAAAATGTACTTGAGTAAGCCAAAATCCTTCTGGGAAAACGTCTTGTGGACAGATGAGACCAAGATAGAGCTTTTTGGTAAAGCACTTCATTCTACTGTTTACCGAAAACGGAATGAGGCCTACAAAGAAAAGAACACGGTACCTACAGTGAAATATGGTGGAGGTTCAGTTATGTTTTGGGGTTGTTTTGCTGCCTCTGGCACTGGGTGCCTTGAATGTGTGCAAGGCATCATGAAATCTGAGGATTAATAAAGGATTTTGGGTCGCACTGTAGAGCCCAGTGTCAGAAAGCTGGGTTTGCATCCGAGATCTTGGGTCTTCCAGCAGGACAATGACCCCAAACATACATCAAAGAGCACCCAGAAATGGATGGCAACAAAGAGCTGGAGAGTTCTAAAGTGGCCAGCAATGAGTCCAGATCTCAATACCATTGAACACCTGTGGAGAGATCTTAAAATTGCTGTTGGGAAAAGGCGCCTTTCCAATAAGAGACCTGGAGCAGTTTGCAAAGGAAGAGTGGTCCAAAATTCCGGGTGAGAGGTGTAAGAAGCGTATTAATGGTTATAGGATGCGACTGATTTCAGTTATTTTTTCCAAAGGGTATGCAACCAAATATTCAGTTAAGGGTGGCAAGAATTTTGACCAGCCCATTTTTGGAGTTTTGTGTGACATTATGTCCAATTTGCTTTTTTTCCTCCCTTTTTTTGTTTTGTTCCAATACACATATAGCGCACCCACCCCAGACTTTACCTGCTTTTCTTAATTTGGCTCCTCTGCAGGAAAGACTGAGGCACACCGCACTACAAGCCCATACCCTCCTGGATGGGGAGGTTGAGCGGTGTTAGCTTTCTCGGGCCTGCCTGCGGCTGGTGTTAGAATCCTCCTGAGATGACCTCGCTTTTGCCTTGGCCAGAAACAAGTCCTTAATTCTCCCCAGTAAAGTAACTGTCCACACCAACTGAAAGTCCAACTTCTGTATTTATTTCACATGGATAATAAATAGACATGTGCACACTGAAATATTTTGTTTCGGAATTTCGTTTTCGTCCAAAAAATAAATGTATTTAGTTACTCCCGAAATTCGTTTTTATTTATTTAGTTTTTCGTTAAAAATTGCATTCGTCCGAAAATCTGAATTAATTAAGGTCGAATCTGTCATTGAAGGCTTATGGTGTCTGTCGAATGTTCAAAGAAGATTCGACGGAGCAGTGAAACTGTACGACTCTGCAATCAGTGATCTTTTCTCTCTATGTCGAATCTTTTCTCTCTATAATGTCGAATCTTTTCTCTCCTATGTCGAATCTTTTCTCTCTATAATGTCAAATCTTTTCTCTCCTATGTCGAATCTTTTCTCTCTATAATGTCGAATCTTTTCTCTCTATAATGTCGAATCTTTTCTCTCTATAATGTCAAATCTTTTCTCTCCTATGTCGAATCTTTTCTCTCCTATGTCGAATCTTTCCTCTCCTATGTCGAATCTTTCCTCTCCTATGTCGAATCTTTCTCTCCTATGTCGAATCTTTTCTCTCTATAATGTCGAATCTTTTCTCTCCTATGTAGAATAATCTTGGACTAATAGAGTTAAGGTTAGGCGCATTCGACCACAGGTTCGATAGACACAGATTGTTATTGTCAGCGTCACGTCGAATCTCCTATCTATATCGAACTGTTGTAGCAACGAAAACGAAAATAAAGCATATGTTTATGTCGGATCTTTCGGTTTTCGGATTCTGTGCTTTCGTTTTCGTTTGTTAAAACGATAACGAAAATAGCTGAAATTCGGATGAAAATGCATTCGGATGAAAACGAATGCACATGTCTAATAATAAATAGTCCCTTTAAGAGCAGACAGGTTGAGACGAGACACAGGTCAGATAAGGTGGGAGGGAGGTCCAGGCACAAACTTAATCTTGGTTCTCTTACTGTTCTGATATGCACGAACAGGTTTGGCGTATGATATTTGTCACAGACCTAATGAATATGAAAGTCACTGCCACTGACTTGTTGAGGATGGTCACTGCCACTGACCGGGTGAATAGGGCCTTGCCCTATTTGGTCACTGCCACTGATCTGGTGTGCGTAGAGTCACTGCCACTATGACCTACAGAACATGCACTGCCTTCTTGGAGAACTTGGTCCATGTCAAAGAGAAAAACGTCCCTCCGGAGAGTTACCAGAGGCCCTTACTGTCACCACGACTCTGCGCTGGGTCTTCAGAAAGGGTCACCTCCCTGGCCTCCTCGATCCAAGATACGGGTCCCCTCGCAAGGTGGTACCCTGGGAGCTCTCGATCCTTAGCGGACCCCAGCCGAAGGTTGCTGGGCCCCGGGCCTCCTATTTAGTACCTCACCCCAGACTGAAGGTGTCTGAGACGGAACAGCAACTCCGCCTCCGGGCCTAGGGCACCCGGCGGTGACACCCACCCACACCAAGGCCTAAGGTGCCTGGGCGCGGAACCACAACAACGACCGACAGCCAGGCCTCCGGGCCTAGGGCACCCGGAGGCGACACACACCCAGGCCTAAGTTGCCTGGGCGCAACCCCTCTGGAAGATGGCCGCCCCTTTCTATACCCTCTCCCGACAGGCACAGCAGGTTCCCTGCCCCGCCGCACTGCTGTCAAGAAGGGATAAGAAAAGGCACAACCCTGTACTGTGGTTCAACCCGGGCCCATGGCAACAGCACCACCTATAGGCCCCAGGAAACTGTACATCAATACTATCTCCCAGGGACAGAAATGGTCCATGAACCCTAACAATTGGTGTATCTGAGCCTTATTACCACTCAGATACTTCCCTTAAATATAGCACCCCGCTACACATTCCCCCCTCTTAATAGACACTGGTCCCCAGTGTCTGGAGTAGACACATGCCTCTCAGTCCTGAGTCAGCATAAGTCCAATCCAGAGACAGACTACAAAAAAAAATGACAATTTAGAAAAAACTGTTTGTTTGTGCCGGAACCTAACACGGGGGAAAAGAAATGAAACACAGAAGGGAAAAAGGAGAAATACACATGTGTATAAAACATTTAAGATCACATAAAATCTTCAATAAAATTTACATTTCCCTCCCACTGCACTAGCTAAGACCCACCCTCAGCAGTCTTGCTTGGCGTTCACCTGCAGGGGAAAGAAAAACACACCTGAAATAACAGTAGTTGGAATGAAGAGGCTCTCCCCTAGAGAAGAATCCCTTCCTTCTAACAAGCAAAACTGCATAATGCCTTATTGTCCTTATAATAGTTACGCAACACCGCCACCTAGTGGTAGTGCCAACGTCAGAACACTCATCCCAACAGAAACTTTTCTCCTGTACTGCGGGGTAAAACTTCCTCTTCTTCTTGATCTGTGACCCTGAACTGTCTACAACCCCAAAGTCCTTGTTATCTTTGCGGTAGGGAGAGAGGGAAGAACAACAAAATGGCAACAGCTCCCGCTCCTCCAAAGAGTAGACTACCCTTTAACTTAGGGCAAAAGCTCCTGGGTTTTCAAAGAGAATGCACTAAAAAAAAAAAATCAAGCAACATCAAAAACACAAAGAGTGTTGTCTCTCACAGGTAGTAGTGTGGGTCAGGCAACACCAACGGCTTCCAATGTCTATCAATGGTGTCTATGTGATACTCAACATCATCCTTGTCTTTCCTACAAATGAGTACCTTGTCTGCATGGATGTGCCGACCCAACATCCAGGCAGCTTTACAGTCCTTAAACCGCAGAGTGGCTGCGGGTGAACATGAGAAGTATCTTCTGGCCTGGGGTACTTTGATGTGTGTCCACACAAAGTCCTCGTACCACCGATGTCTACAGGCCTCCACTTCAAATAAAAGTTCCTTTGGTAAGTACGGGTACTCCCACCCATACTCGCTGGCAACTCTCTGATTGAAAAGTCTCTACAACCGGGACAGTGGCGGCATGGTAGCACAGTCTCCCACGCCAGGCAAGACGATGGCTTTAGGGTGCCGAGGTACTTTAACTACCTCCGGACCAGTTGCAGGGGCCCGCAGCGACACCCGACTCGTCTCGGCTGTTGAAACTGGTTACCTTCAATGATGGAGGAGCAGGCAAGGGGACAAATCCCTCCTCAGGCTCGGAAGCCACCACCCGGGGTGTATTTTCCCCAATGGACATGGGTGAGTCCCTAGCACTACGGTACAAGGACAGGGGCATCTTACCCCATCACTTTCTCTCGAACAGTTCATCAATGGCGGTGTCATCACCCGCATCAGAGATGGACTCCAGATCTGAGGTGTCATATTCCTCCGCAGGAAGGCAACTCCTGGCACAGGACAAATCACCCCCTCTAGCTGATTCACTGACATGTGAATCCCCAGGGCTAGGGGCCTTTAACAGAGTCTCTTCCCCCGGCTTACCTCGGCTTGAAGAAGAACCTGGACGTCCGGGACTTTTCCCTTCGGAGGCATCCGTTCCGAGTAAGCGCTGGGGCGATGCTCCACCACGGCCGCGGGAAGCTTTCAGGAACACGGTCTTCTTCTTGGGCGGTGGGAGAATGGACTCCATACTAACCGAAGCAGCATCCTCCGGTCTCTCACTCGCTACAACGAGCTCCTTCGTGACTTTCTCCGAAGTGCCGTCAGTGTTCGCAGGGGTGGCTGTATAAGCTCTGATTCCTCCTTCCAGAGTGGTGGCGCTCGTAAGGCAATTGAGGTGGAAGGCCCGAGGCTTTTCCGTAGGTTGCTCGACCTCAAATAGAAATTCCTTACAGTTCTCACATCACCCGAATGGCTTTAGATGAACCACCAGTCCCGAGCAGGGAGAGATTTTTACCGCTCCGGGTGGATACACTCCAACAATCCGTAATGACAGGACTACCGTGGGTGCCAGCAATGCACGTAGCATATGAAGAGGAAAAAATAAAAAATATGGACAGCCGCACTCCAAAAAACCTTTGACGGTCGCCTTTATTGTAAAAAGATGGAAAATTACACCAAAATTCATCACAGCATAGCCAGGGTAACTGCTTACATGTTTCACACTGAAGGTCAGTGCTTAATCATAGCTAATTAGTTACAAACATCACACCTCTAATATAGAAAGAAAAGACACTTACTCATGTGATCTGAGGCCTCAATTAGAAGCCAATTAAAAATCAATTAGTGTTGAAAAGTATTGTGAGTGAAAAACCCCATTGCATGTATATGGTTGACAATTATTATCTATGTGACACTTAAAAGGTAGGTAAAAAGAAAATAAATTAAATAAAACTTAAAGTGGTTGTAAACCCTATATTTTTTTTTTTTCCCCCATAACCACCTGTAAGTGAAAGGCATAATGAGCTAATATGACTAGCATAATAGCTCATTATGCATCACTTACCTTAGATCGGGGCCCCCAAAGCCGTCCTCGTCTCCCTCTTCAGCCGCATCCATCGCTGCGGCGATAGCCGGAAGGTTACTTCCGGGTATCGCCGCACCAGCCAATCACAGCGCCGCTTCGGCGCTGTGATTGGCCGGAGCGGCGGAGACGTCACTCTGCGCATGCGCTCGAGAGCTGTCACAATCGGCTACGCCCAGCTATTGCTGGGAAGTAGCCGATTTTGTGAATGGGATTAACCCCATGAATGCGCCGTTGTCTACGGCGCGCATGCGCCGTAGACAGCGGCGCCTGTCATTTAACTAAATATCTCCTAAACCGTGTAGGTTTAGGAGATATTTCTTGCACCTACAGGTAAGCCTTAATCTAGGCTTACCTGTAGGTGCAAGTTGAAAAAGTGGGTTTACAACCACTTTAAATGAAAGAGACAATCCCTCGGGAACCAAAAAAAAAATAATCCAGAGAGAAAAAAGAAAAGAAAGAAAAAGAAAAGGAAAAACTGTGATGATGCGTTTATTGTGTAAACGAAGGTGTAATGTGAGGAAATTAACTGGTGCATGTAATGCATATAATATGTGTATAGTTAATAATAATAGTGATGATTAACAGTGGACTAATGAAATGTATGTGTGTGTTACCTTTATAATAGGGCTGTGGAAATTAACTATTAATTCCTCGATTAATCGATTAATTGCTTTGATCGATCAAAATTATTTTGATCGATCAAAATTCAAACAAAATTCTTTGGTCTTGCCGTGTCCATCTGAAGGGCTCCTTTGCTGTGCCTTCATATCTGCATGCCGGCAGGACCTTACTATCTGCCACACGCAAGGGCTGTTACATTTCCCTCTATCAACCTGGGATTCTACAGCCATCCACTGGGAGTTGTGATAGTTCCCTTCACAGGACATCTACATGCCGACAGACTGATGTTAACCCCTCCTCATCTGGATTCAGCAGTGGTATCGTTGTACACATTTTTATACCAGTATCATACTTAGATACATGTTTTTATGACTGCTTTTGTTACCATAGATTTTATCTCCAGTGCAATATTTATTTTGTTACCTACTTGAAGACTATAAAAGTTTTAATGCTATTCCCATTGAGCGCTGCCTTTGTGTGTTTTTTGTATCCTGCTATCGATTTTTCCAGTGGTTGGTAGCTGCACTGGGAATCCACCTGCAAGGAGATCAGCTAAAAGTAGTTGGATATCTATGTGCGTTATAATTAATCGAAATTAGTCGATTAATCGATTTTAAAAAAAATCGATTAATCGAACACGAAAATTTTAATCAGTAACAGCCCTACTTTATAACATTAAACATGAAAATAAAATTTAAAAATGAAATAAAAAATGTGTATGACAATATAATATGTAAAGAAATATAATAAATTGGTGTATAAATGGGTGAATGTGGTGAATGAAATAAGTGATAATGATGAGAGGTGTACTGATGTGAAAATAAATGATTAAAATTGAGAAGTGAAGTATAAGGAATATAAAATAGTGAGAGAAAAGGAAAGTAAATAAAGAGAAAACAAGAGAAAAAAGAAAAAGAGGAAAGAAAACAAGGAAAAAAGGAAAAGGAAAAAGTGTCTCCATACATAAAAATATATATTTCCGCAAAATCAATGAGTGTGTCATACATACAGTTTGTGGTCTATTAATAAAAACCAACTAGTGTATAAATATATTGTGCAAGCTATTGTTAACATGTTTTACATATATATGTGTATACAGGTCCTTCTCAAAAAATTAGCATATTGTGATAAAGTTCATTATTTTCTGTAATGTACTGATAAACATTAGACTTTCATATATTTTAGATTCATTACACACAACTGAAGTAGTTCAAGCCTTTTCTTGTTTTAATATTGATGATTTTGGCATACAGCTCATGACAACCCAAAATTCCTATCTCAAAAAATTAGCATATCATGAAAAGGTTCTCTAAACGAGCTATTAACCTAATCATCTGAATCAACTAATTAACTCTAAACACCTGCAAAAGATTCCTGAGGCTTTTAAAAACTCCCAGCCTGGTTCATTACTCAAAACCGCAATCATGGGTAAGACTGCCGACCTGACTGCTGTCCAGAAGGCCATCATTGACACCCTCAAGCAAGAGGGTAAGACACAGAAAGAAATTTCTGAACGAATAGGCTGTTCCCAGAGTGCTGTATCAAGGCACCTCAGTGGGAAGTCTGTGGGAAGGAAAAAGTGTGGCAGAAAACGCTGCACAACGAGAAGAGGTGACCGGACCCTGAAGAAGATTGTGGAGAAGGACCGATTCCAGACCTTGGAGGACCTGCGGAAGCAGTGGACTGAGTCTGGAGTAGAAACATCCAGAGCCACCGTGAACAGGCGTGTGCAGGAAATGGGCTACAGGTGCCGCATTCCCCAGGTCAAGCCACTTTTGAACCAGAAACAGCGGCAGAAGCGCCTGACCTGGGCTACAGAGAAGCAGCACTGGACTGTTGCTCAGTGGTCCAAAGTACTTTTTTCGGATGAAAGCAAATTTTGCATGTCATTCGGAAATCAAGGTGCCAGAGTCTGGAGGAAGACTGGGGAGAGGGAAATGCCAAAATGCCTGAAGTCCAGTGTCAAGTACCCACAGTCAGTGATGGTCTGGGGTGCCATGTCAGCTGCTGGTGTTGGTCCACTGTTTTATCAAGGGCAGGGTCAATGCAGCTAGCTATCAGGAGATTTTGGAGCACTTCATGCTTCCATCTGCTGAAAAGCTTTATGGAGATGAAGATTTCATTTTTCAGCACGACCTGGCACCTGCTCACAGTGCCAAAACCACTGGTAAATGGTTTACTGACCATGGTATTACTGTGCTCAATTGGCCTGCCAACTCTCCTGACCTGAACCCCATAGAGAATCTGTGGGATATTGGGAAGAGAAAGTTGAGAGACGCAAGACCCAACACTCTGGATGAGCTTAAGGCCGCTATCGAAGCATCCTGGGCCTCCATAACACCTCAGCAGTGCCACAGGCTGGTTGCCTCCATGCCACGCCGCATTGAAGCAGTCATTTCTGCAAAAGGATTCCCGACCAAGTATTGAGTGCATAACTGAACATAATTATTTGAAGGTTGACTTTTTTTGTATTAAAAACACTTTTCTTTTATTGGTCGGATGAAATATGCTAATTTTTTGAGATAGGATTTTTGGGTTTTCATGAGCTGTATGCCAAAATCATCAATATTAAAACAAGAAAAGGCTTGAACTACTTCAGTTGTGTGTAATGAATCTAAAATATATGAAAGTCTAATGTTTATCAGTACATTACAGAAAATAATTAACTTTATCACAATATGCTAATTTTTTGAGAAGGACCTGTATATGTATTTCTATCGTTTTTTAATGGTTATTGTCATGGTGTCCCCGGAACTGGATGTTATTAATTTGTTTTCTGTATACTAAAATTGTACTAGTGTGGCTAAAACAATTGTTGTACCCAATTACTAAGAAACCATAACCGATACCAATATTACACTGTATAAAAAACAGTTTCAACATACATAAAAAAAGTCGGGACAAATCACTCCGAGGGCCTCCACATCTTTACACACGTAGAGGGCTAATCTCTCCTGGGGGTTGAGCCGAATCCCTGTATCCGTTAAAGTAGCAGCGAATTAAGTCATCTTCATGGTAGTAGTAGCCGGAACCCATGAGGCGTGAGACGCCATGTTATCCATCCGCTGCTCTATTGCACACTGTCCTTTTCACGCCAAAGTCCCCACGTGCTACTCCACACCTGGCCAGACTCCTCCCATCTCCTGCATCGTTTGCGGGCTTTCTGTATAGGCACACCCACGAACTACACAGTCAGGGTTCTCCTCGTGGCGCAGTTCACAATATGGATGACCTCCACGGAACTTCACTGGGGAATAAACTCAAACTTCTGGGGGGGGGGGTTTCACACTTTCAACCGCAGACACATCCCGGACTCGAGCCCCCACGTATAGCGCACCCACCCCAGGCTTTACCTGTTTTTCTTAATTTGGCTCCTCCGCAGGAAAGACTGAGGCACACCGCACTACAAGCCCGTACCCTCCTGGATGGGGAGGTTGAGCGGTGTTAGTTGTCTTGGGCCTGCCTGCGGCTGGTGTTAGAATCCTCCTGAGATGACCTCGCTTCTGCCTTGGCCAGAAACAAGTCCTTAATTCTCCCCAGTAAAGTAACTGTCCACACCAACTGAAAGTCCAACTTCTGTATTTATTTCACATGGATATTAAATAGTCCCTTTAAGAGCAGACAGGTTGAGACGAGACACAGGTCAGATAAGGTGGGAGGGAGGTCCAGGCACAAACTTAATCTTGGTTCTCTTACTGTTCTGATATGCACGAACAGGTTTGACGTACGATCTTTGTCACAGACCTAATGAATATGAAAGTCACTGCCACTGACTTGTTGAGGATGGTCACTGCCACTGACCGGGTGAATAGGGCCTTGCCCTATTTGGTCACTGCCACTGACCTGGTGTGCGTAGAGTCACTGCCACTATGACCTACAGAACATGCACTGCCTTCTTGGAGAACTTGGCCCATGTCAAAGAGAAAAACGTCCCCCCGGAGAGTTACCAGAGGCCCTTACTGTCACCACGACTCTGCGCTGGGTCTTCAGAAAGGGTCACCTCCCTGGCCTCCTCGATCCAAGATACGGGTCCCCTCGCAAGGCGGTACCCTGGGAGCTCTCGATCCTTAGCGGACCCCAGCCGAAGGTTGCTGGGCCCCGGGCCTCCTATTTAGTACCTCACCCCAGACTGAAGGTGTCTGAGACGGAACAGCAACTCCGCCTCTGGGACTAGGACACCCGGCGGCGACACACACCCGCACCCAGGCCTAAGGTGCCTGGGGCGCAGAACCACGACAATGACCGACAGCCAGGCCTCCGGGCCTAGGGCACCCGGAGGCGACACACACCCAGGCCTAAGTTGCCTGGGCACGACCCCTCTGGAAGATGGCCGCCCCTTTTTATACCCTCTCCCGACAGGCATAGCAGGTTCCCCGCCCAGCCGCACTGCTGTCAAGAGGGGATAAGAAAAGGCACAACCCTGTACTGTGGTTCAACCCGGGCCTATGGCAACAGCGCCACCTATAGGCCCCAGGGAACTGTACATCAATACTATCTTCTAGGGACAGAAATGGTCCATGAACCCTAACAATTGGTGTATCTGAGCCTTATTACCACTCAGATACTTCCCTTAAATATAGCACCCCGCTACACATTCCCCCCTCTTAATAGACACTGGTCCCCAGTGTCTGGAGTAGACCCATGCCTCTCAGTCCTGAGTCAGCATAAGTCCAATCCAGAGGGCATACCGGAAAAGGGAGCAGAAGAGATAGACGGCCCAATCACGGCAGAAGAATTTCTAGGAGCCCTTAAAATATTAAAACCAGGTAAGGCTCCTGGCCCAGACGGATTCACTCTGTTATATTATAAGACCTTTGCAGAAAAATTTACACCAAGATTCTTGGAGGCTTTTAACTCGGTACGAGAGGGGCAAAAGATACCGGATGAGACATTAATGGTTCATATAACAGCAATCCCCAAAGAGGGGAAAGATCCTTCCCAATGCGAGAGTTATCGTCCAATTTCCTTGTTAAACGTGGACTTAAAGATTCTGACGAAAATACTTGCAAACAGATTATTACCCTATATCCCTGCCCTAATACATCCTGATCAAGTGGGGTTTACGCCTAAGAGAGAAGGTAAGGAAAATACACAACGGGTTATAAGTGCTATACACTTTGCGCAAAACCAGCAAAAACCATTAGTGTTGTTATCTATCGATGCAGAAAAAGCATTTGATAGGGTAGACTGGACCTTTTTAAAAACCACTTTGCAACATATAGGATTGAGGAAGGGGATACAAAATTGGATTATGAGTTTATACTCCACACCTAAAGCTAGGGTTAAGGTAAATTATATACTTTCGGAAACCCTTTGATATTGGTAATGGAACACGGCAGGGATGTCCGCTATCGCCCATTATTTTTATTTTGACGCTGGAACCACTGTTAAGAATAATAAGGGCTAACTCAGATATCAGGGGTATACCAGTAAAGGGAAAGGATCAGAAATTAGCAGCATTCGCGGATGACCTCTTGTTTTTTGTAACCACGCCGGCATTGTCTCTTCCACCTTTACTGTCGGAAATACGCGAATATGGGAGGCTTTCCAACTTTAGGGTAAACTACAATAAATCAGAAGCAATGGGTGTGGAGGTGGACTTAGGTTTGCAACAACAGCTACCCACTTTTTTTTCTTTTAGATGGACAGATTCTCATATAGGATATCTGGGAACTAAAATACAGAGACGACTAAATAGAATATTTGAACTTAACTTTGCCCCCTTAGCAAGACAGATCAAACTAGATCTACAGAAATGGGACAAGGAGGTCTTTACGTGGTTCGGCAGAATTAATATCATAAAAATGAACGTAATGCCAAGATTGCTATATGTGCTACAGACCCTACCCATTAAGATACCCCTAAGATTTCTGAGGGATCTGAGAACTAGGTTTGCGGGGTTTATCTGGGCAGGAAAACCAGCAAGAGTCCGAAGAGACATCTTGACTCTACCTAAAGAGAAGGGAGGGGTGGGATTCCCAGATCCGGTTGGGTACCATGAAGCCCTACACCTAACAAGGGTTACGGACTGGTGTGTATTTCAAAAAGACAGGCCATGGATACACTTGGAACAGGCAACGTCCGAGTTACCCTTGGAGGGTTTAGTATGGCTTCAGGACCCGCTGATACCGCAGACAGTAAAACGCCATCCGACGGTGGGCGCCACACTTTTGTATGTGAAAAAGATATTTAAAAAAAACAAAATGACGATGTATCCGAGCCCAATGACCCCAATTGTGGGTAATCCGGCCTTCGAACCAGGCTTAAAAGATCGAGGCTTTAGGAATCTAAAACGACAGGGTAAAGGCAGACTCGTACACTTTATGAAGGACAACCGAGTGATGTCCAGGGAGGAGATTGAGCATGAGTTTTCTGAGGAATTGGACCCATTCAGGAGAAGGCAGCTGAATGCTTTTCTCCGATCAATATCAAAGCGAATGACAGAAGTAACAACACTCTCTAAGTTTGAGGAGCTATGCCTAAAAGGAGAATCAGTGGGACACCCAGTGTCCCTGCTGTATGCCTTATTGACTGAGTTAAAGGCCCCGCAAGAACTGGGTTTTATACAGGCTTGGGAAAGAGACCTAAGGATTACATTATCCGAGATGCAGAAAAAGAAGATGTTTAGGTTCACACATAAGGCCTCACTAGCAACTAGATACCAAGAAGGGGGGTACAAGATACTAACCAGGTGGTACAGAACCCCAGCAGTATTAAATAGAATGTACCCACAAGTGTCAAACCTTTGCTGGCGATGTCAAGAAGCAGTGGGCACATTGTTGCACATTTTTTGGGAATGTTCAGGAGTTAGGGATTTTTGGAAAATGGTCTCCGAAACGATTACAGAAATTATAGATGTGTCTCTTGAAGAAAATCCGGTTACCTTTTTGTTATTCGATCTTCCCCTCTCGACTGAAAACTATAAAAAATCATTGATGAGGCATCTGCTTATTACAGCAAAAGCATGTATTCCAGCTTTATGGAAAAGTACAATTTCCCCAACCAGAGCACAATGGTTCAATAAGATAACAGAAATCCAAAAAATGGAAAATCTCACCATGATTATAAGGGAGCAGGAGGACAATTACTGTCAAACTTGGGCTCCCTATGATATATATAGGGAGCGACTGAGATAGTGGGGGGGGGGGGGAGACCGGTGGATGTGAATAATTTTAAATTAATTTTGTCTTTTTTTTTATTATTTTATATGCCTTTTCGATCTGTCTTGCTATTTTTAACTTTTCTATAAACCTGTTCTAAGCCCGAATACTTAGGGCAAACTGTACAAGGGAAGGGGGACATTCAGGGGGGTCCCTGGGGAACAAAAATGAGACAAAGATATTAAAGTAGAATAGGAAAAAGGTATCGGTTACAATGACAAAAGAGGAGAGATAGGAGGGAGGAACTAGAGGAATGGAATGTATTTGATTAATTGTTATATAGATGGATAGTCCTCTACTAACATCCCATCAATAGCTGAGATTTGCGAGGATGTGTAAAGAGTAGGAAACGTAAAACAAATGGAAGATGCTATGAGTGAAATAACAGAATCATTTGTATAGATGTATTATATGAAAGGTTGTATAAATATCTTTGTGAATGTAAAAGAAAACGTAAAAATAAAGAATTGATAAAAAAAAAATATAGCACCCCGCGACACACGTGTAGCGGCCTCACCCTCTCTCTCTTCTTTAGCGGTTACTCTGGCTCCGGTCTAGGGGTACCTTGAAGGGGAGAGCGAGGTGCGCCACGGCCCATGTCCTCTAGATTACAGCATTTAGAGGTGAAGGCCAGCACCAGATTACCTTCGGGCTGTGTATACGCTCAGAGCCAAGTCTGTTCTGCTGATAACCCCCTTTGCTCCCAGTAGTTGGAGTACCACACACTGAAAAGGTCCAACACTTATTTATTCCATAACGGCAAACAAATAGTCCTTTGCGAGCAGACAGTTTGAGACCCATAGAACAGTTCAGTATTGGTGGGGAGTAGGTCAAGACACAATCCTCAAAGAAACTAAACTGTTGAGGTTTCACCAACGGTTGCTAAGCACAGTGGCTGTAAAACGTACTTTTTAGCTTCAGAGTCTCTTCCAGCGACTCTAATGAACAGGAACTGGAGTTACATTTGCTACGTTGCAGCCCCTGTCAGGGGGAAGACATCCATACAAGAGAGTTACCGGAGGCCCCGCCGTCACCGGATTAATGCTGTACCGGGCTATTCGGAAGGGTTACACTCCCCGGCCTCCTCACCTCAGATACGAGTCCCAACACCTTAGGGCCCATCGGACTCCTCCACCCTCGTGGAACCCAGTCGAAGTTACTGGGCTCCAGGCCTTGGCCATAGTACCTCACCCCAGGCTTAAGGTGCCTGGGATGGACTCCATCTCTCGCTCTGGCCAGGCACTCCGGAACGCCAGCACCCAGGCTGAAGGTGCCTGGGTGCGGCCACGTCCTCCAACTCCGAACTCTGAACCCCCACACGAACGACCCCCGTGGTAAGGGTGTCCGCCCCTTTTATCCTCTCTCCCTTTGTGTCACAGCGGGTTCCCCGCCCCGCTGTACCAGCGCCAGGAAAGGGCAAAAGGGGAGCAGTCTTGCAGTGCGGGTTCAACTCCGGCCCAGGGCGACAACGCCACCTGCAGGCCGCAGGGAACCTTGCACCACCAGAGTCCTCCAAGAACCACAAAAGGGATTCTCAGACTCCCTAACAATTAGTGCATCCAGGTTGAATAACCCAGATGCTACCCCCCAAATTTAAATGCCCGCTACACACACAAAGGGAATAAACATGTGTATAGCAAAACATGTGTTACTGCAATACTTTTCTGTGAGAAATACTTGATTTTCTGGAAAAATTTCTGGGGTGCCAACAATTTTGGCTATGACTGTATATTTCTCTCTCTGCTGTTGCTAGATAGATTAGGAAAAAAAGTCTAATGCCCCATACACACGATCATTTTTAATGTCATTTTTAAAACTGACGTTTTTCTCGTCATTTTTTTTCTTGTTTCCTCTCAAGCCTGTCTTGCGTACACACCATCATTTTAAAAAATGTTCAAGAAAAGCGCAGTGACGTACACCACGTACGACGGCACTATAAAGGGGAAGTTCCGTTCGAATGGCGCCACCCTTCATGTTAGTAAAGTTTGTTGAGAGACGATTCGCTCTTTTCAGTCTAGTGCTTTTCAGTCCGTTACAGCATGACGAATGTGCTATCTCCATTACGAACGCTAGTTTTACCAGAACGAGCGCTCCCGTCTCATACTTGATTCTGAGCATGCGCATTTTTTTTCACGTCGTTAAAGCATACACACTATCGTTTTTCACGTCGTTAAAAAAAACTACATGAAAAACGACGTGAAAAAAGAGAGCATGTTCGAAATTTTTAATGCCCGTTTTTCACGTCGTTAAAAATGCTCTGGAGCATACACACGATCATTTTTAATGGCCATTTTTTTTAATGGCATTTTTAACGGCATGAAAAATGATCGTGTGTATGGGGCATAAAAGTCCAATCATGATTAGACTTTTTTTTTCTAATCTGCCTAGCAATAGACTGTCTGTTTGAAAAATCATTTACAACTGTCATTTAGAACACTGAGTAACAGTTTCTCCACGCTTACTGGCTGCCTGCCAGTCCCCCATTGTGTTTAATTGGAGCTCGTTAGGGCGGTCCGAAATCCCGAGCTGGCCTGCCTATTGAGTCCCTAATTTGCTCCCTGCCTGGAGGTGACACCGCTGCCACTGCCGTTACATTTTTCTCCCACCCATTGTGCTCCCAGCTACAGAGATCGGGGGCGTGGCTAGGTGAGGAGCAGTGGGCATGTAGATGTGGCTATGCAAATATTGATCTGGTTTCCAGCCTGGCCAGGCTGCTGAAGCGCTGGAGGGGGCGTGTGCACAGTGCTGGGCCGTGTCTGCTGAGATGGGGAAAGAGGAGAGGAGGCAGATTGAAATCTGGAGGGGGACAGAAGAGGAGCTGCTGAAGGAGTTCAGGCAAAGCAGGTAGGATGCAGAGGGCGGCATGAGACAAGCGAGACCTCGGGAGATCATAGCATAAAGGGGCCATGGGGCAACAGTGAGGAAATCCTAGAGGGGGGGTGACACATCTCTTTAAGTGACTGCTGCTGGGGACCCTGATGACTGCCGGTGTTCTATCAGGTTACCGCTACCCATCAAAATATGCAACCGAAGTGACGTTCTGTCGTGGCCATCTTGGTACACCCACTCATGTGCAGTAAGCCTACAGTTAGAAGGCGGCAAGTGGACATCTTGTTACACCCACCAAAGTCTTGCATTTCACACTTATTTTTACCAGTAAACTGAGATTATACAGTATCTCAAAAAAGTGAGTACACCCCTCACATTTTTGTAAATATTTTATTATATCTTTTCATGTGACAACACTGAAGAAATTACACTTTGCTACAATGTAAAGTAGTGAGTGTACAGCTTGTATAACAGTGTAAATTTTCTGTCCCCTCAAAATAACTCAACAAACCGCTGGCAACAAAAGTGAGTAAACCCCTAAGTGAATATGTCCAATTTGGGCCCAGTTAGCCATTTTCCCTCCCCGGTGTCATGTGACTCGCTAGTGTTACAAGGTCTCAGGTGTGAATGGGGAGCAGGTGTGTTAAATTTGGTTTTATCGCTCTCAGTCTCTCATACTGGTCACTGGCAGTTCAACATGGCACCTCATGGCAAAGAACTCTCTAAGGATCTGAAAAAAAGAATTGTTGCCTAGGCTATAAGAAGATAGCAAAGAACCTGAAACTGAGCTGCAGCACGATGGCCAAGACCATACAGTGGTTTAACAGGACAGGTTCCACTGAGAACAGGCCTCACCATGGTCGACCAAAGAAGTTGAGTGCACATGCTCAGCGTCATTTCCATAGGTTGTCTTTGGGAAATAGACGTATGAGTGCTGCCAGCGTTGCTGCAGAGGTTGAGGAGGTGGGGGATCAGCTTGTCAGTGCTCAGACCATACACCGCACACTGCATCAAATTGGTCTAAATGGCTGTCGTCCCAGAAGGAAGCCTCTTTCAAAGATGATACATAAGAAAGCCTGCAAACAGTTTTCTGAAGACAAGCAGACTAAGGACATGGATTACTGGAACCATGTCCTGTGGTCTGATGAGACTAAGGTAAACTTATTTGGATCAGATGGTGTCAAGCCTGTGTGGCGGCAACAAGGTGAGGAGTACAAAGACAAGTGTGTCTTGCCTACAGTCAAGCATGGTGGTGGGAGTGTCAAGGTCTGGGGTTGCATGAGTGCTGCCGGCACTGGGGAGCTACAGTTCATTGAGGGAACCATGAATGCCAACATGTACTGTGACATACTGAAGCCAAACATGATCCCCTCCCTTCGGAGACTGGGCCACAGGGCAGTATTCCAACATGATAACGACCTCAAACACACCTCCAAGACGACCACTGCCTTGCTAAAGAAGCTGAGGGTAAAGGTGATGGACTGGCAAAACATTTCTCCAGACCTAAACCCTATTGAACATCTGTGGGGCATGCTCTAATAGAAGGTGGAGGAGCGCAAGGTCTCTAACATCCAAAAACTCTGTGATGTCATCATGGAGGAGTGGAAGAGGACTCCAGTGGCAACATGTGAAGCTCTCGTGAACTCCATGCCTAAGAGGGTTAAGGCAGTGCTGGAAAATAATGGTGGCCACACAAAATATTGCCACTTTGGGCCCAATTTGGACATTTTCCCTTAGGGGTGTACTTACTTTTGTTGTCAGCGGTTTAGACATTAATTGCTGTGTGTTGAGTTATTTTGAGGGGACAGCAAATGTACATTGTTATACAAGCTGTACACTCACTACTTTACTTTGTAGCAAAGTGTAATTTCTTCAGTGTTATCACATGAAAATATATAAAAAAATATTTACTAAAATGTGAGGGGTATACTCACTTTTGTGAGATACTGTAAAGTGGAATACAGGATTTTGAAATCTGTCAGACTGTTTTGATGTTGAATTTTAAAATCAGCGGTGTTCTGTCAGATTAGCAAACCTGTGAGATCAGCAGGCTTACCAATGCTTTTAAAATTCAACATCAAAACAGTCTGACAGTCTTCCAAATACTGTATTTCACTATATAAGCTCAGTTGACTGGTAAAGATAAGTGTGAAATGCAAGACTCTAGTAGGTGTAACAAGATGTCCGCTCGCCACCTTCTGACTGTAAGCTTACTGCGGACGAGTGCGGGTGTATCAAGATGACCATGACGGAACGTCACTTCCATTGCATATTCTGATGGGTAGCGGCTTTCTGATAGAACACATGAGACATAATGGCCCCACACTGACATAAGGAGGACCTACAGCTGGGCATAAAGGAAAAAACAGTGCAGACCTGAGCTGCTGACTGCATGGTGCTGCTGGCTGGGTGGTAGGTGGCACCAGGGCAGTGCCAGGCTCCCCTCTGTGGATTATTAATAGACATCTGGGAGGCAGAAGGTGGATGGGCTGCCAGTGCAGGGACCTGTCACACACAGCTGCTGCTCAGTGTTGCTTTTTCTATCTTGGTGCTGCAGAGGGGGACAGGGCTGGACACTTGTTCTGGGGATTTGTGTTCTCTGTCATTATTGATACATACTGTAGCACAAGTGGATTATTGTGCTTTACCCTGATGGGGGGAACTAAACTTCACTCTGCAGGATGGTGGCAGCAGTGTGCAAAGGGCATGGTGGAGGTAGAGTTGCCACCTCATCCCTTTAAACCCGAACACATATGAATTACACAGGTTCTGAGGCTAATTAAAGGCAGATAAGGCACCAAGTGAGTTTAATTACCACCTTAATCAGCCACATAACCTGTGTAATTAATATGTGTTCGGGTTTAAAGGGATGAGGTGGCAACCCTAGGTGGAGGCTTGTTTTCCAGGGACTTTCCCTGGTTTGGGAAATGTATCCCTGGAGATGGCTCTGGGCTCCAGTTTTATGAGGCTGTAGAGTTCTTCATGTTAGTAGAAGTTATTGCAATTATAATTTTTCAATAGGTTTTTTATTAAATGATTGGCATGAAAACATTGGATGATCTGTATGAGAACCCACAGGTCTGGTAATCTAATGGGGAACTATGGGTCTGTGGTCCTGTGATGGGGAACCATAAGTCTGTGGGCCGGTGATGGATAACTATGGGTCTGTGGTCCTGTGATAGGGAACCATGGGTCTGTGGTCCTGTGATAGGGAACCATGGGTCTGTGGTCCTGTGATAGGGAACCATGGGTCTGTGGTCCTGTGATAGGGAACCATGGGTCTGTGGTTCTGTGATAGGGAACCATGGGTCTGTGTTCCTGTGATAGGGAACCATGGGTCTGTGGTCCTGTGATGAGGAACTATTGGTCTGCGGTCCTGTAAAGGGGGAACTATAGGTCTGTGTTCCTGTGATAGGGAACCATGGGTCTGTGGTCCTGTCATCTATCTCTTTAACAAGATATAACATACAAATATAATATCTCACATCTGACTTATACCCACATGGATCTATCCTTTTTCCTTCAATCTCCACCTCCATTTCTTTCCTTTTACTCTATATTCTTTACCATATTCAATTTCTATACTCTTTTAATTGAATTAAAATTTGACAGTTATTCTATTTTTCCACATTTCTTCACATTTCTTTTTCCACATTTCTTTTCTTACAATTATCACCATTATTTGCTCATTTTTTGATCTAATATTATTATTAGTGACATAAAATTTTACTTAATATATTGAATGCCCTATAACTTTCATATTCTTATGCATAATGATTATACATGTTCTGTTATGTATTTATTATCCTTGATTTTCTATTTCTGTGAAACTCAATTAAAAAAATATTGTACCACAAAATCTGTCCCATTGGCTGTTGCTTATTTTTTTAGAATTTTTACACAATTTTATTAATGTGATATGTGTTCAAGCAAGTGGTAAACAAGCCATTGAGGTTAATTAAACCAGACACTGGCGTGACTCCACCAAAGCCAGACAGGTAACCCGGATGTTTTTTGTAACTACCAGAGATCTAATATATTCTGGTGCTGCTGCATTTATATAAAAAGTATATATTTAATAGCCCTAGGCACATATGTCATAAAGGGGTGCTGTCATTTAAATATACCATTGCTTGCATATGTGCAATATAAGCAAATACGGGTTGACACTCTTCACTTCCTTTTGGTCCCAACAAAGGTTTCCAGTCCTTCAGTTCACTGCTCATGTGTCCACAAAAACTTCTTGTAGTTCTTACAGTCCAAGAAAGGTTTTTTTTTTCCCAACATAGTTCACAATGATCAATTTTACCAAAGGATTATGTTTCGGATAGTCCTTATGCTGCAGTGAAGAATTCCCAGGTTCTCTAGGGTAGGCAATCTACAGATGTGTTACTGCTGATTCTTGGTTCTGCAATAGAACATATTATTATCAGAGATGTAACTATAGGCACTATTTACCACACAATTCTATTGGGGCCCAGAAGCACAGGGGGCAAAAGCTGTCTGGTTACGTAGTGATTTATGCAGGTAGCAATAACATTTGGCAAACACATATGAATAAAAGGAATGTATGTGTGTTTTTGAACCTCTAGCCAAGCCTTTCTTAACCTTTTTTTTACCCTAGAGGAACCCTTGAAATATTTTTCAGGTCTTGGGGAACTCCTGCTAAAATCAATTGAGTGAAGAATGGTGTCCCTGGTGTATTTTGACCGTCTGCAATAAAAGGCACTTTTGGAAACTTTGGATGTGCAGCCATTTCTTCTTTTTCTCAAGTTTTTACGGAGGTGGGCCAGGGCTAGCACTCCTACTTGGTTCCAATCAAGGTATTGCACACACCTGGAGCAGCAGATTCCTCTTTTAATTGTCGCAGGGTTCCCATAATATCCATACCAGACCTGAAGGGCCTGGTATGAAAGGGCCACGGGAAACATGCACTACTTTACAGGCATACTATAGACACCCCCAGGTACGAAATTTAAAGGAATATTTCACTTTTATTGTTTCACTTTAAGCATTATTAAAATCACTGCTCCCGAAAAAACTGTAGTTTTTAAAACTTTTTTTTGCATTGATTCATGTCCCCTGGGGCAGTACCCAGGTCCCCAAACACTTTTTATGACAATACCATGCATATTAACCTTTCAAATGAGCACTTTTGATTTTTCACGTTTGTGTCCCATGGACTTTAACGGTGTTCGAACAAATTTTTTGCCTGTTCGCATGTTCTGCTGCGAACCGAACCGGGAGGTGTTCGGCTCATCCCTAATTATAATTCTATTTAGAGGAGATTAGTATTTCATCCCTTTTATTACTATTTGTTGATTCACTCAAGACAGACTCATAATATAGTTTTATGTAAATATTAATGCATGGGTTGGGTGTCCTCTATGAATTGTCTCTGGGCTTCAAGAAGCTTCCATGTTGCTGTAGACAAGGTCCCTATACTGATTCCTTCTTGTTTGCTGCAGTAAAAGGGCAATACTCCTCAGTGGACTGTAGTCCACAGAGAAAGACTTTATAATGAAGATTCTACAATCGCTTCTACTACACAATAGGAACTAATTTAGAACCCCCAAAAAGTATGGGAATAACTATTACAAGGTAGACTTCTCTGTGTCCAACACATGTTGGCTCTAACTGGCTCTCAGGCAGGTTTACAATGGCATCTAATGCATACAAGGTAGATTTACATCCTTTGTGGCTACTGAAAAATATAATTTTCTGCCCAAGTACAGCTTTAACAATGGCCACTGTGAAGAGAAATCTACCAATGGGGACACATGTTCTGGGTACAGTTGTGTCAGAGAGGATTTCCCCTGAATGTAGAGAGATTTTGTATCACTTCCCATTGTATCTCTGTAACATTAAAAATTCCCCTATTGGGCACTGACTGCAACAAAAGAAAGAGGGTTACAGGAATGTTACCACGCTCTAGTCTATACAAGACAAAAATAAGTGTTCTGGTTAGAGATATACTTTAACAACAACATTTTAGGGCTCCACAAAGGCTAAGTAAAAGGAAGAGATGTAAAACACTGTATGAGAATATATTTTAAAAGTTGCTGAGAATTAAATGTATCCCTTTGTATGATACGTTTTGAAGCAGTCATCGACACACAAAGCTGGCAGGAAAGGGCAATCGGGACAAAAAAGAATGTATGTCCATTCTTATACCTTGCTTGAAACAAACATGGCACCTTCTTTGGGGTTATTTTTGCTGTTATGGCAATACTAGCCACAAAGTGTCGCTTTGGGAGCCTCCGTATATATTGATTCCACTGGAAATGTGGGGCCAGCTTGACGACACAAGAGGTTTTCATAAATCTTTTCCTGGCGTAGAAAGGTTTCATCTGTATTGCCCACCTGTTTGTACAAAATATAAGAATTGTACATTTCCATCTGGATGAGATATATGCCCAGCTTTTTATACCAGATGTACGATTTGCAGAGGACCAGGTAAAGTTTTAGAACTTGGTAAGACAAGACAATGGGGGTTATTTACTAAAGGCAAATCCACTTTGCACTACAAGTGCAAACTACAAGTGCAAATTGCACTTGAAATTACACTGAAAGTGCACTTGGAAGTGCAGTCGCTGTAGATCCGAGGGGGGCACGCAAGGAAAATAAAAAACAGCATTTTAGCTGGCACATGATTGGCTAATAAAATCAGCAGAGCTTCCCCTCATTTCAGATCTACCCCTCGGATTTACAGCGACTGCACTTCCAAGTGCACTTTCAGTGCAATTTCAAGTGCACTTTGCACTTGTAGTGCAAAGTGGATTTGCCTTTCGTAAATAACCCCCAATGTCTCTTATGTATTTGTTGTAATCAGCAATGTATATGGGCTTTTGCTTCGCTGCAGTGAACCACTTCAGCTCCAGAAGTTTTTACCCCCCCCCCCCCTTAATGACCAGACCATTTTTTGGGATATGGCACTGAGTTACTTTAACTGACAATTGCGCGTGTCACATTTGGCACCTTTCGGGGGGGGGGGGGGGGAGTGCAGATACCTGTCTAAGACTGTCTAAGACATGTATTTGCACCCACTTCCGGGAGTCCTCTCTGCGGGTATTCTGCGGGTAGTACGTCACTTCCCGCAGAATACCCGTTGTGTTCTGGGAAACACTCGGCTCCCAGAACACAACGGGGACCAGTGAGAACGGCGCAGCGTGACTCGCGCAATGCGCCGTGGGGAACCGGGCAGTGAAGCCGCAAGGCTTCACTTCCTGGTTCCCTCACCGAGGATGGCGGTGGGGGCAGCAGAGTGACGAACGATTGCTCATCTGCTGCTGCCAACGTCGCTGTACTCCAGGACAGGTAAGTGTCCTAATATTAAAAGTCAGCAGCTGCAGTATTTGTAGCTGCTGGCTTTTAACATTTTTTTTTCGGCGGAGCTCCGCTTGAAGAAATGTAAAAAAAAAGGTTTCAAACAAGCAAATATAATATACTTTCCTATCTATTTACTAATGCTAGCAGCATAAGGATTACAAATAGTCAAAGTTGACCCCCCCATTCTGTCACTGCTATGGTGCTGATGACGTCTTCCCCATCCTTGTATTACCAGCTTGCCATTACTGAGACTGCCCATCTCCCTATTTTCAGAGATTGCAAGAACTCCCATCAGTTTTTTGCAGAATGGGACTGCGTGCCCCGTGTTTGCCCTTTTCAAACTGGCGGTACAATTTTCAATTAGTACATTTTTTATACATAGATTTTTTTCTTTGCTTGTTTAAAGATTGTTTAATTAAAGATTGTACCCCTTCTTCAATAATTTTACACATGTTTTCCTTTAGTCGCCAAACAATTTGGGCACCCTGGGGAATCTAACTGGCAGTCCTTTCCTTTTTAAGCACAAAAACCTGTACTATAGTTGGTTGTGCTTTCACAAAGCCATTCACAAATTCCATATCACACCTACCAAGAAGGAATACATTATATGAGCTTTGTCTTCCTTTGATTTTTTCCAGGGATTCATCAGGTACATTGTGATTAGGTGTGTAGAAGTTTAAGGCCGGGTTCACACTGCGGCGACAAACGCTCCTACATTGGGAGCTCATGTCGCATGACGTGTGAAAATCAATGTTTCCCTATGGCAGCCGTCTTAACTGGTCCAACACATGTCGGTCCGACTTTGAAAATGCTCCCTGTACTACTTCGGTCCGACTTTGATCCGACTTCAGCCCATTGACTATCATTGAAGTCGGATCAAAGTCGGACCGCAGTCTTGCATGATCCGACTTTGGCATGCGACTTGTGCTGTGCTGCTCTTGAGGGGGAACTCTAGGCCAAATTTTAAATAAAAAACCGGCATGGGTTCCCCCTCCAGGAGCATACCAGGCCCTTGGGTCTGGTCTGGATTTAAAGGGGAACCCCTATGCTGAAAAAACGGCGTGGGGGTCCCCCCCAAAATCCAAACCAGACCCTTATCCGAGTACGCAACCTGGCAGGCCGCAGGGGAAGAGGGGGGGACGAGAGAGCGGCCCCCCTCCTTCCTGAACCGTACCGGGCCGCATGCCCTCAACATGGGGGGTTTGGTGCTCTGGGGCAGGGGGGCGACCTGCGGCCCCCCCACCCCAAAGCACCCTGCCCCCATGTTGATGAGGACAGGGCCTCTTCCCGACAACCCTGGCCGTTGGTTGTCGGGGTCTGCGGGCGGGGGGCTTATCGGAATCCGGGAGCCCCCTTTAATAAGGGGGCCCCCAGATTCCGGCCCCCCACCCTATGTGAATGAGTATGGGGTACATCGTGCCCCTAACCATTCACCTGGTGGAAAAAATGTCAATAAAAAACACACACAGCTTTTTAAATTAATTTATTGCACAGCTCCGGGGGTCTCCGCGCTCTCCGGTTCTTTCTTCTGCCGGGCCTCCGCTATCTTCTTCCAGCTCTTTTGCTAGCGGGGCCCAGTCTTCCCGTCGTCTTCTTCTCCCGCTCTCCGGTTCTTCTCTCACTCTCCGGTTCTTTCTTCCACCGGGCCTCCACTATCTTCTTCCAGCTCTTTTGCTAGTGGAGGGGCCGGTCTGCCCATCGCCGTCTTCTTCTCTCTTCTCCTCCTCGATGTTGACTCGTCGCTTCCTCTCGCTGTAATACTGGCTGTTCGCTCCGCTCCGAATTAATATAGGCTTCTCATGACGTCACAGTCACATGCTCCGGGTGGCCCCGGAGCATGTGACTGACGTCATGGGAGCATGTGACTGTGACGTCATGAGAAGCCTATATTAATTTGAAGCGGAGCGAACAGCCAGTATTACAGCGGGAGGAAGCGACGAGTCAACATCGAGGAGAAGAAGAGAGAAGAAGATGGCGACGGCGACGGGAAGACCGGCCCCTCCACTAGCAAAAGAGCTGGAAGAAGATAGTGGAGGGGCCGGCAGAAGGACAACGGAGAGCCGGACGAGACGACGGGAAGACCGGGCCTCCGCTAGCAAAAGAGCTGGAAGAAGATAGCGGAGGCCCGGCAGAAGAAAGAACCGGAGAGCGAGAGAAGAACCGGAGAGCGGGAGAAGAAGAAGGCGACGGAGAAGACCGGGCCCCGCTAGCAAAAGAGCTGGAAGAAGATAGCGGAGGCCCGGCAGAAGAAAGAACCGGAGAGCGCGGAGACCCCTGGAGCTGTGAAATAAATTAATTTAAAAAGCTGTGTTGTGTTTTATTGCCATTTTTTTCCACCAGGTGAATGGGTAGGGGTACGATGTACCCCATACTCATTCACATAGGGTGGGGGGCTGGGATCTGGGGGCCCCCTTATTAAAGGGGGCTCCCGGATTCCGATAAGCCCCCCGCCCGCAGACCCCGACAACCAACGGCCAGGGTTGTCGGGAAGAGGCCCTGTCCTCATCAACATGGGGACAGGGTGCTTTGGGGTGGGGGGGCCCCAGAGCACCAAACCCCCCATGTTGAGGGCATGCGGCCTGGTACGATTCAGGGGGGAGGGGGGCTGCTCTCTCGTCCCCCCCTCTTCCCCTGCGGCCTGCCAGGTTGCGTGCTCGGATAAGGGTCTGGTTTGGATCTTGGGGGGGACCCCCACGCCGTTTTTTTGGTGTAGGGGTTCCCCTTCAAATCCAGACCAGACCCAAGGGCCTGGTATGCTCCTGGAGAGGAAACCCATGCCGGTTTTTTATTTAAAATTTGGCCTGGAGTTCCCCCTCAAGATTCATAGCAAACACAGTGCCTGGTGTTGGCGGGGATCCAAGTCGGATCCCCGTTCATTGAAAGTCGGACATATGTCAGCTTCATGTCTCGGGGCAAAGTCAGATCCAAAGTAGGACTGCTGTCGTGTCGCACTAGTGTGAAAAACAAAAATCTCCTGCGCTCTCGGTGTAATGTCAAAACACGGGTAGTGTGGTTCCGTCCAAAGGCAAAGTCAAAGGTCTTGCAGCCCTTTAGAACAATGGGTGTTCATATAGCTAGAGAAAAGAAAAAAGAAAGGAGGGCGCACCAACCTCGTGCATTACCGCTTAAAAGTTCTATTAAAATATGAATAAAAATGCAATGATCCTACTCACAGACGGAGCTTAGGTAAAAGCTTATCGGACAATTGAGCTGGACGTTCTTGGCACCCACCGACTGAACTTGACGACAGAAGAGGTCAGACAGCACCTTAAACATCTAAATAACTGACGCGTTTCGGGGGCGCACCCCTTTCCTCAGAGCTAAGATGGTCCATCTTAGCTCTGAGGAAAGGGGTGCGTCCCCGAAACGCGTCAGCTATTTAGATGTTTAAGGTGCTGTCTGACCTCTTCTGTCGTCAAGTTCAGTCGGTGGGTGCCAAGAACGTCCAGCTCAATTGTCCGATAAGCTTTTACCTAAGCTCCGTCTGTGAGTAGGGATGAGCTTCGTGTTCGAGTCGAACATACGTTCGACTCGAACATCGGCTGTTCGATCGTTCGACGAAGATCGAACGATTTGGGCCGTTCGCGCCAAATTCGAGTGACGCGAACGGCCCACAATGCACTACGCCATCGCAGTGTCATCCAGGCGCTGTGATTGGCCAAGCATGCACTGTGACCCCGCATGCTTGGCCAATCACAGCGCCGGCAGCGAGGAGAGCAATGATTGGCCACAGGCAGGATGCCTGTGGCCAATTATTGCTGATGGGGTTTAGTACACGCCCCACACTATAAAAGGCCGCCAGCGCGGCGGCCTTGTGTAGTGTGTTCCGGAGCAGGGAAAGAGAAGCATAGGCAGGGACAGTGTCATTATTTTTCCTTTACTATTCCTGGATTCCTTGTGTTTAGGGACAAATAAGGATAGGTAGGGAGAGTGTCAGTGACAGTGTGCTATTCTGTGCTAATCCTTGTTTGTAGGGACAGAGAGGTACAGTGAGGGAAAGTGTCAGTGTGCTATTCTGTTCTAAAACTATTTTGCTGAACCATATTTTCAATCCTTGAGTTTAGGGACAGAGAGGTACAGTGAGGGAAAGTGTCAGTGTGCTATTCTGTTCTAAAACTATTTTGCTGAACCATATTTTCAATCCTTGAGTTGAGGGACAGAGTAGGACAGTGAGTGAAACTGACAGTGTGCTATTCTGTTCTAAACCAATTTTGCTGTTCCATATTTTCAATCCTTGAGTTGAGGGACAGAGAGGTACAGTGAGTGAAACTGACAGTGTGCTATTCTGTTCTAAACCAATTTTGCTGTTCCATATTTTCAATCCTTGAGTTGAGGGACAGAGAGGTACAGTGAGTGAAACTGACAGTGTGCTATTCTGTTCTAAACCAATTTTGCTGTTCCATATTTTCAATCCTTGAGTTGAGGGACAGAGAGGTACAGTGAGTGAAACTGACAGTGTGCTATTCTGTTCTAAACCAATTTTGCTGTTCCATATTTTCAATCCTTGAGTTGAGGGACAGAGAGGTACAGTGAGGGAAAGTGTCAGTGTGCTATTCTGTTCTAAAACTATTTTGCTGTTCCATATTTTCAATCCTTGAGTTGAGGGACAGAGAGGTACAGTGAGTGAAACTGACAGTGTGCTATTCTGTTCTAAACCAATTTTGCTGTTCCATATTTTCAATCCTTGAGTTGAGGGACAGAGAGGTACAGTGAGTGAAACTGACAGTGTGCTATTCTGTTCTAAACCAATTTTGCTGTTCCATATTTTCAATCCTTGAGTTGAGGGACAGAGAAGGACACTCGTAGAAATTATCAGTGTGCTATTCTGTGCTAAATCTTGTTTGTAGGGAGGGACAGAGTAGGACAGAGAGGGAAAGTGTCAGTGTGCTATTCTGTTCTAAAACTATTTTGCTGAACCATATTTTCAATCCTTGTGTTTAGGGACAGAGAAGGATAGGCAGGGGACAGTGTCAGTGTCATTGTTGCTAAGCCTCCTGCACAATATACACCTGAAGGTAGCCCTTATTGCTGTTTTTCCCATCTCCCTGCAGGCCATCCATTAAAATGTCTGGAAGGCAACCAAGGAGAGGCAGACAGTCAGGAGGCAAAAAAAGAGGGCAAGCAGGCTCTGTGTCTGGGGGCAACAGTGCTGGTCGTGTACGCGGTGCATTGTCATCAGCACATGGCCATGGGACACGCTTGTCCTTGTTTTCGGCAGCTGGACATGTTGAGCCACATCATGCCGAAGACTTGGTAGAGTGGATGACCAAGCCCACCTCATCCTCCTCATCCTCTCTCACCCAGGCTCAGGGTACTGGCAAAGCAGCTGCCAAAGCGTCCTCTTCTCTGGTATCATTATCTTCATTAGTCAATCCTTCCCTAGACCCACCATGCCCTCCTCCTGAGGAGTCCCCCGAACTGTTTGAGCACAGTGTTGGGTACATGCTCCAGGAGGATGCCCAGCGTTTGGAAGGATCTGATGATGATACCCAGCTAGAGGAAGGCAGCAGCGTGAGAGCAGACAGAGGGGATGCTCAAGAAGGACACCAATCTGGCAGTCATGCTCCAGCAGCTGCAGCATACTGCCAGATTGGCTCCAGTGATGAGGAGGGAGGGGATGATGAGGTCACTGACTCCACGTGGGTGCCTAATAGGAGAGAGGAGGAGGAGGATGAGGAGGAGGCACATCTCCAACGAGGCAGGATGCCCTTGAGTGGCCAGCGTATGGGCAGCACACTGACGGAATCACACCGCAGAGCTCCGCCTGTGCAGGGCGCTGCCTCTGCCCGTCATTCAAAAAGTTCTTTGGTGTGGGCCTTTTTTGAGGCGAGTGCATCAGATCGCACAGCTGCTGTTTGTAACATATGTCTCAAGCGTATATCGCGTGGCCAAAACATCAGACGCTTGGGCACCACATGCTTGATCAGACATATGTTGACCTGCCATGCAGCTCGTTGGCAAGCCTACCTTAAAGACCCACACCAAAGAACAAAGCTGACCTCTTCTTGCACCGCATCAGCTGGGATCTCCAACCCCAGTATACCTTCAGTCCTCTCTGAAACCTGCTCTGAGAGGAATGAAGGTGTAGAATTAGGTGTGTCACAGCCAAGTACTTGCGGGCACTCTGCTAGCAGTACACCGACGTCCGATTCTAGCAGGCAAATTTCCCTGCCCCAGCTGCTGGACCGTCAAAAGAAGTTCACTCCCAGCCATCCACATGCCCAGCGGTTGAATGCTAGCTTGGCTAAATTGCTAGCGCTTCAACTGCTGCCTTTTCAGTTGGTAGACTCGGCCCCCTTCCGTGAGTTTGTGCAATGTGCGGTTCCTCAGTGGCAGGTTCCCAAATGCCACTTTTTCGCACAGAAGGCTATTCCGGCTCTCTACAGGCATGTGGAAGGCAATGTCTTGGCCTCGCTGGACAGGGCGGTCAGCGGTAAGGTGCATATTACCGCTGACTCATGGTCCAGCAGGCATGGACAGGGACGTTACCTTTCTTTCACGGCCCATTGGGTCACTCTTTTGGCAGCTGGGAAGGATGCAGGACAAGGTGCAATAGTGTTGGAGGTTGTTCCACCGCCACGCCTCCAAAATGCTACTACTGGTTGTGACACACCTCTCTCCTCCACCCCCTCCTCTTCTTCTTCCTCCATGGCCTCTTCCTGTGGTTTGTCCTCGGAACCAGCGGTGCTCCGTAGGCGTTCAAGGGGCTACGCAAGTACGCAGGCAAAAAGATGCCATGCCGTGCTTGCGCTGGTGTGTTTGGGGGACAGGAGCCACACTGGGGCAGAGGTCCTGTCTGCTCTGCAGGGGCAGGCCGAGAGGTGGTTGACGCCACGCCAGCTTAAGCCAGGAATGGTGGTTTGCGACAATGGCACCAACCTCCTCTCCGCCCTCCGACAGGGACAACTGACCCATGTGCCCTGTATGGCTCACGTCCTTAACCTGGTGGTGCAGCGGTTCTTGGGCAGGTACCCGGGCTTACAGGATGTCCTGAGGCAGGCCAGGAAAGTCTGTGTGCATTTCCACAGATCTTATAATGCCAGTGCTCGCCTGGCTGAGCTTCAAAAGGAGTTGAACCTGCCCAAGAACCGCCTTATATGTGACATGCCCACCAGGTGGAACTCAACGTTGGCCATGCTGCAGCGGCTGCACACGCAGCAGAGGGCCATCAATGAGTACCTGTGCGACTACGGCACCAGGACAGGGTCAGGGGAGCTCGGGTTTTTTTCACCACGCCAGTGGGGCATGATCAGGGATGCATGCACTGTCCTGGCACCATTTGAGGAGGCCACGAGGATGGTGAGCAGTGACAGTGCATGCATCAGTGACACTGTACCTCTTGTCCACCTGTTGGAGCACACGCTGCATGGAATAATGGACAGGGCACTTGAGGCAGAACAGAGGCAGGAAGAGGAGGTCTTCCTTGCCTCTCAAGGCCCCCTTTACCCAGACAGTGTTCCTTCTGTCCCACCCATCGCACAGGAAGAGGAGGAGGAGGAGGAGGAGGATTGTGTCAGCATGGAGGTGGAGGCTGGCACTCAGCATCATCAGCAGCAGTCTTTTAGGGATGATTTACAGTCCCAAGAAACCAGTGGACTTGTACGTGGCTGGGAGGAGGTGGCTGCGGATCATGTCATCCTTAGTGACCCAGAGGACTCCGGACTGAATGCCTCAGCTAACCTACGCTGCATGGCCTCCCTGATCCTGCAAAGTCTGCGGAAGGATCCTCGTATTCTTCGGATCAAGGAGAGGGACCATTACTGGCTGGCCACTCTCCTTGATCCACGGTACAAGGGTAAGGTTGCGGACCTTATCGTACCGTCGCAGAGGGAGCAGAGGATGAGACAACTCCGGGAGGCCTTGCAGAAAGGTCTGTGCAACGCGTTCCCAGAGACTGTGAGGTTACAAACTCCTGGTCCTGGACAACGAGTTGCTGAGGCTTCGGGCAGTCAAAGAAGGAGCGGTGGGGAAGGTGGCCGTCTGACCGATGCGTTCAGACAATTCTTTAGTCCGCAGCCCCAAAGTATGATCGGTTCCAGCAACCATCACCAGCGTCTGATATACATGGTCCAGGAATACCTAGGGGCAAGGTCAGACTTGGACACCTTCCCCCCGAAAATCCTCTGGCTTACTGGGTCTTGAGGATGGATCACTGGCCAGAGCTTGCACAGTATGCAATTGAGCTACTGGCCTGTCCTGCATCCAGCGTTCTTTTAGAACGCACATTCAGTGCTGCTGGAGGATTTGTCATGGATCACAGGGTGCGCCTGTCCACCGACTCGGTTGATCGACTGACTTTCATCAAGATGAACCAGTCTTGGATCACCACCAGCTACCACACACCAGATGCTGATATAACAGACTAATTGATTTTAAAATGTCACATCCCTTCAAGACTGATGCTGATGCTGAGTGCCTGTGCTGTTATGTAGACTGGCTATCCTCCTCCTCCTCCTCAATGATACGATTAACGATGATAGCTTGGAAGATCATTTTGGTTTATGGGTGACGCCACCAGTGGCTAAGGCCCAATTTTTCAGCCCCTGTTTAACAGGGGCGTGTAATTAAAATTTTTGATGCAATACTTTGCAACAGGCCTCATTGCTGTGCTCCAAGTACAGTATCTGTGAGGGGTTGCAGTGTTGTGCCACCAGTGCCTAAGGCCCAATTTTTCAGCCCCTGTTCAACAGGGGCATGCAATTATAATTATTGATCTAATAATTCACAGCAGGGCCCATTGCTGCGCCCACCAAGAGTAACTGTCAGGCCTTACAGTGTTGTGGCACCAGCACCACCATCACCACCACCACCACCACCAAAGGCCCAATTTTTCAGCCCCTGTTCAACAGGGGCATGCAATTATAATTATTGATCTAATAATTCACAGCAGGGCCCATTGCTGCGCCCACCAAGAGTAACTGTCAGGCCTTACAGTGTTGTGGCACCAGCACCACCATCATCACCACCACCACCACCACCACCAAAGGCCCAATTTTTCAGCCCCTGTTCAACAGGGGCATGCAATTATAATTATTGATCTAATAATTCACAGCAGGGACCATTGATGCGCCCACCAAGAGTAACTGTCAGGCCTTACAGTGTTGTGGCACCAGCACCACCATCACCACCACCACCACCACCACCAAAGGCCCAATTTTTCAGCCCCTGTTCAACAGGGGCATGCAATTATAATTATTGATCTAATAATTCACAGCAGGGACCATTGCTGCGCCCACCAAGAGTAACTGTCAGGCCTTACAGTGTTGTGGCACCAGCACCACCATCACCACCACCACCACCACCAAAGGCCCAATTTTTCAGCCCCTGTTCAACAGGGGCATGCAATTATAATTATTGATCTAATAATTCCCAGCAGGGACCATTGCTGCGCCCACCAAGAGTAACTGTCAGGCCTTACAGTGTTGTGGCACCAGCACCACCATCAAAGGCCCAATTTTTACTACCACTGATCAACAATTATATGTTATTACAATTCCTGATATTATACTTGACAGCAGGGCGTTCCAGCACCCACCAAGAATAACTGTGAGTGCTTTCAGTGTTGTGCCAACACCAACACCTAAGGGGCCAATTTCTGCAGAGTATAAACAGAAGGTCCCTACTTTCAAACATCCAACTTACAAACTACTACTACTTGCAAATGGAAGAAGACAACAGGAAGTGAGAGGAAATCTACCCCTTGGAAGGAAAATTCTCTCCTTTAAGAATTAATATGGGAGGAAGGTGTCTCCTCTCTACTGATGCTTTATCACCAATCCTTGTTTCAATAAAAACACCACATTTCAAAAACAGTTGTCATTGGGACGCAAAGTGAGGTGAAATGTTCTGAACAGGGGCACAGACAGCAAAAAAAATGTGACAGGGGTGATAACCGTTCCCTATGTTTTACAAAAAGCTAAAAAAAAGGAATTTGCCATGGAGCTCCACTTAAACAATGCAGCTGTTCAAAATTATAAACAGATTCTACATAAGAACAAACCTACAGTCCCTGTCTTGTATGCACCGCCTGTATACGGCTGTTCAGAGTATATAGGTCCTTTTTTATTTTGTGTGCGGGGTTCCCCTTAATATCCATACAAGACCCAAAGGGGCTGGTAATGGGCTGGGGTAGGGGGGGGGGGGTTGATGGGGTAGCTATGCCATTTTTCCTAAAGATTTTCATCCATATTATCGGGACCAGACATTGCATTAAAGCCGCAAGCAGTTTTAAATGACTTTTTTCCCTTTAGAAATGTTATTTTGTGCAGGGACAGTTCTAAACACGGGAAACACGTGGCACTTCACAGGCATACTTTAGACACCCCCCAGGTACAATATTTAAAGGAATATTTGACTTTTTTTTTTCACTTTATGCATCATTAAAATGACTGCTCCCGGAAAACGTCTGTTTTTAAAACTTCTTTTTGCATTGATACATGTCCCCTGGTGCAGAAGCTGGGTTCCCAAACTCTGTTTCGGACAATAACATGGATAATAGTCGTTATAATTAGCACTTTAGAATCCGAACGTTCGCATCCATTGTATTTAATAGGGTTCTAATGTTCGTGCGAACTTTCGGTCCGTTCGCGGGTTCTGGTGCGAACCGAACCCGGGGGTGTTCGGCTCATCACTATCTGTGAGTAGGATCATTGCATTTTTATTCATATTTTAATAAAACTTTTAAGCGGTAATGCACGAGGTTGGTGCACCCTCCTTTCTTTTTTCTTTGCACTAGTGTGAACCCAGCCTTAAGGATAACTGCCTTTGGTACAAGTTGTCCTTTAAGACGTGGAGGTTTGCAGACTATTTGAAGAACTACTTATCTTTGTTCTTCACTCTGCAGCCCTAGACAGAGAAGTGTCTTCTTCCTTGGGGCATACATGTGCAGGATAAAGATGCAGCTTTGGGCAGGGATTTACAGTAAAGAACCCTGGATCAAGGATGAAGGTATTTCTCAAGGTTGGCTGCATTTAGGGGTTGATGGTATGCTTTAAAGCACAACTTGTAACAAAGATACAGTTTTCCTTTTTGGACAATTGGTTTAGAAGAGGCCTACTTTTTTTTACACTGTTTTGGATATTAGTTGAGCACAGTAGTGGACAGAGTTACCAAAGGGTTCCTGCGTTAACCCCATTTTTGTAACATACTGGCCAGTGGCGTAACTAGAGACTTCAGGGCCCCGATGCAAAAAATCATGAAGGGCCCCCCCCCCCCCCGAAAAGCCTGATTTTGATACTTAATTTTTTTACACTGTACAACAAAGTAAAAAAATCTGTTTCAGATTTCACTTGAGGAGGGGTGGCTGCGGCAGCAGTGGTGGTGCCATCCTCTCCCACCACCACCTGTGCCTCTTACTGATCCCATCCCCCCAACACTGATCTCATCCCTACCCCCCCCCATCACCTCTGTTGTAGAAGTAATAGGGGGATAGGGATGAGATCAGTGGTGGGGTGGTGGGGGGATGGGATCAGTAAGAGGTGGTGGTGGGAGAGGATGCCCCCCCTCTCAAGTACCACCGCTGCCACCTCCCTCAAGTATCACTGCTACCACTCCCACTCAAGTACCAGCGGTGGTACTTGAGGGGGGTGGCTGCGGCAGCAATGTTGGTGCCATCCTCTCCCACCACCACCTGTGCCTCTTACTGATCCCATCCCCCCAACACTGATCTCATCCCTACCCCCCCATCACCTCTGTTGTAGAAGTAATGGGGGGGATAGGGATGAGATCAGTGGTGGGGCCGTGGGGGGATGGGATCAGTAAGAGGCACGGGTGGTGGTGGGAGAGGATGGCACCACCACTGCCAACCCCCCTCAAGTACCACCGCTGCCACCTCCCTCAAGTATCACCGCTACCACCCCCCTCACATATCACCACTACCACGTATCCCCGCTACCATCCCCTCAAGTACCACTGCAGCCAACCCCCTCAAGTACCATCGGTGGTTCTTGAGGGGTGGTGGTACTTGAGGGGTGGTGGTACCGGTGGTACTTGAGGGGTGGTGGTAGTGGTGGTACTTGAGGCGCGGTGGCTGCGGTGGTACTTGAGGGGCGGTGGCTGCGGTGGTACTTGAGGGGCGGTGGCTGCGGTGGTACTTGAGGGGGGGTGGTAGTGGTGGTACTTGAGGGGTGGTGGCTGCGGTGGTACTTGAGGGGGGGTGGTAGTGGTGGTACTTGAGGGGCGGTGGCTGCGGTGGTACTTGAGGGGGGGGTGGTAGTGGTGGTACTTGAGGGGTGGTGGTAGTGGTGGTACTTGAGGGGCGGTGGCTGCGGTGGTACTTGAGGGGGGGAGGTAGTGGTGGTACTTGAGGGGTGGTGGTAGCGGTGGTACTTGAGGGGTGTGGCAGCGGTGGTACTTGAGGGGCGGTGGCTGCGGTGGTACTTGAGGGGGGGTGGTAGTGGTGGTACTTGAGGGGGGGTGGCTGCGGTGGTACTTGAGGGGGGGTGGCTGCGGTGGTACTTGAGGGGGGGTGGCTGCGGTGGTACTTGAGGGGGTGTGGTAGTGGTGGTACTTGAGGGGGGTGGCTGCGGTGGTACTTGAGGGGGGGTGGTAGTGGTGGTACTTGAGGGGGGGTGGTAGCGGTGGTACTTGAGGGGGGGTGGCAGCGTTGGTGCCATCCTCTCCAACCAACACCTGTGCCTCTAATTGATCCCACCCCCCCACCACTGATCTCATCCCTACCCCCCCCATCACCTCTGTTGTAGAAGTAATGGGGGGATAGGGATGATATGAGATCAGTGGTGGTACCGTGGGGGATGGGATCAGTAAGAGGCACACAGGTGGTGGACGGAGGTTGGCATGCACCTATTGCTGAGCTGAGCTCTGTCACTTCTTGATTGACTTACTGTCAATAAATCGTTTCCGGGGGCCCGGGAATTCCGATCTGTTCCGTCACTTCCGTGGGTCAGGGTCGACTCTGACTAAGTCACTTTCACTGTGCTGCCAGTGCCAGGCCTTCTCCCGCCAGGATGCCTTGCCTCCCCTCGAGCGGCTCATGTCTGGGTAGATGCCGGGTACTCCACGCAGAAGAGGGGAAAGCTCCTCCCCCTTCTCTCATTGGTCTGCTTCAGAGTCCGCCCCACCTCCCTACATCGCTGTGTCTCTGGATAGGCAGGGGGCAGGGCGGTCCAGTCTCAGTCAGTGAGTGTTGCTCAGCCTCAGCCTGCTCTGCATTCCTCTGTCTTCCCTTAACGCAATGGTAGAAGCACGCCCCGCGGCCGAATGAATAGCACCGCACCAGTGACAATCAGGTGGGCCATTCACACGGGCAGCGGTCGGGCTCCTCTCACGGACGGGTGGCGGGCCCCCCGGACTTGGCAGAATTACAGGGCCCAGTCGCAACTGCGACTGTTGCGACCCTGAAAATTCCGCCACTGATACTGGCTAAATAAACACACTTATTCACTGTGTGTTCATTGACAGTCAGATAGAAGTGAGCTTTGTCCAGGCCTAGATGACAATGGAAGGGGTCCAAGTACCATCTGACCCACATCTAGTATAAATTAATTTATCATTCCCAAAGGGCCCTTCTGCAGATGCACTGTCTGTCCACAACTGCTTGGAAGGCACTGACCCTTATTATCTTACTTCATAGCAGGATCTGGGTATAGGATCTGAAAAAGCAGGAATGTACTAATATGGGATTGTGGACCAGTTGGAGCGCAGAATTGTATTTTTATTTCCAAAGCCAATAGTAAGTCTTATTCTCAAGAATTTTCAATTTTTGTAATATCTCTTGGTGTCCATACCCTAGGAGGCCTTGGCTAGTAGAAGTAAGGGTTCTTTGTAAAACATTGTGCAACAAATTTCTCTAATAAACTGTAAAAAATGTATTTAAAAAGTAAAATTCAGGAGCAAATGAGGTGCTGGAACATGGGTTCCTAAGTTGAAATGACCATCATGCTCTTCCATAGGTGTGCGCAGCCTATTGCATTAGGGTGTGCACCCCATAGTTCAAACACACATGAACACCAACTGCTGTCACAGGAAGGGGGCTCTGATGGTGGGAGACAGTTGATTGGGAGCATGTTACAGTACACCCTAAATACGGGTGTAACGTGTTCCTAAAGTTGAACCTAGACTTTAATATAATGGGGGCATTTACACTGGCCACTGGCACCCCCAATCACCCACCTGGTGCTGCTCCTGGATAATGCTAATGCACATGGGGTGATTAGGGTGTGCCCAGGCACATCCGGCACACCTTGTGTGCATGCCCATGTGCTCTTCTACCTCTTGTCACGCTCTTCTACCTCTTGTATTTCAGCAGGTGCTTCTGCACTAATACTAGAATCTCATCCACAATGTGCACTGACATTGATCCTAGGTGGTCCTAGGTGCTGTATCGGCTGGCTTAAACCACACACTGCTTTCTGTGTTGCCAATGTCAATGTTTACATCAAATTAAATTCATTAGCTTTTTATTGGTCCAAAAAGTGCTTGCATTGGGATGCATTCAGTACACTAACCTATCTTCATCTCTTGTTATCATACATGCAATTATGTCTTTCTGTAATGTACACTAGAAACATGAAAAGAAATGAAAATGAGAACTTACCGACTTTAATGTTGTGGGCACCGTATTGCCATACTTGGTTTCTTCCGACTCTGACTTCTTAGAATGGAATCTACGGAATCCCCTCATATACTCTTTCCATATCTGTTCATGTAAAAAGTATATAGTTAGGGCTATTTTACAGAGCTCTAGCAACAAAGCATTACATGCATCATGAGACATTATAAATAGGTGAATGTGTCACATGACCTGGCGGTTGAGTAGGCAGTGCACACAGAAGATGTACAATCCCTGGAAACTGTTGCAGATGGTGAAGATGTAGGACATGACCAGGGAGCCTGACCCAAACTGGAAGAGACCCAAAATCCAGGTACAGCCCAATATAAACAGCTGAGACAAAGCTTTGAATGTCAGAAGACTGTGGGAAAAGGACAAAGGAATATACACAAAGATGAGAGCACAAAACAAATGAGTGACATTAGAATCAATAAATCAATGAAGTGTGAGGCATGATCCTTTCCTTCAGCTTTTACAAATGAGGACATTTTAGTATAATAAACTGTAGAATATCACATCCCATTACCGTATATACTCGAGTATAAGCCGACCCGAGTATAAACCGAGGTACCTAATGTTACCACAAAAAACTGGGAAAACTTACTGACTCGAGTATAAGCCTAGGGTCAACAATGCCCATTTGCACGCCTCACTGTGCCCATTGCAACTTCACTAAGCCACCGTTCCCATCCTCACTGTTCCCATCCTCACTGTTCCTCACTGTTCCTCACTGTTCCCATCCTCACTGTTCCTCACTGTTCCCATCCTCACTGTTCCTCACTGTTCCTCACTGTTCCCATCCTCACTGTTCCTCACTGTTCCCATCCTCACTGTTCCTCACTGTTCCCATCCTCACTGTTCCCATCCTCACTGTTCCCCTAAAATTTAAATTGAACATTGTAAATTGTACCTGAAACAAAATAGAGAGGCTGCGGCGTCCATCGTTTAAAACTCGCGGTCTCTTCCTCTTCCCTTCCGTGATAGGCGTTTTCTAAGCAGACACAGTTCCACCTATCACGAACGTTCTCTCATCCTCAGTTTCCCAGCAGACGTCCGTGATTGGCGGAACACTGAACACAGTGTCTGCTGGGATGGGTGAGGATGAGAGAACGTTCGTGATAGGCGATTCTCAGCAGACACAGTTCCGCCTATCACGAAAGGGACCAGGAGGAGACCGCGAGATTTAAACGATGGACGCCGCAGCCTCTCAATTTTTTTTCAGGTACAATTTACAATGTTCAATTTCGCTGACTTGAGTATAAGCCGAGGGGGGGACTTTTAGCCCAATAAAAGGGCTGAAAATCTCGGCTTATACTCGAGTATATACGGTAATTGTGTTTTAACAAATATTTTTTCTAATTCAAAGATTTAATATAACCTATTTATTTTAACTGGATTTAATTAAACAAAGACTTTAAGTGAAAAACATTGCAGGAAGTTTACTATGTAGACAATTTCTGATTACCTATTCATAAATTCTACATATAGTAAATGTGGTGCAAAGCTGTTTACTTAAAGGGGTTGTAAAGGTTTGTTTTTTATTTTCCAAATAAAACTTTTGCGCAAACCAATCAATAAACGCTTATTGCGATTTTTTTTACCAAAAATATGTAGAACAATACGTATCGGCCTAATCTGAGGAAAAACATGTTTTTTTATATATTTTTTGAGGGTATTTATTATAGCGCTCTATTTTCGTTTATAGCGCAAAAAATAAAAACCGCAGAGGTGATCAAATACCACGAAAAGAAAGCTCTATTTGTGGGGAATAAAGGACGCCAATTTTGTTTGGGAGCCACATCGCACGACCGCGCAATTGTCAGTTAAAGCGACGCAGTGCCAAATCGCAAAAAGTGGCCTGGTCTTTGGCCAGCCAAATGGTCCGGGGCTTAAGTGGTTAAAGGAACCTATTTAGAAAATAATTGCCCTTGTCTTTACTAACTCTATTTGTACTGGTGACCATTCCGAATTCCAAAATATTAGCAATGTCACCAAAACAAGCGTTTCAGGGAAATCTTCCAATGGGGACACTTATTTTGGGGACAACTGTCTAAGAGGTGAATTTTCTTCCTGTGTAGCCAAGACTTTTTTTTTTGAACATTTAGATTGAGTAATGAAGGATTAAAACCCCTGTAATGGGGCCTATGATTGGCTAGTTATTGGTGCCAAATTGCACAAGTCACGCCCCGCCTCTTAGCACAGATACCCACCTGTTGTTGATGGCACCCCCCTCCAAATTGTTTCCTACTCCTGGTCAGAGGCCTACTCATCCCGGGCCATAGACATTAATAATTATGAATAAAGGAATGTCCATACATAAAATGCATTTTAAGCACTTTACTACAGTTTCCCAAGCAGACATTCTGTAGATGTCATTTCTGAGCAGAATGCAAGCACATGTTTTAAGCCATCTTCCTTTTACACTTCCATTCCTCCTAGTGTTGGGACCACTTCCCTAACTATACTATATCCAAAGCTTCATGCTTCCTTCACAAAGTCACAGGACCCACAGCTGAGAGTCAGGGGATCAAGGTGCTTTGTATAGTATACCAGTCTCTTTCCAATGTCCCTTCTATAGCTGTGCCCAGCTGGGCATGCTCCCAGATGACACACTCTTCCCCAGGCTTCCACCACTACTCGCAAATGCTGTTCCACCTCGCTAGATCAGTACTGCAGGAGAATACATCTTGACAGCTCTTTGGTATTTGGCTCCGATGCCCCATCCAACCTGGGCTCCTCCCACGCTAGCATTTATATGGGCACTGAATACACCAATAACATCACTAGAGAAGGGACATCTCTAAAAGAGCAGCTAACACCTAATGACAACTTTCTCTTTACTATATTAAAATAGGAACAGAGCCACCTAGTGGCAGGCAAGTTAACTGCACCTGCCAACACCCCCGTCAGTTTATTTTTTGCTCTCAGTGCACTGTGGTTCTTTAGTCACAACCAAGGGTGAAGGGAAATCTGGGGAAAGGAATTACCCTACTGGACAGTTGTCACCAGAACGGCTGTGCCAAATGGAAAAATTGCTTTCTCCTTCTGTTCTGGTGACAAATTTACATTGCATTAAACCAGGGGTCTCCAACCTTTTTAAACAAAGGGCCAGTTTACGGTCCTTCAGACTTTAGGGGGGGGGGGCAGACCGTGAGCATTTAGAGTAGAAAAGGTCCCGACATCAGTGGGGAAAAAATAAAGCCCCATCTTTTCTCTCAGTGGGAGTAATTGTGCCTCATCATTGGTTTTAGTGGGAGGAATTGTGCCCCATTGTTGGTGTCACTGGGACGAATTGTGCCCCATCATTGATGCCATTGAGCCCCATTGTTGGTGTCATTGAGAGAAATTGTGCCCCATCATTGGGCCCCATCGTTGGTCTCATTGGGAGGAATAGTGCCCCATCATTGGTGTCGTTGGGCCCCATTGTTGGTGTCATTGGGAGAAATTGTGCCCCATTACTAGTATTAGTGGGAGGAATTGTGCCCCTTCATTTATGTCAGTAGGGGGAATTATGGCCACAAGGGCCAGATAAAGCAAGCAAATCTGGCCCTAGGGACGGAGTTTGAAGACCACTGCATTAAACCAATAGCTATGTGTATAATTGAATTATGATTAACTGAAGATCACTGTGTTGAACAGGCATTAGTCCAGGGCTGAACAAATCCCAGGAGCTAGGTACCTGATATTTATGAAAAATTATCGCTGACCTAAACCTTTTAAAGCCTTTTCTGTACTGGAAATCCATTTTCCAATTTGACTTGAAAGTGTCCACTGGTTTCTAGCCACACTACACTGTCTTCTGAAGTTCACATTTATCTGTCTAGCTGTGCATTGTTGGGTAAGCTATTCAGCATATTTGTAAAGTTATACTGTGAGAGACATTTTTTGTTCTGTTTTGCTATATCCTTAGCAGTCACCATTTTATATATTATATTATTATTATTATTATTACACACCTTCCAACTTTTTGAGATGGGAGCGAGGGACACCTAGTAGCAAATGTATGTGGGCATAGGGCACACCCCCTGCCATGCCCCCTTAAAGGAGAACTATACAAAAAATGATTGGTTAAACCCACAAGTGCTTTATTTTTACCACTACAAATTCCTCTATATTGGCTTTTGAAATTTACAATTGCAGCAATTTAGAAATTGGATGAAAGGTTTAGCACTGGGAAACACTTTTTGAAAGCTAAATAGTGCATTTTATATACAACTATATAGATCAGACCAAAATGAGGGAAAAATGAGGAGGAGAGAGGGACAGAGGGACTTTGTTCCAAATCGGGGACAGTCCATCGAAATCAGGGACAGTTGGGTTGTATGTTATTATTATTATATTATATTTATTATATTCAAAATTCAGCACTCCATTGTGAATTGGATATCAGTCTACACATGTCCATTCACCAAAAGATAACCTGAATATACATCCTTCATATTTAATAACGTCATATATACCACACTTACCGGGTGTTTTTTATAGTTGAAACATTTGAATTAAGAGATGACACTTTCTGCCTGAGAAGGGCAAATGTAAGAACCAAGAGAGTAAAGTTTATCTAAGGAAAAATACATTGTGAGAGTTAAAGGTGAACTCCAGGAACATTTAAAGGGGTTGTAAAGGTTCGTTTTTTATTTTCTAAATAGGTTTCTTTAAGCTAGTGCATTGTTGGTTCACTTACCTTTTCCTTTGATTTACCTTCTAAATGTTTTTTTTCTTTGTCTGAATTTCTCACTTCCTTTTTCTCCTCACTAAACTTCACACCATCATCCGAGTGGTGTGGAGACAGCCAGAACAGCTTACTGAGGAGGAACAGGAAGTGAGAAATTCAGACAAAGAAAAAAAAAAGAAAAAAAAAGTTTAGAAGGGAAATCTAAGGAAAAGGTAAGTGAACCAACAATGCACTAGCTTAAAGGAACCTATTTAGAAAATAAAAAACAAACCTTTACAACCCCTTTAAAGGGCACAAATTAACGCAGCACTGTATTTATGAATATATCAGTAAATATATTTTTTAATGCAAGCAAACTTAAGTCCTGCTGTACAGTAGAGCTCAGAAGATGCTGCAAGATACCTGCCGCAGCCTGTCCGCCTGCCGGATGATCCCCAATGTGCCCGCCGATCGGGTAAGTGCCGGTGGACCGGCAAACAGAAGGGGGTGGGTTGTTTGCGCCCCCCCCAAACAAAAAAGCACCAGCAGCAACTGATGTGAACCAAGGTTGAATGTTGTGATGGTACTATTAGACCACGCATAGTGGCGGGAACACTTACATTGAGGCCCTGAGATCTGAGATGCTGAAAATGACTGGTGAGCTACTGGGGACAGGAAAGTTAGCTGGAAATTGAAGGTTAAAAATTAGATCCATTAAATTATGTCCTTTTATTCCTATATAACTCCTATCCATAGCTATGGTCCCTATTGTAGCGCTACCCCCGCAGGATATTGAGTGCCCCTATTCGCATTTTCTGACACAAAGAATCGGTCCATGGGCTTGCTTTTGTTGTTTTATTGAGGGAAACAACTTGAATAGGGTACAGGGATTTTGTGATGCCTAACTTGACTTGAAGAAACATCAGATGAGGACAACTTCCTTCTCTGTGTACCCAAAAATGAAGATCCTGGACTGTACTCCCTCCAGAATAATTGCAGTCTCTATGGATCAGTGGCAAAGTTCTTTTCAAACTGAAGAATACCTCAGGATAAGGGATTGGGATTTAGCTCAATGCTCTCCCGAAAAAGTATGCTACGTCTGGCAGTCTCTCCCCTTGTATGCCCCTGATTGTGCTGATGTACTCACACTGTCCCTTGCTCCCATCTACATAGGGCAAGACTTCCATTAAGGCCTTCATCTGTTCAGATCCTCCCATGCCAGCCTGGGTGTCTTCTGCACAAGACCCAAAGGTAATAGAGATCTCTCTCTTAGGCTTCCTCTCCTTCCTTTCCTCAGCTCCCAGCCTGTAGGCAGAGCCCATTTTGCCTGACATTCTTTGAACCATTAAAAGTCGGTCCAAGTGTGTTCGTCCGAGCACTTTCACACTGCCCAACAAGAATTTTCTTGCCTTTGTGGCTGTGTGTGGTGAAGAGATGAGGTCGGGCATGTTATTTGTATATATATATTGTGACAGCAGGAAGGTAAAGTCACCTGGTTGCATCCAGGGGGGTAGATATATTTCGCCCAGATTCAGGCTTTACGCCGACTTATACAACTAGGTGGAGTGTTGTATAAGCCCAGCTGAGGCTAGTGGGCTCATGGATGACTCATACCTCTAGGGAGAGTGTGGGGCGTCGTGCAGACAGGGAGTTGATGAGACCAGCTGAAGCTTGTCAGCTCATTTAGGCCTCTATAAGAACTCCCAGCTTCATTAGGGGTTAGCTCATGCCTGGACCCAGACCTGTGTGGACTGTCTAGGGAGAGTGAACCCCTGTGCGGTGAGACAAAGCCTGTGTGGCTATTTGCTTGGACATTTAAAACCAGGGACTTAGGGACTAGGACAGCACTAGGCTGATCCCAGTTGTTAGTTAGGAAACCTGTATGTTTAGTCAGAGGTCAAGTTGACCAGGATTTATTTTGTTTATGTTTCTTTTGGCTTTGCTGTGTTTTGTCACTGTAAATAGAAAATAAACCGCACCTTTTTTTTGATTTTGAAAACCACAACCTCCGTTTGCTGGGCCTGTTTTTGTGTGGGGAGCCCATCCTGGGGGTCACACACACCCGCTGCCGAGCTAACCCCCTCACAGTTGGTGGAGAACCAGTGGCAGTTTTTTTTTAAGCCAGCATGGAGGAGATACTGAAGCAGCTGGCTCTAGCAAATGCCAATCAACAGCAGACAAATGCAGGTTTGCAAAAGAGCCTTGCAGCTCATCAACAGAGCCTTGCAGCTCAACAACAGAACTTCGCAGCCCAGCAGCAAGCTCATCAACAGAGCCTTGCAGCCCAGCAGCAAGCTCACCAACAGAGTCTGGAAGCTCAGCAACAAGCCCAGCAGCAATCTGAGGCCCGCTTCATAGACCTGTTACAGAAGCAAGAGCAGAGACTACAACAAATGGAAGCAGTAATGCAGCAACGTCCGCAGACCAGTGAGGAAAGCCGTCCCACTAATACCGCGTCCTTTGGGGTGAGTCGTTTATTGACAAAAATGACTGGAGAGGATGATCCAGAGGTATTTTTGACCACATTTGAAAGGACTGCTGAAAGAGAAAAGTGGCCTGAGGAGCAGTGGGCTGGACTGGTGGCTCCTCTGTTAACTGGTGAATCGCAGAAGGCTTACTATGACCTAGAGCCTGACCAAGCAAAAGACTATGTGATGCTAAAAGCTGAAATATTGGCAAGGCTGGGTGTCACCCAGGCTGTCCGGGCTCAGCGTGTGCATAACTGGACTTTCCAGCTTGGAAAACCCCCCAGGTCTCAAATGTATGATCTCATTCACCTGAGCAGAAAGTGGCTACAGCCAGAGACTTTGTCCGCACCAAAGATTGTGGAACGTGTTGTAATGGATCGGTTTTTGAGAGCTCTTCCTACTGCCATCCAAAAGTGGGTAAGCCATGGAGACCCAGAGACGGCCGATGGTCTTGTGGATCGTGTGGAGAAATACTTGGCTACAGAGAACCTGACGGCCTCTTCCAGAGACACTCGGACTTTCCACCCTAAGACCAGACCATCCCCAGGGGCGGATAAGAGGATTCCAAGGGGTGAGGGTGGAGAGAGTGAGAGGGTGGGAGCTCTACCCCAAGTTTGGCGAGAACAGCCTGGGAAATCAGCGGCTCAAGAGGCGGCAAGAAGGATCGTTTGCTACCGCTGCCGGCAAGCGGGACATATTGCAGCCAATTGCCCGGTTGTGGAGGAACCCATGCAGTGTGACTTTCTGACGGGCAGACGTCAGTCGCTGTGTGCGACAGTCGCATGCACTGCCATTCGAGGAACTGAGAAACATTTATGCAAAATGTGTGTTAATGGTAGAAATGTTGTGGTATTGCTGGATTCAGGTAGCCTTGTGACCCTGATAAAGGCTGAGTTAGTTGAAACAGAGGTCTCTGGGAATAGCAAGGTAGCTGTTATTTGTGTGCATGGGGACACCCGAGAGTATCCAGTGACTACAGTGTGTTTCGAGACCCCCAAAGGTACCCTCTCTCATCCAGTGGGCTTAGTATCTCAGTTACCGCATGACGCCATTGTGGGAAGGGATTTTCCGAAGTTCTGGGAACTGTGGGATGATCCTGAGCCCCCCACTGGTGCCCCTATGTACCAGGAATGGGATAGCCAGAACTCCCCTGAGAGTAGTGAGGACTCTCCAGAATTTCCCTTATCAGTATTGGCAGGGGAGACTCAAGAAACTGGAGAGGAGCCCACCTCCTCAGACGAAAACCTACCGTCTGTGGAGTTTTCTGATCTTGAGGTTCACAGGGAAAACTTTGCCACAGAACAGTTGAAAGACCCCGCCCTAATAAAGGCACGGGAAAACGTAGTGAAAATAGATGGCGAGTTAGTGAACCCAGATAATACCTGCACTTACCCATACTTCAGCGTAGAGAAGGACCTACTGTATCGGGTGGCAAAAAGGGCAGAAGAAACCGTTGAGCAGCTTGTGGTGCCCAAACCTTACAGGAAGTTGGTGTTGGAGTTGGCCCATGGGCACATTCTTGGAGGTCATCTGGGGACAGAGAAAACCCGAGAGAGGGTATTACAGAGATTCTATTGGCCTGGGGTGATGAAGGACATAGAAAATTATTGTTCCTCCTGCCCTGTGTGTCAGAGGTCGGCCCCGATGCCACATTTCCGTAGCCCGCTGGTCCCTCTACCCATCATTGAGGTCCCGTTTGAGAGGATCGCCATGGATTTGGTAGGTCCTATAATCAAGTCCGCTAGGGGGCACCAGTACATATTAGTTATAATGGACTATGCCACCCGTTATCCAGAAGCGATCCCTCTCCGAAATACCTCGGCCAAAACCATAGCCAAAGAGCTATCTCTTGTGTTTAGCCGGGTGGGTATTTGTAAAGAACTGCTTACGGACCAAGGTACACCCTTTATGTCCCGGGTTATGAAGGAGCTGTGTAAATTGTTCAAAGTGACGCAATTACGTACATCTGTGTATCACCCCCAAACCGATGGGCTGGTTGAAAGATTCAACAAAACCCTAAAACAAATGTTGAAGAAAGTGGTGGATAGAGATGGAAAGGATTGGGACTGTCTACTTCCTTATCTGATGTTTGCTATTAGGGAGGTGCCCCAATCCTCTACGGGATTCTCCCCCTTTGAGTTACTGTATGGGAGACACCCAAGAGGGCTGTTGGATATTGCCAAGGAAACTTGGGAAAGTGAGAGTTCTCCCCACAGGAGTGTGATTGAGCATGTCGCCCTGATGCAAGACCGAATTGCACAGGTAATGCCCATCGTGAAGGAACATTTGGCCCAAGCGCAGTTAGCACAGCAGAGAGTGTACAACCGTGGAGCCAAGACCCGTACCTTTTCCCCGGGGGATAGGATACTGGTACTTGTCCCTACGGTTGAAAGTAAATTCCTTGCCAAATGGCAAGGCTCCTACGAGATAATGGAAAAAGTGAGCGAAGTGAATTACAAGGTCAGACAACCAGGAAGGCGAAAGCCCGAACAGATCTATCACGTTAATCTGTTGAAAGCCTGGAGGGATAGAGAGTCCCTAGTCGCAGACACTTGGTCACCAGCTCAAACTGGTTGCGTGATTCCTGAGGTTGGAATAGCAGCCACCTTGTCACAACCCCAACAACAGGAGGTTAAGGAGTTTGTGCTTCGCAACAAGGAGGTATTCTCTGAGCTGCCGGGACAAACATCTGGGGTAGAGCATGACATCATTACCCCGCCCGGTGAAAGGGTGAAGTTAAAACCCTATCGGATCCCAGAGGCCCGACGGGAGGCAATACGGGAGGAAGTACAGAAAATGCTGAACTTAGGGGTGATAGAGGAGTCCCAAAGTGATTGGTCTAGTCCCATTGTGTTGGTGCCTAAACCGGATGGGAGCTGGCGATTTTGTAACGATTTTCGTCAGTTGAACTAAGTTACAAAATTTGACACCTACCCCATGCCACGTATAGATGAGTTGATCGACCGGCTGGGAACAGCCCGATACATGACGACTCTTGACCTCACAAAAGGGTATTGGCAAATCCCCCTGGCCAAATTGGCCAAAGAGAAAACCGCATTTGTAACCCCAGACGGGGCGTTCCAATATAAAAGAATGCCGTTCGGGTTACAGAATGCGCCGGCCACATTCCAGCGGAAAATGGACCAGATGCTGAGGCCCCATCGGAAGTATGCTGCGGCTTACCTGGATGACGTAATTGTCCATAGCACAGATTGGGCCTCACATCTGCCAAAAGTGCAAGCAGTCCTGGACTCTGTTCGGGAAGCGGGGTTTACGGCTAACCCCAAGAAGTGTACCATTGGGCAGGAGGAGGCCAAATATCTTGGGTACACCATTGGGAGGGGAGTAATAAAACCCCAACTCAACAAAGTCGAGGCCATCCAGAGTTGGCCACGTCCCAACAGCAAGAAGCAGGTACGAGCCTTTCTGGGAATCGCTGGGTATTATCGGCGATTCATTCCCCACTTTGCCTCTAAGGCTGTGCCCCTAACCAACCTAACGAAGGGGAAAGGGTCGGTCATGATTAAATGGACCCCCGAGGCTGAGGCAGCATTCCAATTCTTGAAACAAGCCTTATGTAGCCAGCCAGTGTTGTACTCACCCGACTTCTCTAAAGACTTTGTCGTACAAAGTGATGCGTCAGATGTGGGGTTAGGAGTAGTATTGTCCCAGGTCTGGAATGGGGAAGAGCACCCAGTCATTTACCTCAGCAGGAAGTTGAAGTCCCATGAGGTAAATTACGCCACCGTTGAAAAGGAGTGTTTAGCGGTGAAGTGGGCTCTAGATTCCCTTCGGTACTACCTGCTAGGTAGGCACTTTGACATGGTTACGGATCACGCTCCGTTAAAGTGGATGGCTCAAAACAAGGAAACAAATAGAAGAGTGAATAGGTGGTTCCTGGCCCTCCAGGAATTCAACTTCACAGTAAAGCATCGCCCTGGCGTTCAAATGGGGAATGTGGATGCTTTGTCTCGAGTACATGAATGCCTGATTGCTGGTGTTCCAACCCCGAGGTTAAAACAAGAGGGGGGGTATGTGACAGCAGGAAGGTAAAGTCACCTGGTTGCATCCAGGGGGGTAGATATATTTCGCCCAGATTCAGGCTTTACGCCGACTTATACAACTAGGTGGAGTGTTGTATAAGCCCAGCTGAGGCTAGTGGGCTCATGGATGACTCATACCTCTAGGGAGAGTGTGGGGCCTCGTGCAGACAGGGAGTTGATGAGACCAGCTGAAGCTTGTCAGCTCATTTAGGCCTCTATAAGAACTCCCAGCTTCATTAGGGGTTAGCTCATGCCTGGACCCAGACCTGTGTGGACTGTCTAGGGAGAGTGAACCCCTGTGCGGTGAGACAAAGCCTGTGTGGCTATTTGCTTGGACATTTAAAACCAGGGACTTAGGGACTAGGACAGCACTAGGCTGATCCCAGTTGTTAGTTAGGAAACCTGGATGTTTAGTCAGAGGTCAAGTTGACCAGGATTTATTTTGTTTATGTTTCTTTTGGCTTTGCTGTGTTTTGTCACTGTAAATAGAAAATAAACCGCACCGTTTTTTTGATTTTGAAAACCACAACCTCCGTTTGCTGGGCCTGTTTTTGTGTGGGGAGCCCATCCCGGGGGTCACACACACCCGCTGCCGAGCTAACCCCCTCACAATATATATATATCTTTTGTGGCCCCAACGAATCCCTGAGCGGCGCTCAGGACTAAGGATGAGCTTGGGCGTGTTATTTGGATATACCGTATTTATCGGCGTATAACACGCACCTTCACTTTAGGAGGAAAGTTTCAGGAAATTTTTTTCATTTTAAATAAAGAACTCTGAAGCAAAATAATGCAGCCTAATCAGTGCCCATCTGCAGCCTCACCATTGCAACGAATGCAGCCTCACCATTGCCATGAATGCAGCCTCACCATTGCCATGAATGCAGCCTCACCATTGCCATGAATTCAGCCTCTCCATTGCCATGAATGCAGCCTCTTCATTGCCATGAATGCATCCTCTCCATTGCCATCAGTGCAGCCTGATCGATGCCCATCTGCAGCCTCGGAAGGGACAGGGGGGGCGGGACAAGCGCCAACAGATTACATACAGGAGAATCTCCTGTTTACACAGCAGCCTCTTTAATACAATGTCCCGCCTCCTATGATAGACAGAGGAGTCATCTAATGGCAGCCCAGGATACGGGACTTCCTATTACAAATGCCGCTGAGTAAACAGGAGATTCTCCTGCATGTAAATTGACGGCACTCCCCCCTCCCTGTCCCCTCCGAGGCAGCGCCAATAAATACAGTATATATCTTTTGTGGCCCTGGGGGTAACAAAAGATATATATATCCAAATTACCAGGGGGGGCCACATTAAATGGGAAAGGGGGCCACAATTGGCCCGCGGGCGGGACTTTGGACATGCATGTACTAAATAGAGTAAGTTGGAAAAATACTGCAATTATGACCACTAGATGGAGCTGATGGTCATAGGAAATACATACTTTTTTACGAGGATCGTCAACTCCATCTAGTGGTCATAATGCTGTATTTTTCTGATTCACTCTATTTTACATGAATAAAAAACATTTGACACGGAGAGAAACTGCAAATCTTTTATAAAAACACACCAAACAGTGATATGTAGGAAACATAAAAATCAAATGAGATGAGATACAAGCATTCTCATAGTATGTACTCACAGCCATAAAAACACACACTGGACCGAGAAAACTCCAGATGAGATCAAGATGAAGCCAACAGCTAGAGGAAAATATAGCATCATGTAATTTTATGTAAATTTATACTGTATAATAAACATTTCAATAACACAGCAGCATTTAGAACAGAGGAGGAATTCACTGGAAGTATATATGGTGGTGAAGAACATTTCAGGATAGGTGAAGTGGTGAGAGAGGGAGGATATAGACAGAGGGAAGAGCGAATGATAGCAGAGAATAGAACTTTTTATTTTGATTTATAAAACATACTATTTTTGTGTTCCATATGCATCGGGCCGCATTGCCGCAGAGACGATAATGATGATGAGAGGAATTCCAAACCCAGCTATACAAACATATGGGAAATGGGAGCGCTGTGATGTCATGTAATTCAAAGCCTGCAGGTTTCGGACTGTCATGAAGAGCAGCGAGCTCTCAAGAGACATCCAGCAGAAAGCACAGAGGAAGGAGAACTGGAGAAGACCCGCAATCACTGCACACAGGATCTGAACAATGGATACATATAATAAAGAAGTAAATAAATAAGGGTCTATTTTTGTTGAGTGATTTTAAAGTTTCAGAAATTGTTTGAACTTCATATACAATATCAGTCTGGTGTGTTATATCATGCCGACCTCCTGGGTTCCAAGAGTTTGTGGAGATCCCTGGCATAGTGGTGCCTACTACAGTGATTTCCAGCTTTTAGAACAGGGGTCTCCAAACTTTCTAAGCAAAGGGATGATTTACTGTCCTTCAGGCTTTAGGGGGGGCTGGACTGTGGCCAGTGGGTGTAGAAAATGCACCGGCATATATGTTCCATCATTGGTTTTAATGGGAGAAATAGTGCCCCATTGATGGTATCAGTAGGGGGAATAGTACCCTATCATTGGTGTTAGTTGGTGGATTAGTGCCCCAAGGGCCTGATAAAGGCAAGCAAAGGGCCACATCAGGCCCCCAGGCTGCAGTTTGGAGACCGCTGTTCTAGAGGGACTCCATAGGCATGGTACATGCATAGTTACATTGGTCCAACCTGGATCAATGTAACTATGTAAAAAATGCCATACCTGGAATTCTTCTTTAAGCTATTTTTCATGTCTATTTTGTGTTATTTACGGGAAGGAAATACTTCAATATATTTTTCCTCAACTTTGGCTAATAAAAAAAAGATTGCTTTTGCTCATCATATCCCAAATATTTCATTTTTTTATGCTCTACATAAAGATGGCCTAGGCTATAAGAAGATTGGCAAGACCCTGAAACTGAGCTGCAGCACGGTGGCCAAGACCATACAGCGGTTTAACAGGACAGGTTTCACTCAGAACAGGCCTCACCATGGTCCACCAAAGAAGTTGAGTGCATGTGCTCAGCATTACATATACATAGGTTGTCTTTGGGAAAGTGCTGCCAGCATTGCTGCAGAGGTTGAAGGGGTGGGGGGTCAGCCTATCAGTGCTCAGACCATACGCCGCACACTGCATCAAATTGATCTGCATGGCTGTCATCCCAGAAGGAATCCTCTTCTAAAGATGATGCACCAGAAAGCCTGCAAACAGTTTGCTGAAGACAAGCAGACTAAGGACATGGATTACTGGAACCATGTCCTGTGGTCTGATAAAACCAAGATAAAATTATTTGGTTCAGATGATGTCAAGCGTGTGTGGCGGAGACCAGGTAAGGAGTACAAAGACAAGTGTGTCTTGCCTACAGTCAATCATGGTGGTGGGAGTGTCATGGTCTGGGGCTGCATGAGTGCTGCCGGCACTGGGGAGCTACAGTTCATTGAGGGATCCATGAATGCCATTATGTACTGTGACATACTGAAGCAGAGCATGATCCCTTCCCTACAGAGACTGGCCCGCAGGGCAGTATTCCAACATGATAACGACCCCAAACACACCTCCAAGACGACCACTGCCCAGTCCATCACCTAAACCCTATTGCGCATCTGTGGAGCATCCTCAAACGGAAGGTGGAGGAGCGCAAGGTCTCTAACATCCATCAGCTCCGTGATGTCGTCATGGAGGTGTGGAAGAGACTTCAGTGGTAACCTGTGAAGCTCTGGTGAACTCAATGCCCAAGAGGGTTAAGGCAGTGCTGGAAAATAATGGTGGCCACACAAAATATTGACACTTTGGGCCCAATTTGGACATTTTCACTTAGGGGTGTACTCACTTTTGTTACCAGCAGTTTAGACATTAATGGCTGTGTGTTGAGTTATTTTGAGGGGACAGCAAATTTACACTGTTATACAAGCTGTACACTCACTACTTTACATTGTAGCAAAGTGTCAATTTTTCAGTGTTGTCACATGAAGATATAATAAAATATTTACAAAAATGTGAGGGGTGTACTCACTTTTGTGAGATACTGTATATATATATATATATATATCTATCTATATATAGCGTATTTTTTTGTTTCTTTGTTTCATGTGTTTTTATGTATGCATTTCCTTTATATGTGCATATTTCCTATTTATTCATACTATTAGCTGCTAGGTAGTCTTGTACCCACATACATATCAATAGAGTATTCTTTTAGGTTTATGCATGAAGTTTTTATACATGTGTTTTCATGTATGCATTTTTATATATACATGTGTATTCTATATGTACTTGCTATATATTCTTCATATTAGTTTTGTTGTTTTTGCTTTCAAGTAAATATCTCCTAAATGTACACCGTTTAGGAGATATTCACTCTGCATGCAGCTGCTGACGTCAGCGGCGCATGCGCTCTAAAGGTCCGGCGTATCATGCCAGAACTTCAGAGGTGCTTGCCGGAACCAAGGGCTCCCGCATGCATACGTGGGAGTGCCGTCATCACGGCTCCGGCCACTCACAGCGTCAGAGCCCACAAACCCGGAAGTAACAACATGTCAGCGGTGACCGGGCGGTGCTGTGGGGGCTTCGTTCTAAGGTAAGTATTTCATAATGAGCTAGTATGCGATGCATATCTTACAGGTTTGTTTTTTGTTAGTTTTTTTTTTTGGGCATACAACCGCTTTAAATAGAGCTTGCCTGTCTATGATTTTCAATGGTTTGAGAAAGGAGCCAATAGGAGTTCTGAAAAAACATTACCATAGCAACCAGCCCATCCCAGGTGTGACATCACATCCTGCCTTGTGTCCCACAGTGGCTCTCTTCACTTCCTGGAACATTGGACTTGGTTTACATACTGACAACATGCTGTTTGCTGTCACAAGCGGCTCTTCTGGTGGACAGCTTCCATCCAACATGTCATGGCAGCAGATGAGCTTTTTGATTTTATACTTCTGTGAGTTTGCATTCGTTTTTTTAATTGTTATAATTAGGGCTGTTACTGATTAAAATTTTCGTGTTCGATTAATCAATTTTTTTTTAATCGATTAATCGACTAATTTCGATTATTTATAATGCACATACAGACCCAACTACTTTTAGCTGATCTCCTTGCAGGCTGATTCCCAGTGCAGCTACCAACCACTGGAAAAATGGATAGCAGGATACAAAAAACACACAAAGGTAGAGCTCGATGGGAATAGCATTAAAACTTTTATAGTCTTCAAGTAGGTAACAAAATAAATATTGCACTGGAGATAAAATTGATGTAGCTCCATAAACTGTAAAAATGGTGTGAGTAATACCAAACGGTAGCAAAAGCAGTCATAAAAACATGTAGCTAAGTATGATACTGGTATAAAAATGTGTACAATGATACCACTGCTGAATCCAGATGAGGAGGGGTTAACATCAGTCCGTCTGCATGTAGATGTCCCGTGAAGGGAACTATCACAACTCCCAGTGGATGGCTGTAGAATCCCAGGTTGATAGAGGGAAGTGTAACAGCCCTTGGTGTGGCAGATAGTAAGGTCCCGCCGGCATGCAGACATGAAGGCACAGCAAAGGAGCCCTTCAGATGGACACAGCAAGCCCTGCCGGTGTTCGTGACGTCACCGGATCTCCGACACAACTCCCTGAAGACCCGGAAGCCGGCGGAGAGGTGAGTACCGATCAGAAGAATTTTGATCGATCAAAAAAATGAATTGATTAATCGAGGAATTAATAGTTAATTTCCACAGCCCTAGTTATAATAAACCCATTGATGCTGCACTTAGCTGGCGCCCTCCTTGTGTTCCTGTTTTGTAATTTCAGAGATTTGTTCCTGTCTCAGGTGGAGCTGCCTACTGAAGTACAATACCCTTGCTATGGGATTTTTATGAACTCTTTTTGAACATTATAGGAACAATCTTCACATTTATCTAGGGGGGTAAAGGCTAACTCATGTGGTTGGTGCATTAACATTTGTTTGCGCCAAAATTTCAAGTGTTGTTTGTGAAGGCACAATTACCTTATTCCCAGTCTGATGAAGGCCAAACAAAACCAGAAGCTGTCCAATGAAGAGACATCCGCACAGAGCTGTCAGGACGGAGGTATGAGCACTTCTTATAGACCGGCACAAGGTGAATGTAAGCATGGACAGACACAAGCAGACAAGGGATACACTCAGGCCAATCCAAGAGATCAGAATGAGGCCAGCATCCTCCTGTAGATGAGAGGGGTGTAACATACATGGGTGGTCCACCAGAAAATTACTTTAATATTTTGCCTTTTACATGCCTTTCATGCAACATTAATTTAGTATGTGGCTTTTGTTCTGGACCTCATTTCACTGCATTCAAATGTATTAAAAGGCCTGTAGAGGTCTTAGAGAGAAGGTTATTTGTGTCTATTGCAGATGCAAGAGCAATGTGGTTAGTAGGTGTCTACCCAGTCATTAAATCTAATGTAATATTAAATATGGTATTGTAAATTCAAAAGTAATTTTAAATATTTTAATTCCCTTTCATTAAAATAATATCTAGTGATTCTGCCATAACGAACAGCAGACAGGCAGACTCCTTAGACAAAAATGGTGAGATAAGGCAGACAGCAGTACAAAAAAAGATCCATTAAGCTGAAAAAGCACATCTGTACTTTGTAGAATAGGCTGTCTCCTATAGTAACTGACTTAACTCACGGAAGGTACAGAAATTCTATGGATGATTCCATCTTGATGCTTTCCCAGGCTCTTCATGGGTCCCCGGTCCATGCAAGAGTCACCTCTGGTACTTCATCTCAGGTCTACATCCTTTCCTTCTCAGCATTGTTTCTGGATATTGAGCAGGCTTTTCTCAGCAGAATCTTGAACACCTGGATAGGCCTCGGATAGACCTAGCAGCCAGACGAGCACCTGGATAGGCCTCAGGCTTCAGACCTAGCAGCCAGGAGCTGTTTAACACACATCCACCCAGACTGCAGCCTGGGCGGGGAAGACCTAGATCACCTGACTTCTTTCAAATAAATAGCTTCTCCCAGCATTCATAGCAGCGAATCTGGCAGAGAAAGGTATGTATTCATAACCTAAACTCACTGTAGCTCATCACTCTAATGTCAAAGGCAACAGCGCCACCTACTGACAAAAGGGATAAACCACAGCTTAATAGAATTAGGAAAAAAGCCATTTGACCACTAAACACTTCAAATTAGCCAGGCTAGCTACCACCCAGCACAGCTAAATTTACCCATAGTCCTGCTTTGGGACAAGGGTGCTACACCTACTAGGCACTTTTACCCCCTTCCTGCTCAGGCTAATTTTCAGCTTTCAGCGCTATCATACTTTGAATGATAATTACTCAGTTATGTAACACTGTACCCAAATAATTTTTTTATATATTTTTTTTTACACAAATAGAGCTTCCTTTTGGTTGTATTTATTCACCACTGGGTTTTTTTCTTTTTTGCTAAATAAACAAAAAAACATTTTCATAGTTTGTTATAAAATTTTATAAACAGGTAATTTTTCTCCTTCACTGATGGGCACTAATAGGTGGCACTAATAGGAGGCACTGATGGGCACTGATAGATGTCACTGTTGGGCACTGATAAGGAGGCCCTGATGGGCACTGATTGGCAGCACTGGTGGACACTGTTGGGACTGCACTGATAATCAGGACACTGATAATCAGTGCCCTGTTTATCAGTGTATATCTCCCTTTCACACAAGCTGGTTATCTTCGCTCCTCTCCTCATGCTGTCAGCATGAGAAAAGGAATGCCGACAACCGGCTTGTGTTTACATAGTGATCACCTGTGATTGGCCCTCTGTCCTAGTGGACAGCGGGCGCGATCATGGGAGGACGTCATATAAATCCCTCCCAGAACTGGCCGGCCACGCTGTAGCCGTCATTCAGCTATAGCACGGTCGGCAAGCGGTTAAAGGCTCAAAAAAATATTTATCATAACCATCCCCACGTGAAACATGGTGGTGGCAGCATCATGTTGTGGGAATGCTTTTCTTCAGCAGGGACAGGGAAGCTGGTTGATGGAAAGATGGATGGAGCCAAATACAGGGCAATCTTAGAAAGAAAACCTGTTAGAGTCTGCGCGTTAACAATCAGATTATAGCACGATCGATTCGAAAACTGTATTTTTCAGCAGATTTTCTGATCGTGTATACTAGGCTTTACAATATATGTGAAGATTTGCAGATTATCTCACTGTGCAGATAATTATATAACCAATGAATCATGATCCAGACAAGAGTATCATTGGCATGGGTGAGCTTACACATTGCTGGCAGACATACAAAATACAAATATCTTATGATATTTGAATGATCAGGTCCTTTAGGAAGAACTTTACGTAGTCACACAACCTCATTCTCCTATGTTACCAGCATATATCTCTTTATAACAAGGTATGAGCAGACATTTGGCAATTATAGGTTGTTATTATTATACTTCAATGCATTCCTAACAAATGTTAACTTTTATGTATATTTTATTCATTAGCCAAAAAAGCACGATCTTATTACTTACTGTCTTATTTAACAATATATTGTCACAGTTTCCATTACCTGGATGTCACCGGGTGCCATGAGGACAGCAAAGGTGGACAGATGGTTGCAGACACAGAGAGTGCTGTTCACTCTGTCAGACTTCTTGGTCTCGCATCCACGGTTTGACCAAGCCATCGTCTCTGTATCCCAGAACACACATTGCACAACGAAGGATGGAGGAACTGCCTATAGGCGAATGTACATTGATGAGATTTAAAAGTACATTGTTTATGTTCATAACAGTCTGAAGTAAATATCCTGTAATAAATACCTATAGTTTAGTGATGGCACGGTCTACTGTATATCTGGACATATAGGCTTGCAAGGAAAACAATCTGAGCTGCCAGTGCTTGACTATGGTAAGCCAGATAAACCGCCTATTGCCATCTTAACAAAACTCTACCTTAACCTATTAAAAAACAGGCAACATCCATTTTGGAGTAAAATTGGCCACATCGGCCATTTTATTAACAAATTAACCAAACATATTAACCAAAATTCTTTATTTATACTCAACAATCCTTCAAAGATACCATTGTCCCCTGTTAAGGATACTAGAAGGCATTGACCAAATTTCCTTTGTATCAGCGTGACCATCTAAGATCCCAGTCGCAGTGCGCCGACTCAAGGACCATAGCACTCTGAATCTTCCCCACGCTGATACCCATCAACCGATGCCAACTAAACCATGGTTAACTGGAATCAACCAAGGATCCCATACCTTGATGGGTCCCCCACTTATGCCAAATTGGTGAAAATGTCTACTGCCTCCAAATATCCCCAACAGCCAATCCAAACCTAAACACATGAATCATATATATAATCCCAACACATTAGGGCAGGAGGGTGGGAGCTTCCTCTCCCACGCTTGTAGGCAAACTGATTTGAAGACCTCCCCCAAGCCCCTCCTATCCCGGGAAAACATTAACTCTGGCCACTCCCCTAGCCTGCCATTTTCACTCCCCTAATTTTTAACCCCATAGTGCAGTACTAGCTACCTAGTCATGCCAGCCCTGCGCTTAATACTTCGTATTTGCTACGGGCTTCTCTTTCCAGGTGAATTCACAGCATTCTGCTCTTCATACAAAGAAATACAAGGATTTCACGTGATAAAGGAAGAAGGCATCAATCATATCTCTCTAGTAATAATGCCTTCCAAATCCTAAAGCTGAAAGTGGTTGTTAACCTTTACATATACCTAGTGAAGTGACTGGCCTCAGGTGATACACAGAGAGCACAGAAAGCAATAAAAGCTGACAGGTGTTCTAATCCCTCTCCTCTCTATCCAAAAAAAAAAAAAAAAAAGTTTTCCCTTTAGTTATATTTTAAAGTGAGTGAAGCTTATTTTTTTATTAAAATGCAGTGCTACTCCAGTGCTGGTAATTGGGCCCATTCCCCCCATTCACAGCATGCACAGCTAGGCACACATTTTCGGTATTCTTCCACTGGCTATGAGTTTGTTTTTTAGTTTATTACTGAACATGAACTTGGATAGGGATGGGAGCATTGGATACCCTGAACTGTAGAAGAACCTGAGGACTGCTTGGTACAAATTGCAAGCTGTATTGCACAAAGCACTTTTACAGTATGGCACGCTCCTGGATGTCTTGCACAACACCTTGCTGCACCAAGCACTGGCTTGTAAGATAAAAACCCCACAGTCACTTCTTCACTTTGCAGCAGAATCAACTACTGATCAGCTACTCACTCAGTCCCAGAATAATGGTGCTTCCTCACTCTTGTCCTTCTGGCTCTTATCCAGACTCTAGCTGGTAGGGCCCCCTGCTAAGCCCAGTTGGGGCCATGGTGTCTACAAAAATACAGACTCCTGAGGCATCTCCTATCTCTCTCTGCCCCAGGGGCAGAGCCCTCAGCACAGGGGTCTCCTCCAGATGGCTGGACCTTGGAACTCTGCAACCTGGATGCCAAGTCTCAGAATATGTATAGGCTCCCCAACCACCGACTGGACACACCTCTATAAGGATTGGCTGGAGATCCATAAAAATCAGGCTGCTTGTTCTGCTCTCCCTCCCACTATACTTCCAGAACTCTCCAGAAGACAGGGGAAGTAGCAGAACAGCAGCCTGTGAGATACCGAAGAGCCCAAAGCAATCAACCCCTGCTCCTGCTTATAGAGGAGCCAACTAAAATTGCCTTGCTGCTTACTCTAAACTAGGAGGGTGCTACAAAAACAATAAACATGTTATACTTAACTGCTCTGTGTAATAGTATTGCACAGAGTGGCCCTGAACATCCTCTTCTTGGGTCCTCTGCTGGCCCTCTGGGCTTCTTCTCTTGGTGCACCACTATAGGAAGCCATTGTGCCCGCTGCAGGTGGGCACAATACTGGATCAAGATTGGACTCGGGTAACTATACAGGGGGGTGAGGGGCGCAAATCTGGGTTACAAACATAGGGACATTTTTTACCTCAATGCAGGGAATGCATTAAAGCTGAACTTCAAACAAAAGGGGAAGTTCTGCTTGTCTGCCTCCTCCCTCCCCCTCGTTAAATTTTGACACCTTAAATTTTTTTGGGGGGAAGCGCGTACCAGGTTTTGACAGGTACTTGCTCCCACTTCCGGTCGGATCACTGCTGCGATCCGAGCGGAAGTTCGCCCCACCTTCCCCCACAGCCTTCTGGGACATGTCACAGGTCCCATAAAGCGATGGAACCATTCACAAAGTGCAGCGCAATTTTAGTTAATATAAACTGCTAAATACCTTTTCTCATCAGCAGTATATAGCAATCTTGTTATTTTTATCAGTTCCTGGTGAAGCTTGTAGGAGGAGTTTTCATACTGAACTGAGCTGTCCTATGAGGTTTCAGGGAGCCTGACCCTCTGTCTGGACATGTCTGGACAGTGCTGATTGGCCCTGTGCTGATCATACGCACTCTCCCTAGTAAAAAAAAATAATCTCTAGCAATACACACCCAACTAAGCATGTGCAGCTTGACTTCAAAGGCTCTGTCTTATCCAGACTTGTCCAGGGGGACAGTGCAGGGAGGGGTGTATCTGTGCATACAGGATCAAGCAGCCTTTTAACACATTGCAGAGAATTAACCCCTTATGTTCCACAGTGAGTATAACAAGCAGTGGCGTCGGGAGGGGGGCTGGGGGGGAAGCCCTAAATGGGTCCCCAAAAAGCCCCGGGTCTCAGGCATGCACCCTTCTATTGTTAGCCCTGAGCGCAGCCGCCGAGTGGGGACCGATCTGATCCCGAGCGCCAACGAGTGCGGCCGAGTGACATAGCAGGTCCCGCCTTCTGGAGCCTGCAGCGCCTATGATGGACATCCCACTGGTCCAATGCCGGGACCGCGGGACGTGTGACGTCCATCATGGGCACTGCAGGCTCCAGAAGGTGGGAATTACAATGCGGCTTCTGCGCCACATCACTGTGAGATCCCCACTCCCCGCTCGGGCGGGCGGCCCTCCTTTCCTCCTCTGGCTGCCTGCTGTGATGATGATGGGCGTGCCACACTCTGCACACCACAGCTGAGCTGAGCTGCTGTGGGACACATGAAGTCAGTCTCCTGGTCAGGTAGGTCAGTGTATGTATGTCACTACCGTCAGTGTATGTATGTCAGGTAGGTCAGTGTATGTATGTCAGGTAGGTTAGTGTATGTATGTCACTACCGTCAGTGTATGTATGTGTAGCGGGGTCTCCTTTAAGACTCTCAGGACTACCTTGCCCAGAACCCCATTCGGTACCCAGGATGCAATGTTTCCACCCCAGAGACTCATGGGTGGGGTTATATGGGGAGGAGGCGAGGCTGTGCTCGGTCTCTTTGGGACACGAGACTTCAGTGGAGAGATCTTCCTGTGCGGATCTGCTGTGGTGCAAGGCCTGAAGCCTGGGGCCTTGCGCTGCTACCCAAAGAGCCTTTCACCCCATCGCGAGCCTGGGTGGCATCTGACTCGGTTTCTTCAACCGCTGCTGAGCCGGGGACCCGACCGCTGCAGACGCTGTGTGTGGAGACACAGCAGGTGGAAGTTCCCGGACTGGGATCGCGTCCGGAGGGGTGAGCGAGCATATGCTCAATCCACAAACTGTACACCATTGTTAGGCCTATAGACTGCCGTGGCCCACCAGTTCCTATTTCAGTTCTTCCCAACCCCCCCCCCCCCACTGGAGATCCATAGCAGAACTGAGTCGAACGGATCTCTAGTGGAGTGTTCTGTGTTGGTACTTTTAACCCTTTGGATTACAAATTGTGTTCCTGAAATGTGCACCACCGTTTAAAGACTTGCATGCAAAGAATTTTACCCCCCCCCCCAGAGACTGAGTTATATGGTCAGACCTGGCCATCTAGATAGATTATTTAGTTGCTGCGCCATAGGGCGCATAGTGAAGTACTGTTACACGTGGCGCGTGTGCGCCATATCTTACTAGTTGTAGTGTGTCTATTGCTGCAGGGCTCTGCAGATATATTCCTGTGATTTGTTATAACTGTTGATTTTATTGCCAGTAGAAGTAAACTCGTTATTCTTCTATCATTGCATTGGTGTCTGAATTTAACCATAGAGCATAAGATATATATTACCCTAGACTAACTGTGCCAGAAGGGGGTCGAGTAAATTGCCAGGGATTGGCGGAGCTGTCTTCAGGGCCCAAACTAAATCTGCGGCCCTCTTAGCTGAAGGTATCGCTACACGTGGGGGTTCTCGTCCAGGATCCTGATACAGCAGGTGAACGCCAGAACTGCCGGCATGGACCCCATGGATCCACAAGCGGTAGAAGAGTGGTGCAAAGATTCTAGGGCAGAGCCAAACCGCTCGATAGTCATCAGCCTTCCTGGGGAGGAATGGTCGACTGAAACGGTAGAGGAGTTAATGAAGTCAGTGTCCCCAGATCACACACCGTGGGTGACGGAGATAAAGTCAGACCCAGACATCTCATATCAGTATGCACTAGTGGAGTAGTGGGACGGGATGCCGGAGGCTTGCAAGCGCAAGTGTGTGCGGACGCCAGACAACAGAACAATAGGTTGGCGCACGCAGTAACTGTAAAGAAGGAGCCATCACCAACGGGATCACCGCAGGCTGCGGCCCGTACCTCATCAGAAAGAGGAGACAGGGTGACGCCCCCGGTGGCACCTGCACCTGCCACTGCTATATCACCAGAATTAATAAAGGCAATAGGGGATCTGCTAACCAAATGTCAGAAGACAAGCACGGTTCATGTAGAGACTAGCTACCAGAGACTAAAGACATTCTCAGGGAAGCTCCCTGTCCCTGCAGGGGATGAAGACTTCGATATTTGGGTGGAACAGGCATTACAAGCAGTGGAGGCATGGGAGGTGCCTGAAGCGCAGAAGAGGCAAAGAGTGATAGTAAGCCTTAAAGGCGCAGCAGCAGAAGCGGTGAAAAGTTTCCGGTTTGGAAATACAGACTGCACGGCTCAAGACTGTCTAGCTATGCTACAGGAAGAGTTTGGTCAGCTAGAAAAGGTGACAGAGATGGTCTACCAATTTGAACATACTTTCCAACAGCCGAATGAAAAGCTTTCAGAGTATGTCAGAAGACTGAACAGGTTGCTGTGTAAGATTGTATTGAAGAAGGGTATGATGCCCCAAGATACAGATGCGGCAAGAATGAAGCAAGTCTTAAAGGGAGCGTTGCGCTCGGATCCAGTCTGGTTGCACCTGAAAACCTCAGGAGGAGGAACGTCACTGACTTACTCTGATATGATAAAAATCATCAGAGATCAGGAGGCACTGCAGAAGGATCAGGCAATGATAAAGACAAGTCATGCCCCTACACCAGTGATGGTCAACTCGCTCATGACTCCAGAAAGAGACTCAGAAATGGACACTTTGAAATCACAAATGTCTCAGGTGTTAGAGATGCTAACCTCTCTGATGGCGAAAGACACACAGGGTCCAGAGAAAGAGGTAGCGAGAAAGGAACTGTTCCCAGCTGTTTCGGCACCCGCATCGCTGCAAGACTGGGGGGACATAATCTGTTTTAACTGTGGGGGAGTTGGCCACATTGCAGCTACATGTTCCAGTCCCAAGAAAAAGAAAACAGATAACTGCAAGCCGGCGGGAAACTCCAGAGGGTCCCGATGAAGGAGTCAACCGGGTGCCCATCATCTTCAGTGAGCTCCAAGCTGAATGCGAAGCAGAAGAAAAGAGGAGACAAAACCCCTCAGAGGAAACACAACATTCCTCAACAGAGATACACCCCAGAGAAAGGGGGCAAGACCCCTCAGAAGGGGCACAGCATTCCCCAGAGGGGATGCACACCTAAGAAAAACAATAATATACCTCAGCGGGTCTGTACACCCATTGAAAGGAGGGAAATCAATGCATACCAGGCTCTAGAAAGACTAAAGTCCAAAGGGAGTTGGACGAGAGAGAGTCCGAAGGGAAAGGACCAGAAGAAGGCGACCCCTGCCAGGCCATATCCAGAGAAGCTGGTAGGCCCATCTCCTATAGTGCCCATTCAAGTGGAGGGAGTCTACACCAGAGCCATCTTGGATACTGGGGCACAAGTGACCCTAATTTACTGGGATTTCTACGATAAGCACTTGAGTCACCTGCCCATCCAGAAGATAGAGGAACTGGAAATATGGGGGATTGGAACCCAAAGCTTCCCCTACGATGGCTATCTGCCCATCAAGATGACCTTTGACCCATCTGTGGCTGGGAAGGCCGAAGTGTTTGACACCCTGGCGGTTGTGTGCCCTTGGCCGCCAGGAGCCAACGAGAGTTCCCTTATAGTAGGAACAAACACGGACCTGGTCCGAAGACTCCTGACCCCTCTAGTGAAAGAGAAGGGGCCAGCGGCCACCAAGATCCACCCCATGCTGAAGACGGCCTACCAACGGCTGGTCCTAGAGCAGAAGACCCCTGGAGAGGGGATAGGGAAGGTGTGGAGACTTGGAAGAGAAGGGGTAGTGTTGCAGCCCGGTGAAGTAACCTGTTTTAGAGCCACTGTGAAGCTTACTTGGGAGCAGCCTGGACCCTTTGTCATGCTGGAGTCCGACCCAAGGGAAGAGTCCTCCGGTCTGGAAGTGATACCAGAAGTGATTCCGCTGAAGGCCCTGAAGAAGGCCCATTGTAGAGTTCCGGTGAGTGTTAGGAACACTACAGGTGGCCCCATGGAAATCCCAGCCAGGATGCTGCTGGGCCAGGTGAGCCCTGCTGCCCCGGTTACCCAGTCAGAAGTCAAGGGGACGGGTGAAGGAGGAGATGTTTGGGAGAAGCTGTCCATGGAAAACCCGAATCTGCCCAGGGCTTGGAAAGAGAGAGCCAAGGCCCAGTTGACCAGATGGGAGAAGATCTTCTCCAAAGATGAGTTCGATGTGGGGTGTGCAAGGAGTGCCACCCATCGAATCCGCCTCCAAGAAAACAAGCCCTTCAGAGGGAGGGTCAGGCGGGTCCCACTAGCAGATCTGGAGGATCTAAGGGAACAACTCGCAGAACTCAAGAGGACTGGTGTGATCCGGGAGTCTAGAAGCCCCTATGCCTCCCCGATAGTGGTGGTCAGGAAGAAGAATCGGTCGTTGAGGCTCTGTATAGACTACAGGACTCTCAACAGGAGAACCATACCTGACCAGTACACCACTCCGAGGATAGAGGACGCTTTACAGAGTTTGTCTGGAGCCAAGTGGTTCAGCGTTATGGATCTCAAGAGTGGATACTACCAGATCCCTATGCATCCAGAAGACAAGGAGAAGACAGCCTTCATAACCCCGGTGGGGTTCTTTGAGTTTGATCGAATGCCTCAGGGACTGTCTGGAGCTCCTGCTACCTTCCAACGTCTCATGGAGAAGACTGTAGGAGACATGAACCTTATTGAAGTCCTTGTATACCTGGACGATGTCATTGTCTTTGGGAGAACCCTGGAAGAACACGAAGAGAGGCTGGAAAAAGTGTTGAGAAGACTCAGTGAGGAGGGACTCAAGCTTTCGCCTGAGAAGTGTCGGTTCTACCAGTCTTCCGTGAACTATCTGGGGCACATAGTGTCTGAAGAAGGGGTGGCCACAGACCCTGAGAAATTGGAGGGAGTTACCTCCTGGCCACGTCCCACCACAGTAACAGAACTCAGATCCTTCTTGGGGTTCTGCTCCTATTATAGGAGGTTTGTGGAAAGATTCGCCCGAATTGCCAGACCATTGAATGAACTACTCAAGACCGAGGGGGAAGAGGACGACTCAGGGCCCAGGAAGCCGGGAGAGTCAGTCAGAGACCAGTGGAACCAGAAGTGTGAAGAGGCCTTCCAGGCGTTGAAGAAGAGCCTAACCACTGCCCCAGTCTTGGCCTACGCAGACCCAACCAAACCCTATGAACTACATGTAGATGCTAGTCATGACGGTCTGGGAGGAGTACTTTACCAAGAACACGAAGGACAACTGTGGCCTGTTGCCTACGTGAGCAGGAGCCTGACCCCCTCCGAGAAGAACTACCCCACTCACAAGCTGGAGTTCCTGGCCCTTAAGTGGGCGGTAGTAGACAAGCTCAAAGACTACCTGTATGGGGCGGAGTTCACTGTGAAGACCGACAACAACCCCCTTACCTACCTTTTCACCACAGCAAAGCTAGATGCCACTGGACACAGGTGGCTGGCCGCACTGTCTGGATTCAATTTCAGCCTAAAGTACAGGCAAGGGGCTGGAAATCGAGATGCAGAAATCGCTCTGTCCAGGAGATCTTATGCCCCCACCAGTGACACAGAAGACTGGACTCAAGTGGCACCTGACGGGGTGCGGGCCCTTTGTCAAGGGGCTGAATTACAAGCCAGAGGAGGCTCGAGGGCGGAAGAGATAGGAGTTACCATGGTAGGAGTCCCCAAACAATACTGTGGAGTAACCCAACTGGGGGAAGACAATCTGCCGAAACTGTCCAAGAAGGAGCTGAGGTGCGACCAATTAGAAGACCCCATGGGGAAATTGGTTCTGGAAGCCCTGGAGAATCAGGATCCAAATAGACTCCTGCGCCACTCCTCAAAGGAAGCTCGCCTGTTGAGGAAAGAGTAGGACAGGTTGCAGGTGCATCAGGGAGTGGTCTACCGAAGGGGCCCCTCTGATGACCTGGAAGATAAATGGCAATTGTTCCTTCTGGAAAAACATCGAGAGACTGTTCTGATTGCCCTACATGACAATCATGGCCACCTAGGGGCGGAAAGGACCTTTCAACTCGTCAGAAGTCGGTTCTATTGGCCCTGCATGAGGGCAGAAGTAGAAGAGTACTGCCATTCATGTGCACGCTGCATCCAGAGGAAGACTTTACCCCATCAAGCTGCCCCAATGGGCCATCCACAAAGTCAAGGCCCAATGGATCTGGTATGCATTGATTTTCTCTGCCTCGAACCCGACCTGAGTGGACTAGGAAATGTTCTGGTAATAACCGATCATTTCACCCGGTATGCCCAAGCTTTCCCAACCAAAGACCAGAAGGCTTCCACAGTAGCCAAGGTACTTATGGATAAGTATTTTGTCCATTATGGGCTGCCACAGCGACTCCATTCCGATCAAGGAAGGGACTTTGAGAGTCGGCTGATCCGGAAACTCCTGGATTCGTTAGGAATCAAGAAAACTCGAACCACACCTTACCACCTACAGGTAGATGCTCAGCCGGAGAGGTTTAACCGAACCCTGCTCAACATGTTGGGAACTCTGGATAGTGAGAAGAAACAACATTGAAGCAAACACATGGCAGCCATAGTACACGCTTACAACTGCACCACCAGTGATGCTACAGGCTACTCCCCATATCGACTCATGTTTGGGAGAGAAGCAAGTTTACCTGTGGACCTGGCCTTTGGCACCTCTTTAGACCATTCCTCAGCCACATCCCACAAAGGATATGTGGACAGGCTCAGACACAGCCTGAAAGTAGCCTATGAACAAGCTCAAGCGGCCTCAGATCAAAGGGGAGCTCGAAACAAAAGAAACTTCGACTTGAAGGTCCGGGTGCAAGACCTTCAGCCCGGGGACTGAGTACTGTTACGCAATCTGGGGGTCCCTGGAAAACACAAACTTGCAGACAGATGGAGATCTGAACCCTATGTCATCTGTAGGAAGCTGCCAGGCCTACCTGTCTATAAGTTGAAGCCAGAAGGGAAGGTAGGACCACTGAAGACGTGGCATCGAAACCACCTGCTCCCAGTTGCTGAAGCAGTCAGGATACCTCCAGTGAGGGACTCCCCTGAACCAGTCTCTATTCTGGATACTCTCAGGCCAAACACTCGGTCCCAGACCTCTCTGGCTGAAGATGGAGAGGCCTCTGAACTTAGTGGAGATGAAGGAAGAGAACTTGACTGGCTGTGGCCTTCCCCAACTCCAGGAACTTCTGCTATAGATCTTCCAACCACTGAAGACATTATAGATGGACAACTGAATGCAGAAGCCACTGAGTTCATCCCATCTAGTCCTTCATCAGATTTTTGGGAAGACGCCTGTGATACTTACTCTGAAAAGGACCCCAGAGACTCTATGTATCCCTCGGCTCCTAAAGCAGATGTTCCAGAGCCCGCCGTGTTGCCCGAATCTGCTACAGAAGAAGAGCCCGTGGCGCCAGAGCCAGAAACCCCAAGAGAGCAAAGTACTCGAAGAGTCATAAGGCCTTCCAAAAAGTTGACTTACCCACAAATGGGGAAAAGCTCAGAAGATTCTGTGGTCAATGCCAGGAGGAGTGCAGAGAATCCGGATCCCTCCACTGTTCATTTGGTGGAGGGCAACCCCCACTCACTCTCTGGCACAGTTAGGCAGGCCACTCATGATAGTGTGACCTGTGGGCAAGGGAATTCAACCCCTCGGTTTTGGTGGGAATTCCCTATGCCAACATCATACGCAACGTTGTCTAGGATTGTACACAGTGTATATTAGAATTATCTTTGGGGACCAAAGAGTTTAAGTGAGGGGAGTGTGTAGCGGGGTCTCCTTTAAGACTCTCAGGACTACCTTGCCCAGAACCCCATTCGGTACCCAGGATGCAATGTTTCCACCCCAGAGACTCATGGGTGGGGTTATATGGGGAGGAGGCGAGGCTGCGCTCGGTCTCTATGGGACACGAGACTTCAGTGGAGAGATCTTCCTGTGCGGATCCACTGTGGTGCAAGGCCTGAAGCCTGGGGCCTTGTGCTGCTACCCAAAAGAGCCTTCCAACCCATCGCGAGCCTGGGTGGCATCTGACTCGGTTTCTTCAACCGCTGCTGAGCCGGAGACCCGACCGCTGCAGACGCTGTGTGTGGAGACACAGCAGGTGGAAGTTCCCGGACTGGGATCGCGTCCGGAGGGGTGAGCGAGCATATGCTCAATCCACAAACTGTATACCATTGTTAGGCCTATAGACTGCCGTGGCCCACCAGTTCCTGTTTCAGTTCTTCCCAAACCCTCCCCACTGGAGATCCATAGCAGAACTGAGTCGAATGGATCTCTAGTGGAGTGTTCTGTGTTGGTACTTTTAACCCTTTGGATTACAAATTGTGTTCCTGAAATGTGCACCACCGTTTAAAGACTTGCATGCAAAGAATTTTACCCCCCCTAGAGACTGAGTTATATGGTCAGGCCTGGCCACCTAGATAGATTATTTAGTTGCTGCGCCATAGGGCGCATAGTGAAGTACTGTTACACGTGGCGCGTGTGCGTCATATCTTACTAGTTGTAGTGTGTCTATTGCTGCAGGGCTCTGCAGATATATTCCTGTGATTTGTTATAACTGTTGATTTTATTGCCAGTAGAAGTAAACTCGTTATTCTTCTATCATTGCATTGGTGTCTGAATTTAACCATAGAGCATAAGATATATATAAGATAAGATAAGATATATATTACCCTAGACCAGTGTTTCTCAACTCCAGTCCTCAAGGCACCCCAACAGGTCATGTTTTCAGGCTTTCCATTATTTTGCACAGGTGATTTGATCAGTTTCACTGCCTTGTAATTACCACAGCTGTTTCATCTGAGGGAAATCCTGAAAACACGACCTGTTGGTGCGCCTTGAGGACTGGAGTTGAGAAACACTGCCCTAGACTAACTGTGCCAGAAGGGGGTCGAGTAAATTGCCAGGGGTTGGCGGAGCTGTCTTCAGGGCCCAAACTAAATCTCTTTAGCCTCTTAGCTGAAGGTATCGCTACATATGTAAGGTAGGTCAGTGTATGTATGTCAGGTAGGTCAGTGTATGTATGTTACTACCGTCAGTCTATGTATGTCAGGTAGGCCAGTGTATGTATGTCAGGTAGGTCAGTGTATGTATTAGGGATGAGCTTCGAGTTCGAGTCGAACTCATGTTCGACTCGAACATTGCCTGTTCGCCCGTTCGCCGAACAGCGAACAAATTGGGGTGTTCGAAATCTAAAGTGCTAATTATAAAGGCTTATATGCAAGTTATTGTCCTAAAAAGTGTTTGGGGACCTGGGTCCTGCCCCAGGGGACATATATCAATGCAAAAAAAAGTTTTAAAAACGGCCGTTTTTTCGGGAGCAGTGATTTTAATAATGCTTAAAATGAAAAAATAAAAGTGAAATATTCCTTTAAATTTCGTACCTGGGAGGTGTGTATGATATGCATGTGAAGTGGCACATGTTTCCCGTGCTTAGAACTGTCCCTGCAAAAAAAGTCATTTTTGAAAGAAAAAAATGCATTTAAAACTGACTCGCGGCTATTAATGAATTGTCGGCTCCCGGCAATACATACAAAAGCCATCGATAAAAAAAAAAAAAAAAAGCGTGGGGGTTCCCCAGAATTCAATTACCAGGCCCTTCAGGTCTAGAATGGATATTAAGGGGAACCCCGCCGCAAATTAAAAAAAAAATTGACGTGGGGTTCCCCCAAATATCCATTCCAGGCCCTTTAGATCTGGCATGGATTTTAAGGGGAACTCCACCCCAAATTTAAAAACAAAATGGCGTGGAGTCCCCCTAAAAATCCATACCAGACCCCTTATCCGAGCACGCAACCTGGCCGGCCGCAGGGGAAAAGGGGGGGACGAGAGAGCGGCCCCCCCTCCCTCCTGAACCGTACCAAGCCACATGCCCTCAACATGGGGAGGATGTCCCCATGTTGATGGGGACAAGGGCCTCATCCCCACAACCCTTGCCCGGTGGTTGTGGGGGTCTGCGGGCGGGGGGCTTATCGGAATCTGGAAGACCCCTTAAACAAAGGGGACCCCCAGATCCCGGCCCCCCCCTATGTGAATTGGTAAGGGGTACATTGTACCCCTACCATTTCACGAAGAAAGCGTAAATTTTTTTTTAAAAAAACACACAAACACCTTGAAAAAGTCCTTTATTTAAAAAAAAACAACAAAAAAAAACATTCCAGCGGTGAAATCCAGTGTCCCGCGGTGATCCCGATGTCCAGCGCTGTCCTTCATTGGTTGTGTCTGAGCGGACCTGATGGGGAACTCCCTCTCAGTATTTTAAATGTATAGACCCGCCCCTTCTAAAGTTCCCCATCAGGTCCGCTCAGCAGACCAGATGCGGAACATGACAAGGGGCGGGTCTATACATGTATTACCAAAGTGAGAGCAGTTCCCCATCAGGTCCGCCCCCTCGGTATGTCGGACCCGCCTACATCATTGGCTTGAGCGGGGAACTTCCTTCACTGTGTAATTTAAATTTACATAGTGAAGGAAGTTCCCCGCTCAAGCCAATGACGTAGGCGGGTCCGACATACCGAGGGAGCGGACCTGATGGGGAACTGCTCTCACTTTGGTAATACATGTATAGACCCGCCCCTTCTCATGTTCCGCATCTGGTCTGCTGAGCGGACCTGATAGGGACTTTTAGAAGGGGCGGGTCTATACATTTAAAATACTGAGAGGGAGTTCCCCATCAGGTCCGCTCAGGCACAACCAATGAAGGACAGCGCTGGACATCGGGATCGCCGCGGGACACTGGATTTCAGCGCTGGAATGTTTTTTTTTTTTTTTTTTAAATAAAGGACTTTTTCAAGGTGTTTGTGTGTTTTTTTTAAACATTTTTTTACGCTTTCTTCGTGAAATGGTAGGGGTACAATGTACCCCTTACCAATTCACATAGGGGGGGGGCGGGATCTGGGGGTCCCCTTTGTTAAAGGGGTCTTCCAGATTCCGATAAGCCCCCCGCCCGCAGACCCCCACAACCACCGGGCAAGGGTTGTGGGGATGAGGCCCTTGTCCCCATCAACATGGGGACATCCTCCCCATGTTGAGGGCATGTGGCCTGGTACGGTTCAGGAGGGAGGGGGGGCCGCTCTCTCGTCTCCCCCTTTTCCCCTGCGGCCGGCCAGGTTGCGTGCTCGGATAAGGGGTCTGGTATGGATTTTTAGGGGGACTCCACGCCATTTTTTTTTTAATTTGGGGTGGAGTTCCCCTTAAAATCCATGCCAGATCTGAAGGGCCTGGAATGGATATTTGGGGGAACCCCACGTCAATTTTTTGTTTAATTTGCGGCGGGGTTCCCCTTAATATCCATTCCAGACCTGAAGGGCCTGATAATTGAATTCTGGGGAACCCCCACGCTTTTTTTTTTTTTTTTATCAATGACTTTTGTATGTATTGCCGGGAGCCGACAATTCATTAATAGCCGCGAGTCAGTTTTAAATGCATTTTTTTCTTTCAAAAATGACATTTTTTGCAGGGACAGTTCTAAGCACGGGAAACATGCGCCACTTCACATGCATATCATACACACCCCCCAGGTACGAAATTTAAAGGAATATTTCACTTTTATTTTTTCATTTTAAGCATTATTAAAATCACTGCTCCCGAAAAAACGGCAGTTTTTAAAACTTCTTTTTGCATTGATACATGTCCCCTGGGGCAGGACCCCGGTCCCCAAACACTTTTTAGGACAATAACTTGCATATTAGCCTTTATAATTAACACTTTAGATTTCGAACGTTCGAGTCCATTGTATTTAATAGGGTTCTAAAGTTTACACAAACATTTTGTCTGTTCGCAGGTTCTGGTGCGAACCGAACAGGGGGGTGTTCGGCTCATCCCTGGTATGTATGTCACTACCGTCAGTCTATGTATGTCAGGTAGGTCAGTGTATGTATGTCAGGTAGGTCAGTGTATGTATGTCAGTGTATGTATGTCACTACCGTCAGTGTATGTATGTCACTACTGTCAGTATATGTATGTCAGGTAGGTCAGTGTATGTCAGGTAGGTCAGTGTATGTATGTCAGGTAGGTCAGTGTATGTATGTCAGGTAGATCAGTGTATGTATGTCACTAGCGTCTGTGTATGTATGTCAGGTAGGTCAGTGTATGTCAGGTAGGTCAGTGTATGCATGTCAGGTAGGTCAGTGTATGTATGACAGGTAGGTCAATGTATGTATGTCAGGTAGGTCAGTGTAATGGTCAGTGTGTCATTCAGGTGAGTTTAGTGGTCAGCATAGATGGGCACTGGTAAGCCAGGCAACAACCAGCAAGTGAGCTTACCCCGCGCCACACAACCCCACCGCCCAGCCAAAAAAACCTGCGCCACTACCAATCCCCCCCCGATGCCGGCCTCGGACTTCAGGCTGATGCCCCTGGTCTATTTCGCCACCTAGCAATGCCCCTCTGATAACAAGCATGCTTTACTGCATATACAGACAGATTTTACTGTTGTGGGTTTAGTAACACTTTAAGTGGCCCACGCTCTTCAAGAGGTTGGGCACTCCTGCTTTAGAACCACTTTAACTTTCCTGTAGAATTCCTGATTTTTTTTCTTGGTGTCTCCTTTACTGTATATTCATTTTCACCTGTGAAGTGTTTTGACATATCGAATTCAGTTTAATGTCAGCAGAAACATAATTCTCTTTTACAGCATATTTCTTACAGCTTGATTTCTACTTTAGTACAAAAACTGACAGCATAAGTATTTCTCAGGATTAAAAGGGTAATAAAAAAAAAACACTGTTTGCAATAAATAATAAATGGTTTCTGCTGGTAGAACACAACTACCATGCAATCATTTTTATTTTGGGTATTGATTTGAATAGAACCAGCTTTCTGCTCGAAAGAGTTGTGATGAAGAATATGTAAAATGAATGTCATTTACACATGGCCATCAAATCTACTTTTTATTTTAGGTTTATGTTTACAACTGTTTGAAAAGCCTCTCACCTGTCACGGTTGTCTGTAGCCATCAATCCGGGACTTCCTGGAATTCATGCAGATTTCAGGGTAGAGGCAAGACAAGGCAATAGGAAAAATGTTTTTATTGTGTAGCGGGGTGTCACTTTAATGAGTACAAAGACTACTATACCCAGTATGCAGCGGGACAACCACAGTGCATTGCCCGGCGCAAGGTCTGCTGGGGAAGGACTATTTAAGCAGGGAGGAGCAACACGCGTGTCTTTTTGGACACCGTCCTCCTAGCAAGTGGAACCTACGTTGAGGCCTGTTGCTCTGGACTAGGCCGGAGAGTCTGGGCCTAGTGAATCCGAAGAGCTTGCTGATCTTCACGGGAGAACCCAGAGTCGACTCATCCATCAATCTCCCTCTGAGGGTCGGGAGGATCGGAGACTACGGGTGTCGTGAGACTGTGTGCTGAAGCCCCAACTACGGGAGTCGGTTGTACGGACTGGTCCGGTCGAGTGAGAGAGCACTTGCTCAGGATTTATTGATTAACTTTTAGGCCCAGTGTTCCTTGGTCAGGGCCCACCGTTACCGGAGTATTACATTGTACGCCAGACGAACAGTGTGTTGTGCAGCCGGAGTTAAGTTTCTTATTGCATGCCGAATAATTAACTACTTAATACCTTTGGATTACAAATAACCTTTAAAGTGCACCACCATTGCTAGTGAAGATCCTTCTCAACGGAATAACTGTGTGTGAGATAGTCAGGCCTGACTGTTCAGCAGGGAGATATTGTTTGGGCGCCATATTGGCCACGAGGGGGAAGCTCGCAAGCTTAGTTACTAAAGACATTCAGTGTGTATAAGACTGTTAGAACATAGTCCTTGTTTATTTGCTTGACATTTAATATTGCAGGGCTCTGCATAGGTAAATGTACCATTGTCTAACCTTATATCTTCTACTCAGTAAAAGTATTTGTGGTTAAGCAAACACGTTGTGTGGCGTACTGCCTATTCCAGCTGAAGCAGTCAGCTCAGGTAACTTGAGGTTAACTGATTGTGTGTGTTTTATTGCGGAGTGGTGATTCCTATAGCATAACGGGTTTCACACTTCCATTTGTGCTAGCTGTGCAAAGGGAGGTTAGAGCCAGTTCCTGGGGGTTGACAGCAGTGTGTTACAGGCCCAAAAATATCTCAGCAGCCCTCTTAACTGGGGGTATTGCTACACGTGGGGGCTCTAGTCCAGGATCCTGTAAGCTGCAATCAAGCCTGCCAGAAGTACCGGCATGGATCCTTTAACAGTGACCCAGTGGTGCGCATCAGTCAGCGCTTTTCCAGACATGGCTGTAGTCGTTGAACTCCCCGGGGAAGACTGGTCAGGGAGCGATGTAGACAGGCTCATGGAGTTACTGTCCCCGAGCCAGAAGGCATGGTTAATTGACCTCAGGCCAGACGAGGGGGCCTCCCGTACCTACGCATTGGTGGAATGGAAGGATGAGATACCTGAGAGTTTCAGAGGCCAGAGTGTACAGTCCATAGACCAGAAGACATACCGCTTAGCACATGCAAAATCTATAAAGAAAGAACCCCCCAAACCAGCCCCTAGGGAAAAGCAGCCAAAAGAGACAACGATCTCCGCGGCGCCCCCGACCACTATAGGCCCTGAACTCCTCAACGCTTTAGGGGACCTTGTCACAAAGTGCCAGAAGAGTAACACGGTGTGTGTGGAGACTGGTTACCGGAAGCTGAGATTCTTTTTGGGTAAACAACCTGTACCACTCGGGGAAGAGGACTTTGATACATGGATGGAACAAGCAATGCAGGCTGTGGAAGGATGGGAAGTGACGGAAGCCCAAAAGAAACAGCGCATAAACGAAAGATTAAATGGGGCCGCTGCAGAAGCTGTGAAGAATCTTAGCTTCAGCAATACCTCTTGTACTGCCTATGACTACTTAGCTATGCTGCAGGAGGAGTTTGGCCAGTTGGAGAAAGTTACTGGCTTAATCTACCAGTTTGAGCATACTCTTCAACAGCCAGGAGAACGATTTTCTGAATATGTCCGAAGGTTGAATAAAATGCTCTGCCAGATAGTCCTGAAGAAAGGGATGGTACCACAGGCCAAAGATGCAGCTAGGATGCGGCAGGTCATGAGGGGAGCACTGTGCTCTGATCCAGTCTGGCTCCATCTGAAGACTACCGGAGGAGTCATGTCCTTAAGCTATCCGGACCTCGTGCGAGTAGTGAGAGATGAAGAGGCTTTACTCAATGGCCAACAGGCAACTGAGAAAACCACTCCTTCTCCCTCAGCGGGGGTTGGATCTGTTATGGCCACAGAATGGGACTCTGAGGTGGCTGTATTAAAGTCACAGATGACCCAGGTGTTGGAAATGCTGACTTCTTTAATGGCTAAAAATTCAGGAGCGACAAAAAAAGAAGACTTAAAGAAGGAAGTGTTTCAGAATTCCCCAACACCAGTCTTCCAGCAGGACAGAGAAGAAGAAGTTTGTTTTAACTGTGGAGGGGTTGGACATTATGGGCGGGTGTGCCCCAGCCTGAAGAGATCCCAAAGCACATATCGCAAGCCGGCGGAAAACTCCAGAGGGCCCCGGTGAAGGAGTCAACCGGGTGCCCGTCAGTTCCAGCAAGCTCCAAAGGGATCAGAGAACAGAAGAAGCTAAGAAGGGGGGACAATTCCCCACCTCACCAACTTAATACTTCTCACTTTAAGTCCAAACCTAAACCTTGGCAGGAAATTAATCCATACCAGTCCCAACAAGGCTTAAGATCCAGGAAGAGATTAAGGAAGAAGAAATCACAGAAGGCCAAACCCATGGAATCTAGGAAGGAGACCTCTCTGAGGAAATTTCCTGTTAATCTGGTGGGACCCTCCCCAGTGGTTCCCATTCAAACAGAAGGGATCTACACGAAGGCCATTCTCGACATGGGAGCTCAAGTGACCCTTCTGTACCGGGACTTCTACCAGAAACATCTGAGACATTTGCCATTGCAGAAGCTAGAAGACTTGGAAATATGGGGACTTGGAACCCAAAACTTCCCGTATGATGGATACCTCCCAATTAGACTGGTCTTCGACCTCTCAGTAGCCAGAGACACAGAGATCTTCAACACATTGGCGGTAGTTTGTCCTCGCCTGCCAGGAGCCAACAAAAGTTCCCTCATAATAGGGACTAATACTGACCTGGTCAGGAGATTACTGGCCCCTATAGCCCAGGAGCAGGACGCCCCAACAGCCAGAATTCCCCCTATGTTGCAACAGGCCTATCAACGGCTGGTGTTAGAACAGAAGGCTCCAGAAGGAGTGGGAAAGGTCTGGAAGTTAGACAAGAAGGAGAGGATATTACAGCCCGGGGAAGTAACTTGCCTGAGGTCCACCGTAAAACTCACCTGGGAGCAACCTGGACCCTTCGTAGTCCTAGAACCAGATCCTTTGGATACCCATCAAGGGCTGAAAGTAATGTCTGAGGTAGTTCCATTGAAAGCTCTAAAGAAGACTAATGGCAGGGTGTTGGTGAGCATCAGGAACACTACCAACACACCTGTGAAGATCCCTGCCCGGATGCTGTTGGGCCAAGTGAACCCTGCCACCCCGGTTGCCTTGTCAGACTTAAAGAAGGAAGAGGGGGAGAGAGCTATTGTGGAGAGACTCTGTTTGGAAGATGCGGCTTTACCACCGGCTTGGAGGGAGAGGGCCAGAGCCCAGTTGACTAGGTGGCGGAAGATCTTCTCCAAGGATGAGTTTGATGTGGGGTGTGCAAAAAGTGCTACCCACAGCATCCGCCTGCAGGAGGACAAGCCATTCAGGGAAAGAGTCCGGCAGGTCCCCTTGGCTGATTTGGAAGATCTGCGCGAGCAACTATCAGAGCTCAAGAGAACCGGTGTCATCCGAGAGTCTAGGAGCCCATACGCCTCCCCAATAGTGATGGTCAGAAAAAAAATGGGTCGTTGAGGCTATGTACAGTATTGATTATCGGACCCTCAATAGAAGAACGATACCCGATCAATACACCACTCCTTGAATAGAGGATGCCTTACAGAGTTTGTCTGGAGCAAAGTGGTTCAGTGTGATGGACTTGAAGAGCGGGTATTACCAGATTCCAATGCACCCTGAAGATCGAGAAAAGACAGCATTCATTTCCCCTGTGGGGTTCTATGAATTTGATCGCATGCCTCAAGGCCTGTGAGGAGCTCCGGCCAATTTCCAGTGACTCATGGAAAAGTCGGTGGGGGACATGAACCTTATTGAAGTGCTGGTTTATCTGGATGACATCCTTGTGTTCGGGAAAACTCTAGAAGAGCATGAGGAGAGGCTGGAGAAGGTCTTGAAGAGACTCAGTGATGAGGGACTCAAACGTTCTTTGGAGAAGTGCCAGTTTTACCAATCTTCAGTTCACTACCTGGGGCACATTGTGTCTGCCGAAGGAGTGTCCACAGATCCAGGAAAGTTGGAGGCAGTTACCTCCTGGCCCCGGCCCACCACAGTGACTGAGCTCAGGTCATTTCTGGGGTTTTGCTCCTACTACCGAAGGTTTGTGGAGGGGTTTGCCAAAATCGCCAAGCCGTTGAATGAACTCCTGAATACCGAAAGAGAAGAAGATGACTCAGGGCCCAGGAAACGGGGGGAGTCTATAGAAGACCAGTGGACTGTGAGCTGTGAGGAGGCTTTCACAAGATTGAAGGAGAGCCTGACCACTGCCCCCGTCTTGGCTTATGCGGACACCAGAAAGCCGTATGAGTTACATGTGGATGCCAGTCATGATGGTCTGGGAGAAGTGCTGTATCAAGAGCATGATGATCAGCTGAGGCCCGTTGCTTATGTGAGCAGAAGTTTGACCCCAGCTTAAAATAATTACCCCACCCACAAGCTGGAATTCTTGGCCTTGAAGTGGGCTGTGGTGGATAAGCTGAAGGGCTACCTGTATGGAGCTGAGTTTGTGTTAAAGACAGACAATAACCCGCTCACCTACCTCCTGACTACAGCCAAACTGGATGCCACCGGCCACCGTTGGCTGGCAGCTCTCTCCGGATTCACTTTCAGTCTAAAATACAGACCTGGGACTGGAAACAGAGACGCCGATGCCTTATCCAGAAGGTCTCATGCTCCCACTAATCCTACGGAAGACTGGACTCGGCTGGCCCCAGAGGGTGTGCGAGCCTTGTGTCAGGGAGCGGAGTTCCAGACAAGTGGAGGGTCCAGAGCTGAAGAAATAGGAGTCTCGGTTGTTGGAGTACACAAGTATTACTGTGATGTGACCCAGATTGGAGAAAAGAATCTACCCAAACTCTCAAAGAAGGATCTGAGAAGAGATCAACTGGAAGACCTGCTGGGGAGATTGGCCCTGCAAGCATTGTAAAACCAAAACCCAGACTTGCTTCTGAAGGACCCCTCAAAGGAGGCTCGCCTATTAAAAAGAGAATGGGACCGGTTACAGATGCATCAAGGGGTGGTCTACCGAAGGGGCCCCTCTGATGATTTGGAGGATAAGTGGCAACTGTTTTTGCCGGAGATGATCGTGGTCACCTAGGGTCAGAAAGAACTTTTCAGCTCGTAAGGAACAGATTTTACTGGCCCTGTATGTGGGTTGAAGTGGAGGAATATTGTCACTCATGTGCAAGATGCATACAAAGGAAGACTCTGCCTCATCAAGCTGCCTCAATGGGCCACCTACAAAGTCAAGGGCCCTTGGATCTGGTATGCATTGATTTTCTTTGTCTAGAACCTGATTTGAGTGGACATGGGAATGTTCTGGTGATAACCGATCATTTCACTAGATACGCTCAGGCATTCCCAACCAAAGACCAGAAGGCCTCCACAGTGGCTAAGGTTCTTGTTGAAAAGTTATTTGTACACTTCGGACTACCTCAACGCCTCCACTCAGACCAGGGAAGGGATTTCGAAAGCAGACTGATAAGGAAACTGTTAGATTCACTGGGTATAAAGAAGACCCGAACCACCCCATACCACCCACAAGGGGATGCCCAACATGAACGATTCAATCGGACATTGTTGAATATGCTGGGGACATTGAGCAGTGAGAAGAAGCAGCATTGGGGCAAGCATGTGGCCGCCATTGTGCATGCATACAATAGTACGGCTAGTGATGCCACTGGGTATTCCTCATACAGACTGATGTTCGGCAGGGAAGCAAGACTACCGGTAGATCTGGCCTTTGGCACTTCAATAGATCATACATCAGCATCTTCCCACAAGGGGTATGTGGATCAGTTGCGACAGAGTTTAAGACTGGCATACGAGAAGGCCCAGTCAACTTCCGATCAAAGAGGAGCCAGGAATAAGCGGAGGTATGACCTCAAGGTCCGAATTCATGATCTACAGCCAGGAGACAGGGTGCTGTTGCGGAACTTAGGCATTCCAGGGAAGCATAAGCTGGCTGACCGGTGGAGGTCACAACCATATGTAATCTATAAACAATTGCCAGGTTTGCCAGTGTATCAACTCAAACCAGAAGGAAGTGTGGGGCCGCTGAAGACAAGGCACAGGAATCACTTACTGCCCCTCTCCGAAGCAGTTTGTTTGCCTCCTATCTTGGATCCTTCTGAGCCCCTTTCAGCCTCCAATACCCCTAGACCTGTCACCAGATCTCAAGCAACTCTTTCAGGAGAAATGGATGCCCAAGATCAGAGTAAAGATGAGGAATTGGAACTCGATTGGTTATGGTCATCTCGAGTACCTGAACCCATGACCATGGCCTCTTCATCATCTGAAGTTATCACTGGGGACACTTTAAATGCTGAGGCTGCTGAGTTCATACCACTTGATACTCTTACTGAAGAATGGGAGGATGCTCAAGACTCTTTTCCAGTAGAAGACCCCAGGGAGTCCTTGTACCTTTCTGCACCTGATTTAGATGCCCCTGGACCAGCGGAACCCAATACACCTGACTTAGTAGAGGGAGAATTGGAAGAACCCACTGCAGTTGAGACCCTGGCTCCTAGGGAACAAAGAGAGAGAAGAACCATCCACCTCCCAAGAAAACTAACTTACACTCAAATGGGGGAGTGCTCAGAAGAGACTGTTGTTACTGCAAGAAGGACAGTAGATAAGCCTGGTCCCTCTACTGTGAATTTAGTAGAGGGCAACCCTAGATCACTCCCTGGCACAGTTAGACTGGCCACTTCCACTAATGTGACCTGTGGGCAGGACAACCTCTACCCCAAAGCTTGGTGGGAGGTTCCTCTGCCAGGCTCCTTTGTAGCCTTGAATTGTGTTACGTGTGCATATGCTACCAATGTTCTTTGACTGCTTATCTTTGGGGACCAAAGATTCTAAGTGGGGGGAGTGTGTAGCGGGGTGTCACTTTACAAAGACTACTAGTATGCAGCGGGACACCCACAGTGCATTGCCCGGCTCAAGGTCTGCTGCGGAAGGACTATTTAAGCAGGGAGGAGCAACACGCGGGTCTCTTTGGACACCGCCCTCCTAGCAAGTGGAACCTACGTTGGGTCCTGTTGCTCTGGACTAGGCCGGAGAGTCTGGGCCTAGTGAATTCGAAGAGCTTGCTGATCTTCACGGGAGAACCCAGAGTCGACTCATCCATCAATCTCCCTCGGAAGGTCGGGAGGATCGGAGACTACGGATGTCGTGAGACTGTGTGCTGAAGCCCCAACTACGGGAGTTGGTTGTACGGACTGGTCCGGTCGGGTGAGAGAGCACTTGCTCAGGATTTATTGATTAACTCAGTCCAGTGTTCCTTGGTCAGGGCCCACCGTTACCGGAGTATTACATTGCACGCCAGAGGAACAGTGTGTTGTGCAGCTGGAGTTAAGTTTCTTATTGCATGCCGAATAATTAACTACTTAATACCTTTGGATTACAAATAACCTTTAAAGTGCACCCCCATTGCAAGCGAAGATCCTTCTCAACTGAATAACTGTGTGTGAGATAGTCAGGCCTGACTGTTCAGCAGAGAGATATTGGTTGGGCGCCATATTGGCCACGAGGGGGAAGCTTGCGAGCTTAGTTACTAAAGACATTCAGTGTGTATAAGACTGTTAGAACATAGTCCTTGTTTATTTGCTTGACATTTAATATTGTAGGGCTCTGCATAGGTAAATGTACCATTGTCTAACCTTATATCTTCTACTCAGTAAAAGTATTTGTGGTTAAGCAAACACGTTGTGTGGCGTACTGTCTATTCCAGCTGAAGCAGTCAGCTCAGGTAACTTGAGGTTAACAGATTGTGTTTGTTTTATTGTGGAGTGGTGATTCCTATAGCATAACAGGTTTCACACTTCCATTTGTGCTAGCTGTGCCAAGGGAGGTTAGAGCCAGTTCCTGGGGGTTAACAGCAGTGTGTTACAGGCCCAAAAATATCTCAGCAGCCCTCTTAATTGGGGGGTATTGCTACAATTGGATTGAGTCTATGCTAGACTGCCTTTGAGTTTGATGGTTGCTTTTGGTAATTGTGTACAAGAAAAAGGGAAAATAACAGGACATGCACTAAATACTAATGCAGAATAAGGCCAGATTCACACCTATGCATTTGTAGCACTACCCCCGTAGGAGCTGCTGGTTTAATTTTGGGCCTTGCACGTTACCTCACTGTTCCGTATTCTCGTCTTAGGGGTTCTCCTTGAAGAGTTGTCCAGAAGAAAGTTTGCACCAACACAAAGTCTCTTTCAAAGGTTTTATTGATTAAAGTTTCCAACAGAGGGGATGAAGGGATGGGGAGGCCTCAGGTACCTTAATTGCGGATCACAGGAATTCTCCTAGGTCCAGAGGAACAACTGTCTCCACGCTGGACTCAGCAACCACCGGATAGGCCCACTCTCACTGGCCTAGCAACCGATGCGTGGCTCGATCACATATAGTCTCTGCCACAGACTTGGTGCAAATAGAACAGTCTCTGCCACAGACTTTGTGCAAATAGAACAGTCTCTGCCACAGACTTGGTGCAAATAGAACAGTCTCTGCCACAGACTTTGTGCAAATAGAACAGTCTCTGCCACAGACTTGGTGTAAATAGAACAGTCTCTGCCACAGACTTAGCGTAACCCTTCCCTGGGTTACCTTCTGAATAAAAGAACACAGCTCTCAGTACCAGGATCTTTCAGCCATTCCGGCAGCACTGTGAGGTAGATTGTGATCCGGATACATCCTCCAATTGAGTCCTCAATTGCTCGGTCCCATCCCGCAGGCAAGGCGACACAGGATCATCCCTGGATCAATAGGCCCCAGCGACTTCTGGGCCTACATCTCAGTAACGGAACCTCAGGCCAACGTGGCCCTGAGGCGGAAACTGCCAGTACATCCCTGAGGCAATGTGGGCCCCCAGGTCAGGATCGGGTGGGCGGTGCCCACCACCAACGAATGATGAACCCCACAAAATGGTGTCTGTCTCTTAAGTACCCTCTCCCAGAATGCACAGCGGGTTGACCACGGCCCCTGAGCTGCTTCTGAGAAAGAGATACCCAATGCATTCAGCCTGTTTCCTTTCCAATCCTGACCAGTGGTGACAGCGACACCCACTGTCAGGAGGAAAATCATGCAACCAGCTGAACTGAAACAGAGTATAATTTGAAACACAATCCTTCTGAGCCAAACTATTGCTCAGACAATTATAATTTTAACACATCGCGCCCAGTCATTGGGAGCAGGGCACTACACATTATTAGTGATTTTTGCATTTTGCAGATTTGCACTACAGTCCATTTAACATGGTTTCCTATGGAACACGTTCTGTAGTGCAAATCTGTAAAATGCAAAAAGCACCAAAAAATGCATAGGTGTGAATCAGGCCTTAGTTTATCACTGAACAACAATGGAAAGTTAGTTTTTTGCACTGAGCACAACTACAAAGGGGTAGAATCTATTATGTATTCTTTTATTTATTGTTATACCTACTAGGGTTGCCACCTGTCCGGGATTCACCCGGACAGCTTGGGTTTCGAATTGTGTGTCTGGGTTTCATACCACCGGAAACCCAGACACAATATTCAGAAAGGACTGTGGCTCCCAAGTAACCAAATACCACAACCGCTGAGTGCATAGGTGTGCACACGGGCCCCACCTCCATACATGGACGGGAAAGAAGAGAGGGCTTCATCTGCTCCTCCTCCTCCTGCCCCTAACCCTCTGTCTGCCCACCCACACTCCAATACCCAGCATGCTGTGCTTCAGGAAAGGGATGTGTGGGCTAGAAGTTCGAAGCTCAGCAACCGGCAGATACATTGTGGATGAAAGGTGTCGATGCCTGAGCCTCCATCCTTGAGTGAGTGTGCTCACAATCCAATGCCTGTGACATATATCTGCATACTTTTCAATGTATGGTCATCTATATTCTGAATACATTCAGCACAATGGCTAAGTGGTTAGCACTTCTGCCTGGCAGCGCTAAGATTGTCAGTTTGAATCCCAGCCACCAGGGCTGCCATTTTGGGGCCCCTTACACAGCTTCAGGCACGCGCCCCCTGGAGCAGAGAACCGGGGGGGGGGTTTTGCCGCCTCCGCGAAATGAGAAGTGGGGGGGTGCTGCAAGTTGTTGAGAAGCAGGGGGGGGGTTCTGCCACGGATTCAGAAGCAGGGGGGGTGCTGCCGCCGCAAATTAAGGTCGGGGGGGCTTTGGGTGCTGACGAACAAAATAAAATAAAAAAGGCAAAAAAAAGGGGGGGTTGCCATCCAGGGCCCTGGGGTCCTCCGGGCCCTTTACAAAAAAAAGGAGGGTTGCCATCCGGGCCCCTTGGGTCCTCCGGGCCCCTTTACAAAAAAAAGGAGGAATGCCATCCGGGCCCCTTACAGGTGTACTGCTTGTACCCCCCTGATGGCGGCCCTGCCAACCACGCCACTACCTAGTACCTTCCTGAAGTTTGCATGTTCTCCTTATGCTAGGATATTTGGTTTATGTGAATCATCCTGACCCAGGTCAAATCTTTCTGTAATGGCCAATATGCATACAGTGTGCAGATATCAAACTCACAGTTTCACTTGTACCGACCTTTAGCTGTCTCAGGTAGAAGGCCACTGGAGGGTCCAATTTTTCTGTATTGGGATTGGTGATGGCTCCACTTATTATGAGGGAATTGATCTCCTCTGTATCTTCATTGTCACTTTCTCCTATTTCTTCAAGTCCTTTATAGGTAATTAGGATTGCTCCATCTCAATAAAAAATAAGTACATGCAATAAGGACAGGGATCTACAGTCTGTACACTAAGACAGCCACTACCAGGGCATGCCATATACTATAGAACATAGATGAGGTACAAAAATCCACAGCAGCCATCACAGTAGTTTAGTGTATGGATGAGCCGAACACCCCCCAGTTCGGTTCGCATCCAGAACATGCGAACAGGCAAAAAATTTGTTTGAACACGCGAACACCGTTAAGGTCTATGGGACACGAACATGAAAAGTCAAAAGTGCTAATTTCAAAGGTTAATATGCAAGTTATTGTCATAAAAAGCGTTTGGGGACCCGGGTCCTGCCCCAGGGGACATGTATCAATGCAAAAAAAAAGTTTTAAAAACAGCAGTTTTTTGGGGAGCAGTGATTTTAATAATGCTTAAAGTGAAACAATAAAAGTGAAATATTCCTTTAAATTTCGTACCTGGGGGTGTCTATAGTATGCCTGTAAAGTAGCACATGTTTCCCGTGTTTATAACAGTCTCTGCACAAAATGACTTTTCTAAAATCACTGCTCCCGAAAAAACAGCCTTTTTAAAACTTTTTTTTGCATTGATACATGTCCCCTGGGGCAGGACCCGGGTCCCCAAACACTTTTTATGACAATAACTTGCATATTAACCTTTAAAATGAGCACTTTAGATTTCTCCCATAGACTTTTAAAGGGTGTTCCGCGGCTTTTCAAATTTGCCGCGAACACCCAAAATTGTTTAATGTTCGGCGAACGGGCGAACAGGCAATGTTCGAGTCGAACTCATGTTCGACTCGAACAGATAGCCCATCCCTAGTTTAGTGTCAGACTAAAAGAAAAACAAGGAAAAGGGGCGCCTCTGAGTATGTATCATGAAAAACATTTATTAAAACACAATATCCACTCACATGTAAATAAGTAGAGTTGAATTCAAGCACGTCTCAGGGCTGAAGAGGTGAAACTACAGGTCACAGTGGGTCCGTTTGTAGCTGGCTCCACATCTGACCCCATCTGGCCTTGATGTGCTACTCAGATAGCTGAAGGAGGACTTGCTGCATCCAGCCATCCCAGTCTATCCTCTGTGGATTAGATGTGGAGCCAGCTACAAACGGACCTACTGTGACCTGTAGTCCCACCTCTTCAGCCCTGAGACGTGCTTGAATTCAACTCTACTTATTTACATGTGAGTGGATATTGTGTTTTAATAAATGTTTTTCATAATACATACTCAGAGGCGCCCCTTTTCCTTGTTTTTTTTCTAGCCTACTGGAACCCGCTTCTGGTCGTTTTTGGTGGCAGCCCTGACAGACTCCTCAATATATATGCTCACACATATATATTTTTCTATCTTTGCCCCTTTGGACTGTTGGGAACTACATATGATATTGAGGGATCTTAGCATTGCGCCTTATTACTTGTAAAATAGTGTCAGACTAATAAGAGGGTTGCTGGATGACCGCCGTATGTTCCTGCACTTTGAATTTTTTGCCTTTTATAAGAAAGCTGTACTCACAGTGGTGGTGCGTCCATAGTGGGCGCAGGAGCGCTGCCCCCTCTCTCCTGCACGCACCCGTCACTCAACAATAGATATATTCATTCATGCATTCATGCATTGCTGCCGTCCACTATTCAGGTGTCCGGCCCCCTGTTGAGCGCCGGCCATCTGAATAACAGCAGTGGGTGTGTTTTGGAAGTGCCTGATTAGAGCCAGAGGCTCTAATAGGCTTCCCGATTAGAGCCTGTGGGCTCTAATCGGCTTCCAAATGGTTAAACAGCGGGCGCACGGCTGTGCGTTCCCTGTTTAAACCATGCTGTGTTAGGGAATCGCTTCCCTAACACTGAACTGCCTCTCAGCCAATCAGGTGCACCGGGTCTAGTTACCGGTCACCTGATTGGCTGAAGCGACATCGAGGAGGGGAGAAGACATCAAGGGAGCGGAGGGAGCATGGAGGAGAACGGCGCTGACCAGAGGAAGGCTAGTGCTGGGCTGGGGGGAAACTGCCTGCATTTGGGGACAAACTGGCTGCATTTGGGGATAAACTGGCTGCATTTGGGGGGGAAACTGGCTGCATTTGAGGGGCAAACTGGCGGCATTTGGGGGGCAAACTGGTGGCGTTTGATGGGCACAGTGGCGGCAATTGATGTTTTTTTTCTTTTTCAGTTTGTTTGCGCCCCCCCAAAAATTTTGAGCACCAGCTGCCACTGTGTACTCACCAGTATTTCCAGGCACAAGTGTGCATGGCACACTCATGGTGTTCTCCACAACAGTCAGAGTTATGGAAGGGGCTCCTTTACCACACAGATCCCTTGAAACCTTCATCTGAACCTCTGCAGCAGAGAAAATGGATGATAAAAGAGATTGTATACTCAAATAAAACTGGCAATACATGAATGGTGCTAGGTGCTACATTACATAACTGGCCAAGCAGGCAATATTTTAGCTGGGTACATATTATTTTGACAAATGAGCTTACTCACCAGCTTCGATCGTAGAGGTAAAAATATTTTAAAGTGGTTGCAAACTGTCAGAGAACTCACCTTGCTGGACGTGTTGTGCATGCTCCTGTGCGTGCTGGTTCACGTCCCGGACTGCGGGAGCGGGCGCCTGTGCGCGATGGTGTGGCTGTGCACGCGGGTGCATGTGCGCGTGCGGCACGTGCGCGCACGCGTGCGCCGATGCGTGCCAAACAGTCCATTTAAATCCCTGGAATACTTCAGACCGGTGCTGTCTGATCTGCAGCTACCTGTGACCCTTTGCTCCTGATACCTGTCTGAACACTTGCCTCCTGATTACCCGGCCTGCCCATCGAATTACCCTTGTCTTCTGCCTGCACCTGACCTCAGCTTGCCTTGACCTTGAACCTGCATGTTCCTCTGTACTTCGCTGCCTGCCTGTTGCCGACCCTGCCTGTGACCCGACCATCCCGCTCTGCTCCTGCTCAGCATCCTCTGCCTGTGTTCCTGTTTACTGTTGCCTGTCCGGCCGGACACCTACTCCTCTGCACCTGCATCCAGAGCTGCATCTCCTGCAACTATCCGCCAGGCTCTCATACCACTTCGCACTCCCGTGCCTCCTGTCCATACTATCAGGGGCCGCGAGTCGGACACGCAAGGGAGACCTTCCTCTGCTCCATTGGGCGCACCAGTCTGGAAGTATAAGTCTGACACAAACAACTGTAAATACCCAGTAAGGTGACTAGTCTCAGGTGACACACAGAGATAAAAAAAATTTCCTACATACGTTGTACCTGTTTTTCTGCAGTCTTCTCTTCTCTACAGTTGATCAAAGTGCAGAATTCTACAGCTTGTCTGAGCTTTCAGAAATTAGGGGGCAGGAGTTCAAGTTACACTCTGCGGAGCTCAGTGAGAGCTAATTGGAGACAAGGGACACCCCTCCCCCCCTTCCCTCCTTCACAACACAGCACCCATGATCAGAGCTGGGGCTGTCAATCACAGGCTCTGTGCTGGAGTTCCCTCTCCTCTCTCCTTTTTACCTCCTGGTATCAGGAAAGCTTGTCAGAAGTGACTCATACAGATAGAAGAGGAATGAAGCAGCAGACAGAAATAACACTAAGTGCTCTGGTATGAGACAGATTTTTTCAACCAGGGTTCCTCCAGAGGTTGCCAGGGGTTCCCTGATCAATGAACAATTTTGTCCCCCACAGATAAGTTCCCACTGACACCATTGATCTTATTTCACTATTTGTAAGTGGGTAATTTTTCCCAATGACTACAAGTGTAATGCCCCGTACACACGATCGGAAATTCCGACAAGAAAACCGTGGATTTTTTCTGACGGAATGTTGGCTCAAACTTGTGTTGCATACACACGGTCACACAAATCTTGTTGGAAATTCCAACCGTCAAGAACGCGGTGATGTAGAACACGTACGACGAGCCGAGATCAATGAAGTTCAATAGGCAGTTCGGTTCTTCTGCTTGATTCTGAGCATGCGTGTTTTTTTTGCGCGTCGGAATTGCATACAGACGAGCGGATTTTCCGTCGGAAAAATAGAGAACCTGCTCTTAATCTTTTGTTGGCGGAAATTCCGACAGAAAAAGTCAGATGAAGCCTACACACGGTTGGAATTTTTGCCAAAAAGCTCAGATCTGACTTTTCTTGTTGCAATTTCCGATCATGTGTACGGGGCATAAGGAGCATTCTTCCCACTGACCATCACACTAATGTATCATGAGTTGTAGACATACAGTAGTCATTTTTAGCAGGGGTTCCCTGAGACTCGAAAGTTATTTCAAGGGTTTCTCTGTATTGAAAAGGTTGAGAAAGGCTTCTATGAAGGGATATGCTTGGTTCATATTTCGTGTCTGAGGTTTACAACCACTTTAAGCTGACCGTGGAGCTGGCAGGTATAGGATATGGAGCTGACTGACCCTAGTTAAGTGGGAACAAAGGCAGAACAGGAGCTGATTGATGACCACTAGTCAAAAAATAGACAAGAGTCTATTTAGACAATAGACATAGTCAAGGCAGAGTGACATTTGGCCATGTATTTGGGAAGGTTGGGGAGGTAGAGGAGGCAGAATAGTAACTGGTTGTGCACCGTGGAGGCAATATTTAGGCAGAGTAAAAGTTGATCATGATGAGGGTGGAAGGCAGAGAGGAGCAACAGCTGATAGAAATCAGAGGATCATGGATGGGAGAACATAGGTAGAGGTTGAGTTGACCATGAATATGGGGAAGAGAAAGCATAGTCCACATAGAGAAAAAAGACCATGCATTGGAGGAAGATAGAGAACAAAGTGAGATATACTAGTGTTTGTTCCATTGGGAGTGGAAACACTGGTCATAGATTGGAGTGGGGTAGGACTTAGTGGACAGGGATAACCATCTGCAGGACATATTTATGAAAATACAAATGAAACTTAATATATTCTTGGGAGCTTGTATCCAAAATGGCAGCTTGGGACCCGTGATGACAGTCTCCAAAAACAACATACTACAGAAAGGATTGCATTGTGGAGAACAAGGGGCTCAGAATACCAGATTCACTGGAACACAAAAGCAATGACATGAAAACAGCCAGAGGGCTGCCTGAAGGGAGGAAGAGGAGTCATTTCTCTGGCTCCTTCACTTGTGATTGTAAACTTCAGGTTATGCTACTGAGCCCTGTAAACAAATGACTTCTTTAACAGAGCAGATAAGTAGAGCTTGGACACCTGAAAAGGAGGCAAAAGCTTCAGCTCCTGGATGAATATGAAAATACAACATTTTCATATGCAATATTTTAATTAACACCAGAGAATTTTTTTTATTTTAGCCCTGACCAGAACAAAAACATGTATGCAAACCCACTAAATATTCCCCTTAATGTTAAATAGAGATTTTAAAACATTCTTTACAGAATGGATTGTTATTACAACTTCAAATTTTCACACTCAATTCCAAAAAGCTTTCTGAAATGACAATGAAAAATGGAAACTTGATTCTTTCAGTTCATTTTCAACTCAGCAACTAGTTATTCAAACCTTGGAAGTAATTGTACCTGCCCACTTACCTAGCTCTGGCGTGCTGATGTTACGGTTCTGTAGATCTTTAGAGAACTTTTCCAACAGTGAGTTCTGAACACTATTGACTATGGAAGTGACAGCTAAACGTCGCTCTGAGGTGCTCAAGTTGGTTAAGGCAACATGATTGAGAACATCAGTAAATTCCTGGGCCACTTGCTATAAAAATAAAAGACAAAGTATGAAAGACACTCAGAATAAGTACTTTAAAAAAAATGGATAGTGTCACCTCATATAAAATATATTTTCTCATATTATTTATATGTTAAAAGTTACTCCTGAAGCATGAGATGAGCACAGAACCACTCACTTAGCTGATAGACATAAATACAACGAAAGCCAAAATTTTACTTAGCGCTGCATCTTAGTTAGATCTGTGATGTCCACACCTGTCCCCATTAGTGACCTTTAAGCACTTGCCGACCTCCGCCTGTAAATATACGTCGGCAGAATGGCACGGTTGCGCAAAGCGGGACTCGCGGTGTCCCGCAATCGTGACACGGAGCTGCAGAACAGGGAGATGCCTATGTAAACAAGTAATTTCCCTGTTCTGCCTAGTGACAGGACACTGATCTACTGCTCCCTGTCATCGGGAGCAGTGATCAATGTCGTGTCACTGGTAGCCCAGCCCCCACACAGTTAGAATCACTCCCTAGGACACACTTAACCCCTTCCTCGCCCCCTAGTGGTTAACCCCTTCCATGCCAGTGTCATTTACACAGTAATCAGTGCATTTTTTATAGCACTGATCGCTGTATAAATGACAATGGTCCCAAAATATCGTCAAAAGTGTCCGATGTGTCCGTTATAATGTCGCAGTCACAATAAAAATCGCAGATCGCCGCCATTACTTGTAAAAAAAATGTATTAATAAAAATGCCATAAATCTATCCCCTATTTTGTAGACGCTATAACTTTTGCGCAAACCAATCAATATACGCTTATTGCGTATTTTTTTTGCGAAAAATATGTAGAAGAATACATATCGGCCTAAACAGAGAAAGAAAAAAAAAATTATATATTTTTTGGGGATATTTATTGTAGCAAAAAGTAAAAAATATTGCTTTTTTTTTAAATGTCGCTATTTTTTTGTTTATAGCGCAAAAAATAAAAACCGCAGAGGTGATCAAATACCACCAAAAGAAAGCTCTATTTGTGGGAAAAAAAGGCCCGGTCATTGGGCAGCCAAATCCTCCGGGGCTGAAGTGGTTAAAGCGAGACCATAGCTTCAAGCCCATGCCTGATCAACAAGTTTTGTCTATTTGCTCATGCCCGTGACAGAGGTCTGTCTTGAATTCTATCTGGCTTGCCATTTCCTGTATATTGTTTGATTTGTGTTTACAGTCAGCTAGTCTGAGCTATTTATGATCATCAGTCTGTTACAAATGCTCTTGTGTATCTCCAGTCCATTTACCCATCTGGAACCTTGACAATTGTTTGTCCACACCTGACCTGGCCATCAACTTACTGCCGCTGCCACTCTCTTTCATTTGCACTGACCATCAGTCTAAGGACTTATACTGCTCTGCCATCTGTCCTGCCTGTTGTCTTCTGTCACCCCTGGCAACACAGAGGTCCTAACAAACTCCATTATAAGTTATTTACCTATGGACCTAGGATTCAAGGTACTCCACAAGGCAGGCATGTACTGGCCATCGGGACTACTGGGAGTTTCCCGGTGGGCCGATGGCTCAGTGGGCCGGTCAGGTGCAGTCCTGGAGCCGCTCCTCTCTGACAGTGAGTGATCGCAATTTCACTCCTGTCACCAAGGAGCAGCTGCTGACACTTGCTGGAGAGAGGATTAGGCATTCTGCTCCCTTCAGCCTGCAGGGGGAGATAGACAGCTGGCAGACTTTCATTCCTCTCTTCCCTTATCACTTGTCACTTATCACATGATTGGAGAGAGCAACAAGAAGCAGCCTTCAGAACTGTGAGTACACATGGGTGAGGGAGGACACTCTGATGTAAGGGGGGGGGGGGTGCTGATGGGAACACTCTGATGTAAGGGTGTAAGGGGGGGGGTGCTGATCGGGACACTCTGATGTAAGGGGACTGCTGATGGGGACACTCTGATGTAACAGGACTGCTGATGGGGACACTCTGATGTAAGGGGACTGCTGATGGGGACACTCAAAATTAAAGTGGGCTGGTCTGGATGAAGTCCAGGGCCAAATTTTAGTCCCAGTCCAGCCCTGCCACAAGGACACAGGAATTAGTCTGAAGACTAATGAAAGTTAGAAAATAATAATGTTTAAGCTGCAATTCAATTTTAAAGTAAATCTGTCTTGAGGAAAATACAGGGGCTTCTTTTGCTGATCTCTTTCTGAAAATGCAAGTAACCTGCTTGACCTGCTAAAGTTAATACTTTGAGACCCTTATTGGGGACAAGCATGCAGCTGAGTAAGTTTACGGAAAAGTCAGTAAGAAAAGTCCTATATCGGAATACTTATTTCCAGTAAGCAATTCAAAGTACTGAAGCAAAAGCATCTAGTAAGCATTTTCAGAAGCACTTTTCTTTCCTCGTAGGTTCAAAACTTTAGTGACTGTATAGTATATGTGTGAAGCTACTTAACAAAATGATCAAAACAGCTCTTTTGTTACCTCCACAGAAATGTTGGTCTTAGTGGTTTGACAAGATTGTTCTTGAATGCGAGCATTCTCCCTCAACAAAGAGCAAAATGCATCCTGTAGTAAAAGAGACAGTATGGCATTCACATTGATGCATAGTAAGACACACATTTTCAGTCTACTTGCGAAAAGATATTATCATTGGCAGTTATGGCCATTAGATCTCTTTTCTGTGCTGTATTTTTCAGGTAAAGTCCATCCCAGGGCATATTTTCTGCACATCCATCCCAGTTCCAATTATTCAGAATTAAAAAAAAAGGACACTTTTTACTCACCCACATATGCCATCATGTGACCCCCCCTCCCCCAGTCCTCCAGGAGCAAAGACTGGAGATTCACCAGTGGAGTCCAAGGCCACTAACAACTGGTCTTTTCATCATGCTGCTGCTGGAGTCTCCAGGACCTTGTGAGAACCCTGCGGTTGAACCCAACTGATCCCAGCTCCACAACTTCAGGCACTGCCAGCCCACCTGGCTGCAGCTACCCCTTTAATTAGCCCTCCTGGCTAATCTTCCACAGTCCTCCCAGTCTGACTCTGCAACAATCTCAGACTGCACTCCCCAGTCCTCTCAGGCTGCCTCTCAGTCCTCCCCGACTGTTTCACTCACCAGCTACCTGGCTGTCTTCTCCCTGGAGATCTCCCAGGCATGCTCACTGGCGCCTACTGTCCTCACACCTGCTTCTATGCATCCAGGAAGGATTCCTCCGTGTTGTAGAGGGTCCCTCCAGCACCCGAGCCAGATTGGGGGGCTACCCTCAGGGGGCTCCGACAGCCTCCTTAGCACTCCACCTCCATCTTCTACCCAAACTCTCCTCCCTGCTGGGCTGACCCTGAGTAATTATGAGGTGGCCTGCTCCCTGCTAACCCATCTGTTGGAGATTGGTCAGGGCCCTCATGAATACTCCAGGCTGCTCCTTCTAACCTTCCTCCCATTCTTCTGGAAATTTCTCACAAGTTCCAGAAGTAGGAGGAGGTACCAGAGATGCTGCCTGATGAGTCATACCAGCCTCCCTGGATCACTCACCCTGACCCAGATTCAAACACAGGCTGGGCTGCCAGCCAAGCCAAACATTTTACCCACACTAACAAAAAAAATAATAATAGTACCTACAATAGACAATAGCTTTGTAACAGTGGGAAAAATAGCACCCCAAGGACCAGATAAAGGCAAGCAAAGGCTACACCTGGTCCAGAGCCTGCAGTTTGAAGACCACTGAGCTGGAGGGAGAGTTCTGTTTACTGGGGGAAGATACCTGGCCAGAGTTTGGCTTTCTTTTCTTTTTTTTTTAATCAGGTAATTTTTATTAAAAGTTTTTTCCATTTCTTTCCAAAAGAAAAAGAAACATAGGTACATGAAAACTGGAATCAAAATTGAACATAGTCACAGTGCGTGTTTTTTTTTCTGTAAACAAGGACGGAAACAGGTGAGGAGCTCAGCTATGTAAAAGTAGAAAGTCAGAGTTTCCAATATATACATATTACAAAAGTGTTTCTGTTTTTTGAGAGAGGATTTAAACAAGAATTTCAGACAAATCTCAAAAAATATGCAGTTAAATATATATGAGCTGCACTACCTGGCAAATGTTTTGAGATACTGTGCAACCTATGCTACTGAGGTAGTTCACAACTCATGGGGGGGAGGCACTTGGGCCTTCAGTTCTAATGGACCTTTTCCCAGCACTGCTACAGGCTCTGCTTATAGAAATTTAGCTCTCCCTGGAACCAGCTCTACAAAGCAAGAATAGAAGCCAAAGCATCCCCAGACTCCAATATTATATCACAGAATTACTTAGCAGTAATACACACCTGACGCATGGATTGCTCGCATTCCTCCAGCTCCTTGCTATACTGTGGTTCACATCTCTTGTTTTCTGGAAAAATATAAAAGGATACATTTATTCAACACTTTATGATCAAAAGTGTGTGGACATCTTTCTGAGTTATTTAATTCTTTATTGATTCATTATTGAGTGAAAGGGTACTGTTAATGTTACAGCATAGAAAGACATTTTAGACATCCTTGTGGAAGGTTTGGGGAAGGCTATTTTCTGTACCAGCATGACTGTGGAGTTTGGTGTGGAGGCACTTGAGTGGTCTTTAAAGAGTCCCTAATGCCCTGTACACATGATCGGATTTCCGATGGAATAAAATCCAATGGATTTTTCCATCGGAAATCCGATGAGGCTGACTTTCATCAGTCTTGCCTACACAGTATCAGTCAAAATTCCAACCGTCCAAAACACTGTGACGTAAAACACTCCGACAAGCCGAGAAAAATGAAGTTCAATGCTTCTGAGCATGCGTCGACTTGATTCTGAGCATACGTGGTTTTTTTTGTCCGATGGAGTTCCACACAGACGATCGTAATGTGCTATCGGTTTTTTTTTCATCGGTAAAATTTAAAACAGGTTCTATTTTTTTATACCGATGGAAAAAAGACCGATGGGGCCCACACACGATCGGTTTGTCCGATGAAAAAAGTCCATCGGTCTTTTTTCATCAGAAAAACCGATCGTGTGTACGCGGCATAACATAGCCATTGGGATGAACTGGAATGCGAAAGTCTTAGAATGAACTGGGATGCTGACGTCTATTGCCACTATGGGGTTTAAAGAGTGCAAAATCAGTCACACTTCTGCATAGAAACCAATCAGCTTCCAGGTTTTATTACCAAAGCTTAATTAAACAAGCTGAGGTTAGAAGCTGATTGGTTTCTCTGCAGAAGTGTGACTTAAGCCCCATACACACGGTCGGACTTTTGTCCAACAAACTTCGTTTTGAGCAAGTTGGACCAACAATCCGACCGTGTGTACGCTCCATCGGACAAACTTTTTTCGTTTGGTTTTGGATTTCATCAGACAAAAGTTGGGTCTGCAAACGGACAAACTTTTGCCCAACAAAAGTCCGATGGAGCAAAGTCCGACCGTGTGTACAGATAACCATCGGACTTTAGTCCGATGGACAAAACAACTAATGTTAAAATCAACCAACAATAGCAGAAGTTGACCAAAGGGTGGCAGTAAAGAGCAGAAAAAACACGCGATGTTGTAAGAAGTTTTAAGAAAGTTTGCAGAAAAGTCAGAGCGTGTGTATGCTATGGGTGTTCCCAACCAACTCCGTTCGGACAAAAAAAACACGGAAAAGTCCGATGGAAGTCCGACCGTGTGTACGGGGCTTAATTTTGCACTCTCTTGCAATGATGGTAATCAAAAGTGATCAAACACATATAAACACGTCTATTCAAATAAAAAAAAACTATCAAAATATATGAAGTGAATTTAAAATGATATAGTCCACAATTAAAGAATATATATATATTGTGACAGCAGGAAGGTAAAGTCACCTGGTTGCATCCAGGGGGGTAGATATATTTCTCCCAGATTCAGGCTTTATGCCGACTTATACAACTAGGGAGTTGATGAAGCCCAGCTGAGGCTAGTGGGCTCATGGATGATTCATACCTCTAGGGAGAGTGCTGGGCGTCGTGCAGGCAGGGAGTTGATGAGACCAGCTGAAGCCTGTCAGTTCGTTTAAGGCCTCTATAAAAACTCCCAGATTCATTAGGTGTTTGCTCATGCCTGGAACCAGACCTGTGTGGACTGTCTAGGGAGAGTGAACCCCTGTGCGGTGAGGCAAAGCCTGTGTGGCTATTTGTTTGGACTTTTACTAAACCAGGGACTTAGGGACTAGGACAGCACCAGGCTGATCCCAGTTGTTAGTTTAGGAAACCTGCATGTTTAGTCAGAGGTCAAACTGACCAGGATTTATTTTGTTTGTTTCTTTTTGGCTTTGCTGTGTTTTTGTCACTGTACATAGAGAAATAAACCGCACCTTTTGATTTTGAAAACCACAACCTCCGTCTGCTTGCCCTGTTTTTGTGTGGGGAGCCCAACCAGGGGGTCACACACACCCGCTACCGAGTTAACCCCCTCACAGTTGGTGGAGAACCAGTGGCAGTTTTTTTTAAGCCAGCATGGAGGAGATACTGAAACAGCTGGCTCTAGCAAATGCCAATCAACAGCAGACAAATGCAGGTTTGCAAAGGAGCCTTGCAGCCCAGCAGCAAGCTCATCAACAAGCCCAGCAGCAATCTGAGGCCCGCTTCATAGACCTGTTACAGAAGCAAGAGCAGAGACTACAACAAATGGAAGCAGTAATGCAGCAACGTCCGCAGACCAGTGAGGAAAGCCGTCCCACTAATACCGCGTCCTTTGGGGTGAGTCGTTTATTGACAAAAATGACTGGAGAGGATGATCCAGAGGTATTTTTGACCACATTTGAAAGGACTGCTGAAAGAGAAAAGTGGCCTGAGGAGCAGTGGGCTGGACTGGTGGCTCCTCTGTTAACTGGTGAATCGCAGAAGCCTTTCTATGACCTAGAGCCTGACCAAGCAAAAGACTATGTGATGCTAAAAGCTGAAATATTGGCAAGGCTGGGTGTCACCCTGGCTGTCCGGGCTCAGCGTGTGCATAACTGGACTTTCCAGCTTGGAAAACCCCCCAGGTCTCAAATGTATGATCTCATTCACCTGAGCAGGAAGTGGCTACAGCCAGAGACTTTGTCCGCACCGGAGATTGTGGAACGTGTTGTGATGGATCGTTTCTTGAGAGCTCTTCCTACCGCCATTCAAAAGTGGGTAAGCCATGGAGACCCAGAAACGGCCGGTAAACTTGTGGATCGTGTAGAGAGATACTTGGCTACAGAGAACCTGACGGCCTCTTCCAGAGACTCTCGGACTTTCCACCCTAAGACCAGACCATCCCCAGGGGCGGATAAGAGGATTCCAAGGGGTGAGGGTGGAGAGAGTGAGAGGGTGGGAGCTCTACCCCAAGTTTGGCGAGAACAGCCTGGGAAATCAGCGGCTCAAGAGGCCGCAAGAAGGATCGTTTGCTACCGCTGCCGGCAAGCGGGACATATTGCAGCAAATTGCCCGGTTGTGGAGGAACCCATGCAATGTGACTTTCTGATGGACAGACGTCAGTCGCTGTGTGCGACAGTCGCATGCACTGCCATTCGGGGAACTGAGAAACATTTATGCAAAATGTGTATTAATGGTAGAAATGTTGTGGTATTACTGGATTCAGGTAGCCTTGTGACCCTGATAAAGGCTGAATTAGTTAAAACAGAGGTCTCTGGGAATAGCAAGGTAGCTGTTATTTGTGTGCATGGGGACACCCGAGAGTATCCAGTGACTACAGTGTGTTTCGAGACCCCCAAAGGTACCCTCTCTCATCCAGTGGGGTTAGTATCTCAATTACCGCATGATGCCATTGTGGGAAGGGATTTTCCGAAGTTCTGGGAACTGTGGGATGATCCTGAGCCCCCCACTGGTGCCCCTATGTACCAGGAATGTGATAGCCAGAACTCCTCTGAGAGTGGTGAGGACTCTCCAGAATTTCCCTTGTCAGTATTGGCAGGGGAGACTCAAGAAACTGGAGAGGAGCCCACCTCCTCAGACGAAAACCTACCGTCTGTGGAGTTTTCTGATCTGGAGGTTCACAGGGAAAATTTTGCCACAGAACAGTTAAAAGACCCCGCCCTAATAAAGGCACGGGAAAACGTAGTGGAAATAGATGGCGAGTTAGTGAACCCAGATAATACCTGCACTTACCCATACTTCAGCGTAGAGAAGGACCTACTGTATCGGGTGGCAAAAAGGGCAGAAGAAACCGTTGAGCAGCTGGTGGTGCCCAAACCTTACAGGAAGTTGGTGTTGGAGTTGGCCCATGGGCACATTCTTGGAGGTCATCTGGGGACAGAGAAAACCCGAGAGAGGGTATTACAGAGATTCTATTGGCCTGGGGTGATGAAGGACATAGAAAATTATTGTTCCTCCTGCCCTGTGTGTCAGAGGTCGGCCCCGATGCCACATTTCCGTAGCCCGCTGGTCCCTCTAGCCATCATTGAGGTCCCGTTTGAGAGAATCGCAATGGATTTGGTAGGTCCTATAATCAAGTCCGCTAGGGGGCACCAGTACATATTGGTTATAATGGACTATGCCACCCGTTATCCAGAAGCAATCCCTCTCAGAAATACCTCGGCCAAAACCATAGCCAAAGAGCTATCTCTTGTTTTTAGCCGGGTGGGTATTTGTAAAGAACTGCTTACGGACCAAGGTACACCCTTTATGTCCCGGGTTATGAAAGAGCTGTGTAAATTGTTCAAAGTGACGCAATTGCGTACATCTGTGTATCACCCCCAAACCGATGGGCTGGTTGAAAGATTCAACAAAACCCTAAAACAAATGTTGAAGAAAGTGGTGGATAGAGATGGAAAGGATTGGGACTGTCTACTTCCTTATTTGATGTTTGCTATTAGGGAGGTGCCCCAATCCTCTACGGGATTCTCCCCCTTTGAGTTACTGTATGGGAGACACCCAAGAGGGCTGTTGGATATTGCCAAGGAAACTTGGGAAAGTGAGAGTTCTCCCCACAGGAGTGTGATTGAGCATGTCGCCCTGATGCAAGATCGAATTGCACAGGTAATGCCCATCGTGAAGGAACATTTGGCCCAAGCGCAGTTGGCACAGCAGAGAGTGTACAACCGTGGAGCAAAGACCCGTACCTTTTCCCCGGGGGATAGGATATTGGTACTTGTCCCTACGGTTGAAAGTAAATTCCTTGCCAAATGGCAAGGCCCCTACGAGATAATGGAAAAAGTGAGCGAAGTGAATTACAAGGTCAGACAACCAGGAAGGCGAAAGCCCGAACAGATATATCACGTTAATCTGTTGAAAGCCTGGAGGGATAGAGAGTCCCTAGTCGCAGAAACTTGGTCACCAGCTCAAACTGGTTGCGTGATTCCGGAGGTTGGAATAGCAGCCACCTTGTCACAACCCCAACAACAGGAGGTTAAGGAGTTTGTGCTTCGCAACAAGGAGGTGTTCTCTGAGCTGCCGGGACAAACATCTGGGGTAGAGCATGATATTATTACCCCGCCCGGTGAAAGGGTGAAGTTAAAACCCTATCGGATCCCAGAGGCCCGACGGGAGGCAATACGGGAGGAAGTACAGAAAATGCTGAACTTAGGGGTGATAGAGGAGTCCCAAAGTGATTGGTCTAGTCCCATTGTGTTGGTGCCTAAACCGGATGGGAGCTGGCGATTTTGTAACGATTTTCGTCAGTTGAACAAAGTTACAAAATTTGACACCTACCCCATGCCACGTATAGATGAGTTGATCGACCGGCTGGGAACAGCCCGATACATGACGACTCTTGACCTCACAAAAGGGTATTGGCAAATTCCCCTGGCCAAGTCGGCCAAAGAGAAAACCGCATTTGTAACCCCAGACGGGGCGTTCCAATATAAGAGAATGCCGTTCGGGTTACAGAATGCGCCGGCCACATTCCAGCGGAAAATGGACCAGATGCTGAGGCCCCATCGGAAGTATGCTGCGGCTTACCTGGATGACGTAATTGTCCATAGCACAGATTGGGCCTCACATCTGCCAAAAGTGCAAGCAGTCCTGGACTCTGTTCGGGAAGCGGGGTTTACGGCTAACCCCAAGAAGTGTACCATTGGGCAGGAGGAGGCCAAATATCTTGGGTACACCATTGGCAGGGGAGTAATAAAACCCCAACTCAACAAAGTCGAGGCCATCCAGAGTTGGCCACGTCCCAACAGCAAGAAGCAGGTACGAGCCTTTCTGGGAATCGCGGGTTATTATCGGCGCTTCATTCCCCACTTTGCTTCTAAGGCTGTGCCCCTAACCAACCTGACGAAAGGGAAAGGGTCGGTCATGATTAAATGGACCCCCGAGGCTGAGGCAGCATTCCAATTCTTGAAACAAGCCTTATGTAGCCAGCCAGTGTTGTACTCACCCGACTTCTCTAAAGACTTTGTCGTACAAAGTGATGCGTCAGATGTGGGGTTAGGAGCAGTATTGTCCCAGGTCTGGAACGGGGAAGAGCACCCAGTCATTTACCTCAGCAGGAAGTTGAAGTCCCATGAGGTAAATGACGCCACGGTTGAAAAGGAGTGTTTAGCGGTGAAGTGGGCTCTAGATTCCCTTCGGTACTATCTGCTAGGTAGGCACTTTGACATGGTTACGGATCACGCTCCGTTAAAGTGGATGGCTCAAAACAAGGAGACAAATAGAAGAGTGAATAGGTGGTTCCTGGCCCTACAGGAATTCAACTTCACAGTAAAGCATCGCCCTGGCGTTCAAATGGGGAATGTGGATGCTTTGTCTCGAGTACATGAATGCCTGATTGCTGGTGTTCCAACCCCAAGGTTAAAACAAGAGGGGGGGGTATGTGACAGCAGGAAGGTAAAGTCACCTGGTTGCATCCAGGGGGGTAGATATATTTCTCCCAGATTCAGGCTTTATGCCGACTTATACAACTAGGGAGTTGATGAAGCCCAGCTGAGGCTAGTGGGCTCATGGATGATTCATACCTCTAGGGAGAGTGCTGGGCGTCGTGCAGGCAGGGAGTTGATGAGACCAGCTGAAGCCTGTCAGTTCGTTTAAGGCCTCTATAAAAACTCCCAGATTCATTAGGTGTTTGCTCATGCCTGGAACCAGACCTGTGTGGACTGTCTAGGGAGAGTGAACCCCTGTGCGGTGAGGCAAAGCCTGTGTGGCTATTTGTTTGGACTTTTACTAAACCAGGGACTTAGGGACTAGGACAGCACCAGGCTGATCCCAGTTGTTAGTTTAGGAAACCTGCATGTTTAGTCAGAGGTCAAACTGACCAGGATTTATTTTGTTTGTTTCTTGTTGGCTTTGCTGTGTTTTTGTCACTGTACATAGAGAAATAAACCGCACCTTTTGATTTTGAAAACCACAACCTCCGTCTGCTGGCCCTGTTTTTGTGTGGGGAGCCCAACCAGGGGGTCACACACACCCGCTACCGAGTTAACCCCCTCACAATATATATATATATATATATATATATATATATATATGTTAAATATATATATTAGGTGATAAATCAATCTTCAATTGTGAATCTAGATAGAAATAGTCCACTTCCCTGATGAAGTCACGTGATGTAAGGTAACGCGTAGGAAATCCGGTAACGGAAATGATGTGAAAGATCGACAGATGCTGAGTATTCTGATTACACAAATGCGTTTTTTTAATCACATACTTTAGGTAAGAGATATTTTAAGAAATTGTTGCCATTTTAGTACTACACTATAAGAGGCAATTTTGCTTTGTTCTAACATGCTGATAAGCGCACATATTGGTGCCTTAAACGAACCAGCACACCAGGTTTGAACAAGCTTATTTTGGAGGTTTAGGAGAACGCTGTGATTTGAGGATAATCACATCACCTATCAAGTTTTGATTATAAGGCGTATTTGAATATTTTGAATGTGTGCGCACTGCGCTAATGAAAAACACCTTTTCGTGTTAAGTGCTGCCACATAATATTTAATAAATATGCAAATGAGGTGAAACAAATGTCAATGTAAAAAAGAGAAAGAGACAAATAATTCCACAGTAGGGCAATACATTAATCTACAAATCTAAATATTAGCATTGTGAAATGATCAACATAAAACACCCATACATAATGAAAAGTGTCCACATGGCATGTCCAAAAAATATATAAAAAAAAAAATATGCTCCAACATATGCAAATCAATATCAAATATATCAATATCAATATCAATCTGGAGCACATATATATTTTTTGGACATGCCATGTGGACACTTTTCATTATGTATGGGTGTTTTATGTTGATCATTTCACAATGCTAATATTTAGGAGATTTGTCGATTAATTTAGTGCGATGCTGTGGAATTATTTGTCTCTCTCTCTCTCTCTTTTTTACATTGACATTTGTTTCACCTCATTTGCGTATTTGAGTATTTATCAAGGTGAGAGTTCCGTGAACACGGGGGTGTTTAATAAAGTTGGAAGCACGACAACATATGTTTTCACATTATTAAATATGAATTCATTCATATTAAGGAAGTGAACTATTTCTATCTATCACGATTGAAGATTATTGATTTATCACCCAATACAGTATATATACTGTATTTAGCATATAAATATATTCTTTGACTGTGGACTATATCAGTTTTTTTAATTTAAATAGATGTTTCTATATATGTGTAGCGGCCTCACCCTCTCTCTCTTCTTTAGTGGATACTTTGGCTTCGGTCTAGGGGTACTTTGAAGGGGAGAGCGAGGTGCGCCATGGCCCATGTCCTCTAGATTTCAGCATGTAGAGGTGAAGGCCAGCATCAGATTACACCTAGGCTGTGTATACGCTCATGCCGCGTACACACGTCCGTTTTTAATGTCATTTTTAAAACCGACGTTTTTCTCGTCGTTTTTTTTTCTTGTTTCCTCTCAACCCTGTCTTGCGTACACACGATCATGAAAAAAAACGCTCGAGCAAAGCGCAGTGACGTACAACACGGACGACGGCACTATAAAGGGGAAGATCCGTTCGAATGGCGCCACCCTTCATGTTAGTAAAGTTTGTTGAGTGACGATTCGCGCTTTTCAGCCTCGTGCTTTTCAGTCCGTGACGAATGTGCTATCTCCATTACGAACGCTAGTTTTACCAGAACGAGCGCTCCCGTCTCATACATGATTCTGAGCATGCGCGTTTTTTTTCCCCTCGTAAAAGCATACACACTACCGTTTTTCACGATGTTAAAAAAAACAACATGAAAAACGACGTGAAAAAATAGAGCATGTTCAAAATTTTTAATGCCCGTTTTTCACGTCGTTAAAAATGCTCTGGAGCCTACACACGATCGGTTTTAATGCCCATTTAAAAATGGCATTTTTAACGTCATGAAAAACGATCGTGTGTACGCGGCATCAGAGCCAAGTCTGTTCTGCTGATAACCCCCTTTGCTCCCAGTAATTGCAGTACCACACACTGAAAAGGTCCAACACTTATTTATTCCATAACGGCAAACAAATAGTCCTTTGCGAGCAGACAGTTTGAGACCCATAGAACAGTTCAGTATTGGTGGGGAGTAGGTCAAGGCACAATCCTCAAAGAAACTAAACCGTTGAGGTTTCACCAACGGTTGCTAAGCACAGTGGCTGTTAAATGGACTTTTTGGCTTCAGAGTCTCTTCCAGCGACTCTAGTGAACAGGAACTGGAGTTACCTTCGCTACGTTGCAGCCCCTGTCAGGGGGAAGACATCCCTCCAAGGGAGTTACCAGAGGCCCCGCCGTCACCGGATTAATGCTGTACTGGGCTATCCGGAAGGGTTACACTCCCCGAGTTCCTCGCCTCAGATACGGGTCCCAACACCTTAGGGCCCCTCGGACTCCTCCACCCTCGCGTAACCCAGTCGAAGTTACTGGGCTCCAGGCCTCGGCAGTAGTACCTCACCCCAGGCTTAAGGTGCCTGGGATGGACTCCATCCCTCGCTCCGGCCAGGTCAAGGGCACCTGGGCCCGGAACTCCGGAACGCCTGCACCCAGGCCGAAGGTGCCTGGGTGCGGCCGCGTCCTCCAACTCTGAAACCCCGAGGTCAGGGCGTCCGCCCCTTTTATCTCCTCTCCTTTTGCGTCACAGCGGGTTCCCCACCCCGCTGTACCGGCGCCAGGAAAGGACAAAAAGGTACAGTCTTGGGGTGCAGGTTCAACTCCGGCCCAGGGCGACAACGCCACCTGCAGGCCACAGGGAACCTTGCACCACCAGAGTCCTCCAAGAACCACAAAAGGGATTCTCAGATTCCCTAACAATTAGTACATCTGGGTTAACTAACCCAGATGCTGCCCCCCAAATTTAAATACCCGCTACACATGTTTGATCAATTTTGATTACCATCATTGTAAAGGAATCTTGACACTTTATAGGCTGCTCCGTTTATATAACTTGGTCATATTACTGTGGGAACACACTAGGTGTTGCAGCAACCACTTTATTTATTTGAATTTATTCACACTTTGTATGAACAATTTTATACACAGGTAGCGCGGAGGTCATTTCTGTTTATATTGCACTAGGTCCTAGTGAACTGCTTGCCTGTCTGTGGAATTGGGACAGTTGAAGTTCTCCAATGTGTACTTTGCATTGTTGCTGTTGTTTTACTGGTCTCAACACTTGGTGTAATCTTCGTTGGTGGCCCATTGCTGGGGGCTGAGGAAAAAAGATTTTAAAGGGGTACCAATTTGCTGAACTAACAATACAAAGAATAGTACACAAAGGCTTTCTATTATTTTACATTAGCGCTTGAAAAGGGTTTTAGTGCAAAACATCACATACTGGAGTCTTCTTTTTTCTTGGATTATTGAAAAAAAAAATTAACCACTAGCCGACCACCCGCCACAGTTATACTTAGCAGAAACACAAGATCTCCCTTTGCTCCCTCACCCTTCCTCCCTGCCTTTCTACCGAATGATCGGCGGGTCTCGGAGGCTGATGGACACGCTGATTGGTTTCTGCTGTGTCCAATCACAGCGTGAGCAGTGCTCCGGCAGTGTGTGCGCGTGTCCCAGATCGCGTGCACAAAATCACGTGCAGGTACATGATTTTGCGCAGCCGGGCCGCCCTGCCACAGTATATATGCGGTGGGCAGTCCGAAAGCAGTTAAAACCTCTTTAAGAATATGCAAGTATTTAAATGTGAATAACCTGGGCATATTTGCACTTCAAGAATGAAAGTTGTTTCGGCACAGCACAATTTCAGTGACTGGTTTTGATACACAGAGGGGGGAATTTATCAAGTACCTAAGTGACGCAATTAAATAAAAATCAAGCTTCCTCTCATTTAGCCTATGGAACAGGTTTTTTTTGTGTATATGCAACCCTGACTCCTGACAGATTTATATGTTTAAGCAGAAACACAATTAAAGAGACCTTCTACTTGCTCATGCCCCTTCTATTTGCTGACCCCCTTATACTCACCTTACCTACACTCTCTCACTGATCCTTCCTCAGTCACAGCCAGTGACATTACCTAACACATCTGAGTGGTAAGTGCTAGGCCTATGGTGTTGCTTTGGCTATTTGGGTGATTATATATATCTTGGATATGTGAATGGTTAGTTTTTTGTTACATGTTTTGTGTTGGAATATAAGGCTTCCCCTATTGATGCAAATTAACCTGTTGGACTGGTTTATGAGCTCAGCACAGGAAGTGAGGCAACAGGATATGATGTAGCAGGAAATAGGGGGAGGGAAATAGGACTTTGAACAAGCCATGTGCTCGAGGAACAAAGGAGCAGTACTTTTTATGGAGACTTCAGAGGAAACAGATGTTTTATGCTGGACTCAAGGGCCATGAGAAGATTCCATCACCAGGAAAGCCAAGTTTATACTTATGCCTATCACATACATGGTCCATGCTTATTTGTTGGGAAGGATAGATCGTTTGGGCATGTGTAAAGTATATTTTATGCAGATATTGTTATACTTTGCATTCTATGAATTGTTTTTCTTGCAGTTTTATGTGCAGTCTTTTTTGTTTAGTAAAGCAAATATTATTACACTACAGAGTTTTAGTTGCTTCCTCAGATTATACTGCAGAGAACGTTAATAGACAACAAGCAAAACACCTGAGCACTGTCAAATGACTGTGGGTAGATGTTACTGTTTCCCCAGATAGCCAGCAACAGTGATTTCAGCATCAGCTGTGACAAAAGAAGGAGCAGTGAGGGAAGTGGATATAGGGTTTGGTGGCGGGTTTACACAGAGTCTGTCACTTTGCCCTGTGAAGGCAAGGAAACACTGGGGTTGATTTAATAAAGGCAAATAAATTGTGCACTTTGCAGTTGCTCCAAAGCTTAGTAAATGAGCAGAAGCTCTGCTGACTTCCATCATCCAATCAGGTGCAATCAAAATTTTTATTTTATTTTTTCCTTGCACATGGTTGAGTAATCTTTGCAAAGTGAGGCTTTACTTTATTTATTAATCTCTGGAGCAACTGCACTTTTAGTGTGCACTAGACATGGGCGCCGTCAAAAAATTTGTTTCGTTCCGTTCTGTTCCGTTTCGTATTAAAAAAAAATCGTATTTCGGAATTCGTGTACGAAATTTAATTCAGATTCGTACGAAATACGAATTTCGTACGAATCGTAAATTTTAAACGTCGCGCATGTTTCCCGTGCTTAGAACTGTCTCTGCACAAAATGTCATTTTTGACGGAAAAAAAGTCATTTAAAACTCACTCGTGGCTATTAATGAATTGTCGGCTTTTATCAATACATAGAAAAGTCATTGATTAAAAAAAAAAAAAAAAGCGTGGGGGTTCCCCCAAATTCAATTACCAGGCCCTTCAGGTCTGGAATGGATATTAAGGGGAACCCCGCCGCAAAAAAAAAAAAAAGGCGTGCAGTTCCCCCTAAATATCCATACCAGGCCCTTCAGATCTGGCATGGATTTTAAGGGGAACTCCACCCCAAATTTAAAACAAAATGGCGTGGAGTCCCCCCAAAAATCCACATCAGACCCTTATCCGAGCACGCAACCTGGCCGGCCACAGGAAAAGAGGGGGGGACGAGAGAGCGCCCCCCCCTCCTGAACCGTACCAGGCCACATGCCCTCAACATGGGGAGGATGTCCCCATGTTGATGGGGACAAGGGCCTCATCCCCACAACCCTTGCCCGGTGGTTGTGGGGGTCTGCGGGCAGGGGGCTTATCGGAATCTGGAAGACCCCTTTAACAAAGGGGACCCCCAGATCCCGGCCCCCCCTATGTGAATTGATAAGGGGTACATTGTACCCCTACCATTTCACGAAGAAAGTGTAAAAAAATGTAAATAAAAACACACAAACACCTTGGAAAAGTCCTTTATTAAAAAAAAACAAAAAAAACCCAAAAAAAAAAATTCCAGCGATGAAATCCAGTGTCCCGCGGCGATCCCGATGTCCAGCGCTGTCCGTCATTGGTTGAGCCTGAGCGGACCTGATGGGGAACTTCCTCCGCAGTGTTTTAAATGTATAGACCCGCCCCTTCTAAAGTTCCCCATCAGGTCCGCTAAAAGGACCAGATGTGGAACGTGAGAAGGGGCGGGTCTATTCATGTATTACACAGTGAAGGAAGTTCCCCATCAGGTCCGCTCTACGAGGGGGCGGACCTGATGGGAACTTCCTTCACTGTGTAATACATGAATAGACCCGCCCCTTCTAAAGTTCCCCATCAGGTCCGCCCCCTCGGTATGTCAGACCCCGCCTACGTCATTGGCCTGAGCGGACCTGATGGGGAACTTCCTTCACTGTGTAATACATGAATAGACCCGCCCCTTCTCACGTTCCGCATCTGGTCCGCTTAGCCTTACACCTAGTCATTGGCTGAGCGGACCTGATGGTGAACTTTAGAAGGGGCGGGTCTATACATTTAAAACACTGCGGAGGAAGTTCCCTATCAGGTCCGCTCAGGCTCAACCAATGGCGGACAGCGCTGGACATCGGATCGCCGCGGGACACTGAATGTCATCGCTGGAATGTTTTTTTTTTTAATTTTTTTTTTAATAAAGGACTTTTCCAAGGTGTTTGTGTGTTTTTATTTACATTTTTTTTACACTTTCTTCGTGAAATGTACCCCTTACCAATTCACATAGGGGGGGCCGTATCTGGGGGTCCCCTTTGTTAAAGTGGTCTTCCAGATTCCGATAAGCCCCCTGCCCGCAGACCCCCACAACCACCGGGAGGAGTCAGGGTTGTGGGGATGAGGCCCTTGTCCCCATCAACATGGGGTCATCCTCCCCATGTTGAGGGCATGTGGCCTGGTACGGTTCAGGAGGGGGGGCGCTCTCTCGTCCCCCCTCTTTTCCTGCGGCTGGCCAGGTTGCGTGCTCGGATAAGGGTCTGGTATGGATTTTTGGGGGGACTCCACGCCATTTTTTTTAAATTTGGGGTGGAGTTCCCCTTAAAATCCATGCCAGATCTGAAGAGCCTGGTATGGATATTTAGGGGGAACCGCACGTCATTTTTTTTTTATTTGCGGCGGGGTTCCCCTTAATATCCATTCCAGACCTGAAGGGCCTGGTAATTGAATTTGGGGGAACCCCCACGCTTTTTTTTTTATCAATGACTTTTCTATGTATTGATAAAAGCCGACAATTCATTAATAGCCGCGAGTGAGTTTTAAATGACTTTTTTTCCGTCAAAAATGACATTTTGTGCACAAAATGTAATTTTTGACGGAAAAAAAAGTCATTAGAACTGTCTCTGCACAAAATGTCAGGGCCTGGTAATTGAATTTGGGGGAACCCCCACGCTTTTTTTTTTTTATCAATGACTTTTCTATGTATTGATAAAAGCCGACAATTCATTAATAGTGAGTGAGTGAGTGAGTGAGTGAGTGAGTTTTAAATGACTTTTTTTCCGTCAAAAATGACATTTTGTGCAGAGACAGTTCTAAGCACGGGAAACATGCGCGACTTTACATGCATATCATACACACCCCCCAGGTACGAAATTTAAAGGAATTTTTCACTTTTGGATCCGAAATTCGTAAACAAAATTTCGTATTTCGTACAGAATTTGTATGCATAAAAATTTGTATTTCGGATTTTAGATTCGTACGAAACTAATCGCACAAGTCTAGTGTGCACCTGCACTTTGCAAAGCGCACAATCTATTTGCCTTTAGTAAATCAACCCCATTGTCTCTTTAAATGGAAACTGAACTTTGGAAGCTGTGCCCAAAAAAGGCAGGCAGACTGTGACAGTTCATGTGACCTTTATTTTTCAGATTCATTAATTTTAATAGCTCTCTTAATGTGGTTACCTGTACTGTCCCTGTAGTGTATAGTGATCATTGTAGACAGTGAGCTGAGCTGAGACCCCAGAACACTTCCAACTACACTGACAGTCCCCCCCCCCCCCCCCAGCTATATATTTTGTGTGGAAGGGTCTTTTTATTTCTTCATTTTCTCATGAATTAGGATGTACAATAAGAGAACACTGGGCGGGAACCTATTATCAGCTCCTCCCATCCTGTATACGCCCACTGGCTACACAGGAACAGTGTCCCTCCCTGGAAGTGATGTCAATAGCTTTCAGTAACCACACCCACTGGCTGCTTTTAGACTCCAAAGGAAGTAGAATTGAAGTCATGTGACGGTACTGGATACTGCAAAATAAAGGTAGAAAAACTGGGATTTTTTCATTTTGAGGCATAAGGCTGAACTTAGCTCACATTAACGATTGCAGGGGAGAATTTAAGTGTTATGCCGCGTACACACGTACGTTTTTCTTGCCATTTTTTTTCTCAACGTTTTTCACATAGTTTTTTTTCATGTTTCCTCTCAAGCCTGTCTTGCGTACACACGATCATTAAAAAAAACATTCAAGCAAAGCGCAGTGACGTATACCACGTACGATGGCACTATAAAGGGGAAGTTCCGTTCTAATGACGCCACCCTTTGGGACGCTTTTGCTAATTCCGTGTTACCGCGTGTTAGTAAAAGTTTGGTGAGAGACGATTCGCGCTTTTCAGTCTTCGTGCTTTGAAGATCGTTTTGTGGAGTTCAGTTTGTGCTTGTGGGTTCGTATCTGTTTGGCAGGGCTTGTAGTCAGTTCGTATCTGTTTATTCAGTGCGTTCTTGTCTGCTCGTTCCTGTTTTTCAGCTTGTTCTTCATAGGCCTTGCTGTTCTTCCGTGCGTTCTTCTAGTTCGTTCTGAGCTGCCGACCGTTATCTAGCCATGTTGCGGCTGCGTACTCGTCGTAGAGTTCGTGCTGTAGTTGGTGCAGGGGTTCATGCTGTATCCCGACTCCATGCCATGAGCAGGGTCAGGAGGAGTTCATGGACCAAGAATTGGTTGCTCCAGCGGCACCAGTTCTGTCATATGCCTTTGTTGCGGGAGATCAGGGAGAATAATCCTGATGACTACAGGAATTTTCTCAGGATGTCTGACCCCGTATTTCAGCATCTGTTGGCTTTGGTGTCCCCCTACATTACCAGGCAGGACACCGTTATGCGTGAAGCCATCAGTGCTGAGCAGAGGCTCATTGCCACGTTGCGATACCTGGCGACTGGGAGAAGCCTGCAGGACTTAAAGTTCTCCACAGGCATATCCCCCCAGGCTCTGGGTATCATTATACCAGAGACGTGTTCTGCCATCCTCCAAGTTTTGCAGGAGGACTATATTAAGGTAAGTGTTCTTATTTCAAACATCACATTGTATGTTTTTTATTTATTGAATTTTTTTTTAGGGTTTATTAGCAGTCCCTAATTCCCATGATTCTTAGCTGCAGGGAATGTCCCCTTTCTCCACATGGTAATTTATTTTTGGGAATGTTTTTATTAGGCCTACATTTAAATTTGCCTTACCTAACCTCTCCAGCATGCTATCCTGGGGCCATACCCACCTTGCCTAGTCATTTCCATGTATTTTAATCTATGCTCCATCGTAGTGCTTTACCCTAAACGCCCCCTAAAGATTGCCTAGGAATCTTACATTTTTCACTAATTCATACAGAGTGCTACAGCCTTCATTTGTGATCTCCCCAACTCATTTTCAACCCCCCCCTTTTTTTTGTGGGGTTTGTTTTTGGTTTGTTGTTGCTTACTAATAATGTTGTAATTTTTCGGTTTCTCCCAATGTTGGCCATGAATGGTTTTCTTAAATCTGCTTTCAATGTTTCTGTCTCAAAGTATTAATTTTTTGTTAATTTAATTTCACAGTTCCCTTCTACGCCACATGAATGGCAGAATGTGGCATCGGAGTTTGCCCAACGATGGAACTTTCCAAACTGTGGAGGGGCCATTGACGGCAAACATGTTCGGGTCGTCCCACCACCCCATTCGGGATCCTTTTATTACATTTATAAGGGGTTCCACAGCATCGTGATGATGGCAGTGGTGTCGGCCACCTACGAATTCCTCTATGTGGACGTTGGCAAGAATGGCAGGATGTCTGATGGAGGAGTCTTTGCACAGACGGAGTTTGGGGAACGGCTCCTTTTGGATCAGCTGGCCTTGCCACCAGTGGAGCTGAATGTGGAGGGACTCCCATTTGTGTTTGTGGCGGATGAGGCGTTTGGCCTGGGTCCCCATTTGATGAGGCTATTCCCGCAACGCACCCTCACCCCTGAGAGGAGGGTGTACAACTATCGGCTGGCCAGAGCAAGAAGGGTGGTTGAAAATGCCTTTGGCATCATGGCCAGCCGCTTCCGCCTGTTCCTCACCCCCATCCACCTTGCCCCTTACAAATGGAACCATGTTGTAATGGCTTGCTGTGTGCTACATAATTATCTACGGGTGCATTCCACAAATTATCTGACTTTGACTGGGCCTGAGGCCACCTTAATGGAAGCAGAACATCTTGTGGCCCTGGAAGCTGGCCGTCCAGGCTTGGCCCCCCAAACCGGACGTGAGGTCCGTGACAAATATGTGGATTATTTTGTGGGTAGGGGGGCCATTGAAATGCCTGATGACTTTTAACCCTATTATTTGGAAAAATTAAACTTTATTTTTATCAAAGATTGGTTTGGTGTTTTAATTTAATAATGTTTTATGTTTCTCGTAGGTTTACCTAGTGCACTTGTATTGCCATGTGTATTGTGCATTCTTAATTAGCCTTCATTGTCAGTGTAAACACAAAACATTGATTACTTCACTTTGCACAACATTTACATAATGAAGCCACAATTTCTTGATAACAAAATACCATTTTTTTTTATTTTTTAGGACAATTCCTTTTAAATGTAGATGTCCAAAACATTTTTGGGTTGTTAAAACGCATGAACAGCCATGCATACAAAAAAGATCTTTAAAAATATAGTGAAAAAATAAACATGTACTAGTCCTTAACCACTTAACGACCGCCCACCGCCGATTTACGTCGGCAGAATGGCACGGACAGGCAGAATCACGTAGATCTACGTGATCGCCTTTGTGCAGTTGGGGGGTCCATCCGGACCCCCCTTCACTGCAGTGAGCGGCCGTTAAGTGTTCGGGAGCGATCAGGCATGAGGGGGGGGGCGCTCGATTCCGCCCCCCCCTCGCGATCGCTCCCGGCCAATGAAAATGCTTCCTCCGCCATGTGATGTAAACAAGGCTGGAGGAAGTGATGTCATCTCCCTCGCCGCGGTCTTTCCGTTCCCGGCGCCGAGCAGAGAGGAAGCAGGTTAGTGCACTAACAGTCCACTGACACGTAGGTACACATAGGCACACAAATCACCCCCCAGTCACCCCCAGATCACCCCCCAGGTCACCCCAAAGCCCCCAATCACAGTGTCACTGATTGCAGTGATCATTTATTTTACTGATCACTGCATTTAGTGTCATCTGTGATTGTAAAAAGTTGCAGGGCAGTTAGGATTAGGCCCCTTTAGGTCCAGGGTAGCCCCCTAACCCCCCCTAATAAAGGTTTAACCCCTTGATCACCCCCCAGGTAACCCTTTCACCCCCTAACTTCAGCGTCACTAAGCGATTGTTTTTCCGATCGCTGTATTCGTGTCGCTGGTGTTTTAGATAGGCAGTTATTTTTTTTTAGGTTCGCCGCAGGTTTTTATTAGTGTCAGGTACCCCCATATATTATTTTAACCCCCTGATTGCCCCTAGAGTTAACCCTTTCACCAGTGATCGCCGTATAAGCGTCACTGGTGTCACTGGTTAGCCAGTAAGTTATTTAGTTATTTAGGTTACCCGTCAGGTTTTTATATAGTGTCAGGTACCCCCATATTTAACCTAATAAAGATTTTAACCCCCTGATTGCCCCTAGTTAACCCTTTCACCAGTGATCACCATATAAAGGTTACGGGTGACGCTGGTTGATTAGTTTGCTTTTTATAGCATCAGGGCACCCGCCGTATATAACCCAATAAAGGTTTAACCCCCCTGATCGCCCGGCGGGTGAGATCAATTAGGTTTTAGCGCCAGAGAGGGTCTGCGTCGCCCCAGGCAGTGTTAGGTTAGTGCCAGTAACGCTAACACCCACGCGCAAAGCATACACCCCCCTTAGTGGTATAGTATCTGATCAGATCTGATCAGATCTATACTAGCATCCCCAGCGGTTTAGGGTTCCCAAAAACGCAGTGTTAGCGGGATCAGCCCAGATACCTGCTAGCGCCTGCGTTTAGCCCCTCCGCCCAGCCCAGCCCAGCCCAGCCCACCCAAGTGCAGTATCGATCGATCACTGTCACTTACCAAACACAACACACATAACTGCAGCGTTCGCAGTGCTTGGTTTTTGGGGCCCTGTACGCGGCTAGGCTCCCAAAAAGTCCCACACATGTGGTATCCCCGTACTCAGGAAAAGCAGCAGAATGTATTTTGGGGTGCAATTCCACATATAACCATGGCATGTGTGAGCAATATATCATTTAGTGACAACTTTTTGTACATTTTTTTTTTCTTTTTGTCATTATTCAATCATTTGGGACAAAAAAAAAATATTCAATGGGGTCAACATGCCTCTCAGCAAATAGCTTGGGGTGTCTACTTTCCAAAATGGGGTCATTTGGGGGGTTTTGTGCCATCTTGGCATTTTATGGCCTTCAAAACTGTGATAGGTAGTGAGGAGTGAAATCAAAAATTTATGCCCTTAGAAACCTTGAAGGCGGTGCTTGGTTTTTGGGGTCCCGTACGCGGCTAGGCTCCCAATAAGTCCCACACATGTGGTATCCCCGTACTCAGGAGAGGCAGCAGAATGTATTTTGGGGTGTAATTTCACATATGCCCATGGCATGTGTGAGCAATATATCATTTAGTGACAACTTTGTGCAAAAAAAAAAAAAGTTTGTCATATTCCCGCAACTTGTGGCAAAATATAAAATATTCCATGGACTGAACATGCCTCTCAGTAAATAGCTTGGGGTGTCTACTTTCCAAAATGGGGTCATTTGGGGGGGTTTTGTGCTATTTTGGCATTTTATGGCCTTCGAAACTGTGATAGGTAGTGAGGAGTGAAATCAAAAATTTGCGCCCTTAGAAATCCTGAAGGCGGTGCTTGGTTTCCGGGGTCCCGTACGTGGCTAGGCTCCTAAAAAGTCCCACACATGTGGTATCCCCGTACTCAGGAGAAGCAGCAGAATGTATTTTGGGGTGCAATTCCACATATAACCATGGCATGTGTGAGCAATATATCATTTAGTGACAACTTTTTGTAATTTTTTTTTTTTTTTGTCATTATTCAATCACTTGGGACAAAAAAAAAAAATATTCAATGGGCTCAACATGCCTCTCAGCAATTTCCCTGGGGTGTCTACTTTCCAAAATGGGGTCATTTGGGGGGGTTTTGTACTGCCCTGCCATTTTAGCACCTCAAGAAATGAGATAGGCAGTCATAAATTTAAAGCTGTGTAAATTTCAGAAAATGTACCCTAGTTTGTAAACGCTATAACTTTTGCGCAAACCAATAAATATACGCTTATTGTAATTTTTTTTACTAAAGACATGTGGCTGAATACATTTTGGCCTAAATGTATGACTAAAATTGAGTTTATTCGATTTTTCTTATAACAAAAAGTAGAAAATATCTTTTTTTTTCAAAATTTTCGTTCTTTTTCCATTTATATCGCAAAAAATAAAAATCGCAGAGGCAATCAAATACCATTAAAAGAAAGCTCTATTTGTGGGAAGAAAAGGACGCAAATTTCATTTGGGTACAACATTGCATGTCCGCACAATTTACAGTTAAAGCAGCGCAGTGCCGAATCCCAAAAACAGGCTTGGTCCTAATGGCCCGAAATGGTCCGGGGCTTAAGTGGTTAAAGGTTCAAAGAAAAACAAATCTGCCAAAACACAGCAAGTTCAACGTTATTATTTTTAAAAACATTATACACGCCCAAGCACAGCCATGATCTTTTGTAGCCTTTCCTCCAACCGCTTGGTATTTTCCCTGATCTCTATCAAGTCTCCCTTTAATTTTTTAGGTCACGACAGCAGACCATGAGGTATTGGATCAGGATCTGGGCACTGTGATGTGTAAAATTTTTGGGGTCTTCGGCCAGAACTGCACCTACATTTAAAAAAAAACATGTAGTATAGAATATGTAGGCCTACATCTATTAACCTGCATCTGTCTGGTTTGACACTGACCTGTTGAGGTGCCACTTTCCACTTCCACAACCTCACATTCCTCTCCATCATGTGGGTCTGGGGGTATTGTTGAAGGTATTGTTGAAGGTGTTGGATTTAGAGGCTCATCTGATGTAGCTTTTTGAAGCCCTATGTAGATTGCAAGAAAAGGTATAGTTTCATTAGTAACGAAGATATTTTTGAGAAAATTAAACCATGAACAAATAATTTGTAAACATTATTTTGAAGTGTGGTCCATTTTTCATTGTACCCCCAGTGACAACCGGAACACATGATTGGATACATAGCCAAAACCATAGCATATACTTTTTTTTTACCAAAGTTTGACACATTGTAACACCCCAAAGTATATACACAGGATCTGTATAGAAAGAAAAGGTGCAAATAAACAGGCCCAAAATTTGCACTTCTCGGCGCCTATGTATTGGTATGCAATTCCTGTGGCTCAATAATTTGCCTATTTAGATGGGTAAATAATGGGAAAATAGACAATATACTCAGCTCGGAAATAAATATATCAGAGTAATTAAACTATGGTATAAATTATATAAAAGAGAAGCAGCTGTTTAAATTTATATAAAATGAGAACCTCATAAATATAAAACAGAATAAATAAAATAAATATCATATATAAAAACTTAAATTCGTAAAGTCCATATGATAAAACAGCGCTAAATAAGGATAAATGTCCAAAAACATGTAAAAAGCACTTGAGTGATGACTTTGCAACAGTCAAACTAGTAGTGGTATATCTTCTCTGGATACGATATGTAGTGCACCCTACACCAATCCCAAATCTTCACCACAAGTGAGGCACGCTCCCCCTCTGGGGTACAAACTCACCACAAAGATGAAAAAGATAGGCCTTTTTTTTAGTCTGTAGGTAGTCTCACTCCAACATCCGTCATCACCACCAGGGTAGTATGGGTTAAAATCCTCAAGCAAACATATAAGGACATAAAGGCACTAATAGTGTAATATTGCTTTAATTAAGAAATCCCCAATACTAAAACCCTGTTTCAAATGCACGTACAATTCAATCACTTGTAAAACAGCACATAAAGTATAGAGTGTAATCACCGCTATCCTGTCCCAAGAGGGCGCCTGTGTTGCATTCGTAACGCGGCGGTCTTTTGTTCCGGATTTGCGACAGCTGCCGTGATGTTCGCTCTGTACTTCCTAATTACAGAGACGCTGCGGTATCTGGGCCCTGACCGGTTTCGTCACAGATTGACTTCAACTGAGGGCGTAGATAGTCCAGCGTCAACGTGCGTGGTATAACTTCCCCGTTCGTTGCCTATTGGTTGGAGTGCCGTAATTCGTCCGCCCTGATTGGTGCTTACCAGGGCGGAACTCGAATACACACGTCCTCAGACAAGAGCTATTGGGGAATGTTCCGACAGCACGTACTACTGCACAATATGTTATGTAACGAATGACACAACATGAAGTTACACTTAAATAAACTTAAGAGTTATTAATATAGTACAACAACAAAAAAAATATATAAATCACATCGTAGCAATTTTAAATATATTTTGAACGGAATTTAAATGTCTCAATCGCTGTTTACATAGAGCAAGAGAACCTGCATTCTGATACTCGGTGAAAAAGGAAAATATTTTTGTTACGATTCGTAAAAGGAGAACCGTAGTTGTTCGGTGTTAGCTGCTCAATATAATTCGATAAGACCGATCTGGCAAAACAACGAATCCGTCTTTTACAGTTTGAAAATTACATCTAAACGTTATTTTTAGCCTGTTGTGGTTTTACAACCACTATGTATATGTGCAAATATAATGGCAGTCACATAAGTTCAAACAAGGGGGTTTAGAGAAATTGGGAATTTTAACCCATTAATCCAAACAGTAAAATTAGAGAGTAGTAAATCAATATATAGTAATGCATATATTAAATGCATGTGTATGGGTATTTACAGTCCACACATCTGTAAAACCATAAATAACTAAATAAGGTAATTTTAATTAAAATTAGAATTAAATCTAAATTTTTTAATTTGAAATAAAATTGGACTACTTAGCGGATATAATCTATTTATATATGTATACTTCATTAGTTCCATATAAGTGAAGTTAAATAAATCAATATATAAATAGATAAGAAATATATATATAAATATAAAAAAATATATATATATATAAAAGAAAACTGTATGTAATATATATATATGTAAAAATATAAAAATATAATAATAAAAAAAAAATAGTAAATAAATAAATATAAATATATAGGAGCATCAGGATATAAGAATTTCTGAGGATTGGGCCGAGAAAGGTTGCCAGTAAGGGGTGGTATTCTAGTCAAATGTTAAAAATATAGATAAAATTGCTAAAACAGTTAATAAAAATTGGTTAATAAAAATCAATCATAGAAACTAAATAAAAGCAATATATCAGTAATCACTAATAAAACAATTGATGTCTAGATCTATGTTTAACCCCTTCGGAGATAAAGTATCTACGGAATAAATCCATTGGGTCTCAAGCTTAGATAATTCTCTTACTAAGTTAGAGCCCCTCCAAGGTGGTTTTAGGTGGTCTACTCCCCAAAACTTGAGACCTGCTGGGTTTTGGTCGTGGAATAATTTAAAGTGTAAGGAAACGTTATGATCTTTATACCCGATTTTGATGTTTGCCACATGTTCTGCCACACGTATTTTGAGAGCTCTCTTAGTGCGGCCTATGTATAATAGCTTACAGGGGCATTCTAAAACATACACTACATAGGTAGTGTTACAGGTAATAAAATCTTTAATGGTGAACTCTCTGTTATTAGAGGTAGATATAAATCTTTCAAGTGCTCTGAGAGGTTTATTCACCTCTCTACACGGGCGGCACTTTCTGCAGGCATAAAAGCCATCCTTATCCCAGAACGAAGGGGGTTTATGTGGGACATCTAAAATCTTCTTGACGACCCTGTCTCCATAGTTAGGAGCTTTCCTATAGATAAAAGTGGGTCTTGTTGGTATATAGGTTTTCAGGATCTTGTCAAGGAGAAGTATGTGCCAGTGAGAAAAGAAGATATGTTCCACTTCCTTATATTGTGAGTGGTATCCTGATATGAAACTCCATTCGTAATTGGTCTTATTCGTATTCTTTTGACCTCCAAGAGTGTTATTATTCAGGTAGTCGGTTCTTGGAGTAGCTGCGAGATCTTCAATAATTTTGGTTAGTTGTGTTTCTTTGTAGCCTTTTTCCATAAATTTATTTTTCAATATATCTGCTTGGAGAAGAAAGTCTGTATCCTCGGTGCAGTTCCGTCTGACCCGCATCAATTGGCCTTTAGGTATGTTTTTTAGCCATGCGGGGTGGTGGCCACTTTGTGTTGGGAGGAAACTGTTAGCATCTGTGGGCTTGAAATACACTTTAGTGCCCAATTTATTCCCATTCCTGTATATATGAACATCCAAAAAATGTATACTTTCTTTATTGTATTCACACGTAAGGTTAATGTTATTGGTGTTTTGGTTTAGTTCTTCAAGGAAGTTTTCTAATGATGTTGTTGATCCTGCCCATATAAGAAATAAATCGTCTATATATCGTCGGTACAGTATCAGTTCTTTGCGTTTCTTGTGGAATACTGTTTTATCCTCCCACTCTGCCATAAACAGATTTGCTATGCTTGGAGCAAATTTGGCTCCCATGGCTACTCCCCTTCTTTGGGAGTAGAAACTTCCATCAAACCAAAAATAATTGTGTCCTAAACAAAAATCCAAAGCATTCCGTAGGAACACTTTCTGTGAATGGGAAATATCATCTCTTTTAGATAATGCCCAATTAAGGGCTAGCAAGGCGTCGTCATGCTGTATTATTGTGTATAATGACGAGACGTCTGCGGTTACTAGGAACACTTCTTCTTTTCCAGCCAAATCTATTTCCTGTAATAAAGATAGGAGCTCCTTAGTATCTTTGAGGTAAGCATGTGTTGATGTCACACTGGTTTGGAGATAATAGTCGAGATACTGGCCCAGACGTGATGTAATCGATCCGATTCCATTAACGATGGGTCTTGCTGGTGGAAGGTTGAGGTTTTTATGAATTTTTGGGAGGGTATATATAGTAGGTATCCTACTGCTACTCGGTACCAGATACTTGCTCTCCCGCAAAGATAAAGCTCTGGTTTGATAACCCATTTCCACCAGTTTCTGAAGATTGATTTCGTATTGTGGAGTGGGATCTTTTTCAAGCTTCGAATATGTTACCTCTTCAGATAGCATTTGTGTTAGCTGGTTATGGTAGAAGTCTTTGGTAAGAATAACCACTCCGCCTCCCTTGTCTGCTGGTCTTACTATTATCTCCTTTCTATTTTCTAGAAGTTCTATACCTTCTTTGATATACCGTGGATTCACATTCCTTTTTGGTTTGATGTATTCTAAATCACGTAGTATAAGTCCTTTAAAGACATCCAAAGGCTGATTGGTCCCCAATAGGGGGTTAAACAGTGATTTATTTCGCAAACCACTATCAGTTGGTACTGAGGAACTACTTGTTACAGGGTTTGAATTCTTGTTTAAAAAATATTTCTTCATATTCAGTTTCCTCATATATTTATTAACATCTATAAACACATTAAATTTGTTGATTGGACGGTGTAAACCACATTTGAGCCCCAAATTTAAAATATTGGTCTCTTTATCTGTTAAAACCACATCAGTTAAGTTAAAAATCCCGCCTATTCGTACTCCTTCTCGTATTCCTTTCGACTTCTTTTCTTGAGTCCTTCGTCCGGCCCTACAGCCTCTGTTCCTTCTCTCCTTGGGCCTGGTTGTTGCATCCTTTCTCGTTCCCAATGTGGAGGGTCCCTCCATTGGGGATCTCTCTGTGTCGGTCCCTGTTGTGGTCCCCTGTATTCTATCACCTGTTGTGGATAGGATGGCATTCTTCCTCTCTGGTTGTTCGACCCTCTGCCCCTCTTCTGCCATCCCCTGCCTCTCCCTAAAAAAGAGGACCGGGGTGATTGATATTGTTGTCTGTTCCTATCATCCCATAAAGGATCATATTTATTATATATGGGTACCTGATAGTAATCTTGTGTGGGTGGAGGTCGATATTGAGGATTCGGTGGCCCAGGTCTTCTTGGTTTCCCTCTACCATAGTTATAATCATTTCTGATAGGTGTGGAATGGTTGATGGGGGTCTGTTGTGTACCCAAGATTCTTCTATCCAATATAGGTAATGGTTGACTAGTAGAGGGTAATTGGCTTCCAGTATTGATGTCTTGCTGGGTTTCCATAGTCAAACCATCTGTGTCTCTTGCTTCAGTTGGGTTTGCTTGCTGCCATAGGTATATCGTGTTTAAACGGAAATCTCCTAGGTCTCTATGTAATTTTTTGGTTTTCTTTTTTTGTGTTTCCTTATCCACTTTTTCTAATTTTTTCTTTATACGGGTATTAAAATCAGTAACTTGTTGGCTATCCTTAATAGGATCTAGTTGCTTTTGTAACTCGTTTATCCTTGTTTCTAGTTTGAACATCTTTTTCTTTTTCCTTTTTAAAATAAGTTCTTGTAGTTTAAAACCTACCCCATTAAAAAATTCTAGCCATTCTGACATAGATTCGGGGTCATCTAAACCATCTTGGGGTACTACTTCCCATCTTAAGCTTCTAATAATGATACGCTCCTTTAGATATTGCTCCAAAGTGCATATGTCCCACCAGGTTCTCACTTGTTTTTCTAGTGAGTTCCCGAGGGTGGTCATTACCCCATTATAGTTTAATTGTGCAGCAGTGTGCTCATTGACAGTGAAAATGCTGTTAATATCTATAATCCTATTGCTCAGGAAAAGCAATGCATCCATGGCTGCCAAGAAAAGAAAGAATTTGTATAGAAAGAAAAGGTGCAAATAAACAGGCCCAAAATTTGCACTTCTCGGCGCCTATGTATTGGTATGCAATTCCTGTGGCTCAATAATTTGCCTATTTAGATGGGTAAATAATGGGAAAATAGACAATATACTCAGCTCGGAAATAAATATATCAGAGTAATTAAACTATGGTATAAATTATATAAAAGAGAAGCAGCTGTTTAAATTTATATAAAATGAGAACCTCATAAATATAAAACAGAATAAATAAAATAAATATCATATATAAAAACTTAAATTCGTAAAGTCCATATGATAAAACAGCGCTAAATAAGGATAAATGTCCAAAAACATGTAAAAAGCACTTGAGTGATGACTTTGCAACAGTCAAACTAGTAGTGGTATATCTTCTCTGGATACGATATGTAGTGCACCCTACACCAATCCCAAATCTTCACCACAAGTGAGGCACGCTCCCCCTCTGGGGTACAAACTCACCACAAAGATGAAAAAGATAGGCCTTTTTTTTAGTCTGTAGGTAGTCTCACTCCAACATCCGTCATCACCACCAGGGTAGTATGGGTTAAAATCCTCAAGCAAACATATAAGGACATAAAGGCACTAATAGTGTAATATTGCTTTAATTAAGAAATCCCCAATACTAAAACCCTGTTTCAAATGCACGTACAATTCAATCACTTGTAAAACAGCACATAAAGTATAGAGTGTAATCACCGCTATCCTGTCCCAAGAGGGCGCCTGTGTTGCATTCGTAACGCGGCGGTCTTTTGTTCCGGATTTGCGACAGCTGCCGTGATGTTCGCTCTGTACTTCCTAATTACAGAGACGCTGCGGTATCTGGGCCCTGACCGGTTTCGTCACAGATTGACTTCAACTGAGGGCGTAGATAGTCCAGCGTCAACGTGCGTGGTATAACTTCCCCGTTCGTTGCCTATTGGTTGGAGTGCCGTAATTCGTCCGCCCTGATTGGTGCTTACCAGGGCGGAACTCGAATACACACGTCCTCAGACAAGAGCTATTGGGGAATGTTCCGACAGCACGTACTACTGCACAATATGTTATGTAACGAATGACACAACATGAAGTTACACTTAAATAAACTTAAGAGTTATTAATATAGTACAACAACAAAAAATATATATAAATCACATCGTAGCAATTTTAAATATATTTTGAACGGAATTTAAATGTCTCAATCGCTGTTTACATAGAGCAAGAGAACCTGCATTCTGATACTCGGTGAAAAAGGAAAATATTTTTGTTACGATTCGTAAAAGGAGAACCGTAGTTGTTCGGTGTTAGCTGCTCAATATAATTCGATAAGACCGATCTGGCAAAACAACGAATCCGTCTTTTACAGTTTGAAAATTACATCTAAACGTTATTTTTAGCCTGTTGTGGTTTTACAACCACTATGTATATGTGCAAATATAATGGCAGTCACATAAGTTCAAACAAGGGGGTTTAGAGAAATTGGGAATTTTAACCCATTAATCCAAACAGTAAAATTAGAGAGTAGTAAATCAATATATAGTAATGCATATATTAAATGCATGTGTATGGGTATTTACAGTCCACACATCTGTAAAACCATAAATAACTAAATAAGGTAATTTTAATTAAAATTAGAATTAAATCTAAATTTTTTAATTTGAAATAAAATTGGACTACTTAGCGGATATAATCTATTTATATATGTATACTTCATTAGTTCCATATAAGTGAAGTTAAATAAATCAATATATAAATAGATAAGAAATATATATATAAATATAAAAAAATATATATATATAAAAGAAAACTGTATGTAATATATATATATGTAAAAATATAAAAATATAATAATAAAAAAAAAATAGTAAATAAATAAATATAAATATATAGGAGCATCAGGATATAAGAATTTCTGAGGATTGGGCCGAGAAAGGTTGCCAGTAAGGGGTGGTATTCTAGTCAAATGTTAAAAATATAGATAAAATTGCTAAAACAGTTAATAAAAATTGGTTAATAAAAATCAATCATAGAAACTAAATAAAAGCAATATATCAGTAATCACTAATAAAACAATTGATGTCTAGATCTATGTTTAACCCCTTCGGAGATAAAGTATCTACGGAATAAATCCATTGGGTCTCAAGCTTAGATAATTCTCTTACTAAGTTAGAGCCCTTCCAAGGTTGTTTTAGGTGGTCTACTCCCCAAAACTTGAGACCTGCTGGGTTTTGGTCGTGGAATAATTTAAAGTGTAAGGAAACGTTATGATCTTTATACCCGATTTTGATGTTTGCCACATGTTCTGCCACACGTATTTTGAGAGCTCTCTTAGTGCGGCCTATGTATAATAGCTTACAGGGGCATTCTAAAACATACACTACATAGGTAGTGTTACAGGTAATAAAATCTTTAATGGTGAACTCTCTGTTATTAGAGGTAGATATAAATCTTTCAAGTGCTCTGAGAGGTTTATTCACCTCTCTACACGGGCGGCACTTTCTGCAGGCATAAAAGCCATCCTTATCCCAGAACGAAGGGGGTTTATGTGGGACATCTAAAATCTTCTTGACGACCCTGTCTCCATAGTTAGGAGCTTTCCTATAGATAAAAGTGGGTCTTGTTGGTATATAGGTTTTCAGGATCTTGTCAAGGAGAAGTATGTGCCAGTGAGAAAAGAAGATATGTTCCACTTCCTTATATTGTGAGTGGTATCCTGATATGAAACTCCATTCGTAATTGGTCTTATTCGTATTCTTTTGACCTCCAAGAGTGTTATTATTCAGGTAGTCGGTTCTTGGAGTAGCTGCGAGATCTTCAATAATTTTGGTTAGTTGTGTTTCTTTGTAGCCTTTTTCCATAAATTTATTTTTCAATATATCTGCTTGGAGAAGAAAGTCTGTATCCTCGGTGCAGTTCCGTCTGACCCGCATCAATTGGCCTTTAGGTATGTTTTTTAGCCATGCGGGGTGGTGGCCACTTTGTGTTGGGAGGAAACTGTTAGCATCTGTGGGCTTGAAATACACTTTAGTGCCCAATTTATTCCCATTCCTGTATATATGAACATCCAAAAAATGTATACTTTCTTTATTGTATTCACACGTAAGGTTAATGTTATTGGTGTTTTGGTTTAGTTCTTCAAGGAAGTTTTCTAATGATGTTGTTGATCCTGCCCATATAAGAAATAAATCGTCTATATATCGTCGGTACAGTATCAGTTCTTTGCGTTTCTTGTGGAATACTGTTTTATCCTCCCACTCTGCCATAAACAGATTTGCTATGCTTGGAGCAAATTTGGCTCCCATGGCTACTCCCCTTCTTTGGGAGTAGAAACTTCCATCAAACCAAAAATAATTGTGTCCTAAACAAAAATCCAAAGCATTCCGTAGGAACACTTTCTGTGAATGGGAAATATCATCTCTTTTAGATAATGCCCAATTAAGGGCTAGCAAGGCGTCGTCATGCTGTATTATTGTGTATAATGACGAGACGTCTGCGGTTACTAGGAACACTTCTTCTTTTCCAGCCAAATCTATTTCCTGTAATAAAGATAGGAGCTCCTTAGTATCTTTGAGGTAAGCATGTGTTGATGTCACACTGGTTTGGAGATAATAGTCGAGATACTGGCCCAGACGTGATGTAATCGATCCGATTCCATTAACGATGGGTCTTGCTGGTGGAAGGTTGAGGTTTTTATGAATTTTTGGGAGGGTATATATAGTAGGTATCCTACTGCTACTCGGTACCAGATACTTGCTCTCCCGCAAAGATAAAGCTCTGGTTTGATAACCCATTTCCACCAGTTTCTGAAGATTGATTTCGTATTGTGGAGTGGGATCTTTTTCAAGCTTCGAATATGTTACCTCTTCAGATAGCATTTGTGTTAGCTGGTTATGGTAGAAGTCTTTGGTAAGAATAACCACTCCGCCTCCCTTGTCTGCTGGTCTTACTATTATCTCCTTTCTATTTTCTAGAAGTTCTATACCTTCTTTGATATACCGTGGATTCACATTCCTTTTTGGTTTGATGTATTCTAAATCACGTAGTATAAGTCCTTTAAAGACATCCAAAGGCTGATTGGTCCCCAATAGGGGGTTAAACAGTGATTTATTTCGCAAACCACTATCAGTTGGTACTGAGGAACTACTTGTTACAGGGTTTGAATTCTTGTTTAAAAAATATTTCTTCATATTCAGTTTCCTCATATATTTATTAACATCTATAAACACATTAAATTTGTTGATTGGACGGTGTAAACCACATTTGAGCCCCAAATTTAAAATATTGGTCTCTTTATCTGTTAAAACCACATCAGTTAAGTTAAAAATCCCGCCTATTCGTACTCCTTCTCGTATTCCTTTCGACTTCTTTTCTTGAGTCCTTCGTCCGGCCCTACAGCCTCTGTTCCTTCTCTCCTTGGGCCTGGTTGTTGCATCCTTTCTCGTTCCCAATGTGGAGGGTCCCTCCATTGGGGATCTCTCTGTGTCGGTCCCTGTTGTGGTCCCCTGTAATTTTACTGTTTGGATTAATGGGTTAAAATTCCCAATTTCTCTAAACCCCCTTGTTTGAACTTATGTGACTGCCATTATATTTGCACATATACATAGTGGTTGTAAAACCACAACAGGCTAAAAATAACGTTTAGATGTAATTTTCAAACTGTAAAAGACGGATTCGTTGTTTTGCCAGATCGGTCTTATCGAATTATATTGAGCAGCTAACACCGAACAACTACGGTTCTCCTTTTACGAATCGTAACAAAAATATTTTCCTTTTTCACCGAGTATCAGAATGCAGGTTCTCTTGCTCTATGTAAACAGCGATTGAGACATTTAAATTCCGTTCAAAATATATTTAAAATTGCTACGATGTGATTTATATATATTTTTTGTTGTTGTACTATATTAATAACTCTTAAGTTTATTTAAGTGTAACTTCATGTTGTGTCATTCGTTACATAACATATTGTGCAGTAGTACGTGCTGTCGGAACATTCCCCAATAGCTCTTGTCTGAGGACGTGTGTATTCGAGTTCCGCCCTGGTAAGCACCAATCAGGGCGGACGAATTACGGCACTCCAACCAATAGGCAACGAACGGGGAAGTTATACCACGCACGTTGACGCTGGACTATCTACGCCCTCAGTTGAAGTCAATCTGTGACGAAACCGGTCAGGGCCCAGATACCGCAGCGTCTCTGTAATTAGGAAGTACAGAGCGAACATCACGGCAGCTGTCGCAAATCCGGAACAAAAGACCGCCGCGTTACGAATGCAACACAGGCGCCCTCTTGGGACAGGATAGCGGTGATTACACTCTATACTTTATGTGCTGTTTTACAAGTGATTGAATTGTACGTGCATTTGAAACAGGGTTTTAGTATTGGGGATTTCTTAATTAAAGCAATATTACACTATTAGTGCCTTTATGTCCTTATATGTTTGCTTGAGGATTTTAACCCATACTACCCTGGTGGTGATGACGGATGTTGGAGTGAGACTACCTACAGACTAAAAAAAAGGCCTATCTTTTTCATCTTTGTGGTGAGTTTGTACCCCAGAGGGGGAGCGTGCCTCACTTGTGGTGAAGATTTGGGATTGGTGTAGGGTGCACTACATATCGTATCCAGAGAAGATATACCACTACTAGTTTGACTGTTGCAAAGTCATCACTCAAGTGCTTTTTACATGTTTTTGGACATTTATCCTTATTTAGCGCTGTTTTATCATATGGACTTTACGAATTTAAGTTTTTATATATGATATTTATTTTATTTATTCTGTTTTATATTTATGAGGTTCTCATTTTATATAAATTTAAACAGCTGCTTCTCTTTTATATAATTTATACCATAGTTTAATTACTCTGATATATTTATTTCCGAGCTGAGTATATTGTCTATTTTCCCATTATTTACCCATCTAAATAGGCAAATTATTGAGCCACAGGAATTGCATACCAATACATAGGCGCCGAGAAGTGCAAATTTTGGGCCTGTTTATTTGCACCTTTTCTTTCTATACAAATTCTTTCTTTTCTTGGCAGCCATGGATGCATTGCTTTTCCTGAGCAATAGGATTATAGATATTAACAGCATTTTCACTGTCAATGAGCACACTGCTGCACAATTAAACTATAATGGGGTAATGACCGCCCTCGGGAACTCACTAGAAAAACAAGTGAGAACCTGGTGGGACATATGCACTTTGGAGCAATATCTAAAGGAGCGTATCATTATTAGAAGCTTAAGATGGGAAGTAGTACCCCAAGATGGTTTAGATGACCCCGAATCTATGTCAGAATGGCTAGAATTTTTTAATGGGGTAGGTTTTAAACTACAAGAACTTATTTTAAAAAGGAAAAAGAAAAAGATGTTCAAACTAGAAACAAGGATAAACGAGTTACAAAAGCAACTAGATCCTATTAAGGATAGCCAACAAGTTACTGATTTTAATACCCGTATAAAGAAAAAATTAGAAAAAGTGGATAAGGAAACACAAAAAAAGAAAACCAAAAAATTCCATAGAGACCTAGGAGATTTCCGTTTAAACACGATATACCTATGGCAGCAAGCAAACCCAACTGAAGCAAGAGACACAGATGGTTTGACTATGGAAACCCAGCAAGACATCAATACTGGAAGCCAATTACCCTCTACTAGTCAACCATTACCTATATTGGATAGAAGAATCTTGGGTACACAACAGACCCCCATCAACCATTCCACACCTATCAGAAATGATTATAACTATGGTAGAGGGAAACCAAGAAGACCTGGGCCACCGAATCCTCAATATCGACCTCCACCCACACAAGATTACTATCAGGTACCCATATATAATAAATATGATCCTTTATGGGATGATAGGAACAGACAACAATATCAATCACCCCGGTCCTCTTTTTTAGGGAGAGGCAGGGGATGGCAGAAGAGGGGCAGAGGGTCGAACAACCAGAGAGGAAGAATGCCATCCTATCCACAACAGGTGATAGAATACAGGGGACCACAACAGGGACCGACACAGAGAGATCCCCAATGGAGGGACCCTCCACATTGGGAACGAGAAAGGATGCAACAACCAGGCCCAAGGAGAGAAGGAACAGAGGCTGTAGGGCCGGACGAAGGACTCAAGAAAAGAAGTCGAAAGGAATACGAGAAGGAGTACGAATAGGCGGGATTTTTAACTTAACTGATGTGGTTTTAACAGATAAAGAGACCAATATTTTAAATTTGGGGCTCAAATGTGGTTTACACCGTCCAATCAACAAATTTAATGTGTTTATAGATGTTAATAAATATATGAGGAAACTGAATATGAAGAAATATTTTTTAAACAAGAATTCAAACCCTGTAACAAGTAGTTCCTCAGTACCAACTGATAGTGGTTTGCGAAATAAATCACTGTTTAACCCCCTATTGGGGACCAATCAGCCTTTGGATGTCTTTAAAGGACTTATACTACGTGATTTAGAATACATCAAACCAAAAAGGAATGTGAATCCACGGTATATCAAAGAAGGTATAGAACTTCTAGAAAATAGAAAGGAGATAATAGTAAGACCAGCAGACAAGGGAGGCGGAGTGGTTATTCTTACCAAAGACTTCTACCATAACCAGCTAACACAAATGCTATCTGAAGAGGTAACATATTCGAAGCTTGAAAAAGATCCCACTCCACAATACGAAATCAATCTTCAGAAACTGGTGGAAATGGGTTATCAAACCAGAGCTTTATCTTTGCGGGAGAGCAAGTATCTGGTACCGAGTAGCAGTAGGATACCTACTATATATACCCTCCCAAAAATTCATAAAAACCTCAACCTTCCACCAGCAAGACCCATCGTTAATGGAATCGGATCGATTACATCACGTCTGGGCCAGTATCTCGACTATTATCTCCAAACCAGTGTGACATCAACACATGCTTACCTCAAAGATACTAAGGAGCTCCTATCTTTATTACAGGAAATAGATTTGGCTGGAAAAGAAGAAGTGTTCCTAGTAACCGCAGACGTCTCGTCATTATACACAATAATACAGCATGACGACGCCTTGCTAGCCCTTAATTGGGCATTATCTAAAAGAGATGATATTTCCCATTCACAGAAAGTGTTCCTACGGAATGCTTTGGATTTTTGTTTAGGACACAATTATTTTTGGTTTGATGGAAGTTTCTACTCCCAAAGAAGGGGAGTAGCCATGGGAGCCAAATTTGCTCCAAGCATAGCAAATCTGTTTATGGCAGAGTGGGAGGATAAAACAGTATTCCACAAGAAACACAAAGAACTGATACTGTACCGACGATATATAGACAATTTATTTCTTATATGGGCAGGATCAACAACATCATTAGAAAACTTCCTTGAAGAACTAAACCAAAACACCAATAACATTAACCTTACGTGTGAATACAATAAAGAAAGTATACATTTTTTGGATGTTCATATATACAGGAATGGGAATAAATTGGGCACTAAAGTGTATTTCAAGCCCACAGATGCTAACAGTTTCCTCCCAACACAAAGTGGCCACCACCCCGCATGGCTAAAAAACATACCTAAAGGCCAATTGATGCGGGTCAGACGGAACTGCACCGAGGATACAGACTTTCTTCTCCAAGCAGATATATTGAAAAATAAATTTATGGAAAAAGGCTACAAAGAAACACAACTAACCAAAATTATTGAAGATCTCGCAGCTACTCCAAGAACCGACTACCTGAATAATAACACTCTTGGAGGTCAAAAGAATACGAATAAGACCAATTACGAATGGAGTTTCATATCAGGATACCACTCACAATATAAGGAAGTGGAACATATCTTCTTTTCTCACTGGCACATACTTCTCCTTGACAAGATCCTGAAAACCTATATACCAACAAGACCCACTTTTATCTATAGGAAAGCTCCTAACTATGGAGACAGGGTCGTCAAGAAGATTTTAGATGTCCCACATAAACCCCCTTCGTTCTGGGATAAGGATGGCTTTTATGCCTGCAGAAAGTGCCGCCCGTGTAGAGAGGTGAATAAACCTCTCAGAGCACTTGAAAGATTTATATCTACCTCTAATAACAGAGAGTTCACCATTAAAGATTTTATTACCTGTAACACTACCTATGTAGTGTATGTTTTAGAATGCCCCTGTAAGCTATTATACATAGGCCGCACTAAGAGAGCTCTCAAAATACGTGTGGCAGAACATGTGGCAAACATCAAAATCGGGTATAAAGATCATAATGTTTCCTTACACTTTAAATTATTCCACGACCAAAACCCAGCAGGTCTCAAGTTTTGGGGAGTAGACCACCTAAAACCACCTTGGAGGGGCTCTAACTTAGTAAGAGAATTATCTAAGCTTGAGACCCAATGGATTTATTCCGTAGATACTTTATCTCCGAAGGGGTTAAACATAGATCTAGACATCAATTGTTTTATTAGTGATTACTGATATATTGCTTTTATTTAGTTTCTATGATTGATTTTTATTAACCAATTTTTATTAACTGTTTTAGCAATTTTATCTATATTTTTAACATTTGACTAGAATACCACCCCTTACTGGCAACCTTTCTCGGCCCAATCCTCAGAAATTCTTATATCCTGATGCTCCTATATATTTATATTTATTTATTTACTATTTTTTTTTTATTATTATATTTTTATATTTTTACATATATATATATTACATACAGTTTTCTTTTATATATATATATTTTTTATATTTATATATATATTTCTTATCTATTTATATATTGATTTATTTAACTTCACTTATATGGAACTAATGAAGTATACATATATAAATAGATTATATCCGCTAAGTAGTCCAATTTTATTTCAAATTAAAAAATTTAGATTTAATTCTAATTTTAATTAAAATTACCTTATTTAGTTATTTATGGTTTTACAGATGTGTGGACTGTAAATACCCATACACATGCATTTAATATATGCATTACTATATATTGATTTACTACTCTCTAATTTTACTGTTTGGATTAATGGGTTAAAATTCCCAATTTCTCTAAACCCCCTTGTTTGAACTTATGTGACTGCCATTATATTTGCACATATACATAGTGGTTGTAAAACCACAACAGGCTAAAAATAACGTTTAGATGTAATTTTCAAACTGTAAAAGACGGATTCGTTGTTTTGCCAGATCGGTCTTATCGAATTATATTGAGCAGCTAACACCGAACAACTACGGTTCTCCTTTTACGAATCGTAACAAAAATATTTTCCTTTTTCACCGAGTATCAGAATGCAGGTTCTCTTGCTCTATGTAAACAGCGATTGAGACATTTAAATTCCGTTCAAAATATATTTAAAATTGCTACGATGTGATTTATATATTTTTTTTGTTGTTGTACTATATTAATAACTCTTAAGTTTATTTAAGTGTAACTTCATGTTGTGTCATTCGTTACATAACATATTGTGCAGTAGTACGTGCTGTCGGAACATTCCCCAATAGCTCTTGTCTGAGGACGTGTGTATTCGAGTTCCGCCCTGGTAAGCACCAATCAGGGCGGACGAATTACGGCACTCCAACCAATAGGCAACGAGCGGGGAAGTTATACCACGCACGTTGACGCTGGACTATCTACGCCCTCAGTTGAAGTCAATCTGTGACGAAACCGGTCAGGGCCCAGATACCGCAGCGTCTCTGTAATTAGGAAGTACAGAGCGAACATCACGGCAGCTGTCGCAAATCCGGAACAAAAGACCGCCGCGTTACGAATGCAACACAGGCGCCCTCTTGGGACAGGATAGCGGTGATTACACTCTATACTTTATGTGCTGTTTTACAAGTGATTGAATTGTACGTGCATTTGAAACAGGGTTTTAGTATTGGGGATTTCTTAATTAAAGCAATATTACACTATTAGTGCCTTTATGTCCTTATATGTTTGCTTGAGGATTTTAACCCATACTACCCTGGTGGTGATGACGGATGTTGGAGTGAGACTACCTACAGACTAAAAAAAAGGCCTATCTTTTTCATCTTTGTGGTGAGTTTGTACCCCAGAGGGGGAGCGTGCCTCACTTGTGGTGAAGATTTGGGATTGGTGTAGGGTGCACTACATATCGTATCCAGAGAAGATATACCACTACTAGTTTGACTGTTGCAAAGTCATCACTCAAGTGCTTTTTACATGTTTTTGGACATTTATCCTTATTTAGCGCTGTTTTATCATATGGACTTTACGAATTTAAGTTTTTATATATGATATTTATTTTATATACACAGGATCACCTGTGTGTGACACCCTCAAACTTTGGGGCTTTTGGCCCACACTTGTACTACTGCGTTCAGATGTTTTATCAGCTGCTGAGCATTCTCTCCCTTAACATTACCATGCATATCCTATCTTTTTATAAAAATTGTCCTTTGGATTTGATCACAAAAACTAATTGGTTACCAAATTTGCTACCCCAAATAAAATGAAATAAATGGGTGTTCACACTGGATGAACCAAAAACATCGTTTTATGAACTGTACGGAGAAAGAGGTTTACTGTGCAAACGAACCAGAAAGATGGTATCTTTCACTGTACTATATCAAAGACAAAAATACACAACATAATACAAGTAATAATCTCTAGCAGGGAAAATATCAAAAATATACTTACTTTTTCTTAAAACTTTCTTGATTCGTTTGTATTGGTCGGGCTCCCGCAACTTCAGATCAGACCATCGTTTTCTGAGCTGTTCCTTCGTTCTGCACACCCCGAATTTTTGGTGAAGACTTTTGACCACTTTGCCCATAATTTTTGTCTTGACCAGATTAGGCCTTTAATACGGCCCATGCTTGGCATCATAATCCTCCCTCTTCAAGATGGCGACCATCTCCACCATTTCCTCGAATGACATGTTGGATGCCTTATATCTCCTGGATCGGGATTTGGGCTCCTCAGGAATTTCATCCTCTGTAGAGGTAATCTCAGCCACCTGTGTCTCCGCCATGTTGCTAAGCACTACGACGAGCGAGAAGGGGCGGGGAAAGTACAATATCGAATGTCAGGGGCGGGGAAAGCGTGCGGAGTTTCACGCATGCGCAGTGTATATCAAGTGAAGATCCATGTGTCGAAAAAACTTTCATTTGGCGGGAGAGGGAGTTCGCAACGAACGTGTTGACCAAGGTACATAACATTTTAAGGATTTTGGTTTCCTCAGAGGAGGAGATTTGGGGCTTTTATATCTGTCCAAAATGCGGATTTGATGAATGTTGCCTGAAACAAATGTATTTTCTGGGTTCTTGATTTTACAGAGAGAATGAATACATTCAAAAACCCTGAGTTCATGGGGGAGTTCATTGATAAATGGAAGGAACTCCCTATCCTGTGGCAGACCAAAAGTGGGTCCAATAAAAACAAAATGGCCAGGACAGCAGCACTGGAGAGCCTGCTTGCATTTGTCCAAACCCAGATACCCACAACAACTCTCCAAGATGTGAAAACCAAAATTGGTACCATCAGGGGGACATACAGGACACAGAGGAATATGGCCCTGAAGTCCCAGAGGTCAGGTGCTGCAGCAGATAAGTTTTATAAACCCACTCTGTGGTACTACAGCAAGCTATCTTTTCTGGATGACCAGCTGGAAGTGCGGGAATCTCTGTCCACCCTTCCCCCCAGAGGTCAATCCAGCCTTCCTTGTAGTCAAACCTCCAGCCTTCCTTGCAGCCAGCCCTCCAGCCTTCCTGGCAACCCTGCTCTGGCTTCCTCTGAGGATCAAGATGAGGTCCTTGAGGAGGCAGATTTGGATATATGGAGCCAGTAAAGTATTGATATCTCCATTTATATGTTACAAAAGTGAGCAATTTAAATTGATGTTAGTATTGTTAGGTATTTAATGTTCGAAAATAAAAGGATTTAAAGAGCAAGATACAGTAGTAGTCAAATTTGATGTGGACAAGGCAACAATATCAGGAGGCGGAATCTCTGCAACTTTTCGAAATTTTCACATTCAATTCAAAAATGTCTTGAGGTGAACAATGTGTGTGATTGATGGTGGCAAAAAATAAATAAAGTCCCTTTCTTTTTTTACAGCCAGAGCAGAGCCAGGAAGAGGGTGATGTTGGGGACCAGGAGGAGGCAGAGCCAAGTGGCACCCAGGAGGAGGCTGGGCCCAGTGGCACCCAGGAGGAGGCTGGGCCCAGCACAAGAGCCCAGATGCCTCCCCATATAATGAAACCACGAGGGCCAAGGAGAGGTAGGCAGGTGGAGGAGGAAACAAGAGCCTTCATCAAAGAGGCTACTGCGGCCCTCAGAGAGGCACCCTCTGCTGAGGAGGGCTTTGCCGCAGTCCTGGCCCATAAGCTAGGCCAAATGGACCTGCGGCAAAAGCTCTATAGTGAGACCCTTCTGCTGAAGGTGATTAACAAGGGATTGCTCGATGAACTCACCAAATTCACCGACATCACGGAGGTTGTCCCTACTCCTCCACCTCCTCCTCCTCCTCCTACTACTCCTCCCGCCACAACCTCTCCTCCTGATCCCCAGCCTCCGAGGAAGAAACCAACCAAGGCTGCAGAGAAGGCTGCAGAGAAGGCTGGAGAAAAGGCTACAAGGAAGAGGAAAAAATAATGCCTGCTGTAGTACCACAGACTGGGGACATATATGACTTAGCTGCTGCGGTTCCTGACCTCTGGGAGTTCAAGCCAAGATTGGGCTCCTTTTTGATTTCTTTCCATCAATAGTTTGGTTTTCACATCTTGGATGGTTGTTGTGGGGTCCAAGGGATGCACAAATGCAAGCAGGCTCTCCAGTGCTGCCATCCCCTTTAATTTGTTATGTTCCTAAATAAAGGATTTTTTTTTTGGCTTAAAATACTTGACTATGTGATTTGTAGTTCAAAAGAGACTTTGCTAGGGAGTAGGCAGGGACATTTCAAATAATATTATTGTTATTAACAAGGGACACAAACCTCCTTGAGGCAAAATGAGACAAATTTTGAAGGTTGGTGTGGTAACTTTACACAAGAATAATTTAAGCAAAAAAAAAAAAAAAAAGGTCCCAAAAAATTAATAAGCTAACTTAATTACTAAAATAAACTGCAAAAACAAAACAAAAAATATATTGGATCTTTACATTTATTCAGGAATTTATGAGGGAGATGTGGCTTGAAAATAATATTTTTCTATCATTAAATCAATTAGGCCCCATGCACACAGGGCGTTTTTACAGCCGCGTTTTTTACAGCTTAAAAACGCCTGTCCATGTTTTGTAAACATTTTTTGACCTTTTAAAAAAAAAAATCCTGGAGCTCAAAAACGCAAATGGCTGCGTTTTTGCGCGTTTTCGCTGCGTTTTTGCGCGTTAATGTGCGTTGGCCGTTTTTGCAGCTCAAACCTGGAGCTCCAGAACGCACTGGAATTGGTTTTTTTTTGCAGCTGGAAAACGCCTATGCCACTTGGAGCTCATAAAAGCTCTATGTGTGCATGACACAATAGAATAACATGGATGGGCGTTTTGCAGCTGTAAAAAAAAATGTCTAACGCTGCTGTTAGCAGCTGCAAAAACGCCCTGTGTGCATGGGGCCTTAGGAATTACTTTAGAAACAAGTTTGGCATAACTCTCAATGTCATTATCAAAAGAAGGTAATTGTTTAAGCATTCTCAAAAGACGAACGGAATGCGCAGCATTAAAACTATGCTATTAATTCAACCGTGACGAATGTGCCATATCTATTTCCAACGCTAGCTTTACCAAAACGAGCGCTCCCGTCTCATACTTGATTCTGAGCATGCAAGTTTTTTTTCACGTCTTTTAAAGCATACACACTATCGTTTTTCACGTCGTTTAAAAAAAACGACATGAAAAACGACGTGGAAAAAGAGAGCGTGTTCGAAATTTTTAATGGCCGTTTTTCACGTCGTTAAAAATGCTTTGGAGCATATACACGATCATTTTTAATGGCCATTTTTTAAAATAGCATTTTTAACGGCATGAAAAACGATCGTGTGTATGGGGCATTAGGGTGGGCTTCCACTTTGATTCCTAAAATATTCACATTACAATTATCAGCATTAACATTTTGGAGTTCAGAAAATTCTGGATATGCGTTGGCCTCTTTAAGGCCCCTTTCACACGGGGGCGGGAGCGGCGTCGGCGGTAAAGCGCCGCTATTTTTAGCGGCGCTTTACCGCTAATTTCGCGGCACTATTCGGCCGCAGCGGGGTGGTTTTACCCCCCGGTAGCGGCTGGAAAATAATTCAAGACCACCGCAAAGCGCCTCTGCAGAGGCACTTTGCCAGCAGTATAGCCGCGGTGCCCCATTGCTTTCAATGGGCAGGAGCGGTAAACACACCGCTCCTTCACCGCTCCAAAGATGCGGCTAGCAGGACTTTTTTTTCCTGTCCTGCTAGCGCACCGCTCCAGTGTGAAAGCCCTCGGGATTTCACACTGGAGAAACAGCAGTCGCTGTTTCAGGTCAGTTTGCAGGCGCTATTTTTAGCGCAATAGCGCCTGCAAACCGCCCCAGTGTGAAAGGGGTCTAATATAAAGGGATCATTTAAAGATAACTTCTGTCCAAATCATTATATGATGGGCATAAATCATCATCGCAAAATTGACATTGCTGGGAAATCAGTAAATTGTTTCCAAAGCGTAAACTTTTATGGAGCTGCTAAGGCGACATTTGATTGAAAAAAACATATCTACTTTTTTTCCTCAAATTAAAGTGGCTGTAAAGGCACAAGGTTTTTTACCTTCATGCATTCTATGCATGAAGGTAAAAATTCTTCTGTGAGCAGCAGCCCCCCAGCACCCCTAATACTTACCTGAACCCCCTCTCATTTTAGCAATGTCCACGAGAGTCTTGGCTCTCCGAGGACTTGCACTCTTGATTGGCTTTTGGCAGCAGGGGTGCCATTGGCTCCCGCTGCTGTCAATCACAGCTAGTGAACCAATCAGGAGACGGAGGGTGGCGGGGCCAGGCCGCAGCTCTGTGTGTGAATGGACACACAGAGCAGCGGCTCAGGAGCGCACCTACTTGGGTGCCCCCATTGCTGCTTGCTGTGGGGGCACCTGGCAGGAGGGACAGGCCAGGAGCTGGGCTGCTCTGTGCAAAACCACTGCACAGAGAAGGTAAGTATAACATGTTTGTTATTTAAAAAAAAAAAAAACAAGACATTACAATCACTTTTGATTTTTCTAGTTCGGGTCCCATAGACTAATAGGGTTTGTGGTTTGGGCCTGAACTTTTTACGTGTTTGGGAGTTCTAGTGCAAACCAAATGTGGGGGATGCTTGGCCCAATTCTAATGCCTCGTACACACGACCGGTTTTCCCGGCAGGAAAAAATCTGACGCTTTTCCCGACAGGATCCTCTCAAGCCTGCCTTGCATACACAGTCACACAAGACCGCTGAACTTTTGAATGCCAAGAACGCGGTGACGTCAAAGACTTTGACGAGCCGACAAGATTACGTTCTATGCTTCCGCGCATGCGTCAAATTGTTTACGAGCATGCATGTTTTTTTTCCCCGTCGGGAAAGCATACAGACGACCGGTTTTCTCGGCAGGATTTTTTCCTGACGAGAAAATAGAAAAGTTCTCTTTTTTTTCCCCGCAGTTTTCCTGTCGGGAAAACTACAATGGAGCATAAACACGGCCGGTTTTCCTGGCGAAAAGCTGTCATGGCAGTTTTCCTGCTGGGAAAAATGGTTGTGTGTACGAGGCATAAGAAAGACATTTTAGACATCCTTGTGGAAGGTTTGGGGGAGGCTGTTTTCTGTGCCAGCATGACTGTGGAGTTTGTGTGGAGGAAATTGAGTGGTGTTTACAGAGTCCCTAACTCAGCCATTGGGATGAACTGGAATGCCAATGTCTATTGGTACTATGTACCTGGGGGGTAGTCATCCATTGATATTAAAAACTGAGCTTTCTAAAAAAAAAAGTTAATGAAATATGTAATCTTGTATAGTGGCCAATAAGGTCCTAGTGAACTACTTACCTGGCTGTGATGTTTGTGGAATTGGGACAGTTGAAATTCTCCAATGTGTACTTTGCATTGTTGCTGTTGTTTTACTGGTCTCCACACTTGGTGTAATCTTCGTTGGTGGCCCAGTGCTGGAGGCTGAGGAAAAAAGATTTTAAAAAGGAACCAATTTGCTTAACTGACAATACAAAGAATAGTACACAAAGGCTTTCTATTATTTTACATTAGTGCTTGATAGACATGTTCGAAATTCCGAATTTCCGAAATCCGAAAATCAGAATATTCGGAAATTGAAAAATTCGGAAATTCAAAATTTCAGAAAACCGAAAATTCGGAAATGGAAAAATTCGGAAATTGAAAAATTTGTGAAAAACTAATTAGAAACTAAACAAATTGCACATGTCTAGTGCTTAAAAAGGATTTTAGTGCAAAAAATCACATACTGGAATCTTTTTTTTTTTCTTGGGTTATTGAAAAAACTGTTTAAATAATTGAAACTGTGGCTTATAATAGAAGCAGTTAGCATTATTTTATAGTGAGTCTGTATGCAGTCTATACACACTAAAGTATCTGCATTTTCTGAAGTAGAAAAAAACACTTTAACCACTTCTGCTCCTGAAGATTTTACCCCCATCATGTCCAGACCATTTTTTGCTATTTAGTACTGCACTATTTTAATTGGCAATTGCATGGTCATACAAGGCTGTACCCCAAGAAAATGTATACATTTTTTTTGCAGAGCTCTCTTTTGGTGGTATTTGATCACCACTGTTTTTTTGCGATATAAATGAAAATAAAAAACATAAAAAAATATTTTTTAATTTCTGCTATAAACATATCCAATAAAACATTTTAAAAATCAAATTTCTTCATACATTTTGGCCAAAATGTATTCTGCTACATGTCTTTGATAAAAAACAATCTCAGTAAGTGTATATTGATTGGTTTGTGTGAAAGTTTTTGCACCTACAAACTATGGAACATATACTGGAATTTTTATTTTTGTTATTTTTCTATACTATTAATGGCGGTGATCAGTGACTTATAATGGGACTGCCATAGTGCGATGGGAAATCTGACAATAACTGACACTGGGGGGAACTGACTAACTGCCAATGACATCACCAGTGACATTATTACAGTGATCAGTGATAATATTAAAAAAGGTCACTATACTAATGACACTGGCTGGGAATAGGTTAACATCTAGGGTGAACAAGGGGTTAAATGTGTGCAAAGTATGCTGCTTTTGCTAATAGTTCTCTAAGTTTCTCATGGAGATCGTTCTCTCTCTATATGGAGCTCTGTGTTTATTGTCAACACAGAGCTTTGGGTGCGGGTGCCAGCCAGGGGGGGGGGGGGGGGGTTGGACATGCAAGCACCCTAAACCCGAAAGTAGGCAGTAATGTATGGGTATGTCGATTTGCCTACACCGTCCGCATGTCCGCAATACATTTTGTACAGCTGGTCAGGAAGTAGGTAAACCAAGCCCTTATTTATCTCTGTAGCTATAGGCATTGTGGAAGTCCTCTAATCTGAGCAAAAAATAGATTTTAGAAACTGACCAAAAACAGATTTTAGAATCTTTCTTGTGATCTTTGAACTTCTTTACAGTACAAGCAACCAGAAAGATTAGGGATGGCTTATTTAAAAGCTCTTTAAGATTATGCAAATATTTCAATGTTTATAGCCTGGGCACATTTTCACTTCAAGAATGAAATTTCAGTGACTGGTTTTGATACACAGATGGGGGAATTTATCAGGTAACTAAGTGACAAAATTAAATAAAAATCTGGCTGCCTCTCATTTAGCAAAGCCTATGGAAATGTTTTTTTGTACATATGTATATATGTAACCCTGACTCCTGGATTCCTGTACAGCCAACCGTGACAGGTTGCACTCTCTCACTGATCCTTTCTCAGTCACAGCCAGCGACACTACCTAACACATCTGAGTGGTAAGTGCTAGGCCCAATGTGTTGCTATAGCCTGGGTGATTATTTATAGCTTAGATATGTGAATAGTTCGATTTTAGCTACATGTGATGTGTTTGGACTATAAGGCTCCCCCTATTGATAGCAAATTAACCTGTTGGACTGGTTTATGAGTTCAGCACAGGAAGTGCGGCTACAGGATATGATGTAGCAGGAAATAGGGGGAGGGAAATAGGACTCTGAACAAGCCATGTGCTTGAGGACCAAAGAAACAGTACTTTTTATAGAGACTTCAGAGAAAACAGATGTTTTATGCTGGACTCAAGGGCCATGAGAAGATTCCATCACCAGGAAACTCAAGTTAGTTAGTAGCTGATTAGTATACTTATGCTTATCACATACATGGTCCATGCTTATTTGTTGGGAAGGATAGATAGTTTGGGCATGTGTACAGTATATTGTATGCAGATATTGTTATGCTTTGCATGATATGAATTGTTTTTCTTGCAGTTGTATGTGCAGTCTTTTTTTGTTTAGTAAAGCAAATATCATTACACTACAGAGTTTTAGTTTTTTTCTTGGCTTATACTGCAGAGTACAATAATAGACAGCAAGCAATACACCTGAGCACTGTCTAATGACGGTGGGTAGATGTTACTGTTTCCCTGGATAGCCAGCAACAGATTTCAGCAGTGGCCTTTTATGTTTTTTTTTTTTGGAGGGGGGGGGGGGGGCGGAAAATAACCACCCAATCCCCCCCCTAGCGGCACTTACCCCATCAGCGGCGGTGGGTGACAGGCATCAGGAAGCGTAATGCAGCGGCTGCGTGTCCTCTCCTCCATGGTGGCTTCCATCTTCACCCCTCCTCCTCCTAGGCATCCAATAGAATCGCCTGTCCTTTCAGCCAATCAGGTGACCAATGTCAAATATGGCTTCCTGATTGGCTGGGAGGATGATCAGTGTTACAACATATTCATTTGCTGTTGTAACACACCTGGATGGGATCGGAGCACACGCTCTGCGACCCGAGCCCACCCTATTTTGAAGTCTATTAGAGCCTCTGACTCTAATCGGTCCCTCAAAAAAACAGCCCCCCCCCCGGCATTGGAATCCATGCGCTGGTGTCCTGAAAGGGGCCGGACGCATGTACAGTATAGGGGGCGGCAATGAACAGGGGGGCAACACCTGTGTGCCCTTAATGGATGACCCGCCCCTGGATTTCAGCATCAGCTTTGACAAAGGAGGGATCAGTGAGGGAGGTGGATATAAAAGGTTTGATGGCGGGTGGGGCCCCTTTGAATAGAGTCTGTCACTTTGCCCTGTGAAGGCAAGGTAACTCTGGGGTTGATCTACTAATGGAAAATAGACTTCCATCATCCAATCTTGTGCAAGCAAAAATTCAGTTTTCTTTATTTTCCTTGCACATGATTGGGTATTCTTCGCAAAGGCGGACCGTGACAGGTCATGTGACCTTTATTTTTCTGATGCCTTCATTTTAAAAGCTCTCTATTGGCTTATGGGTCCTGAAGACAGTGGAATGCTAATCGCATTGTAAAGGACACTGGCGTGCTTTAGAAATGCATTGGTGTTTTTTAAAGCAGCTGTAAGGCTATGATCAGGCCATACGGCTGCTTTAAATAGCTACCACTAAGGAAGATCTGAAATATCTGGGAATCTGGTGCTAGAGGAAAAAACAAGAGGTATAGAGGAGTGGATACAATTCTTTCAGGAGGCCAAAACCCTATTAAGTTGCAGTTCCATGGACTAAGTAGGTAAGTAAAAGAATATCTCCCACGTACCAGGTTTCTGGCTTGTGAACTTTTCCAAATAAATTCCGAAAATATTCACATTACAATTACCCGCATTAACATGTTGTAGCTCAGAAGATTCTGGATATGCGTTGGCCTCTTCAATATAAAGGGATCATTTAAAGATAACTTCTGTCCAAATCATTATATGATGGGCATAAATCATCATCACAAAATTGACTTTGCTGGGAAATCAGTAAATTGTTGCCAAAGTGTTAAATTTCATGGAGCTGTTAGGCGACATTTAAATGAAAAAAACATACCGTATTTATCGGCGTATAACACGCACAGGCGTATAACATGCACCCTAACTTTAAGAGGGAAGTTTCAGGAAAAAAACTTTCCACAGCCCCCTGCGTATAACACGCAGGCACAGTTTACCCTCTATTTTCAGGGTAAAAAAGTGAGTGTTATACGCCAATAAATACAGTATTTACTTTTTTCCTCAAATTAAAGTGGTTGTAAAGGCACAAGGTTTTTTACCTTCATGCCTTCTATCTTCTGTGTGCAGCAGCCCCTCAGCACCCCCAGTACTTACCTGAGCCCCCTCTCGACCCAGCAATGTCCACAAGAGTCTTGGCTCTCTGAGGACTTGCACTCCTGATTGTCTTTTGGCAGCAGGGGAGCCATTGGCTCCCGCTGCTGTCAATCACAGCTAGTGAGCCAATCAGGAGATGGAGGGGATGGGGCCAGGCCGCAGCTCTGTGTGTGAATGGACACACAGAGCCATGACTCGGGTGCGTGCCTGCTTGGGTGTCCCCATTGCAAACTGCTTGCTGTGGGGGCACCTGGCAGGAGGGTCAAGCCAGGAGCCGGGCTGCTCTGTGCAAAACCACTGCACAGAGCAGGTAAGTGTAACATGTTTTTTATTAAAAAAAACAAAAAAACAAGACTTTACAATCACTTTAAAGCTGATTTTTCCATCGGAATTCTGATGAAGCTGACTTCCATCAGTCTTGCCTACACACCATCAGTCAAAAATCCGACCGTCCCAAACGCTGTGACTTAAAACACTCAGACAAGCCAAGAAGAATAAAGTTCAATGCTTCTGAGCATGCGTCGACTTGATTCTGAGCATGGGTGGGTTTTTTCTCCGATGGAGTTCCACACAGACGATCGGAATTTGCTATAGTTTTTTTTTCCATCGGATAAATTTAAAACATGTTCTATTTTATCTCACCGATGGAAAAAAGACTAATGGGGCCCATACACGATCGGTTTGTCCGATGAAAAAAATCCATCGGACTAAAACCGATTGTGTGTTTTTGGGGTGAATTTAGGTAGTTAAATTTGAAAACAAGCTTGGGATAGTTTTAGTGTTAGTATAATTCTCATGAGCCATATAAAGCTCCCCGCACCCTAAAGCCACCAGAAAACACCTTAATTTCACCTTCCCTATTTATTCCAATGTATTTGGAAAAAATAGCGAATTTATGAGAAATTTAAAATTCTCAGTTATGCTAATAACTTGTTTTTTAGATTTGTGATGGTAGTGTTGTATTAAGTAGGTCATTTTCCTCAAGGTATAGTGGTGATGGATATTTTGCTTCATTGAATGCCTTCCCCATTCCTATTGACATGTAATCACATCTATCTGCTGAAAATGAACACTAAAGCCCTGTACACACGATCGGTTTTACCGATGAAAACAGTCCGATTGGACTTTTTTCATCGGACAAACCGATCGTGTATGGGCCCCATCGATCTTTTTTCCATCGGTGTTAAAAAATAGAACATGTTTTAAATTTATCCGATGGAAAAAAAAAACGATAGCAAATTACTATCGTCTGTGGGGAACTCCATCGGATAAAAAACCCACGCATGCTCAGAATCAAGTCGACGCATGCTCAGAAGCGTTGAACTTAATTTTTCTTGGCTCGTCAGAGTGTTTTACGTCACGGCGTTTAAAATCCATAGGAAATCCGATCGTGTGTACAGGGCTTTACTGTTGCCTTTTTCATGTGATTTACAGTAACTTGTTTACCTGCGCACTCCTCGTCCAATCTTATCCATGAGATGCACTGTGGTAAATATTCAGAATTACACTGTCCATCTGGACAGTAACATATTTGGCTACGACAGCTGACATTTCCAGGACAATCCCTATTATCTCTACATTTATCTGTATAAAAACAAAGTTTTTTTGTGAATATTAACAAGCAGTTTCACTTTGACAATGCAGTGTAATTGTATTAAAAAAAAAGTCAAAATTTATTTACTTTTTGGATAGAGAAAGTAATGGTTTAAACCCTTCTACCATCTGTGCACTGCCGGGGAGATTACACTTAAACTTCTTTCAACGTCAAATGACCTCAAACCACAAATATGATCTTAAATATACCCAATTCAAATTTTTAGGTAAAAATTTTGATGCAATCAAAGGTCATATTAAAAAAATAAAAAAGTGAAGTTTGCCTTTAATTTCTCTGACAGGCCCATAGGTATGGGCATAGAAATAACATAAATTTTCCTTGCAGCCAAGACAGCTATTGCCCAGGGTTGATAAAAAAAAAAACCTAATGGTCTCAAACACAAGTTTAACTGGATCATGATTAAAGACTAAATACTCAGTATCCTAAATCATACTGAAGCTAAATTCCATCTAATGTGGCAGCCCTGAATAAAATATAACTCGGTCAGGTGACCAGAAATAAGAGAATTTGAGATGATTGGGATCTTTGAATTGTATTTACTTATACCTTATTTTCCTTTCTTCTTTTATTTTAATCTTCACTTTTCTTACATTAGATTGATTTAATATGGGATGATAAATATTGAAAAGGTCAACGATCTGCACTATAAGGTGTACTCCTAGAACTTCTAATTCTAGCAATGGCTTTACAAATATTATAGAACACTTGTATAAAGTTTAACCAACTTTGTCATACAGTAACCATCATACTACACGAGTATAGCTCAAATAGCTCTTTGTTGGCTATCACCATTAATAATCGATAGGATTGCATATCCCTTTATTATGTTTTATACCTATGGTCAATTACTGACCATGCATACAATGTTTAGATGTGAAATACTACACTGACAATGTGTATGCTTAAAGGGGTTGTAAAGTCTCATGTTTTTTCACCTTAATGTATTCTATGCATTAAAGCGGAGGTTCGCCTAAAAAAAAAAATATTAAAAGCCAGCAGCTACAAATACTGCAGCTGCTGACTTTTAATAAATAGACACTTACCTGTCCAGGGTGCCCACGATGTCGGCAGCCAAAGCCGATCAATCGCTCGGCTCTCGGCTGCCCCCCGCCGCCATCCTCAGTGAGGGAATCAGGAAATGAAGCCCTCCGACTTCACTTCCCGGTTCCCTACTGCGCATGCGCGAGTCGCGCTGCGCGTCCTCACTGGTCCCCGCTATCTTCTGGGACCTGTGTGTTTCCCAGAAGACAGCGGGGGAGGACAGTGTAGGGGCTGGACATGACGTAGGTCACCACGATCACCTCGATGATTTATGTCAGGAAGTGGGAGCAAATACCTGTATTAGACAGGTATCTGCTCCCCCCTCCCTCTGAAAGGTGCCAAATGTGACACCGGAGGGGGGGGGGAGGATTCCAAAAAGTGGAAGTTCCATTTTTGGGTGGAACTCCACTTTAAGGTGAAAAACCTTCTTTGCTGCAGCTGCCCCCAAAGCCCCCCCCCCCTTTTTCCTACCTGAACCTGTCTGTTCCAGCGACGAGCACGAGCCCAGTGGCTCCAGCCGCTGTCTCTGTCCTCATTGGATAGATTGATAGCAGCAGGAGCCATTTGCTGTCAATCAAATCCAGTGACACAAGAGCTGGGGGGGGCAGAGTCCTGCTTACTCTCTCAACTCTCAATGGACGCAGCAGCGGAACTTGGGAGCGTGCAGCCCTCCGTGGGGGTACCCGATGAAGGGGAGGAGCCAGGAGCACCGAGCAGGGCACCCCAGAAGAAGAGGATCTGGGCTGCTCTGTTCAAAACCCTTGCACAGAGCAGGTAAATATAACTTGTTTGTTATTTTATTTTTAAAAAATGTGACCCTTTACAACCAAGGTATATGTGAACCCTCACCTTGTAAAACAACCCATTCAGTTCAAAATAGAAATGAAAAGTAAAACATGTGTGTATACATATAAAAACCTTATAAATTCTATTTTACCCATTTTTTTATAAGTGATCACATGCCCTGTGTTCTCAGCTGCATAGGAGCTGGGGAAGGAGAAGCAGCAGTACACTGAGCTTCTCAGTGAAAGTTTGTGTAGGGGGGTGGGCATGTCAGCACAAGCATAATCATTAGATTAGCTCCCAGCAAAGCAAGAAAACTGACTATGCTGTTCTCTCATGCCCAGTGTGGTCAGTTTTGAATAGGAAAGCAGAAGGACTGGCAGGAACTTCAAGAACAAAATGCTATGGTAAACAGACACTTTTACCCTTCGCTAGGAGAAAGGCAAGACACAGGAAACTCTCAATGGGTACCTTTAGGACTAAGACTGGGCCGATATGTGTTCTCTGACAGGAGAGAATACAAGTAAATAATAGCCCACACAACCATCTCCGAAAGGCAAGGCTGCTCCATTATAACAACTTAGTGGGAGTTCTTACAACTGCCTAATCCTCAATGGTTCTCCTTAAGCTACTCAAGAATTAACAATTCAGAAAACAGGCATTTGAACTCTGAGACATCCATCCTCTCAGCACAGCAATATCTTACCTGTACAATAGAAAAGATCTTCATCATTTTTCTTCCTAACAAATCCAGAGTTGCAAGCACACGGAGAGCTGCTTCCCTCTCTTGTACAGAGTGCTGGTGGTTGAATGGAATAAAAAAGGTCAATGTAATGCAGTCAGTGGTGTAATAATAAACATGGTAACTCATGTGACCCTTCACTTGTACAGAGGTTGTAGCTTTTGGCCATACATACAAATGAGTTTAATTGGATGTTTCTAAATCTGGCCCCTTCTAACACATAATAAGACTCTTGCTATATGCTCATTTTCCAGGACTGCTGTACTCAGGGCACAGGTCTTACCTTCACCTGTCTTTAGTATGGGCCAAATCTCACTACTAGGGGCACACTCTGCTCTCTCCCTGCTGAACCGGGAACTCCTTCCCCATGAAGATAGACATAGCTGGATTGCTTGTATTTTGTGTTAAGAACATGCTCCTAGTTTCTGGCTTCTGCTGTTCTTTAAACCCATATCCCTCATGTTCCCCATCTTTCAATCATTAATTCTCCCGGAAACTTTTGGCTTCTTTATGAAGACAGGAATAACTTGAGACTCACACATCTGGACTGCAGAAACACCTGAACGGTAGTTAGCTTTATCAACTGTCCTGTACTCAATAGGGAAGAAGAGAGGCTGACATGTCTCTAGATTCTCTGATCCTATTTAACATTTGTTCTTTGATTCAACTACAGCTTTTTCTTTAACCACTTCCCGCCCAGTCAATAGCATATTGACGTCCGGGAAGTGGTTGTGTTATCCACACTGGACGCCATATGACGTCCTGCAGGATAACAGCCGCCGCACGCCCGGGGCGGCGCATCGCGGCGATCGGTGGAGCGGTGTGTCAGTCTGACACACCGCTACACTGATCTCGGTAAAGAGCCTCCGGCGGAGGCTTTTTACCACGTGATCAGCCGTGTCCAATCACGGCTGATCACGATGTAAACAGGAAGAGCCGTTGATCGGCTCTTCCTCACTCGCGTCTGACAGACGCGAGTAGAGGAGAGCCGATCGGCGGCTCTCCTGACAGGGAGGGTTCGCGCTGATTGTTTATCAGCGCAGCCCCCCCTCGGATACCCACACTGGACCACCAGGGAAGCCCCCCAGGACCACCAGGGAAGCCCCAAGCATGTGGATGGCCCCCATGGCCATCCACATGTAGTAAAACAAAAAAAAAAAAAAAAACATAACAAAAATATGCCAATCAGTGCCCACAAATGGGCACTGACTGGCACTACCACAGTGTGTGGTGGCTGGCATTGCTGGGCATCAGTGTCCATCAGCGCCACCTACTAGTGTCCATCAGTGCCACCTATCAGTGCCCATCCATGCCCATCTCTGCCCATAAGTGCCCACCTATCAGTGCCCGTCCGTGCCACCTATCAGTGCCGCCTATGAGTGCCAATCAGTGCCGCCTATGAGTGCCAATCAGTGCCGCCTATGAGTGCCCATCAGTGTCGCATACCAGTGCCACCTATCAGTGCCCATCAGTGCCACCTATCAGTGCCCATCATCAGTGCCCATCATCAGTGCCACCTCATCGGTGCCACCTCATTGGTGCCACCTCATCGGTGCCCATCATTGTCGCCTTATCAGCGCCCTTCAGTGCCGCCTTATCAGTGCCCGTCATTGAAGTAGAAAAGGTACTTATTTACAAAAAAAATTTACAGAAACAAAGAAAAGGCCTCGTACACACTACCGATTTTCTCGTCGTAAAAAACACGTCGTTTTTTTCGACGAGATTCTTGTTAAGCTTGTCGATTTTCTCGTCAAGCTTTCTATGCGTACACACTGTCATTTTCCAATTTCCTCGTGGTTCTCTGCGCTCACGTCCAGCACGTACGACGGCACTATAAAGGGGAAGATCTTTTTTCTTGGCGCCACCCCTTGGGCTGCTTTTGCTGATCTCGTGTTACCGCGTGTGAAGTAAAAGTTTGGGAAGAGACGATTCGCGCTTTTCAGTCTTCGTGCTTTCAGTTCGTTTTAGCGTGACGAATGTGCTATTTCCATTACGAAGGCTTGTTTTACCAGAAGATGCGCTCCCGTCTCATACTTGATTCTGAGCATGCGCGCTTTTTGAAGAGTCGTAAAAGCATACACACGAACCATTTTCTCGTCACAAAACAGGCCGACGAGAAACACGACGAGGAAATCTGGAATCCTGACGAGAAAATAGAGAGCAGGTTCTCTATTTTCTCGTCGAGATTCTCGTCAAGTTTCTCGTCGTAAAACCATACACACGAACGTTTTTCTAGACAAAAAAACTCTCGCGGCACTTTTCTTGACTGTTTTGGACGAGAAAATCGGTCGTGTGTACGAGGCCAAAAAGTAGTTTTTTTCAAAATTTTCGCTCTTTTTTTTATTTGTTGTGCAAAAAATAAAAATCGCAGAGGCGATCAAATACCACCAAAAGAAAGCTCTATTTGTGGGAACAAAATGATAAAAAATTTGTTTGGGTACAGTGTAGCATGACCGCGCAATTGTCATTCAAATTGCGACAGCGCTGAAAGCTCAAAATTGGCTTGGGCAGGAAGCTGTATAAGTGCATGGTATTGAAGTGGTTAATAAAACATTTAGGGAGGCAGCTGGCACTCATATTGTGCCCCCTAGGTTCCTCCCATGCTGGGAGGGTCTTTTGACTATAGTGCTAGTGATATTCTTTGGCATAGTCTACCCATCCGTGGAAAGCCACACACTGTTTCTAGCACACTGTAGAAACATTCTATCCTTGCAGAACTAAAAGATGGAAAGGTGTGTCAGGAATCAGCAATAGGGATGCCCAGATCTGCATGGCAGGAAACTGGGACCATGCTTTAAAAGAGAAGTATGGGATTTTTTTTTCAGTTTTATACTTACCTAGGTGGATGCTGCATCGGTTTGATGCTGCATCTGTCCCCCAGCGCCTCTGCACTGAGGACCAAGCGATTGAACATCGTCAATGGCTCTGTTCTCACAGATCCCCAAGCAGAGAGCTGCTGACTGTCAATCAGCAGCTCCCCGCTCTGCCTCCTCCTCACTCACTGGAGCGCTAAACTGTGGAGGGGCGGGAAACAGGCCATCTCAGGCTCTCACCGGCTCGCTGAGAGGCTGAGACGGGTATCAGTCCAGGCACCTGGCAGATCCAGACTTCCATTGTCAGGATGATGTAGTGCCTGGACTGATTCCTGTGACGTCAGCAGAGAGCGGACTTTAGGACTTCAGGAATGCAAAACTAATTGCTCTCCTGTAACCTATAGGAGAAGCCCAGCAAAACAAGCTTTAGCTGGACTTCTATTTTAAGTGAGATTTATTTACAGGGCAACAAAATCAATCCAAGCACCAGCACACAGCAAACATAAAGATATAAGTGAACCAAAAATCCAGTGACAGAATACCTAACTAACCACCTGACTTATTAACAAAATCCTAACTAATAAACAAACTAAATACAATATATACCAAATAATGAACACAGATCAACAAGGTAAACTGGAGATGCAGGGAGCAGATGGGAAGTGTGAACCAGGACTGGGATCAGCAACAAAGGGAGCAGATCAGGGTCAGAATAAATGGCACACAGTATCTGGCAGCAGAGCAAAACACTGAGAGGCACTAGTAGGACAGGACTTAAATACCCTCTGAGCAGCCAGCATCAGGTGGAAACTGATTACTGGGATCTGCCGGCTGCCAGGAGACACCTGCTGAGTAGTTTTCTGTTACTTTTACTATTACAAAAATAAGCAGACATTTGACACACCTTAGACATGAGGAGAACATTCCAAAATTATATGAAAAGCTCCAACAAAAATATTTATGTACTGACTTTCAGGAAGGAGATAAGGGACATACCTATATAGTGGAACAATTAGGGCCCTGGTGTCATAACTGCTGCCTACAAGTACTTGTCAGTAAGCAGAGGAAAACCAAAAAGATTAACCTGATTTATGTAGTTATAGCCCAGGACCCCTTGAGGCCTAATGGTGACCTCCAGAGTTAGGGACAGCTGACATCCTTCTGTGTAGAGTGGGTTACAAGGCATAGTGGGTGTAATGCAAGGTAGATTAATGGGAGCCAGACACTTCTTGAATGCAAAGAGATGTATTGTCTCTTAACCACTTAAGCCCCGGACCAATACGGGCCATTATGACCAGGCCCCTTTTTGCGATTCGGCACTGCGTCGCTTTAACTGACAATTGCGCGGTCGTGCGACGTGGCTCCCAAACAAAATTGGCGTCCTTTTTTTCCCACAAATAGAGCTTTCTTTTGGTGGTATTTGATCACCTCTGCGGTATTTATTTTTTGCGCTATAAACAAAAATAGAGCGAAAAGTTTTAAAAAAATTACATATTTTTTACTTTTTGCTATAATAAATATCCCCAAAAAATATATAAAAAAAACATTTTTTTTCCTCAGTTTAGGCCGATACGTATTCTTCTACATATTTTTGGTAAAAAAAATTGTAAATCGGCGTTTATTGATTGGTTTGCGCAAAAATTATAGCGTTTACAAAATAGGGTATAGTTTTAAGGCATTTTTATAAATTTTTTTTTTTTACTAGTAATGGCGGCGATCAGCGGTTTATTTCGTGACTGCGACATTATGGCGGACACATCGGACACTTTTGACACATTTTTGGGACCATTGTCATTTTCACAGCGATCAGTGCAATAAAAATGTACTGGTTACTGTGAAAATGACACTGGCAGTGAAGGGGTTAACCACTAGGGGCACTGGAGGGGTTAAGTGTGCCTAGGGGAGTGTTTACTACTGTGTGGGGGCGTGGCTACGACTGACACGTCACCGATCTCCGCTCTGATTACACAGAGCGGAGATCGCTGACATTGTCAGTAGAGGAGCGGGGAGATGTTGTGTTTACACACACATCTCCCCGCTCCGAGCCTCCGTGAGACGATCGCGGGGAAGGCAGGAGGGTCGCGAGCGCGCCGCCGGCGGCGCGCGCGCGTCCCAGACGTCGGCAGTTAAAGGGCCACGTACAGGTACGTGATTGTGTCTGTACGAGCCATTCTACCGACGTATATATACCGTGAGCGGTCAGCAAGTGGTTAAACAGAACGCCTGCATGAGTAGGACCGCTGTCTCTCATGGCAACAATCTTGTAACAGTTTCCAACACGGTTGGAATGAACTCCTCCACTTCTTCTACAACCTCCTATTGTAGAACTTCACTCAGCTGAGCTTCCAGTCTTTCACTAGACTAACAGATTCACTAGCCACTGGATCTCCTAAGCTCTTCTAATCTTCTCACTCAGTATCTTCCTCAAGCTTCACCCCGCATCCCTGCTGGGTCCCTAACTTGGCACTCACAGATACTCCTCAAGCATCACCCCGCTTGCCTGCTTGGTCCCTGGCTTGGCATACAATAATGCTCCTCAAGCGTCACCTACACTGGCTGGGTCCCTGGCTTGGCACCTACTGAAGTTTTCCCAATTCTTCACCGTCCCTAGCTGGTGAGAATACTGCTCAGGTACTTGCTTTAGCTACTCACAGTGGTCTCCGATAGCAAAGTGGATGGTCCCTTAGCGGCAACAGCTTCCCCCTCTACCTCTGACCATAGCTGGTTCTCGGGCCGGCGGAACTGTTGGTTCTGGTTGGACTGCAAGTCGCAGTCCCACCCCTATGCTGCTCTCTTGCTTCTGAATAGGCCTTCAGACAGCCTAGCAGCCAGATGTCCCCAAGATAGGCCCAAGGCTTATGGCCTAGCAGCCCGGGACATTACGACACACGTCCGACCTGACAGCTGCCCAGGTGGCACAGAACCCCGATCACCTGACTTCACCCAAATAAATAGGTTCTCCCAGCAGGCCAAGGAATCAAGAAAATCCCTGCCCATTGGCTAAGACACCCCATTCATTCCTAGTCTGTCCATGCAATGCCCTTGTCTTGTCTAATGTCGCCAGGTACCCGGCCACCTAGCGACAGAAGACAGAAGTGCAGCAATTTCAGAGTTAGGGTGAAATCAATTGATCTCATAACAATTAGCCAAGGCAACTATAACTTGTCAGATACATTTAATTGCATCCCTGCCTAAACACCAGGGTGCTATATCATCCTTTGACGAAAATTCTTTTGAACTCCTCTGTGCCAGTTTTTTTTTTTCATACCCCATTATGTTAAACTGCTGAGCAATGAGACACACATGCTTGCTTTCAACAACTCTTAGCAGGCTTAATATAAATATAATTTGGAAATTTGGCCTTTCATTTTACAAATTATTGCTGTTTTTCCTCATTCCTCACTAATTTTAGTCTAAAATGTGTCAATAAAGTAAAAAGACAAACATGACAAGACTAGTGGCTGTAAAAAAAAAGTTGATAGACATTATGGACTGGTGTTAAAATCCTAGTGAAATAAACAAAAACAGTCAATGTTGATTTCAGAAACAGTCCTTCTTCACCTTCTCTAAGTTGAATAAAAAAGGGCTAAGCCACGTCAAGACTGGAGGTCAAGGTTTTGGAGGTGGAGATAGAAGGAAAAGTATGTTTTTTCCTTTTTTACAAAGAAGCCAAGTCCATGAACAAAATAGATTTTACAGTGGTCATAATGTGAGCAACTAGCGCCTACCCTTTGTTATATTTTGAAGTGGTCATAATGCAGTAAGGAAAAGCAGTGAAATAATGAGGAAGTGAACAGGCATGAAATCAAAGAAGTCCATTTCACACCTTTGTAAGAAAGTCTTTTGGATTACTCTGTGCCCTGAAACTGTGATGAAACTAAGTGAAGCTGAGTGAAGCATGCACACTCGATACTGGCATTGGTGCAAAACAGTCTATTTAAAGCTCAAAATTGCCTAGAGAAGTGGCTATCCTGCTGACTTTATTTCCACTTCTGTTTTCCCCCTTTCAGCTTTTCTTCTGACCTTTTTTGAACCTGTATCTTCTGTTGCTGACCCTGGCTTAAGTTCCTGACTTCCCTTTTTGTCTGATAACTTGTTACCTCTGCCCTTTGATCTTGACCTTGGCCTGGACTTTAAAGTGGAACTTCACTCTCTCAATCAACATTGATTATTTGGAATCCTCATGCTGCTAGCATTAGTAAATAGGTAAGGAAAGTAGATCATATTTACTTGTTTTTACACTTTATTTATATTTCTCGAGTTACTTCCTGGTTTCTTGCTTAGGCACATTATGTCATACATCCCAGAAATCTTCAGGGGGGTCAACAACTGGGTTACTTTTTAAGTAACCCAGAAGTCTTCAAGAGGGGAAGAGAGTATGGGAGTTTTTTTCAGCAAAGCACACTATCCTGCATGCATGCCTGAGCTAAGACTGATGGATTCCAGGAAGTAAATGCTAAATGAATCATTTGCCCTTACTTAAGATGGGCACTGGCAGAAACGTTAGGGGGTTGTTTTCAAAAGCGATTTCTCAACAAAATAAAGCAAAAAGCAATAGATGGATGGGGGAGGTTACTTTTAATATTAAACGTGAATTAAATTGTGTTTTTGGTTTGTGGTGCTCAGAGGCAGTGAAGATCCCTTTTAACAATGCCTCTTCCTACTGATTTTTTTGCCTCTGATGATGTTGCTGATTTCTTCTCAATCCTGACTACAATCCATCTTCTATGTGTTCCTACTATGTTCGATCTTCAACCAGTCTGCTCTACAACAAAAACTCAGCAGTGCTCATATTATGTCCAGATAATAGGCTGCTGCTTCTGGATCTACTCATAGGCACCTGTGACCCTCCTTTCCCTCTAAATCACTGGACAGGAGGTGTAAGAGAAGCCCTCTTGTCAGTTTAATTTCCACCAGGAGACAACAAAAATCTTTAATAATATAATGCATAAGTCTGAGTTTAGAACCCAATCTGATTACCCCGCTCTCAGGTTTATGGGAAGGCTGGAGGAGTATTTAAACTAGGATTGTGGGGGAGGGTGAATTTGATTATAATGGGGCAGACAGGTCAGACAGGGGGCAGATGATACGAAGGTTCCCATGTTACAAACAACCATTGAAATTTGTACTGTTTGTACTAAAATAAAAAATATGCAACATGCGTGTGCAAAATGTGACAATGAATTAAAGTGTTTGTTCACCAATGCCAGAAGTCTGCCAAGCAAAATACAGTAGGTGAGTTGGAAGCTCTGGTGCATGAGGAGAACTATGATTTATTTGGTATTGCTGAATCTTGGCTTCATTATTCACATGACTGGGCTATTAATATTCCTGGCTATGCTCTCTTTCGGAAAGACAGGGTAAAACAGAGGGGTGGTGGTGTCTGTCTCTGTGTGAGAAGTGATCTCAAAGTGAGTGTGAAAGAGGACCTAGTTGGTGGAGAGTGTGTGATGAGTCTGAAGCATTATGGGTTATCAATGGAGTTTGTTATAGACCTCCCAGTGTTAAAGTGGAGCAAGAGATTCAGCTCTTCGCAGAGATGGAAAGGGCTGCAAGGGTTGGGACAGTGATAATAATGGGGGATTTTAACTATTACAAGACAATTTTCTGGTCCAGTTTATTGAGTTCCCGACTAGGAGTGACGCTCTGCTGGACCTGGTAATCTCAAATCATGCAGAGCTTATTACCAATATTCATATAAAAGAACATCTGGGTAGCAGTGACCATAACATTATTTAATTTAATGTTAGCTGTAAGCAACAAACACATACAGGAAAGATAAAAACACTAAACTTTATATCAGCAAATTTTCCAAGGATGGGGGCTGCTCTCCAGGACTTAGACTGGGAGGCAATATTGACATCAATGAACCCAGAACAGAAATTGCAATAAGTTTAAAAGGCTAAAAAGAAAACCTATGTGGCTCACAAACAAAGTTAAAAAAGCTATAATTAATAAGACAAGAGCTTTTAAAAAAATAAAAAATGAAGGAACACTATCACCGTTTAAATGTTACAAAGAACATAACAGAATATATAAAAAGGAAATCAAGGACGCAAAAATTCAGATTGCAAAAGATAGTAGGACAAACCCCAAAAAATTCTTCAAATATATTCATAGTAAAAAAGGTCAGGTCTGAGCATGTAGGCCCTTTACAAAATAATCTAGAGTGGGTGACTGGGGACAAAGAGAAGGCAAATTTATTTAATACATTCTTCAGCTCTGTGTATACAAAGGAGCATGGGGGAGCTCATGTCCATAATGCGGGTGGTAGTGATACAGCCCCAAATGAACCACAATGGCTCAAAAGTGATATGGTCCAGAAATATTTAGACAAAATAAAGGTGGATAAAGCACCTGGACCAGATGGCATTCACCCACGGATCCTAAAATAATTGAGCTCTGTCATTTCAAAGTCACTGTTTCTAATTTTTAGGGATTCGTTAATGACTGGAAGGGTACCACTGGATTGGCGTAGGGCCGAAGTGGTGCTCATATTTAAAAAGGGATCAAAGTCTTTATCAAGTAACTATAGACCCGTTAGTTTAACTTCTATAGTCAGGAAGATACTGGAGAGATTAATAAAAGACCACATAGATGAGTACTTGCTGGAAAAAAATATTTTAAGTAACAGACAGCATGGATTCATGAAAGAAAGAAGTTGTCAAACAAACTTGGTTTCTTTTTATGAGGAGATAAGTAAAACCTTGGACAGAGGGGTGGCTGTGGACGTGGTATATTTGGATTTTGCAAAAGCATTTGACACAGTTCCCCACACATGGCTAATGTGTAAGGTAAAGTGTACAGGCTTGAAAAGATCAGTTTGTAATTGGATAGAAAACCGGCTAACAGACCAAATTCAGAGAGTAGTGGTTAATGATTCTTACTCTGAATGGTGAAAGGTTATCAGTGGTGTACCCCAAGGTTCAGTGTTTTGGACCCTTACTTTTTAATATCTTTATAAATATAGGGTCTGGGATTAAAAGTAACATTTCTGTCTTTGCAGATGACACCAAGCTATCCAGTGGAATAACGTCCTTACAGGATGTCTCCAACTTGCAAGCCAATCTCAGTATACAGTTTAATTGGGCAACTATGTGGCAAATTAAGCTTAATGTTGATAAATGTAAAGTTATGCACGTGGGGGCTAAGAATATGCATGTATCATACATACTAGGGGGAGTACAACAGTGGGGAATCCATAGTGGAGAAGGATCTGGGGGGTTTTGATAGATCATAAGCTCAATAATAGCATGCAATGCCAAGCTGCGGTTTCTTGTATTAAGAGAGGTATGGACATCAGAGAGAGAGATATCATTTTTCCCCTGTACAAATCATTTGTAAGACCTTATCTGGAAAAAGCTGTTTGGTTTTGGGCACCAGTTCTCAGAAAGGATATCAGGGAACTGGAGAAAGTGAAGAGAAGGGCAACCAAACTGATAAGAGTCACGGAGGAGCTCAGCTATGAGGAAAGATTAGAGGAACTGAATTTATTCTCTCCTCAGAAGAGGAGACTAAGGGGGGATATGATCAACATGTATAAATACTTAAGGGGTCCATATAGTGAACTTGGTGTTGAGATATTCACTTTAAGGTCATCACAGAGAAGAAGGGGGCACGCTTTACGTCTAGAGGAAAAAATATTTAATCTCCAGATATGGAAAGGTTTCTTCACAATAAGAGCTGTGAAAATGTGGAATAGACTCCCTTCAGAGGTGGCTCTGGCCAGCTCAGTAGATTGCTTTAAGAAAGGTCTGGATTCTTTCCTTAACCGCTTGAGATCCGGGCCCTTGACGAATGACGGCCTCAATGTGGATCTAGAAATCCGGGAGGCCGTCATTATACGGCCTCGGCTATTCTGGCCACTAGGGGGCGCGAGCGCGCCCGACGCATCACTGAGATGCCGATGCGCGTGCCTGGCGGCCGCGATGTCCGCCAAGTACCCGCGATCGGCGTGTACACAGAGCAGGGACGTGGATCTCTGTGTGTAAACACAGAGATCCACGTCCTGTCAGGGAGAGGGACCGATGCTGTGTCCCTTGTACATAGGGACACAGCTCGGTCACCTCCCCCAGTCAGTCCCCTCCCCCACACAGTAGTAATCACTCCTAGGGAATACATTTAACCCCTTCCTGCCCCCTAGTGTTAACCCCTTCACTGCCAGTGTCATTTTTACAGTAATCGGTGCATTTTTATAGCACTGGTCGCTGTAAAAATGACAATGGTGTCAAAGGTGTCCGATGTGTCCGCCATAATGTCGCAGTCACAATAAAAATCGCTGATCGCCGCCATTACTAGTAAAAAAAAAAAATATTTGTAAAAATGCAATAAAACTATGCCCTATTTTGTAGACGCTATAACTTTTGCGCAAACCAACCAATAAACGCTTATTGCGATTTTTTTTACCAAAAATATGTAGAAGAATACGTATCAGACTAAACTGAGGAAATTTTTTTTTTTTTTTTTTTTAACCACTTAAGCCCCGGACCATTTCGGGCCATTAGGACCAGGCCTGTTTTTGGGATTCGGCACTGCGCTGCTTTAACTGTAAATTGTGCGGACATGCAATGTTGTACCCAAATGAAATTTGCGTCCTTTTCTTCCCACAAATAGAGCTTTCTTTTAATGGTATTTGATTGCCTCTGCGATTTTTATTTTTTGCGATATAAACAGAAAAAGACCGAAAATTTTGAAAAAAAATGATATTTTCTACTTTTTGTTATAAGAAAAATCGAATAAACTCAATCTTAGTCATACATTTAGGCCAAAATGTATTCAGCCACATGTCTTTAGTAAAAAAAATGTCAATAAGCGTATATTTATTGGTTTGCGCAAAAGTTATAGCGTTTACAAACTAGGGTACATTTTCTGAAATTTACACAGCTTTAAATTTATGACTGCCTATCTCATTTCTTGAGGTGCTAAAATGGCAGGGCAGTACAAACCCCCCCCAAATGACCCCATTTTGGAAAGTAGACACCCCAAGGAAATTGCTGAGAGGCATGTTGAGCCCATTGAATATATTTTTTTTTGTCCCAAATGATTGAATAATGACAAAAAAAAAAAAAAATTACAAAAAGTTGTCACTAAATGATATATTGCTCACACATGCCATGGTTATATGTGGAATTGCACCCCAAAATACATTCTGCTGCTTCTCCTGAGTACGGGGATACCACATGTGTGGGACTTTTTAGGAGCCTAGCCACGTACGGGACCCCGGAAACCAAGCACCGCCTTCAGGATTTCTAAGGGCGCAAATTTTTGATTTCACTCCTCACTACCTATCACAGTTTCGAAGGCCATAAAATGCCAAAATAGCACAAAACCCCCCCAAATGACCCCATTTTGGAAAGTAGACACCCCAAGCTATTTACTGAGAGGCATGTTCAGTCCATGGAATATTTTATATTTTGCCACAAGTTGCGGGAATATGACAAACTTTTTTTTTTTTTGCACAAAGTTGTCACTAAATGATATATTGCTCACACATGCCATGGGCATATGTGAAATTACACCCCAAAATACATTCTGCTGCTTCTCCTGAGTACGGGGATACCACATGTGTGGGACTTTTTGGGAGCCTAGCCGCGTACGGGACCCCAAAAACCAAGCACCGCCTTCAAGGTTTCTAAGGGCATAAATTTTTGATTTCACTCCTCACTACCTATCACAGTTTTGAAGGCCATAAAATGCCAAGATGGCACAAAACCCCCCCAAATGACCCCATTTTGGAAAGTAGACACCCCAAGCTATTTGCTGAGAGGCATGTTGACCCCATTGAATATTTTTTTTTGTCCCAAATGATTGAATAATGACAAAAAAAAAAAATGTACAAAAAGTTGTCACTAAATGATATATTGCTCACACATGCCATGGTTATATGTGGAATTGCACCCCAAAATACATTCTGCTGCTTTTCCTGAGTACGGGGATACCACATGTGTGGGACTTTTTGGGAGCCTAGCCACGTACAGGGCCCCAAAAACCAAGCACCGCCTTCAGGATTTCTAAGGGCGTAAATTTTTGATTTCACTCCTCACTACCTATCACAGTTTCGAAGGCCATAAAATGCCAAAATAGCACAAAACCCCCCCAAACTACCCCATTTTGGAAAGTAGACACCCCAAGCTATTTGCTGAGAGGCATGTTGAGTCCATGGAATATTTTATATTTTGCCACAGGTTGCGGGAATATGACAAACTTTTTTTTTTTTGCACAAAGTTGTCACTAAATGATATATTGCTCACACATGCCATGGGCATATGTGAAATTACACCCCAAAATACATTCTGCTGCTTCTCCTGAGTACGGGGATACCACATGTGTGGGACTTTTTGGGAGCCTAGCCGCGTACGGGACCCCAAAAACCAAGCACCGCCTTCAAGGTTTCTAAGGGCATACATTTTTGATTTCGCTCCTCACTACCTATCACAGTTTTGAAGGCCATAAAATGCCAAGATGGCACAAAACCCCCCCAAATGACCCCATTTTGGAAAGTAGACACCCCAAGCTATTTGCTGAGAGGCATGTTGAGCCCATTGAATATTTTTTTTTTTTGTCCCAAATGATTGAATAATGACAAAAAGAAAAAAAAAATGTACAAAAAGTTGTCACTAAATGATATATTGCTCACACATGCCATGGTTATATGTGAAATTACACCCCAAAATACATTCTGCTGCTTCTCCTGAGTACGGGGATACCACATGTGTGGGACTTTTTGGGAGCCTAGCCGCGTACGGGACCCCAAAAACCAAGCACCGCCTTCAAGGTTTCTAAGGGCATAAATTTTTGATTTCACTCCTCACTACCTATCACAGTTTTGAAGGCCATAAAATGTCAAAATAGCCCAAAACCCCCACAAATGACCCTATTTTGGAAAGTAGACACCCCAAGCTATTTGCTGAGAGGCATGGTGAGTATTTTACAGCTCTCATTTGTTTTTGAAAATTAAGAAAGACATTTTTTTTAATTTATTTTTTTATTTTTTTACATTTTCAAAACTTTGTGACAAAAAGCGAGATCTGCAAAATACTCAACATACCTCTCAGCAAATAGCTTGGGGTGTCTACTTTCCAAAATGGGGTCATTTGGGGGGGTTTTGTGCCATCTGGGCATTCCATGGCCTCCGAAACTGTGATAGGCAGTGAGGAGTGAAATCAAAAATTTACACCCATAGAAATCCTGAAGGCGGTGCTTGGTTTTTGGGGTCCCGTACGCGACTAGGCTCCCAAAAAGTCCCACACATGTGGTATCCCCGTACTCAGGAGAAGCAACAGAATGTATTTTGGGGTGTAATTCCACATATGCCCATGGCATGTTTGAGCAATATATAATTTAGTGACAACTTTTTGTACATTTTTTTTTTTTTTGGTCATTATTCAATCACTTGGGACAAAAAAAAAAAATATTCAATGGGCTCAACATGCCTCTCAGCAAATAGCTTGAGGTGTCTACTTTACAAAATGGGGTCATTTGGGGGGGTTTTGAACTGTCCTGGCATTTTATGCACAACATTAGGAAGCTTATGTCACACATCATCCACTCTTCTAACCACTTGAAGACAAAGCCCTTTCTGACACTTTTTGTTTACATGAAAAAAAAAATTTTTTTGCAAGAAAATTATGTTGAACCCCCAAACATTATATATTTTTTTAAAGCAAAGGCCCTACAGATTAAAATAGTGGGTGTTGCATTTTTTTTTTCCACACAGTATTTGCGCAGCGATTTTTCAAACGCATTTTTTGGGGGAAAAACACACTTTTTTTATTTTTAATGCACTAAAAAACACTATATTGCCCAAATGTTTGATGAAATAAAAAAGATGATCATAGGCCGAGTACATGGATACCAAACACGACATGCTTTAAAATTGCGCACAAACGCGCAGCGGCGACAAACTACATTCATTTTTAAAAGCATTTAAAAGCCTTTACAGGTTACCACGTTAGATTTACAGAGGAGGTCTACTGCTAAAATGACTGCCCTCGATCTGACCTTCGCGGTGATACCTCACATGCATGATGCAATTGCTGTTTACATATGACGCTAGACCGATGCTTGCGTTCGCCTTTGCGCAAGAGCAGGGGGGGACAGCGGTGCTTTTTTTTTTTTTTATTATTTATTTGGCTTTTTTATTTTATTTTTAAACTGTGCCTTCCATATTTTATTTTTTTACCATTTTTATCGTTATCTCAGGGAATGTAAATATCCCCTATGATAGCAATAAGTAGTGACAGGTACTCTTTTTTTGAAAAAAATTGGGGGGTTAGACCCTAGATCTTTCCTCTGCCCTCAAAGCATCTGACCACACCAAGATCGGTGTGATAAAATGCTTTCCCAATTTCCCAATGGCGCTTTTTATATCCGGGGGGGGGACATTCCCTCCCACTGCTTGTAAAAGCAGTCTAGAGGCTAATTATCTGCTAGAATTGCTTTTACATGAAAGCCGGCTGCTGGCTGAAAAGAATGATACCAAGATGATACCTAAACCCGCAGGCATCATTCTGGTATAAACATTCAAAGTCCAGCAACATACCAGTACGTTGCTGGTCCTTGTTGGACATGTATTGTAATCTTTTTTTTCATACAGCCTATTGGCTGAACGAAAAAAAGAGATTGATTGGTGGGTATGCCCACCATTAGAATACCTCCCTTCATCCACCCACTTCTAATGATGGGCATATATGCCGAAGCATGGGGGCATCCTCCCGCAAAAAAGTTATGCCGCGTACACACGGTCAAGCCTTCGTCGGAATTTCGACCGTATGTACGCGGCATAAAAGGTTATGCCGCGTACACACGGTCGGACTTTTCCACGGGCAAGCCTCCGTTGGAATTTCGACCGTATATACGCAGCATTAGGAGCAAAATCGCTCCTCCGCCCCTGCTGCCCCCATGCTTCGGCATATATGCTCTTTTTTTTAACTGTGGTGGTGAAATCGCCTCCTACAGCGTTGGAGTCACGGCTTTATGTATCATGGGAGCAAACGCTGTTGCTGTCAAGATAAATAGATCCGCGCTGCAACTGAATGGCGTACCTGCTAAGCAAATGGTGGTTAACATTAAAACAAAGTAACATTACAGTACAACAGTAAGACCTTACCATACCATACCTGCAAAGCAAATACCAAAACAAAACCTAGTAAAAAATAAAAAAATGTTTTAACGCAACCTGTGCCTAAAATATATATATGCCGAAGCATGGGGGCATCCTCCCGCAAAAAAGTTATGCCGCGTACACACGGTCGGAATTTTCCACGGGCAGGCCTCCGTCGGAATTTCGACCGTATGTACGCGGCATTAGGAGCAAAATCGCTCCTCCGCCCCTGCTGCCCCCATGCTTCGGCATATATGCTCTTTTTTTTAACTGTGGTGGTGAAATCACCTCCTACAGCACTGGAGTCACGGCTTTATGTATCGTGGGAGCAAATGCTGTTGCTGTCAAGATAAATAATTCCGCGCTGCAGTTGAATGGCGCACCTGAAAACAAAAAATTACATACCTGAAAAGCAAGCATGATAAAACATTGCAGAATAGAATACAGTAAAAAAGAGCAGAACAATAGAGAGAAAATAGAGAGAGAGAGAACAATAAAACGACAACTATTTTTGTTTTTTTTATTTTATATTTTTTTTGTGTTTTTTTTTTTTTTTTCTTTTTTACACTTTTTTTTGTAACTTTACAACTGTAATGGTTCGGGTCTCTCAAAATGTAATGGCATCTTGGGAGACCCTGTGTAAGTGTGTCCTTGTCTGTGAAATGCTGTACCCTACGCTAAAACTTCACTTTTGAGTGGTAGCGTTCAAAACATTCACCTTGGCAAAGACCAGGCTTGTCAGGACAGAGTGGACAAAAACTACGGGTGTCACGCCTAAATCCGCGCTTGCTACAGACACGACATCTTTTTTGGGGGTGGCTTTGGGTAGGGGTACTCGGGAGGACATACGAATAATGCCTCTCATGCAGCCGGCTTACTGCATTTGGTAGGGGATGGTGAGGTGCAGAACCGCCTGGATACAGGAGTTCTGTGACTATCTCATTCTGGAATTTTAGAAGAGATAACGTCCCGCCTGAAGCTCTGTATAGCACATGAGCGTTCAGCAAAGCCAATTGGAATAATGATAGAGACACTTTTTTGTACCAGCGTCTCGCCTTACGGTCAATTAGATATGGCGCCATCAACTGGTCGTTGAGGTCCACCCCTCCCATATTTTGGTTATATTCGTGGACACAGAGGGGTTTCTCCATAACACCAGTCGCCGTACGAATTTGGACTGTCGTGTCTGCATGAAGGGAGGTAAGAAGGAAAACATTCTTATTGTCCCTCCACTTCATAGCGAGCAAGTTATTACACTTCAAGCAGGCTTTCTCCCCCAGCCTAAGACGGGCATCTACAAGCCGCTGGGGAAAGCCCCGGCGATTAGGTCGCACGGTGCCACATGCTCCAATCTGATGATCAAACAAGTGACTAAACAGTGGCACGCTCGTGTAATAATTGTCCACATACAAGTGGTACCCCTTTCCGAATAAGGGTGACACCAAGTTCCACACTATCTTGCCAGCGCTCCCTATGTAATCCGGGCAGTTGACCGACTCAATCTGACTATCTTTTCCCTCATAAACCGTAAAGTTCACTACATAGCCTGTTGCCCTGTCACAGAACTTGTAGAGCTTGACCCAGTATCTGGCACGCTTGCTGGGAAGGTACTGCTTGAAAGACAAGCGGCCAGAAAATTTAATCAGGGACTCATCAACGCAGACAACTTGATCGGGAGTAAACAAGGCTGCAAAACGTTCGTTGAAGTGGTTTATGAGGGGCCGAATTTTATAGAGCCGGTCGTATTCAGGGTCCCCACGTGGATGACAAAGTTCATTGTCGTTGAAGTGCATGAACCGCAAAATCTGCTCGTATCGTGCCCTGGACATGGAGGCAGAGAACACGGGCATGTGGTCAATTGGGTGCGTGGACCAATAAGCACGCAATGACGGAAATTTATGTGTGCCCATGTTGAGGGAAAGGCCCAGAAAGGTCTTAAATTCGGAAACCGTAATTGGTTTCCAATTTCTGGCAATTTTAGGCAACTGGGGGTTAGCGGCGATAAATTGACCAGCATATAAATTACTCTGGTCCACAATAGATCTATAGAGATCTTCCGTGAAAAACAGCGAATAAAAATCAATTGGAATAAAATCAGCTGTTTCCACCTGAATACCGGGTTGGGCAGTGAATGGGGGAAGTACGGGTTCTGCAGAAGTGGTGGGGACCCAATCAGGATAGGCAAATTCTGCAGGAAGGGCAGTATGGGCACGACGGGCCTGCCTTTGTCTTCTTGGTGGCAGCGGGACACTACTTGTGCTTGCCACCTCGCCAGCTTGAACTGCACTTATGGGACTCGCCACGTCACCAAGTGTTACTGCAGTGCTGGATGTACGTCCAGGCTGTACTAGGCCGCTGGTGCTTGCCAGTTCACCAGAAGGAATAGCGGCGCTAGTACTACTCTGCTCCATGATACGAGAGACCTGCGGTTCTTGCTCCTCAACAACCTCAGAAGATCGGGATCGGGTACACCTGACCTTAGCAGGGACCTCAACTTCGTCGTCAGAGCTATCTGACGTGGGGCCGCTGACGTCACTGTCTTCTACGGGAAGATATTCTGAGCCTGAATCTGACAGATACGTGACCTCCTCTTCACTATCTGTCATGCTCAGAATCTCGTAGGCCTCTTTACTAGTGTACCTTCGTCTTGCCATTTTGGGCTCTAAATTTAGGGGTACACTAGTAAGATTCACAGGAAAAAAAGCACCTGATTGTCGTCAGCAAATATATCAAACGCTACAAAAAAACTGTTAGCGATCGCAGGGATCAGGCCTGTCTCTGCGAACGCTGCAGTTATGTGTGTTGTGTTTGGTAAGTGACAGTGATCGATCGATACTGCACTTGGGTGGGCTGGGCTGGGCTGGGCTGGGCGGAGGGGCTAAACGCAGGCGCTAGCAGGTATCTGGGCTGATCCCACTAACACTGCGTTTTTGGGAACCCTAAACCGCTGGGGATGCTAGTATAGATCTGATCAGATACTATACCACTAAGGGGGGTGTATGCTTTGCGCGTGGGTGTTAGCGTTACTGGCACTAACCTAACACTGCCTGGGGCGACGCAGACCCTCTCTGGCGCTAAAACCTAATTGATCTCACCCGCCGGGCGATCAGGGGGGTTAAACCTTTATTTGGTTATATACGGCGGGTGCCCTGATGCTATAAAAAGCAAACTAATCAACCAGCGTCACCCGTAACCTTTATATGGTGATCACTGGTGAAAGGGTTAACTAGGGGCAATCAGGGGGTTAAAACCTTTATTAGGTTAAATATGGGGGTACCTGACACTATATAAAAACCTGACGGGTAACCTAAATAACTAAATAACTTACTGGCTAACCAGTGACACCAGTGACGCTTATACGGCGATCACTGGTGAAAGGGTTAACTCTAGGGGCAATCAGGGGGTTAAAATAATATATAGGGGTACCTGACACTAATAAAAACCTGCGGCGAACCTAAAAACAAAATAACTGCCTATCTAAAACACCAGCGACACGAATACAGCGATCGGAAAAACAATCGCTTAGTGACGCTGAAGTTAGGGGGTGAAAGGGTTACCTGGGGGGTGATCAAGGGGTTAAACCTTTATTAGGGGGGGGGTTAGGGGGCTACCCTGGACCTAAAGGGGCCTAATCCTAACTGCCCTGCAACTTTTTACAATCACAGATGACACTAAATGCTGTGATCAGTAAAATAAATGATCACTGCAATCAGTGACACTGTGATTGGGGGCTTTGGGGTGACCTGGGGGGTGATCTGGGGGTGACTGGGGGGTGATTTGTGTGCCTATGTGTACCTACGTGTCAGTGGACTGTTGGTGCACTAACCTGTGTCTTCTCTCCTCGGCGCTGCGGACGAAAAGACCGTGGCGAGGGAGATGACATCACTTCCTCCAGCCTGTGTTTACATTTCAGGCAGGAGGAAGCAATTTCATTCGCCGGGAGCGATCGCGAGGGGGGGCGGAATCGAGCGGCCGCCCCCTCATGCCTGATCGCTCCCGAACACTTAACGGCCGCTCACTGCAGTGAAGGGGGGTCCGGATGGACCCCCCAACTGCACAAAGGCGATCACGTAGATCTACGTGATTCTGCCTGTCGGTGCCATTCTGCCGACGTAAATCGGCGGTGGGCGGTCGTTAAGTGGTTAAATTGGGATATTATTATAGCAAAAAAGAAAAAATATTGTGTTTTTTTTCAAAATCGTCGCTCTTTTTTTTTTATAGCGCAAAAAATAAAAACCGCAGAGATGATCAAATGCCACCAAAAGAAAGCTCTATTTGTGGGGAAAAAAAGACGTCAATTTTGTTTGGGAGCCACGTCGCACGACCGCGCAATTGTCATTCAAATCATGACAGCGCTGAAAGCTGAAAATTGGCATGGGCAGGAAGGGGGTTTAAGTGCCCAGTAAGCAAGTGGTTAATGTACATAATATAATTGGATACTGACATTTATAGGTAAAGTTGATCTAGGGAAAATCCGATTGCCTCTCGGGGGATCAGGAAGGAATTTTTTCCCCTGCTGTAGCAAATTGGATCATGCTTTGCTGGGGTTTTTCGCCTTCCTTTGGATACACTGTGGGTGAAGGATTGTATATATGGGATTGTATGATTCCTTTTTTATTTTTTTGGTTGAACTGGATGGGCTTGTGTCTTTTTGACCTGACTAACTATGTAACTATATGTAACTATGTAACACCGTGCCTGCAGTTTTCCCTTTTTCACATAATTTTACCACACTGACTTGGCCTTATTCTGAAATGCGTAGGCATATTTCTGCTAATTGATATAACTGCAAAAAAAAAAGATATAAAACTTCAGCCTAAAAACTCTTAAACCTAGAAAATGGATATGACATTGACCCAAAATCTATTGAATTTCCCTTTACATGCAACCCAACAGAGGGAAATATATTACCAGTACACTTTCCTCCAGGGTAAGTAATTGTCACCCGGTCTTTGTCATTGTAGAATCCCTTATCACATGCACAGTAGTATCCATTCCTGGTTTCCACACAAGAGGAATGACTAGGGCAGTCATCTGAAGTTGGGGAGCACTTGGTAAAATTATTAGCTTTCTCGGGCAGGTACCGAATTCCTACAATACAGAAGAGAAAGAAGTGACGTATGACTTACAATATAATACTATGAATATCACACTGAATTCGTCCCTTATCTATTGTCTCTGTGTTAAAAAGTCAGGTCATCTCCTGCAAAATCCTTGCTTCCATTCTGTCTGTTCCATTTTGCATAATTTAAATTGTAGCAATAATGTTGAATTCTATGTATATTTTTCAAAGCTGACAAGTTTATAAAATGAAGATTGCTATTTTTTAATAATATACATATATCAAAATGACAGCCCCAAATTTTATTTAGATATAGATCCTTTCATCCTGTGACCTTTGATCTGCATGTAACATCATTAAAGGAATCCTAAAAAAAAACAACAACCTGTAAATTAAGTTTTAATCATTAGTTAACCCTAATAAGTCTTAACTAACTCCTTTATGTCTTTTTGCCTTTAGTTTACACATAAAATAAAATAATTTTTGCAAGACAATATTGCCGAAAAAAAGAAAGCTTACTTTGTTATAGCTAATTAAAAAGGCTCCCAGTGGAAATGTAAAAATTGCTCTGGTTTAATCAGTATAACTTAATAGAGACATAGTTTAATAAAGCGATTGTCTCCTTACATATCAAAGGGGGGGTGTGGCTTGCGGCTGATGGAGTAGGCAGCACAGTGTGTGAGCTCCGCCAAAACTCTGGGCATTTATCCTGACAACGAGCTCCTGAAGCATCCACAGCGCCCAGAGTATACACCAGAGGGTCCCTCTCTTCATCCCCGATCCAGCGGTGCAGCCAGTTTTCCCCATGAATCGGCGGCGGACATGACCCGCAAAGGTGGCAAGGATTCTCTGCAGGCCTCAGAGCATGGAGGCCAAGATGGCGCCCAAACCCAGCGCTCGGCCAAGGAGGCAGCCATGCGGATGTTCAGCGGCGCTCTGGGGAAGGGTGGCACGCCTAAAACACCCTCTCATCTTATGGATGCATCTGATCTGGACTCTCCTGAAGAGGCCCTGGAACAGGCATGGCCAGAGGATGCTGAACAGGCCTCCTCATGGGACACAGTGAGTACTCCTGCTAATGATGATAATGCCAGGGCCCTGACAGAACAGGACAAACAGACCCCTGAACCGACCCTGAGAGACATTTTTGCAGCTGTGACATCCTGCAACACATCCATTAATACACTGACTAATGAGATTGAAGGGGTAAAACTGGAATTGAATATGGTTAGACAGGATATGCAGAAACTGCGTGATCGCACGGCTGCACTTGAAGACAGAGTGAGCAATGTGAAGGATGATGTTGCCCCCCTGCAGAGAGAAGTCCGCCATATGCAATCTATTATTACTGGCCACACGGCCCGTTTGGAAGACATGGAAAATAGACAGAGGTGCAATAATGTCTGCGCGGTAGGCATACCAGAGAGGGCTGAGGGCAAAAATCCTATGGCATTTATTGAGAACTGGCTGATTAACACATTTGGCAAGGATTCTTTTTCTCCCATGTTTGCAGAGGAGCATGCCCACAGAGTCCCACCTAGGCCGCCTAAACCTGGTGAGCCTCCCAGGCCATTCCTGTTCAAAATGCTGAACTTTAAAGACCGTGATGCCATTCTATTTCAAGCCAGGACCAGGGGCGCCCTTATGAGAATTGATAATGCTCACATATCTTTCTACCCTGACTTCTCTGCTGAGCTGCAGCGTCGCAGAGCCAAGTTCACTGATGTTAAGAAACGCCTCCGCAAATATGATGTCGCATATGCTATGCTGTACCCTGCCAAACTCAGGATCGCTGCCAATGGCGAAACGCAGTTCTTTGACAACCCTGCCAATGCGTCTATGTGGCTGGATCGTGTGGAGCACACTCTCAAGAAAGCACCGGCACCTGTGGCCTGATGGTGATCTGTCTTTCTCCCTCTTGCTACTGGATGATGTCGATGCCCTGTGAGGAGATTTGGGCACGCTACTCCTTTTCTTTAACCTCCCTGACAGGCGGAGTGGAGGATGAATGTTACATGCACTACTTTTATCTCATGACTTGGAATCGCAAGTCCCTTTGAATCAGAGTTGAACTGAGATGTTGCCCCCCCCCCCACACTCGTCCTGCATAGACAACAAATGTTTTCTTTTTCTCTACCATGCTTCCTTACTGTTTACAGGATGCACAGACCTTTTTTTTCCTCCTATTTTTTACTTCTTTTTTTTTGTTTCACACTGTGTTGTTTTTTTGTTCACACTGCCCTCTGCAGTTGGCAGGGGGAATAGTTTGTTATTTTTTTCAGTTCTTCCAACCGGAAATTTATCTATATGGCAGATACAGTCACTCACTCTTCTGAACTCTACCTGGAGCACCTGTTTTTTTGAAGCTGCCAGGTGGAGGTGTGGAGTGCCCCCTATTGACCCTCTACACCTGACGTGGGGTCCTTGCAGTGATTGTCAATATGCATTAATATGCCTAATGTTTGTACTATAGTCTCATGGAATGTGAGGGGGCTGGGGGATGGAGTGAAACGGGTGGCATTTTTCTCCACAGTGAAGGCCCACAAACCCTCGGTGGTGTGCCTGCAGGAAACTCACCTGCAGACCAACTCCACATATCAAAGGGCTGGAAAAAAACATCCACTGTACTACAATTATCTTAAGTAAAGCGGTATTGGTTTAAAGTAATTGTAAAGGCAGAATGTTTTTTATCCTAATGCATTCTATGTATTAAGATAAAAAGCCTTCTGTGTGCAGCAGCCCCCCTCAGCCCCCCTAATACTTACCTGAGCCCCATCTCTATCCAGCGATGTTGTAGGATTGTCTCAGCTGCCCGGAACTCCCCTCCTCATTGGCTGAGACAGCAGCGCTGTGCCATTGGCTTCTTCTGCTGTCAATCAAGGTCAGTCAGCCAATGAGGAGAGAAAGGGTGTGGGGCTGGGCCGCAGCTCTGTGTCTGAATGGACACAGGGAACTGCGGCTCGGGTGCCCCCATAGCAAGCTGCTTGCTGTGGAGGCACTCGTCAGGAGGGAGGGGCCAGGCGTGTCAAAGAGGGACACAAGAAGAGGAGGTACTGGGCTGCTCTGTGCAAAACCACTGCGCAGAGCGGTTTATTATGTTTAAAGAAAAAAGAAAAAAGGAGACTTTACAATCACTTTAAACTTCTGTGTCCTATTAAAGAGTTAAGCTGCCTGTGGATGGTGCCAAGTCAGGTGACCATACTGGACAAACTGTCTCTAAGGCAGGGGTGTCCAAACTTTTGACTTTCCTGGGCCACATTAGAAAAAGAGGAATTATCTTGGGCCACACATAAAATACAATAACAATAAGTATAGCCGATGAGTAGGGATGAGCTTCGTGTTCGAGTCAAACTCATGTTCAAATCGAACATCGTCTGTTCGGCCGTTCGCCGAATTTCGAACAATATGGGCCGTTCGCGCCAAATTCGAGTGGCGCGTCACGGCCCATAATTCACTGCGTCATCGCAGTGCATTGCTGGCTGATGTTTGGCCAAGCATGCACTATGACCCGCATGCTTGGCCAACCACAGCGCCGTCAGTACAGAGAGCCGTAATTGGCCAAAGGAAGGATGCCTTTGGCCAATCATGGCTCAGGGGAGTAGGTACACGCCCCACACTATATAAAGCTTCCTGCTTGTCGGCCTTGTGCAGTGTGTTGCGGCGGCGGAGAGAGTCTGAGAAAGAGAGAGAGAGTCAGAGTGTCATTTAATTTCAGTTAGATAGAGCAGGCAGGCGATTCAGGTAGCTGCAGTCAGTGTATTTAGTATATATATATGCATCCTAGGAATTGTGTGTGTATATATATATATATATATATATATATATATATACACACACTGTATTCAGTTTAGCTAGATCTCACTTCAAAGTGTTCCTGTTTATCTCGCTGCAGTATATTAAGTCAGTGTAGTGTATACAGGGCTCAGTGTGCACGTAAAGCTTACTGCAGACTATTGCTTTTCTATTACTGATAATACAAGCAGTTGATTGAGCTAACCTGCAGTTTCTTAAGTCAGTGTAGTGTATACTGGCCACAGTGTTCACATAAAGCTCACTGCAGACTATTGCTTTTCTATTACTGATAATACAAGCAGTTGATTGAGCTAACCTGCAGTTTCTTAAGTAAGTGTAGTGTATACTGGGCTCAGTGTGCACATAAAGCTCACTGCAGACTATTGCTTTTCTATTACTGATAATACAAGCAGTTGATTGAGCTAATCTGCAGTTTCTTAAGTCAGTGTAGTGTATACTGGCCACAGTGTGCACGTAAAGCTCACTGCAGACTATTGCTTTTCTATTACTGATAATAAAAGCAGTTTATTGAGCTAACCTGCAGTTTCTTAAGTCAGTGTAGTGTATACTGACCACAGTGTGCACGTAAAGCTCACTGCAGACTATTGCTTTTCTATTACTGATAATACAGGCAGTTGATTGAGCTAACCTGCAGTATATTAAGTCATTGTACTGTATACTGGCCACAGTGTGCAGCTAAAGTTGACTGCAGACAATTCCTTGTGTACCTACCTATTTCAATACATCAAATAAAGTATGTCTGTAAGGCCAACAAGGAGAGGCAGACACACACAGGCCAATAAAAGAGGGCAAACAGGCTCTGTGTCTAGAGGAAACAGTGCTGGTCGTGGACACGGTGCATCCTCATCAGCACGTGGCCGTGGGGCACGCTTGTCCTTTTTTCCGGCAGCTGGCCGCATTGAGCCGCAACATGCTGAAAAGTTGGTAGAGTGGATGACCAAGCCGTCCTAATCCTCCTCATCCTCTCTCACCCAGCCTCAGGGTACTTTGTCTGCCAAAGCGGCCTCTTCCCTCGGCTTAATGGCATCAGTCACTCCTTCCCTAGCCCCACCGTGTCCTCCTGAGGAGTTCCCCGAACTGTTTGACCACAGTGTTGGGTACATGCTGCAGGAGGATGCGCAGCGTTTTGAAGGCTCCGATGATGGTAACCAGCTTGAGAAAGGGAGTAACGTGAGCCCAGAGAGGGGGGGTGCCCAAGAAGGACAGCAAACTGGCAGTCATGTTCCCCCAGCTGCAGCATACTGCCAGGTTTGCTCCAGTGATGAGGAGGGAGGGGATGATGAGGTCACTGACTCTACGTGGGTGCCTGAGGAGGAGGAGGCACATCTCCAACGAGGCAGGATGCCCTCCAGGGGCCAACTTAAGGGCAGCACACCGACTGCATCACACCGCAGAGCTCCGCATGTGCAGGGCGCTGCTGTCTCTGCGCGTTATTCCAAAAGTTCTTTGGTGTGGGACTATTTTGAGACTTGTGCAGCAGATCGCACCTTTGCTATTTGCAACATATGTCTGAAGCGTATTTCGCATGGCCAAAACAGCAGCCGCTTGGGCACCACATGCTTGACCAGACATATGTCGACCTGCCATGCAGTCCGTTGGGAAGCGTACATAAAAGACCCACACCAAAGAACGAAGCGGACCTCTTCTTGCTCCTCATCAGCTGGGATCTCCAACCCCACTATACCTTCAGTCCTCTCAGAAACCTGCACTGAGAGGAATGAAGGTGTAGAATTAGGTGTGTCACTGCCAAGTACTTGCGGGCAATCTGCTATCGGTACACTAACGTCAGATTGTACCAGGCAAATTTCCCTGCCCCAGCTGCTGCACCACCGAAAGAAGTTCTCTCCCAGCCATCCACATGCCCAGCGGTTGAATGCTAGCTTGGCTAAATTGCTAGCCCTTCAACTGTTGCCTTTTCAGTTGGTAGACTCTGCCCCCTTCCGTGAGTTTGTGGAATGTGTGGTTCCTCAGTGGCAGGTTCCCAAACGCCACTTTTTTTCACAGAAGGCAAATCCAGCTCTCCACCGGCATGTGGAAGGCAATGTCTTGGCCTCGCTGGACAGGGCGGTCAGCGGTAAGGTGCATATTACCGCTGACTCATGATCCAGCAGGCATGGACAGGGACGTTACCTATCTTTCACGGCGCATTGGGTGACTCTGCTGGCAGCTGGGAAGGATACAGAACAGGGTGCAGTAGTGTTGGAGTTTGTTCCGCCACCACGCCTCCAAAATGCTACTAGTGGTGATTCTGACACACCTCTCTCCTCCACCCCCTCCTTTTCTTCTTCCTCCATGGCCTCTTCCTGTGCTGATTTGTCCTCGGAACCAGCGGTGCTCCGTAGTCGTTCAAGGGGCTACGCAAGTACGCAGGCAAAAAGATGCCATGCGGTGCTGGAGCTGGTGTGCTTGGGGGACAGGAGCCACACTGGGGCAGAGATTCTGTCAGCTCTGCAGGGGCAGTCTCAGAGGTGGTTAACGCCACGCCAGCTTAAGCCAGGAATAGTGGTTTGCAACAATGGTACCAACCTCCTCTCTGCCCTCCGACAGGGACATTTGACCCATGTGCCCTGTTTGGCTCACGTCCTTAACTTGGTGGTGCAGCGGTTCTTGGGCAGGTTCCCAGGCTTACAGGATGTCCTGAGGCAGGCCAGGAAAGTCTGTGTGCATTTTTGCCGGTCATATAATGCCTGTGATCGGCTGGCTGACCTCCAAAAGGAATTTAACCTGCCCAAGAACCGCCTAATCTGTGACATGCCCACCAGGTGGAACTCAACGTTGGCCATGCTGCAGTGGCTGCACACGCAGCAGAGGGCCATCAATGAGTATCTGTGCCAATATGGCACGAGGACAGGGTCAGGGGAGCTTGTTTTTTTTGCCACGCCAGTGGGTCATGATCAGGGATGCATGCTCTGTCCTGTCACCATTTGAGGAGGCCACGAGGATGGTGAGCAGTGACAGTGCATGCATCAGTGACACTGTCCCTCTTGTCCACCTGTTGGAGCACACGCTGCGTGGAATAATGGACAGGGCACTTGAGACAGAACAGAGGGAGGAAGAGGAGGACTTCCTTACCTCTCAAGGCCCCCTTTATCCAGACAGTGTTCCTTCTGGCCCGCCTATCACACTGGAAGAGGACGAGGAGGAGGATTGTGTCAGCATGGAGGTGGAGCCTAGCACTCAGCATCAGCAGCAGTCTTCAAGGGATCAATTGCAGTCCGAAGAAACCCATGGACTTGTACGTGGCTGGGAGGAGGTGGCTGCGGATCATGTCGTCCTTAGTGACCCAGAGGACTCCGGACCGAATGCCTCAACAAACCTACGCTGCATGGCCTCCCTGATCCTGCAAAGCCTGTGGAAAGATCCTCGTATTCGTGGTATCAAGGAGAGGGATCATTACTGGCTGGCAACCCTCCTTGATCCATGTTACAAGGGTAATGTTGCGGAACTTATCTTGCCGACACAGAGGGAGCAGAGGATGAAACATCTTCGGGAGGCCTTGCAAAAAGGTTTGTGCAACACGTTCCCAGAGCCTGGGAGGTTACAAATTCCTGGTCCTGGACAACGTGTTGCTGAGGCTTCGGTCAGTCACAGAAGGAGCAGTGGAGAAGGTGGCCGTCTGACAGATGCGTTCAGACAATTTTTTAGTCCACAGCCCCAAGGTATGATTGGTTCCAGCAACCAAAGCCAGCGTATGATTTACATGGTGCAGGAATACCTAGGGGCAAGATCAGACTTGGACACCTTTCCCACCGAAACTCCTCTGGGTTACTGGGTCTTGAGGACGGATCACTGGCCAGAGCTTGCACAGTATGCAATTGAGGTACTGGCCTGTCCTGCATCCTGCGTTCTTTCGGAACGCACATTCACTGCTGCTGGAGGCTTTGTAACCGATCACAGGGTGCGCCTGTTCACCGACTCGGTCGATCGGCTGACCTTCATAAAAATGAATCAGTGTTGGATCACCACCAGCTACCAAGCACCTGATGCTGATATAACTGAATATTTTTTTTTTTTAATGTCAGATCCCTTCAAGACTGCCTATGCTGATGCTGAGTGACTATCCTGTTATGCTGTGTAACTATCCTCTTCCTCCTCAATGATCATGCTGATAGCTTGTAAGAACATTTTTGGTTCTGGGCACCGCCACCAGTGGCTAAGGCCCAATTTTTCTGCCCCTGTTTAACAGGAGCGTGTAATTACAATTTTTGCTGCAATACTTTGCAGCAGGGCTCATTTCTGCGCTCCAACTAGAGTTTCTGGGAGGGGTTGCAGTGTTGTGGCACCAGCACCAGTGCCTAAGGCCCAATTTTTCTGCCCCTGTTTAACAGGGGCATGTAATTACAATTTTTGATGCAATTTTTCGCAGAAGGACTCATTCCTGCGCTCCAACTAGAGTTTCTGTGAGGGGTTGCAGTGTTGTGGCACCAGTGCCTAAGGCCCAATTTTTCTGCCCCTGTTTAACAAGGGCGTGTAATTACAATTTTTGCTGTAATACTTTACAGCAGGGCTCATTCCTGCGCTCCAACTAGAGTATCTGTGAGGGGTTGCAGTGTTGTGGCACCAGCACCAGTGCCTAAGGCCCAATTTTTCTGCCCCTGTTTAACAGGGGCATGTAATTACAATTCTTGATCTAATATTTCACAGCAGGGCCCGTTCCTGCGCCCACCAAGTGTAACTGTGAGGGCTTACAGTGTGGTGGCAACACCGCCACACCGTCCACCACCAAAGGCCCAATTTTTCTGCCCCTGTTCAACAGGGGCATGTAATTACAATTCTTGATCTAAGATTTCACAGCAGGGCCCGTTCCTGCGCCCACCAAGAGTAACTGTGAGGCCTTACAGTGTTGTGGCAACACCAACACCCAAGGCCCAAATTTCTGCAGAGTATATAGGGCAGGCCCCTACTTTCAAACATCCAACTTACAAACGACTCCTACTTGAAAACGGAAGGAGACAACAGGAAGTGAGAGGAAATCTAGCCCTAGGAAGGGAAATTCTCTCCTGTAAGAGTTCCTTGTATCGCAGTATGGGATTTCCTTAATTGTCTGTAAACTGTGAAAAATTTAATAAAGAAATAAAGTTAAAAAGAGTTCCTTGTTTCACTAAAAACACCAAATTTTCAAAATCCAATTGTCATTGGGACAGAAAGTGAGGTGAAATGTTCTGAACAGGGGCACAGACAGCAAAACAAATGTTACAGGGGTAACAACCCTTCCCTATGTTTTCCAAAAAGCTTAAAAATAGATTTTTTGGCTGGAGCTACACTTTAAAAATGTACCAGTTCAAAATTACAAACAGATTCTACTTAGGAACAAACCTCCAGTCCCTGTCTTGTTTGCACCGCCTGTATACTGCTGTTCAGAGTATATAGGGCGTGGGGGCCCCACGCCTTTTCTTTTTTTAATTTCGGTGCAGGGTTCCCCTTAATATCCATACAAGACCCAAAGGGGCTGGTAATGGGTGGGGGGGGGGGGTACCCATGCCATTTTTCTCTCAATGATTTTCATCCATATTGCTGGGACCAGACATTACATTAAAGCCGTAAGCAGTTTTAAATGACTTTTATTCCTTTAGAATTGTCATTTTGTGCAGGGACTGTTCTAAACACGGGAAACACATGCCACTTCACAGGAATACTATAGACAACCCCCAGGTACGATATTTAAAGGAATATTTCACTTTTATTTTTTCACTTTAAGCATCATTAAAATCACTGCTCCCGAAAAAACTGCAGTTTTTAAAACTTTTTTTTGCTTTGATACATGTACCCTGGGGCAGGACCCGGGTCCCCAAAACCTTTTTAGGACAATAACTTGCATATTAGCATTTAAAATTCGCACTTTTGATTTCTCATGTTTGAGTCCCATATACTTTAACGGGGTTCGAAAGTTCGCGCAAACTTTCGGTCCATTCGCTTGTTCTGGTGCGAACCGAACCGGGGGGTGTTCGGCTCATCCCTACCGATGAGCAGAAAAAGTTGCTCACAAATATACATTCTGCCGAAAGCTGATGACATGAATAAGGTGTGATTGTGAAGAGTGGGATATTTTTCCTAGGGAAGATAAAACTTATAAAAGTCCAGTAAAGAGACACTGTCAAATTTTTCTTTGGCTGCATGTTTTCGCTAAGTGTAGATGCATTTTTACAAACAATTCCCCAAAAATCAAGATTTTTAAGTACGTTCACGATTTGGTGTTGGGCCGCATTCATAGTCGTCTTGGGCCACAAGTTGGTCACCCCTGCTCTAAGGAGGAATGTTAATGCATAAAGCATCATTTGAAACAGAACATGTTTGTTGTGTTTTTTAGTTCTGTGTATCTGGGCTGATATGAGTCAGAACCACTTGATAGCACTACGAAATTATTATGAAAGATTGGATAAAAATCTTTATTTAGGATCTCTCTGGTTTGTATTTTTGTCTTTCGTTTGGATAGTAGTTATGCAATAGAGAGTAAAACCCTGGGTGATGCTTTGGGAATAATACAATCTTAAAACAGGTATATATACACATGATTAAGCTTTCTATGTGCTATGAGTGGAATATGTATGTAAATTTAAAAAAATTGTAATAAAATATGATTAAACAAAAAAAAAGAAACAGAACATGAAAGCACACATTAACACTTAAAGAAAATGTAAGAAGGGTTTCCTTGCTGAGTCCTTACTTTTGAAAATACTAGCTTCCTGGTACTTATATTTAATATCCAAAGACTTCAGTACTTTTCACTGGGCTGAATAGGTCGCAGACTTTGAGGGGAGACATACAGTATGATGCTGCAAAGTGAATTTTTATTTAGCTTAGAGAATTAGTTGAAGCTATGATGGCTTAATTATCCAATCATACAAGAACAAAAATCCTGTTTTATAAATTTTTTATTTTTTTTTGCACAATGGGGTATTCTTTGAAATGTAAATTTTTCCTTAGCTTTTCCTCATTCACAAGGCTGTGAATACATTCATGTAATTTACTTTTCTAAATAAACAGCCTTGAAAACAAGACCAGAGTGCCAACTTCGGGTTGGATAGAAGACTGCATAAAAGTTTAATATTTTCAATATTTTATATTTAGCTTACCAAAAAAAAAAAAAAAAAGTACATATTTTGTAATTTAATTTTATACTCTGTCCAACTCTGCTGGTTTGGGGTGGATTTTTATACTGTTTGGCTGTAAAGTCAGACAGGTCCATTGCTTTTTAACTGCACACCTTAAAACACTCCTATGTCCTCTGCGGACTGGTTGCTAGTATCCAAACTGGTAGGGAATGTATATGTATTACTGGCCGCTAAACACTGTATTTTAAAGAATAAAGTGTGCTTTAGCAAGACCCTGATGATACAGCATGGTATTAATAGTATAAAAGAATGTATTTTTCTGAAACTCACCTGTCACACTAATCCAGAGTATTAGAACACAGGCACCTGAGGAGATAATCAGAAAAAAAGTTTTTTATTAAGATACAATTAGTGTTTTCTGTATTTTAGGTAATCTCATTCTATAATCTGTGGCTTTACATTGTTATGACTGCAGTTCTATACAGTTGAAAACAATTATTTCCACTACCATACATTTTGTCAACTGCTTGTTTGACATTATCTAAAAGGGCACATTCAGATTGATGATTAATCCTGTCCTCCATGCAGAGCTGCTGGCAGATGCATGTGCATCCACCTATTAGCTGCATGTAGGCAGCCTATAGAAGTGGATGCACATGTGATGACTGCAAGAGACTCAATCACATGTCAAAGTCTGACATGCAGGCAGGAGTATGTGCACAGAGATGCGAGCGCAGAGGCCCATCTGAATGAGCACTAAAGGAACACAAAGATAAACTCCAGCCAAAACTTTCTTTTTTTTCAGTTCTGGATGCAACATGGAAGGTATGGAACCTATTTTGTTTTTATTATTGCTGCCTAGGGGACAGCCGTTACTTCACCTACTTAGTGGTTTTAAACCCAAAAGCAAACATTTATTATATTGCAGCTTACCATTTTTTAGATGTGATGGCTGCATTATTTTTATTTTTTAGGCTTCCTTGCTTCTATTTTCGTCCACTGATCTGGCCAGTAAGTCTGCTGTTTTTAAAAAGTTCAAGCTCTCCAGCAGAATGTATCAGTTACAGAGATAAGACATACCATTTAACACTAGCAGGAGTAATTACAATGATCTGTTTTTATCTATTTATGCAAAACTTTTATCTCAAAAGTAAAAAAAAAGTTTGCTGTAACTTAAAGTAAAGTGTTAAAGTGTACCAAATAATAACTGAATTTAAGGCAAAAAGAAAACAAAAAAAGCAGCTTGCACAATTTGCAGTCAACAAACTAAGAAAAATTTAGGTAAATAAGCTCAGTGCTAAACATAACATATAATCACAATATAATAATGTATACATAAATAAATAAAAAACTTCACAACAAAGTGAATCTAAAATGTGCCCTCATTTAATAGATCTTATGTAAGTCCATTAACAGTCCTCTTAGGGTGGCCAATGGATGACAAAACCATAACCAGCCTGAAAAGGGTGCTCAAAAAATGTGTGACATAAACCCGAAAAATCCTCCACCAACAGTTATCACACACAGCCTCTTACCAAATAGTTTTGACCACCAAATAAGCAATGGTCTAACAGCGCAATCAGATGTCCAATGGCTTAAAGGTAATCCACTGATTCACATAATTTGCATCAATCTCCCAGGTACCAGCATCGTCTCACCCAAATGATAACAGTTCTCCAAAAGGTATAGATCAGAAAAACAGCAAAGCCATCTCATAGTGTAGAAAGAATAAAATTCGAAAATGTATTTAAAAGTAATGCACTCACATTTAAACAGCATAAAACCAGCATAATATATAGATGTCCCTGATGACATCTTTTGATGACAAAACGCATAGGGTAGAGCTTTGGCGTGTGATGTCATTGTGCACCGAAATAGACCTTGGCCATCTTGTTGGTTTGAAACATTGCTTTCCATATGTTATGTTGGTTTTTTGCTGTTTAAATGTGAGTGCATTACTTTTGAATAGGTCTCCAAACTGCAGCCCAGGGGCCAGATGGGGCCCTTTTCTTACCTTTATCCGGCCCTTGAGGCATAATTCCGGCCACTGACACCAACAATGGGGCATCATTCCTGCCACTGACACCAACTATTTCTCCCCCTAATATCAAAGATACGGAATTGTTTACTCCCACTGGACACAGTCCAGCCCACCTAAAGTCTGAAGAACAGTAAACTGGTCCTTTGTTTAGAAAGCATGGAGACCCCTGCTCTAGACTAAAAGGATGGACAGATGAGGAGGAATGAAGGACAGATGGATTTGGTTTGAAAAGAAGGACAGTCTCTTAAAATGAGAGACAGTTGGGAGCTATGCATACTTCATTCAAAACTGAAACCAAAGTTTTGGCTATATGTTTCAGCGTCCAGCCTTCCCTTCAGTCTTAACATTATACACGGCTTCAGATAGGTCTGCCAAAATTATTAAGAAGTCAGGTGCTAGTCCAGCTCGTACCATGGGATAGCAGAGATAAAGGTTGGATGACTGCACACCGATACACATAAGATCTAAAGGTTTATTCCAAAGTGCAAAATATGTCCATACAAACAAAACACAGTGTTGTGTTCACTTCAGTCTTCCTTAGTTGTACAGGCTTCTCTCCTGTACTGAGATTTCTCACAGTGTGCATTAGAAGCTATCACAATTCAGATGTAGCTGGCTGGAGGACAAGCAGCATTATCTAGTTGTTTTCTCCCCAGTCTGACTGCCCCTTTAAAAAAAAAAAAAATGTAGCTGTATATTTCTTGCTACTACCATATTCTTCCACCAAAGAATAACCCAAATTAAATTCTCCTCCTGCTGACGATTGCACTGATACCACATATGTGTATATTAGTTGTTGGTTGTACCCATAGTACAGTCCAAAATCAATAGTACCCATTTTCATTCTTTTTTTTTATCAAAAACACACTGACACTGAGACTAACTGACGCTGATTCTAATAAAAAACAAATAAAATATTGACCTGACCTTGACCTTTGACCCTGACCTTGACCCAAACACTAACCCGGGCACTGACCTAGATCAAACCTTGATCTAGGTTTTTTTTTTTTTTGTATTTTTTATTTTTTTATCATTATTATTATTTATTTATTTATTTTATTTTTTTACACACATTTTTTTTTTTTATTTGCTAGGAGAAGGAGAGAAACAAATTATCTCTCTCCTTCATTCACAGAGAAAGAAAACATGATAGCGGACTTCACAGTGACTGATCACTGTGATAGCCAATCAGAGGCTATCACAGCGATTAGGTGACCTGAAAACGGGATCCCGACCATTAGTATAGGCCCGGGGCTCTCTGTAAGACCTGGTCGCTGTGCTGGAAGTGCACCATGCGGTGCTCTCTCAGCACAAAGGGAGATGCACAAATATGGAGCCCCACGGAAAAAAGCCCAGTCCAGTGGGGCCACATATTTGCGTACGGTCGGCGTGAAGGGGTCAAGATTGTTTGACTGTCACTGTAAATGCTCTAAACACATATGGTCACATAAGGCTTGGTTCACATCTACTGGTGCAACCAAGCATGTGCGCATTTCAAGGCATTTGTCAGGTGTTTTGCTTGTCGAATGTAGGTCAGCTCGTTCATTTCCATGGGCTGCCCTACATGTGAGAAACTTGGAAAAGATGTCTTTGACTCCTTTCCAAAAGTGTGTCGCACCGAACCGCATGGTGCTGCGGCACAATATGGTTTGGCCCTCGCGGACACATGTGCATTTTGCAGATGTTTTGGGGTGCAATTAACAATTAATAGCATGTCTGCTAAATCACAGCTAATTTCTGTGCTTATTTCTGTGCATGTTGGCTAAGCACGCAATTTCGCACATGTTCCTGACACGCAGTAGCGTACGTAACCAGGTGTTGACTTTAGTCCAGTTAACACAGAGGGATGATTGTGAGCACAGAAACATCAGGAAACTGCCAGAGTATCAGCATGTTCAGTCTGATCTTATATTCAAGACACACATGGTACCTGAGTCACTACAAAAGCGGTGTCTCAATGCCATGACAATATTAAAAGGTAAATACATTTTAATACTTTCTTTAAATTTTAATACATTTTTAAAGTGAATGTAAACCCCACAAATAAACTTCTCTTATTTGGCGCTTGTTGAACTGATAAACTAACCATTTAAAGTGTTTTGTTACATCTGATCAATACGTGCAAAAAACACCTGTCTAGGACAGGAAGTGTGTTACTGGCAGGATCTCCAGTTGAAAATAAAAGGGAAAAAGCCTGAAAAAAGGAAACAAATGCATCTAAGGACTTTGTACCTGCAATATCTTCATTTGTTTTATCTTGGTCTTACATACACTTTAACCCCTTCCAACAGTACGCATATATAGTTGTGCTCATAAGTTTATATAGCCTGGCAGAATTAATGATTTCTTGGCCATTTTTCTGAGAATATAAAGGATAACACAAAAACATTTCTTTCACTCATGGTTAGTGTTTGGCTAAAGCCATTTATTATCAATCAATTGTGTTTACTCTTTTTAAATCATAATGGCAACAGAAACTACCAAAATGACCCTGATCAAAAGTTTACATACCCTGGTGATTTTGGCCTGATAATATGCACACAAGTTGACACAAAGGGGTTTGTATGGCTATTAAAGGTAACTATCCTCACCTGTGATCTGTTTGCTTGTAATTCGTGTGTGTGTGTGTGTTTGTGTGTGTATAAAAGGTCAATGAGTTTATGGACTCCTGACAGACCCTTGCATCTTTCATCCAGTGCTGCACTGACGTTTCTGGATTCGGAGTCATGGGGAAAGCAAAGTAATTGTCAATGCATCTGCGGGAAAAGGTAGTTGAACTGTATAAAACAGGAAAGGGATATAAAAAGATATCTAAGGAATTGAGAATTCCAATCAGCAGTGTTCAAACTCTAATCAAGAAGTGGAAAATGAGGGGTTCTGTTGAATCCAAACCACGGTCAGGTAGACCAACTAAAATTTCAGCCACAACTGCCAGGAAAATTGTTTGTGATGCAAAGAAAAACCCACAAATAACTTCAGGTGAAATACAGGACTGAAAACATGTGGTGTGGCTGTTTCAAGATGCACAATAATGAGGCACATGAAGAAAGATGGGCTGCATGGAAAGCCATTACTACGCAAATGCCACAAAGTATCCTCGCAAACAGCACAGAGACAAGCTTCAAACCTTCTGGCACAAAGTCATTTGGAGTGATGAGACCAAAATGTAGCTTTTTGGCCAAAACCATAAAGGCTACATTTGGAGAGAAGTCAACAAGGCCTATGATGAAAGATACAAAATTCCTACTGTGAAACACGGAGGTGGATCGCTGATGTTTTGGGGATGTGTGAGCTACTCAAAGGCACAGGAAATTTGGTCAAAATTGTTGGCAAGATGAATGCAGTATGTTATCAAAAAATACTACGCTGACGACACTCAAATCTATTTCTCTGCCCCTCAACTCACTTCTTCATTCTCCTCACGTATCACTAATTTACTATCAGATATATCAGTTTGGATGTCACACCACTTCCTCAAACTTAATCTATCCAAAACTGAACTGATCATTTTTCCTCCCCCACATGCCTTTTCCCGTGATCTCTCTGTCAAAATTGATAGCACAACTATAAGCCCATCTCCACATGCCAAGGTCCTAGGAGTAGTCCTGGACTCTGAACTCTCCTTTAAGCCTCACGTCCAATCACTGTCCAAATCTTGCCGCCTCAACCTCCGCAACATCTCTAAAATACGCCCCTTTCTAACCAATGACACAACAAAGCTCCTAATTCACTCCCTGGTCATCTCTCGCCTCGATTACTGCAACTCCCTCCTCATTGGCTTACCTCTGTATACTCTATCCCCCCTTCAGTCCATCATGAATGCTGCTGCCAGACTCATCCACCTTACCAACCGCTCAGTATCTGCTACTCCTCTCTGTCAATCCCTCCATTGGCTTTTGCTCACCCAACAAATTCAATTCAAAATACTAACAACTACCTACAAAGCCATCCACAACTCTGCCCCCAGCTACATCACTGACCTAGTCTCTAAATACCAACCTAATCGTTCGCTTCGTTCTTCTCAAGACCTCCTGCTCTCTAGCTCTCTCATCACCTGCTCCCATGCTCGTCACCAGGACTTTTTCCAGAGCCTCTCCAAGCCTATGGAACTCCTTACCCTAATCTGTCCATCTATCTCCTTCTCTATTAGCTTTTAGAGGATCCCTGAAAACCCTCCTCTTCAGAGAAGCCTATCCTACCCACACCTAACAACTGTGTTTTCATTTTTGTCCATCTGATCATCCCCCGCAGCTACTACTCTTTGTTCCACTTGACCCTCCCTTCTAGACTGTAAGCTCTAACGAGCAGGGCCCTCTAATCCCTCCTGTAATGAATTGTATTGTGACTGTACTGTCTTCCCTGATGTAAAGTGCTGCGCAAACTGTTGGCGCTATATAAATCCTGTATAATAATAATAATAATACTGGAGGAACATTTGCATTCTTCAGCCAGGAAGCTGCGCATGGGACGTCCTTGGACATTCCAACATAACAATGATCGAAAACACAAGGCCAAGTCAACCTGTCATTGGCTACAGCAGAATAAAGTGAAGGTTCTGGAGTGGTCATCTCAGTCTCCTGACCTCAATATTATTGAGCCACTCTGGGGAGATCTGAAATGTGCAGTTCATGCAAGACAGCCCAAGAATTTACAGGAAATGGAGGCTTTTTGCCAAGAGGAATGGGCAGCATTACCATTTGAGAAGATAAACTGCCTCATCCACAAATACCACAAAAGACTTCTTGCTGTCATTGATGTGAAAGGGGGCAATACATGGTATTAGGAACTGGGTTATGTAAACTTTTGATCAGGGTAATTTGGGTAGTTTCTGTTGCCATTGTGATTTAAAAAGAGTAAACACAGTTGATTTATAGTAAATGGCTTCAGCTAAATACTAACCATAAGTGAAAGAAAAGTTTTTGTGTTATCATTCATATTCTCTGAAAAATGGACAAGAAGTCATAAATTCTGCCAGGGTATGTAAACCTATGAGCACAACTGTAAAACCAAAATCAAGAACACGGGGACATGACTTCAAACTGCAGGAAAGTTCAAAACATATCTTAGAAAGTATTATTTTACTGAAAGGGTAGTTGATGATTGGAATAAACTACCAGCAGAGGTACTGAGGCAGTCAACAGTAAATGGCTTCAAACATGCTTGGGATAAACATAGACCTATAGTCAGACAAAAAAGTTAACGAAAAACAAAAACAAAAAAAAAACGGGCAGACTCGATGGACTACTCAGTCTTTTTTCTGCCATCACTTTTCTATGTTTCTAAGATGTAAATTGCCATCAGGGATTTATAAAATGCTAGATGGCTGGCTGCAGTTCCAGTGGCTATCATACTTTCTGACCTACAACAAGCATGCTTACTAGCAAGGGCAGTATAACGTGAAATCTCCTAATCTGCCTGTGGATTAGGGCCCATTCACACTGCCCACACACGGAAACGTTCCAACTTGGTGTGAAGGCAGTTGTCATCTTTGGGCTGCAGTGAAGTGCGGCAGGAGGTGGTGTGATGTTCGTTTTACCACTTTACGCATTTCCGTCCTTTTTTTTCACATTTATTTGAAGTACAGATAACGACACTTCGTTCATATCTACGTGGTGCGTTGCGCTGCTGTGCGGTACCTGTGATGCCTTCCTGTCCGCTCTACACTTTCAGGCTGCGTTGCAGTGCGAATAGGGCACATAGAAAACAATTGTTTCTATCTGCCCTACCGGTGACTGCCACTCTTCCAGTGTTGAAAAAAAGGCAGTCACTGCACTAGTGTGCGCAAGCCCTTATGGGTCAGTGTTTCAGAAAATATATATCAACATCAAAAAGCTAGATCACCGTGACAGTGTGACAGCATGTTTCATTTGTCGAGCATGGCCAATGCAAGTCCATGGGTTCGCGCTGCAACTGCACCACAACCACATGCCGTGCACGTGATTGTGGTGTGGTATTGCGGCATGCACAAGGGCCTCCTTACGGCCTGTCAAATGCCTACTGAAGAGAGATCCAACTCACTTGGGATTCAGAGGGCACTGCACATGTAAACAAGTCCTAAGTCTGGGTTCACATATATGCACATTTTAAACCGCATTCAATTCGCATGACATGTGAATTTGACCGGCTCTAAATAGAACTCGTTCACACATGTCCGGGGAGGACGCGGTATCTTTTGAAAAAGGGTCCTGTGCGTTTTTGGGTCCGGATCAGGTGCGAATTCAAGCAAATATTTGCACCCAAATCGCACTTGAACTGGTGAACAGACACGCACAAGACCCTGGACTGCAAAGCACAGCCGCACATATATGAACCCAGCCTTAAGGTTTTCTGTAATTTTTTTAGCCACAAAAACCAGTGTATGTCCCCCCTACTCCCTAAACCCCCTAAAATTGAAACACACTTACCCCACAGCAGCTGTCTCCTGGAACACATCATTGTGTATAATAGAGATACACGAGAAGCTTACAAATGTAAATGTTAAACTGGGAGGATACCTCTCCACACCAGGGGGAACCACACCAATTACATAACAGTTCCTCCTACGCTCTCTCTAAAAAAAGAGAAAATGTGTAGCACTGTCCCCTGAAAAAAATGTATTGAACAATACAGAGTAAATTTTAAGCACATAACAAGAGAAGTGTGTTTTTTAATTAATGTTAGTTCCACAGAAGGAATAGGGAAGTAGCCCCATAAAAATTGTCACCATGTTTTATCTTTCATTTATTAGTCATTCACTCATTATATCTGTAGCAATACCCCCCATAGGAGCCACTAAGTAGATTATCCCTTTTCACAATAGTTTCCTCACAGAAAAACACACAGTTCCAATCACTCTTCAGGCTCATGACTGATCTACTGTTCTCTACACTTCTCTCCTAACAAAAAACATTACTTTAAATAACCACTCCGACAACATAAATCCCTTTGACTGGGTTGATACTTTATTATTATGTATTAGCCACAGCTTGACTATGAAACACCAAGCAATCAAACCCAGTGGCGGCCCATCCATTAGGGGCGCACGGGCGCGGCCCCCCCATTCAAGCGTCCAGCCCCCTGATCTACATATAGGGCACCCGATGCATGGATTCCAATGGAGTGGGTGTTTTTTTGAAGCACGTGATTAGAGCCAGAGGCTCTAATAGTCTTGAAAAAAGGGTAGGCTCGGGGAGCAGAGCACTGCGCTCCGAGCCCATCCAGTTGTGTGACAATAGCGAATAAATATTCGCTATTTTCACACTGATTCTCCTTCCGGCCAATGAGGAAGCGGTCATGATACCCGTCAACCGATTGGCCGAAATGAGATGAGATCTGAATGGTCGCCAGGAGGAGGAGGTAGGAGACGCTGGGGAACCGAGGGGAGAAACGCCCGCAGCGCAGAGAGAAGCTGCTGGGGAACCAAAGGAGGAAACGCCCGCAGCCCGGAGAGAAGCCACTGGGAAACTGAGGGAGGAAACGTCCATAGCCCGGAGAGAAGCTGCCGGGGAACCGAGGGAGGAAACGCCCCCAGCCTGGAGAGAAGCTGCTGGGGAAAGGAGGGAGAAAATGCCCGTATCCCGGAGAGAAGCTGCTGGGAACCCGAGGGAGGAAACGCCCCCAGCCCGGAGAGAAGCTGCTGGGGAAAGGAGGGAGGAAACGCCCCCAGCCCAGAGAGAAGCTTCTGGGGAAAGGAGGGAGAAAATGCCCGCAGCCCGGAGAGAAGCTGCTGGGGAAAGGAGGGAGAAAATGCCTGCAGCCCGGAGAGAAGTCACTGGGGAACCGAGGGGGGAAACGCCAGCAGCATGGAGAGAAGTCACTTGGGAACCGAGGGAATAAACGCTCGCAGCATGGAGAGAAGCCACTGGGGAACCAAGGGAGGAAACGCCTGCCACGCCGGAGCACTGCCTGCGAGATGGGGTAAGTGCAGGCCCTGACTGACAGATGGGGGGGACTGTGCCTCCCGTGCCCCCTCGACCCAGCCGGCCAACCGGGGAAGGGGGGGTTTCAGGATATGGATTGCTTGCCACCCCCCCCAGAAAAAAAACACCAGCCGCCACTTATTAAACCACTAACATATAACCAGCTCCAGAATCCCTTTTTGCAGGGCTGACTGAGTGTCTCAATCTCTCCTTCCTTATCAGGAGCCAATTCAGCCCCCATTCATCCAGGTTAGGCTTAGGGGGTTACTTGGGCTTCCTTCTACTCATTCACCACACTCTATCCACCACCTGCCACCTCAGCCCGCAAAAGGGATAACCACCAGCTGTGGCACAAAGGTATAACAGAAAAAACACCATTAAGGCCATCCCCACACATTTGAACATGCCCGACAGATTTATTTATTTTATTTTATTTATTGATTTTTGGAAAGACAAGTTAACCACTTCCCGCAAAATCACATACCTGTACATCATTTTGCTGAAGTGGTTGTACCGAAGTAATACCTGTAGCTGCAGACATCACCCGCTACCGTTTTCAGAGCCGAAGGTTGTTGTTTTTTCCAATAACAACTGATGCAGCTAAGCAGCTGCTCGGCTGTTATTACAAGGAGCGGAAGGAGCGGGAGGGGATGTTCCCCCCTCCCGCTGACTTCGGTCACTCTGCCCGGGTCTCCCATCCCAAGAGACCTGAGCCACTAGCCAGCACATCCGTCGGCTGGCTGGAGACCCGTACAAAGCCAGTTTTGGATTCCGGATTCCGAATTCTTTGATGTAAAAATCTGGAAGTGCCACCACGACATCACTTATGGTTTACTTGGCAGCCAACGGCGCCAGTTTTAAAAATAATGTTAGTGTTTAAAAATGCAGATCTTGGCATTTTGAATACTTTCGTGCAGAGGAGGGGTTTCGGGTCTTTTAGACCCCATATCTCTATATAAAGAGTACTTGTCACTGCCTATTACTGTCACAAGGGATGTTTACATTCCTCGTGACAGCAATAAAAGTAATCAGAAATTATTTTTTTAAAGGGACAGTGTAAAAAATAAATAAATAAATAAATAAATAAGAAAAAAACACACTCATGTGAGGTATCGCCACGATTGATAGAGCAAGAGCAATAATTCTAGCCCAAGGCCTGGAGGGAGGGACTTGTTCTCTCCTGAAGCTGTACAGACTGAGGGGACCATCAGATCACAAAGCACAATGTGACCCTCCTTCTTACTCACTTTGTCAATAACCTGACACCTAATTCGTCATCCCTTTTTCCCCCTCCCTTCACCCATATACTTAACCCTTTGCACCAAAGTGGGATCTAGGGTTGAACCATGAGGGAGTGTCTGGTGACCACTCCAGGGCGTCGGGTTGCATCAACACCTTTACTTTGTCCCATGCATGATTGGTAGCACGCATCGACCCAGTCAAAGGTGATGACACTTGGAAACCCTAATAAACCAGTGTCAGGAACCATGAAACAGACGGAGACAGAAAATGTAGTAAAAATCCCATCTTTTAATAAAATTTTAAAAATGGTACAGCTGGCAAAAACGTAGTCAAAACATAGCCAGGGCTCGGTAGCCAAATCTGGTAGTCAGAAAAAGTCAGGAAATCGGGGAGCCAGAGATCAACGTAGTCAGAGGCAGCAGACAGGATCAGGAACAAGAAAGGACGTCAACCAGGCAAGTCTTCAACAGGAACACAGCAGAGAGTCTCTAGATTAGTGATGAGCCGAACACCCCCGGGTTCAGTTCGCACCAGAACCCGCGAACGGACCGAAAGTTCGCACGAACATTAGAACCCTATTAAATACAATGGATGCGAACGTTCGGATTCTAAAGTGCTAATTATAACGACTATTATCCATGTTATTGTCCGAAACAGAGTTTGGGAACCCGGGTTCTGCACCAGGGGACATGTATCAATGCAAAAAGAAGTTTTAAAAACGGACGTTTTCCGTGAGCAGTCATTTTAATGATGCATAAAGTGAAAAAAAAAAGTCAAATATTCCTTTAAATATTGTACCTGGGGGGTGTCTAAAGTATGCCTGTGAAGTGCCACGTATTTCCCGTGTTTAGAACTGTCCCTGCACAAAATAACATTTCTAAAGGAAAAAAAGCCATTTAAAACTGCTTGCGGCTTTAATGCAATGTCTGGTCCCGGTAATATGGATGAAAATCTTTAGGAAAAATGGCATAGCTACCCCATCAACCCCCCCCCTACCCCAGCCCATTACCAGCCCCTTTGGGTCTTGTATGGATATTAAGGGGAACCCCGCACACAAAATAAAAAAGGCCCTATATACTCTGAACAGCCGTATACAGGCAGTGCATACAAGACAGGGACTGTAGGTTTGTTCTTAAGTCATTGATAAAAAAAAAAAAAAAGCGTGGGGGTTCCCCAGAATTCAATTACCAGGCCCTGCAGGTCTGGAATGGATATTAAGGGGAACCCCGCCGCAAATTTAAAAAAAAATTGACGTGGGGTTCCCCCAAATATCCATTCCAGGCCCTTCAGATCTGGCATGGATTTTAAGGGGAACTCCACCCCAAATTAAAAAAAAATGGCGTGGAGTCCCCCTAAAAATCCATACCAGACCCCTTATCCGAGCACGCAACCTGGCCAGCCGCAGGGGAAAAGGGGGGGACGAGAGAGCGGCCCCCCCTCCCTCCTGAACTGTACCAAGCCACATGCCCTCAACATGGGGAGGATGTCCCCATGTTGATGGGGACAAGGGCCTCATCCCCACAACCCTTGCCCGGTGGTTGTGGGGGTCTGCGGGCGGGGGGCTTATCGGAATCTGGAAGACCCCTTTAACAAAGGGGACCCCCAGATCCCGGCCCCCCCCTATGTGAATTGGTAAGGGGTACATTGTACCCCTACCATTTCACGAAGAAAGCGTAAAAAAATGTTTAAAAAAACACACAAACACCTGAAAAAGTCCTTTATTTAAAAAAAAACTAAAAAAAATACATTCCAGCGATAAAATCCAGTGTCCCGCGGCGATCCCGATGTCCAGCGCTGTCCTTCATTGGTTGTGCCTGAGCAGACCTGATGGGGAACTCCCTCTCAGTATTTTAAATGTATAGACCCGCCCCTTCTAAAGTTCCCCCTCAGCGGACGAGATGCGGAACATGAGAAGGGGCGGGTCTATACATGTATTACCAAAGTGAGAGCAGTCCCCCATCAGGTCCGCCCCCTCGGTATGTCGGACCCGCCTACGTCATTGGCTTGAGCGGGGAACTTCCTTCACTATGTAAATTTAAATTACACAGTGAAGGAAGTTCCCCGCTCAAGCCAATGACGTAGGCGGGTCCGACATACCGAGGGGGCGGACCTGATGGGGAACTTTAGAAGGGGCGGGTCTATACATTTAAAATACTGAGAGGGAGTTCCCCATCAGGTCCGCTCAGGCACAACCAATGAAGGACAGCGCTGGACATCGGGATCGCCGTGGGACACTGGATTTCACCGCTGGAATGTTTTTTTTTTTTTTTTTTAATAAAGGACTTTTTCAAGGTGTTTGTGTGTTTTTTTAAACATTTTTTTACGCTTTCTTCGTGAAATGGTAGGGGTACAATGTACCCCTTACCAATTCACATAGGGGGGGGCCGGGATCTGGGGGTCCCCTTTGTTAAAGGGGTCTTCCAGATTCCGATAAGCCCCCCGCCCGCAGACCCCCACAACCAACGGGCAAGGGTTGTGGGGATGAGGCCCTTGTCCCCATCAACATGGGGACATCCTCCCCATGTTGAGGGCATGTGGCCTGGTACGGTTCAGGAGGGAGGGGGGGCCGCTCTCTCGTCCCCCCCTTTTCCCCTGCGGCCGGCCAGGTTGCGTGCTCGGATAAGGGGTCTGGTATGGATTTTTAGGGGGACTCCACGCCATTTTTTTTTAAATTTGGGGTGGAGTTCCCCTTAAAATCCATGCCAGATCTGAAGGGCCTGGAATGGATATTTGGGGGAACCCCACGTCAATTTTTTGTTTAATTTGCGGCAGGGTTCCCCTTAATATCCATTCCAGACCTGAAGGGCCTGGTAATTGAATTCTGGGGAACCCCCACGCTTTTTTTTTTTTTTTTTTATCAATGACTTTTGTATGTATTGCCGGGAGCCGACAATTCATTAATAGCCGCGAGTCAGTTTTAAATGCATTTTTTTCTTTCAAAAATGACATTTTTTGCAGGGACAGTTCTAAGCACGGGAAACATGCGCCACTTCACATGCATATCATACACACCCCCCAGGTATGAAATTTAAAGGAATATTTCACTTTTATTTTTTCATTTTATACATTATTAAAATCACTGCTCCCGAAAAAACAGCCGTTTTTAAAACTTCTTTTTGCATTGATACATGTCCCCTGGGGCAGGACCCGGGTCCCCAAACACTTTTTAGGACAATAACTTGCATATAAGCCTTTATAATTAGCACTTTAGATTTCTCCCATAGATTTTTCGAATTTGCCGCGAACACCCCAATTTGTTCGCTGTTCGGCGAACGGGCGAACAGGCAATGTTCGAGTCGAACATGAGTTCGACTCGAACTCGAAGCTCATCCCTAGTAGGGACCTGCCGTATATACTCTGCAGAAATTGGCCCCTTAGGTGTTGGTGTTGGCACAACACTGAAAGCACTCACAGTTATTCTTGGTGGGTGCTGGAACGCCCTGCTGTCAACTATTATATCAGGAATTGTAATAACATATAATTGTTGATCAGTGGTAGTAAAAATTGGGCCTTTGATGGTGGTGCTGGTGCCACAACACTGTAAGGCCTGACAGTTACTCTTGGTGGGCACAGCAATGGGCCCTGCTGTGAATTATTAGATCAATAATTATAATTGCATGCCCCTGTTGAATAGGGGCTGAGAAATTGGGCCTTTGGTGGTGGTGGTGGTGGTGGTGGTGATGGTGGTGCTGGTGCCACAACACTGTAAGGCCTGACAGTTACTCTTGGTGGGCGCAGCAATGGGCCCTGCTGTGAATTATTCGATCAATAATTATAATTGCATGCCCCTGTTGAACAGGGGCTGAAAAATTGGGCCTTTGGTGGTGGTGGTGGTGGTGATGGTGGTGCTGGTGCCACAACACTGTAAGGCCTGACAGTTACTCTTGGTGGGCGCAGCAATGGGCCCTGCTGTGAATTATTCGATCAATAATTATAATTGCATGCCCCTGTTGAACAGGGGCTGAAAATTTGGGCCTTTGGTGGTGGTGGTGGTGTTGATGGTGGTGCTGGCGCCACAACACTGTAAGGCCTGACAGTTACTCTTGGTGGGCGCAGCAATGGGCCCTGCTGTGAATTATTAGATCAATAATTATAATTGCATGCCCCTGTTGAACAGGGGCTGAAAAATTGTGCCTTAGGCACTGGTGGCACAACACTTCAACCCCTCACAGATACTGTACTTGGAACACAGCAATGAGGCCTGTTGCAAAGTATTGCATCAAAAATTGTAATTACACGCCCCTGTTAAACAGGGGCTGAAAAATTGGGCCTTAGGCACTGGTGGCACAACACTGCAACCCCTCACAGATACTGTACTTGGAGCACAGCAATGAGGCCTGTTGCAAAGTATTGCATCAAAAATTGTAATTACACGCCCCTGTTAAACAGGGGCTGAAAAATTGGGCCTTAGCCACTGGTGGCGGCACCCATAAACCAAAATGATCTTCCAAGCTATCATCATTAATCGGATCATTGAGGAGGAGGAGGAGGATAGCTAGTCAACATAACAGCACAGGAACTCAGCATCAGCATCAGTCTTGAAGGGATGTGACATTTTAAAATCAATTAGTCTGTTATATCAGCATCAGGTGTGTGGTAGCTGGTGGTGATCCAAGACTGGTTCATCTTGATGAAAGTCAGTCGATCAACCGAGTCGGTGGACAGGCGCACCCTGTGATCCGTGACAAATCCTCCAGCAGCACTGAATGTGCGTTCTGAAAGAACGCTGGATGCAGGACAGGCCAGTACCTCAATTGCATACTGTGCAAGCTCTGGCCAGTGATCCGTCCTCAAGACCCAGTAACCCAGAGGATTTTCGGTGGGGAAGGTGTCCAAGTCTGACCTTGCCCCTAGGTATTCCTGCACCATGTATATCAGACGCTGGCGATGGTTGCTGGAACCGATCATACTTTGGGGCTGCGGACTAAAGAATTGTCTGAACGCATCGGTCAGACGGCCACCTTCCCCACCGCTCCTTCTTTGACTGCCCGAAGCCTCAGCAACTCGTTGTCCAGGACCAGGAGTTTGTAACCTCCCAGTCTCTGGGAACGCGTTGCACAGACCTTTCTGCAAGGCCTCCCGGAGTTGTCTCATCCTCTGCTCCCTCTGCGACGGTAACATAAGGTCCGCAACCTTACCCTTGTACCGTGGATCAAGGAGAGTGGCCAGCCAGTAATGGTCCCTCTCCTTGATCCGAAGAATACGAGGATCCTTCCGCAGACTTTGCAGGATCAGGGAGGCCATGCAGCGTAGGTTAGCTGAGGCATTCAGTCCGGAGTCCTCTGGGTCACTAAGGACGACATGATCCGCAGCCACCTCCTCCCAGCCACGTACAAGTCCACTGGTTTCTTGGGACTGTAAATCATCCCTAAAAGACTGCTGCTGATGATGCTGAGTGCCAGCCTCCACCTCCATGCTGACACAATCCTCCTCCTCCTCCTCCTCTTCCTGTGCGATGGGTGGGACAGAAGGAACACTGTCTGGGTAAAGGGGGCCTTGAGAGGCAAGGAAGTCCTCCTCTTCCTGCCTCTGTTCTGCCTCAAGTGCCCTGTCCATTATTCCACGCAGCGTGTGCTCCAACAGGTGGACAAGAGGTACAGTGTCACTGATGCAAGCACTGTCACTGCTCACCATCCTCGTGGCCTCCTCAAATGGTGCCAGGACAGTGCATGCATCCCTGATCATGCCCCACTGGCGTGGTGAAAAAAAACAGAGCTCCCCTGACCCTGTCCTGGTGCCGTAGTCGCACAGGTACTCATTGATGGCCCTCTGCTGCGTGTGCAGCCGCTGCAGCATGGCCAACGTTGAGTTCCACCTGGTGGGCATGTCACATATAAGGTGGTTCTTGGGCAGGTTCAACTCCTTTTGCAGCTCAGCCAGGCGAGCACTGGCATTATAAGATCTGCGGAAATGCACACAGACTTTCCTGGCCTGCCTCAGGACATCCTGTAAGCCCGGGTACCTGCCCAAGAACCGCTGCACCACCAGGTTAAGGACGTGAGCCACACAGGGCACATGGGTCAGTTGTCCCTGTCGGAGGGCGGAGAGGAGGTTGGTGCCATTGTCGCAAACCACCATTCCTGGCTTAAGCTGGCGTGGCGTCAACCACCTCTCGGCCTGCCCCTGCAGAGCAGACAGGACCTCTGCCCCAGTGTGGCTCCTGTCCCCCAAACACACCAGCGCAAGCACGGCATGGCATCTTTTTGCCTGCGTACTTGCGTAGCCCCTTGAACGCCTACGGAGCACCTCTGGTTCTGAGGACAAACCACAGGAAGAGGCCATGGAGGAAGAAGAAGAGGAGGGGGTGGAGGAGAGAGGTGTGTCACAACCAGTAGTAGCATTTTGGAGGCGTGGCGGTGGAACAACCTTCAACACTACTGCACCTTGTCCTGCATCCTTCCCAGCTGCCAAAAGAGTGACCCAATGGGCCGTGAAAGAAAGGTAACATCCCTGTCCATGCCTGCTGGACCATGAGTCAGCGGTAATATGCACCTTACCGCTGACCGCCCTGTCCAGCGAGGCCAAGACATTGCCTTCCACATGCTTGTAGAGAGCCGGAATCGCCTTCCGTGCGAAAAAGTGGCGTTTGGGAACCTGCCACTGAGGAACCGCACATTGCACAAACTCACGGAAGGGGGCCGAGTCTACCAACTGAAAAGGCAGCAGTTGAAGCGCTAGCAATTTAGCCAAGCTAGCATTCAACCGCTGGGCATGTGGATGGCTGGGAGTGAACCTCTTTCGACGGTCCAGCAGCTGGGGCAGGGAAATTTGCCTGCTAGAATCGGACATTGGTGTACTGCTAGCAGAGTGCCCGCAAGTACTTGGCTGTGACACACCTAATTCTACACCTTCATTCCTCTCAGAGCAGGTTTCAGAGAGGACTGAAGGTATAGTGGGGTTGGAGATCCCAGCTGATGCGGTGCAAGAAGAGGTCAGCTTTGTTCTTTGGTGTGGGTCTTTAAGGTAGGCTTGCCAACGAGCTGCATGGCAGGTCAACATATGTCTGATCAAGCATGTGGTGCCCAAGCGGCTGATGTTTTGGCCACACGATATACGCTTGAGACATATGTTGCAAACAGCAGCTGTGCGATCTGATGCACTCGCCTCAAAAAAGGCCCACACCAAAGAACTTTTTGAATGACGGGCAGAGGCAGCGCCCTGCACAGGCGGAGCTCTGCGGTGTGATTCCGTCGGTGTGCTGCCCATACGCTGGCCACTCAAGGCCATCCTGCCTCGTTGGAGATGTGCCTCCTCCTCATCCTCCTCCTCCTCCTCTCTCCTATTAGGCACCCACGTGGAGTCAGTGACCTCATCATCCCCTCCCTCCTCATCACTGGAGCCAATCTGGCAGTATGCTGCAGCTGCTGGAGCATGACTGCCAGATTGGTGTCCTTCTTGAGCATCCCCTCTCTCTGCTCTCACGCTACTGCCTTCCTCTAGCTGGGTATCATCATCAGATCCTTCGAAACGCTGGGCATCCTCCTGGAGCATGTACCCAACACTGTGCTCAAACAGTTCGGGGGACTCCTCAGGAGGAGGACATGGTGGGTCTAGGGAAGGATTGACTAATGAAGATAATGATACCAGAGAAGAGGACGCTTTGGCAGCTGCTTTGCCAGTACCCTGAGCCTGGGTGAGAGAGGATGAGGAGGATGAGGTGGGCTTGGTCATCCACTCTACCAAGTCTTCGGCATGATGTGGCTCAACATGTCCAGCTGCCGAAAAGAAGGACAAGCGTGTCCCATGGCCATGTGCTGATGACAATGCACCGCGTCCACGACCAGCACTGTTGCCCCCAGACACAGAGCCTGCTTGCCCTCTTTTTTTGCCTCCTGACTGTCTGCCTCTCCTTGTTTGCCTTCCAGACATTTTAATGGATGGCCTGCAGGGAGATGGGAAAAACAGCAATAAGGGCTACCTTCAGGTGTATACTGTGCAGGAGGCTTAGCAACAATGACACTGACACTGTCCCCTGCCTATCCTTCTCTGTCCCTAAACACAAGGATTTGCAATATGCTTCAGCAAGATTGGTTTAGCACAGAACAGCACACTGACAGTTTCCCTCACTGTCCTTCTCTGTCCCTACAAACAAGATTTAGCACAGAATAGCACACTGATAGTTTCCACGAGTGTCCTTCTCTGTCCCTAAACTCAAGGATTTCAAATATGGTTCAGCAAAATTGGTTTAGAACAGAATAGCACACTGACACTTTCCCTCACTGTCCTACTCTGTCCCTCCCTACAAACAATATTTAGCACAGAATAGCACACTGATAGTTTCCACGAGTGTCCTTCTCTGTCCCTAAACTCAAGGATTTCAAATATGGTTCAGCAAAATTGGTTTAGAACAGAATAGCACACTGACACTTTCCCTCACTGTCCTACTCTGTCCCTCCCTACAAACAAGATTTAGCACAGAATAGCACACTGATAGTTTCCACGAGTGTCCTTCTCTGTCCCTAAACTCAAGGATTTCAAATATGGTTCAGCAAAATTGGTTTAGAACAGAATAGCACACTGACACTTTCCCTCACTGTCCTACTCTGTCCCTACAAACAAGATTTAGCACAGAATAGCACACTGATAGTTTCCACGAGTGTCCTTCTCTGTCCCTAAACTCAAGGATTTCAAATATGGTTCAGCAAAATTGGTTTAGAACAGAATAGCACACTGACACTTTCCCTCACTGTCCTACTCTGTCCCTCCCTACAAACAAGATTTAGCACAGAATAGCACACTGATAGTTTCCACGAGTGTCCTTCTCTGTCCCTAAACTCAAGGATTTCAAATATGGTTCAGCAAGATTGGTTTAGAACAGAATAGCACACTGACAGTTTCCCTCACTGTCCTACTCAGTCCCTACAAACAAGATTTAGCACAGAATAGCACACTGATAGTTTCCACGAGTGTCCTTCTCTGTCCCTAAACTCAAGGATTTCAAATATGGTTCAGCAAGATTGGTTTAGAACAGAATAGCACACTGACACTTTCCCTCACCGTCCTACTCTGTCCCTACAAACAAGATTTAGCACAGAATAGCACACTGATAATTTCCACGAGTGTCCTTCTCTGTCCCTAAACTCAAGGATTTCAAATATGGTTCAGCAAAATTGGTTTAGAACAGAATAGCACACTGACACTTTCCCTCACTGTCCTACTCTGTCCCTCCCTACAAACAAGATTTAGCACAGAATAGCACACTGATAGTTTCCACGAGTGTCCTTCTCTGTCCCTAAACTCAAGGATTTCAAATATGGTTCAGCAAAATTGGTTTAGAACAGAATAGCACACTGACACTTTCCCTCACTGTCCTACTCTGTCCCTCCCTACAAACAAGATTTAGCACAGAATAGCACACTGATAGTTTCCACGAGTGTCCTTCTCTGTCCCTAAACTCAAGGATTTCAAATATGGTTCAGCAAAATTGGTTTAGAACAGAATAGCACACTGACACTTTCCCTCACTGTCCTACTCTGTCCCTACAAACAATATTTAGCACAGAATAGCACACTGATAGTTTCCACGAGTGTCCTTCTCTGTCCCTAAACTCAAGGATTTCAAATATGGTTCAGCAAAATTGGTTTAGAACAGAATAGCACACTGACACTTTCCCTCACTGTCCTACTCTGTCCCTCCCTACAAACAAGATTTAGCACAGAATAGCACACTGATAGTTTCCACGAGTGTCCTTCTCTGTCCCTAAACTCAAGGATTTCAAATATGGTTCAGCAAAATTGGTTTAGAACAGAATAGCACACTGACACTTTCCCTCACTGTCCTACTCTGTCCCTCCCTACAAACAAGATTTAGCACAGAATAGCACACTGATAGTTTCCACGAGTGTCCTTCTCTGTCCCTAAACTCAAGGATTTCAAATATGGTTCAGCAAAATTGGTTTAGAACAGAATAGCACACTGACACTTTCCCTCACTGTCCTACTCTGTCCCTACAAACAATATTTAGCACAGAATAGCACACTGATAGTTTCCACGAGTGTCCTTCTCTGTCCCTAAACTCAAGGATTTCAAATATGGTTCAGCAAAATTGGTTTAGAACAGAATAGCACACTGACACTTTCCCTCACTGTCCTACTCTGTCCCTCCCTACAAACAAGATTTAGCACAGAATAGCACACTGATAGTTTCCACGAGTGTCCTTCTCTGTCCCTAAACTCAAGGATTTCAAATATGGTTCAGCAAAATTGGTTTAGAACAGAATAGCACACTGACACTTTCCCTCACTGTCCTACTCTGTCCCTACAAACAAGATTTAGCACAGAATAGCACACTGATAGTTTCCACGAGTGTCCTTCTCTGTCCCTAAACTCAAGGATTTCAAATATGGTTCAGCAAAATTGGTTTAGAACAGAATAGCACACTGACACTTTCCCTCACTGTCCTACTCTGTCCCTCCCTACAAACAAGATTTAGCACAGAATAGCACACTGATAGTTTCCACGAGTGTCCTTCTCTGTCCCTAAACTCAAGGATTTCAAATATGGTTCAGCAAGATTGGTTTAGAACAGAATAGCACACTGACAGTTTCCCTCACTGTCCTACTCAGTCCCTACAAACAAGATTTAGCACAGAATAGCACACTGATAGTTTCCACGAGTGTCCTTCTCTGTCCCTAAACTCAAGGATTTCAAATATGGTTCAGCAAGATTGGTTTAGAACAGAATAGCACACTGACACTTTCCCTCACCGTCCTACTCTGTCCCTACAAACAAGATTTAGCACAGAATAGCACACTGATAATTTCCACGAGTGTCCTTCTCTGTCCCTAAACTCAAGGATTTCAAATATGGTTCAGCAAAATTGGTTTAGAACAGAATAGCACACTGACACTTTCCCTCACTGTCCTACTCTGTCCCTCCCTACAAACAAGATTTAGCACAGAATAGCACACTGATAGTTTCCACGAGTGTCCTTCTCTGTCCCTAAACTCAAGGATTTCAAATATGGTTCAGCAAAATTGGTTTAGAACAGAATAGCACACTGACACTTTCCCTCACTGTCCTACTCTGTCCCTACAAACAAGATTTAGCACAGAATAGCACACTGACACTTTCCCTCACTGTACCTCTCTGTCCCTAAACTCAAGGATTGAAAATATGGTTCAGCAAGATTGGTTTAGAACAGAATAGCACACTGTCAGTTTCACTCACTGTCCTACTCTGTCCCTACAAACAAGATTTAGAACAGAATAGCACACTGACACTTTCCCTCACTGTACCTCTCTGTCCCTACAAACAAGGTTTAGCACAGAATAACACACTGACACTCTCCCTACCTATCCTTATTTGTCCCTAAACACAAGGAATCCAGGATTAGTAAAGGAAAAAAAATGACACTGTCCCTGCCTATGCTTCTCTTTCCCTGCTCCGGAACACACTACACAAGGCCGCCACGCTGGCGGCCTTTTATAGTGTGGGGCGTGTACTAAACCCCCTCAGCAATAATTGGCCACAGGCATCCTGCCTGTGGCCAATCATTGCTCTCCTCGCTGCCGGCGCTGTGATTGGCCAAGCATGCGGGGTCACAGTGCATGCTTGGCCAATCACAGCGCCTGGATGACACTGCGATGGCGTAGTGCATTGTGGGCCGTTCGCGTCACTCGAATTTGGCGCGAACGGCCCAAATCGTTCGATCTTCGTCGAACGATCGAACAGCCGATGTTCGAGTCGAACGTATGTTCGACTCGAACACGAAGCTCATCCCTACTCTAGATATGTTTGACCAAGGCGAAGGCAATTGATGAAATGAACCAGGTAGTTTAAATAGCCAGGAGGGGCTGGCTGTGGGCTTGACTGACGAGCAGGAGATGATCAACAGGTGAGCCACTGTGGAACAATGAGTTCTGGCACTTAACCAATAGCTGAGCAACCTGAGCACAGAGAAGGAAGCCCAGACAACCAGACAGTAAAGACTCTTGTAAGATCCCATGAGAGCAGCTTCAAGTACCGTTGCTACATCCCCTTCACCATGCAACAGCCAGCACCTGGCAACAACCATTTGGCCCACTACAAAATATTTAAAGAGGTCTGGAAATGCCAGACCTCCCTGTCCTAGAGGTTCCTGCATGTATGGAGGCCTATTCTGGGATCAGATCAAAACCATAAAAAGTAACTAAACAGACTATTCGCACGCTTAAAATACGAACAGGGGACCCAGATCTGGGAATTACGCAAAAAAAACAAAAAGACCGGTAGAATTTTCATCTTAAGAAGGTTCACCCTACCTATCCCAGGCATTCAACTGCGTCTTGACCTTAGTAAGTAAGGGGAGTAAATTAAGTGACATATAATCTCCTACTCTGGAAGATATACAAATACTGAGGCATTTGAAGTCAGCTACCCAAGGGGACTAGTTGCGTTGCCTGAGCCTTAACCTCCGACATCAATGGCCATCACATTAGATTTCTCCCAATTAACCCGTAGACCTGAAAAAACATTAAAAAGTATGTAAAATCTCGAAAACCACATCGAGAAATGGTTCAGGATCCTATAAAAAGAAGAATATCATCTGCATAGAGGGCAGTGCGCTCACGGATACCTCCCACCTCAAGGGCCCTCACCGCTGGAGATGTACGCAGAGCAATAGCTATTGGCTCTATTGCAAATATGGATGGGGAGAGTGGACACACTGACGTGTTCCCCTACCCACTGCAAACTGAGAAGAAACCGATGTACCAATCTTAATAGTTGTCTTAGGTCTACTGTAGAGTAAGGAGATTCAGGTGAGAAACTAATCGCCAAACCCCATGTGACGTAGGACCATAAACATCAATTTTCAGTCCATGCAGTCAAAGGCCTTTGCCATGGCAAGGGACACTACCACCCTAGCCCCTGAGTTGGCATGATCAATTTGTAAGTGTGCAAATAGTCTAGGGAGATTAGTGTCTGTAGATTTCTGAGGAATGAAACCGGTTTGGTCTATATCCACCAGGGTAGTGATAGCCTGTGATAATCGGGTAGCCAGTATTTTAGTTAAAATATTAAGATCCTGGTTTAAAAGAGCAATAAGCCTGTAGGAGGAACATTTCAGAGGATCTTTGCCCGGTTTAGGCAACAAAATCACCTGAGCTGATGTAGCGCCCTGGGGTTTAGTGGGGGAGCTTCTCACCAAATTCCTTGTCAGGAGTAGCTACTGTAGATAGTTGTTAGAGATCAATTGATTTCTCCCTAAGTTTGGCCTTATTGCACTTTTCTCTTCTGCCACTAGGTGGCCAGGCACTTGGTGGCATTAGATGTGAGAAGGACATTTCAAGGTAAAGTTATGGGTATATAGGATATCTTTGGCAATGGACAGGGGTTTCTTGGATCCCTTGGCCTGCTGGGAGAGCCTATATATTCGGATGGAGTCAGGTGATCTATGTTCTGTGCCACCCGGACCGCTGTCTGGGTGGACGTGTGCCGTATGCCCCAGGCTGCTAGGCCAGAGATTGGGCCTATGTTGGGGGCATCTGGCTGCTCGGCTGTGTGAGGGCCTATCCAGACGTAAGGCAGCGCAGGGTTGGGACTGCGGCTTGCAGTCCAACCAAAAGTGACAGTTCTGCTGGCCGGAGGTAGAAGGGAAGCTGTGGCCACTAAGGGACCGACCACATTTCCAAGGGACCACAGTGAGTAACTGAAGCAAGTACCGGAGCAGTATTCTCACTGAATGGGCACGGTGGAGAATCGGCAAACTTCAGGTGGTGATCAAGTCAGGGACCCAACCAGGGGAGGTGACGCTTGCAGAGCAGCCTTTTGTGTCAAGCCAGGGACCGAGCCGGTTAGCAGGGGTGAAGCTTGAAAGGTATTAGTCTTATTCATTAATACATTCTCATATATGATTAAACTTTTATTGGGGCTATATGCCCGTATGCATAGGAGTGGTATAATGACGTGGGAACTGTACTTACATGCATGAGCTAATCGCTGGTGGACATAACCAGGGGGCTGGCAGATGGTGAATGGTACTTGAACCTGCTGGTCCTCCAAAGCAAGGCACAGATGGTGTGGGCTGGACAAGGAGACCATGCAAACACAAGGACAGAAGATGAGGCAACACACCCGAGCTACAAGAACTCCCGCTGACTTAGAGTGGACACTCCTGTCAGCATAAGGTCGGCCAATAAGTCATAAGGTAACTCGTGGTAATGATTCCTTGTCTCTAAAAAGCAATGGAACAGTCCAGAAACAATGGGGTTAGCATAACGGAATCGTATATGAGTAAAAGTCTGGAGGGGAGTCTTGTAATAGTAAGCACTCACCTTATCTCAAAAGAGTACTGAGATTGATCCAGTTCTGTCAACATGACACCAGCAGTGTGAATGTTCATGCTGGCAGGAGGTTTTTATATAGCTAATGAGGCTAATACAACAGTTCAGGCTGCAATGAGCAACCTGAAACAGCTGTGGCCGATGAGACAGAGCATTGCGCACAGATATGGCAGCAATGATCTGCCTCAGAGTTCCCTGACAGGACGGCACGCCGGTGACGTGATGACGCGGGACATTAAGATGAAAAAACACAAGCCTTTACAACCCTTTTAAGGTGTTTGGAATTACTGGGCAGAAGTGCTGTCGCTGGGCAGATTGTCAGATTGTAGGCTATCAGTAAGAGCGGCCATCTATGGATTGAAATTCGGCCGGTTCAGCAGGGACCTGATAGAGACTACAAGTGGCCTTTTTAAAACCTTTATAAAAATATGGTCTACAGTTGTCACCATCATGAAACTTGCCCGACAAATCTCCAGCTTAATTTTCTTAAGAAATTGACACTTCTGGGAGTATCAATCTCCTATTCCCCTGCAATTATTCATTGATTTGTCCCAGACCCCTACATCACTACAGGACACAATAGGGATGTAAGGACCAGCAGGAGGAACCACTGAGCAGAGCAGGGAAGGACCAGGTATCTGACACTTGGTTTTTGAATTACCTTAGGATGGAGATTTATTTTCAGTGGAGTGGTGTTCGTGACATAGGTCACAAAATACGTAAGTATTTACTTCTACTAGGAAAAGCTTTTAACGGCAAGCTTAGTTTGTCAAAAGTCACTTTAAACGCTTCAGCAGCTTCAGGAAACTTTATGAAATACAGATGTACATCATGCAAACATTTTGTGGTAAAGTTAAGATTTCACACCGAGCTTCAGAAATGGGAAGTAAAAAATTACTGTGACATTATGCAAATCAAGAGGAAATAAACCAGACAACATTAGATAACAAAGAAGGAACAAACTGTGTTACTGTGTGGTGTACAAATTAAAAATTCTGAGGATGATTTATTCAGAAAATCAGAGCAGTCCTGTGTTTTGTACACACTTCCTGTGTCATCTGAACCCCTGTGCTGTGGATAAGAAGACAGTAAGAGTGATCGTATAGCTTAACAAAAAGATAATGAGCAGGGCTGACACCATTCTGTTCACAAAAAATGCTGTGTGTTGTCAGTCGACAACAGGGTTTAAAGGATAAGTTTGCCTTTTGACAAAAAATAATAAATGTACATTTTTTTGCAGGTACATAAATGTGCATTTTTATATTTTTTTGTTTTGGGAGCCTGTAAAGCATTGCACTAGCGATTCAGGTCTCCTGCAGATCTGTCAGTGTATCGGCTTTCTCATACCTCATACAAGGAAGCAGATACATTCTGACAATGAACTACCACAGGGCTCACAGCGCCATAGTTCATTGAAAACTACAAGCCGACAGCTGCAAAGGCTACCGAACCCTGTAGTTTTCCATTCACAGAGGACGGTGAATGAGTGATGGGTGCGGGGCCACTGCATTCATAACATGTTACATGTTACACCCTGATTATATCCCTGGTTCCGGAGCACGGTTGCTATGCATTTTTTCATTTCTGGCCCTTAATATATATATATAGTGCCCCTGGATGACGACAGGTTTGTCAAAACAACGTAGGGAGGAGCGGCGTGCTGACGTCACCACGATACGAATCCCGGAAGCAACGGGTAGTGAGAGCCGGCCGGCCGCACACTAAACCACTGCTGTTTTTACTTCAACATGCTGTAAGTGCATTTTTATTATAATAAACGTTTTTATATACTGGATTACGCTATGGGGTTTTCTCTTTTACCCTAAATGTGACTCACGGAGCTGCCTGGTGGACTAACAGACTGGAACCTAGACGAACAGAGAGCACAGAGAGAGCCAATTAGAGCCCTTGGCAGGGATAACAGCCACCTATTCAGATTGATCTCTTTCAGGGATCAAAATTTCTGGTAAGCAGCCTGAAAGGGACAAGGTGGTGGATTTCTCTCCTGTCATATCATCACTCCTTCTATGGTGTTTCATTTTTGAAGTCACTTATGCAGTTTTGAAGAGTTTTGGAATCCTTTATTTCTTCCTTCTGGGTACTTTTTGTTACTTATGGACTATCTTTGAATTTTTTTGCATGCCAATATCAAGAAATACAGTTTAAGTACCATCTATCACCCAGAGACGTACATAGAACAATATCCTTTATTCCATAAGTTATATTGTTTATTCACGTCATATACAAATGATATCATATTGTGTTTTTATAACATAATTTTGGTTTTTTACTTTTTGTATTCAGTTGCGCAGCCTTAGTTCTTCCTTATATATCTGTTATTTGTGTGTGTCCCACATTTTTTGGTTGCTGCATAGTGTGAGGGGGTTAACTCGGTAGCGGGTGTGTGTGACCCCCTGGATGGGCTCCCCACACAAAAACAGGCCCAGCAGACGGAGGTTGTGGTTTTCAAGATCAAAAGGTGCGGTTTATTTCTCTATTTACAGTGACAAAAACACAGCAAAGCAAAAAGAAACATAAACAAAATAAATCCTGGTCAGCTTGACCTCTGACTAAACATGCAGGTTTCCCTAACTAACAACTGGGATCAGCCTGGTGCTGTCCTAGTCCCTAAGTCCCTGGTTTAGTAAATGTCCAAACAAATAGCCACACAGGCTTTGTCTCACCGCACAGGGGTTCACACTCCCTAGACAGTCCACACAGGTCTGGTTCCAGGCATGAGCAAACACCTAATGAATCTGGGAGTTTTTATAGAGGCCTTAAACGAGCTGACAAGCTTCAGCTGGTCTCATCAACTCCCTGCCTGCACGACGCCCAGCCCTCTCCCTAGAGGTATGAATCATCCATGAGCCCACTAGCCTCAGCTGGGCTTCATCAACTCTCTCCCTAGTTGTATAAGTCGGCATAAAGCCTGAATCTGGGAGAAATATACCTACCCCCCTGGATGCAACCAGGTGACTTTACCTTCCTGCTGTCACATACCCCCCCCCCTCTTGTTTTAACCTTGGGGTTGGAACACCAGCAATCAGGCATTCATGTACTCGAGACAAAGCATCCACATTCCCCATTTGAACGCCAGGGCGATGCTTTACTGTGAAGTTGAATTCCTGTAGGGCCAGGAACCACCTATTTACTCTTCTATTTGTCTCCTTGTTTTGAGCCATCCACTTTAACGGAGCGTGATCCGTAACCATGTCAAAGTGCCTACCTAGCAGATAGTACCGAAGGGAATCTAGAGCCCACTTCACCGCTAAACACTCCTTTTCAACCGTGGCGTAATTTACCTCATGGGACTTCAACTTCCTGCTGAGGTAAATGACTGGGTGCTCTTCCCCGTTCCAGACCTGGGACAATACTGCTCCTAACCCCACATCTGACGCATCACTTTGTACGACAAAGTCTTTAGAGAAGTCGGGTGAGTACAACACTGGCTGGCTACATAAGGCTTGTTTCAAGAATTGGAATGCTGCCTCAGCCTCGGGGGTCCATTTAATCATGACCGACCCTTTCCCTTTCGTCAGGTTGGTTAGGGGCACAGCCTTAGAAGCAAAGTGGGGAATGAAGCGCCGATAATAACCCGCGATTCCCAGAAAGGCTCGTACCTGCTTCTTGCTGTTGGGACGTGGCCAACTCTGGATGGCCTCGACTTTGTTGAGTTGGGGTTTTATTACTCCCCTGCCAATGGTGTACCCAAGATATTTGGCCTCCTCCTGCCCAATGGTACACTTCTTGGGGTTAGCCGTAAACCCCGCTTCCCGGATAGAGTCTAGGACTGCTTGCACTTTTGGCAGATGTGAGGCCCAATCTGTGCTATGGACAATTACGTCATCCAGGTAAGCCGCAGCATACTTCCGATGGGGCCTCAGTATCTGGTCCATTTTCCGCTGGAATGTGGCCGGCGCATTCTGTAACCCGAACGGCATTCTCTTATATTGGAACGCCCCGTCTGGGGTTACAAATGCGGTTTTCTCTTTGGCCGACTTGGCCAGGGGAATTTGCCAATACCCTTTTGTGAGGTCAAGAGTCGTCATGTATCGGGCTGTTCCCAGCCGGTCGATCAACTCATCTATACGTGGCATGGGGTAGGTGTCAAATTTTGTAACTTTGTTCAACTGACGAAAATCGTTACAAAATCGCCAGCTCCCATCCGGTTTAGGCACCAACACAATGGGACTAGACCAATCACTTTGGGACTCCTCTATCACCCCTAAGTTCAGCATTTTCTGTACTTCCTCCCGTATTGCCTCCCGTCGGGCCTCTGGGATCCGATAGGGTTTTAACTTCACCCTTTCACCGGGCGGGGTAATAATATCATGCTCTACCCCAGATGTTTGTCCCGGCAGCTCAGAGAACACCTCCTTGTTGCGAAGCACAAACTCCTTAACCTCCTGTTGTTGGGGTTGTGACAAGGTGGCTGCTATTCCAACCTCCGGAATCACGCAACCAGTTTGAGCTGGTGACCAAGTTTCTGCGACTAGGGACTCTCTATCCCTCCAGGCTTTCAACAGATTAACGTGATAGATCTGTTCGGGCTTTCGCCTTCCTGGTTGTCTGACCTTGTAATTCACTTCGCTCACTTTTTCCATTATCTCGTAGGGGCCTTGCCATTTGGCAAGGAATTTACTTTCAACCGTAGGGACAAGTACCAATATCCTATCCCCCGGGGAAAAGGTACGGGTCTTGGCTCCACGGTTGTACACTCTCTGCTGTGCCAACTGCGCTTGGGCCAAATGTTCCTTCACGATGGGCATTACCTGTGCAATTCGATCTTGCATCAGGGCGACATGCTCAATCACACTCCTGTGGGGAGAACTCTCACTTTCCCAAGTTTCCTTGGCAATATCCAACAGCCCTCTTGGGTGTCTCCCATACAGTAACTCAAAGGGGGAGAATCCCGTAGAGGATTGGGGCACCTCCCTAATAGCAAACATCAAATAAGGAAGTAGACAGTCCCAATCCTTTCCATCTCTATCCACCACTTTCTTCAACATTTGTTTTAGGGTTTTGTTGAATCTTTCAACCAGCCCATCGGTTTGGGGGTGATACACAGACGTACGCAATTGCGTCACTTTGAACAATTTACACAGCTCTTTCATAACCCGGGACATAAAGGGTGTACCTTGGTCCGTAAGCAGTTCTTTACAAATACCCACCCGGCTAAAAACAAGAGATAGCTCTTTGGCTATGGTTTTGGCCGAGGTATTTCGGAGAGGGATCGCTTCTGGATAACGGGTGGCATAGTCCATTATAACTAATATGTACTGGTGCCCCCTAGCGGACTTGATTATAGGACCTACCAAATCCATTGCGATCCTCTCAAACGGGACCTCAATGATGGGTAGAGGGACCAGCGGGCTACGGAAATGTGGCATCGGGGCCGACCTCTGACACACAGGGCAGGAGGAACAATAATTTTCTATGTCCTTCATCACCCCAGGCCAATAGAATCTCTGTAATACCCTCTCTCGGGTTTTCTCTGTCCCCAGATGACCTCCAAGAATGTGCCCATGGGCCAACTCCAACACCAACTTCCTGTAAGGTTTGGGCACCACAAGCTGCTCAACGGTTTCTTCTGCCCTTTTTGCCACCCGATACAGTAGGTCCTTCTCTACGCTAAAGTATGGGTAAGTGCAGGTATTATCTGGGTTCACTAACTCGCCATCTATTTCCACTACGTTTTCCCGTGCCTTTATTAGGGCGGGGTCTTTTAACTGTTCTGTGGCAAAATTTTCCCTGTGAACCTCAAGATCAGAAAACTCCACAGACGGTAGGTTTTCGTCTGAGGAGGTGGGCTCCTCTCCAGTTTCTTGAGTCTCGCCTGCCAATACTGACAAGGGAAATTCTGGAGAGTCCTCACCACTCTCAGAGGAGTTCTGGCTATCACCTTCCTGGTACATAGGGGCACCAGTGGGGGGCTCAGGATCATCCCACAGTTCCCAGAACTTCGGAAAATCCCTTCCCACAATGGCATCATGCGGTAATTGAGATACTAACCCCACTGGATGAGAGAGGGTACCTTTGGGGGTCCTGAAACACACTGTAGTCACTGGATACTCTCGGGTGTCCCCATGCACACAAATAACAGCTACCTTGCTATTCCCAGAGACCTCTGTTTTAACTAATTCAGCCTTTATCAGGGTCACAAGGCTACCTGAATCCAGTAATACCACAACATTTCTACCATTAATACACATTTTGCATAAATGTTTCTCAGTTCCCCGAATGGCAGTGCATGCGACTGTCGCACACAGCGACTGACGTCTGTCCGTCAGAAAGTCACATTGCATGGGTTCCTCCACAACCGGGCAATTTGCTGCAATATGTCCCGTTTGCCGGCAGCGGTAGCAAACAATCCTTTTGGCTGCCTCTTGAGCCCCCGACTTCCCAGGCTGTTCTCGCCAAACCCTGGGCAGAGCTCCCACCCTCTCACTCTCTCCACCCTCACCCCTTGGAATCATCTTATCCGCCCCTGGGGATGGTCTGGTCTTAGGGTGGAAAGTCCGAGAGTCTCTGGAAGAGGCCGTCAGGTTCTCTGCAGCCAAGTATCTCTCTACACGATCCACAAGTTTACCGGCCGTTTCTGGGTCTCCATGGCTTACCCACCTTTGAATGGCGGTAGGAAGATCTCTCAAGAAACGATCCATCACAACACGTTCCACAATCTCCGGTGCGGACAAAGTCTCTGGCTGTAGCCACTTCCTGCTCAGGTGAATGAGATCATACATTTGAGACCTGGGGGGTTTTCCAAGCTGGAAAGTCCAGTTATGCACACGCTGAGCCCGGACAGCCAGGGTGACACCCAGCCTTGCCAATATTTCAGCTTTTAGCATCCCATAGTCTTTTGCTTGGTCAGGCTCTAGGTCATAGTAAGCTTTCTGCGATTCACCAGTTAACAGAGGAGCCACCAGTCCAGCCCACTGCTCCTCAGGCCACTTTTCTCTTTCAGCAGTCCTTTCAAATGTGGTCAAAAATACCTCTGGATCATCCTCTCCTGTCATTTTTGTCAATAAACGACTCACCCCAAAGGACGCGGTATTAGTGGGACGGCTTTCCTCACTGGTCTGCGGACGTTGCTGCATTACTGCTTCCATCTGTTGTTGTAGTCTCTGCTCTTGCTTCTGCAACAGGTCTAT